>OX457085.1:7915989-9115989 GCA_949752835.1 Empis stercorea
TTTATTCCAATATTCTATGGCAGTATTTTTATACGTTTTGGCGAAAAGCAAATGTTTCTTTTTATTAATTTTAATAATGTAATATTTTCTTCAGCCGTACGGCCATGTCTACCGGCTTTTCTTAGTATATTTCGGACGGAAGATGCTGAGATATTTATATTATTATAATTATCTAAATCTTTAGCAATAGCTGGAGCACTTTTTCTCGGATCTTGTTTGCTCATTCGTAGGATAAGACGTCGGGTATGATCAGTTATTGAAGGAGTTCTGCCAGGTCTCTTCTTATTTTCTACATTTGCCCTATCGTTATACCGTGATATGAAGCTTTGAATGGTAGAATATGGTTTACCAATTAATTTTGCAATACATCTAATTGATTTTCTGTTTTTATAATGGTTAATAATTATATTTTTTACATCTTCTGTCAGTTCTTTTCCTTTACGTCCCATATTTAACAGCTTTTTTAGAATCTTCAACCACTTACTATTAAAACTAACCGAACTTTCAAAATACCTAGTTCCCGTTCCGTTTTTCATGTAAAAAAACATATCCTGCGAAGTCAGTTTTTATTTTACAAGAAAAAATAACGGGATTATTTTCTATGTATATTGCATTTGAAATATGAGTGGCCGAATATTTTTTGCGCATTAATTTTGCTCATATTTAAATATTTTGTGTTTTATTTAAAATTTTACAATTAAATTTTAAAATTTCTTTTTTGCATAAATTTACAACATTATAATGAATTAATAAATAACAATTAAAAATTAATACAACTTCAAATTTCGAAAATTTATTTACCTATATTTTAATATGATAGGTGGCCGAATATATATTACACTCACTGTATTTAGATTTAAGTGACATTGATTTGTACACAAATTTTACCACACATTTCAATGTAGTATGTTTTATTTATTTATTTATTTTTATCCAAATTTAGAATTTTTAACTATATAATAATATTATACACATAATTTTTTTTTATTATTTTTTTAATATACCTTAAAAAAAGTTGTTTGTATTATTTAAAACGAAAAATTTTGTTCGATATTTGTTGCATATATCTATAGCCACCAATGCACCAAGGAGGAGGACCAATGGGACCACAACAACCCCCACAAGGTCCACCACGTTATCAAAATCAAGGGCAATGGAATGGTCCGCCCCGTATGAATGGACCACCTCGTCCACCAAACGGCCCACCAATACAACATAGACCACAAATGGTAAAATAAAAATAAACATTTACAACTAAAACTACACTTTATAATTTTGAATTAATTAAAAGAAATTTAGTATTAAAAAAAATCGAAAATCCATAACTAAAAAAAAAATTATAAAAAAAAAGAAGATAGTCAAAAATTTATATAAATTCATATTAATATTTGAAAATTTAGTAAATAAGTTTTGTATATCTTTTTTTTCTCTTAGATTAAGTAAAATTATGAAATTGAAATTTACGAATTGAATTTATGTAATAATTGTATCATTCAACAGCAATGTGTGTTTTTATTATATTGAATTCGATATCTGAAAATTCTCTAAAATCATTTTTGTTTTGTTTTTTTGCTTATAATATTTAAATATTGCACAATGTTTTTTTACATAATTTATAATTTTTTTATTATTACATTTTAAAAATCATCTAAATCTCTCATCATTCTATTATCAGCTAACTAAAACTAAAAAATACTTTATACAAACATTATAAGAAATTCATAAATTAGTTTTGTCCGAGCGTTCATTGACTATTATAGTGTTGATTATACATTTTTTAAGAAAAAAATCACAATATTAACCAAATGGGTTTTTATATTTTTGTTGTTTGTAATCGCGATAAATTTAATATAAAAAAAATTAATGATTTTATATATGTATAAAAATGTATTTAACCGAACAAATTTGATATTGTAATCAATAATTTTTTTTTTCGTTTAGTTCCAGGGACCACCTGGACCTGGTGGCATGCCACCAAGAGGACCTCGTCCAGACTGGAATAGACCACCTATGCATGGTGGTTTTCCACCACAAGGACCACCTGGACCTCAAGGACCACCACATATGCAAGGTCCACCACGTGGACCACCTCCACAACAAATGGGCGGACCTCCACATGGACCCCAAGGACCTGCACCACATGTGAATCCTGCATTCTTTAATCAAGGCGGTCCACCACAACATGCTGGGCCCCCATTAGGACCACCACATGGTCCACCTGGTCCACAGCCTGGAATGAATATGCCACCACAACATCAACCACATTTTGTACAACAAGGTGGTGCACCACGTGGCCCTTGGCCACCAGGACCTCAATCAAAACCGCCAGGCTCTTTTGTTGAACAGCCAATTGTACCACAATTAAATGAAGCTGAGTTTGAAGAGATTATGGGTAGGAATCGTACAGTTAGTAGTTCAGCAATTGCGAGGTAAAATATATTGAAATATATTTTTAAAATAATATAATAAATATTTAATTGTGTATTGTATTTATCTACAGAGCTGTATCAGATGCTGCTGCCGGTGAATATTCAAGTGCTATTGAAACACTTGTAACAGCTATTTCACTTATTAAACAATCTAAAGTAGCACATGATGAACGTTGTAAAATTCTTATTAGTTCATTACAAGATACATTACATGGTATTGAAGCTAAAAGTTATAGTAGACGGGAACGTTCTAGATCTAGAGATCGTTCACATCGATCAAGACCAAGAAGAGAACGTTCAAATTCACGATATCGAGAACGATCACGAGATAGGGAACGTGATCGTGAGGGAGGGTAAGTGTTAATATGAATAATACATATATTTAATATATTTGTATTTATACATCAATGTCCTCATCCCGACCCAGTTAAATTAAGTATTTTGGTAGCTTTTTTTTTCTTTTAGTACTTTACATTTATTATTTTTTCTTGTATATTTTTTTTTGCTATCCCTTCACCAAATACAAATAAATTATATTTTGATATCAGGCGATATTATTCCGACAGCTATCGTGAAAGTGGCAGAGACAGGTCAAGAAGCAGAGAACGTGATCGTGGCGGTGCTAATGATCACTACAGAGAAGAAAGGTCAGTGTAATTTGCTTATCAAAATTTTCTTTAAATAATAAGGGAATGGTGCAGAAAATATTATCGTTTTTTTTATATACATACATAGTAAATTGCATTTCCCAAAATTATGTTAATACAAAGTAATTGTAATATTTTTTTAACCATTGAAGAAATTAAACAAATATTGATATTTTCTAAAATAATTTCAATATTTCTTTAATTCCTTCATATTAATATAACATTAAACTTAATTACAAATCATATAAAATTAACATTTAAAACTTTTCTTCGTTCCCCCCTTAAACGACTAAAATAAAAATAGCGGACGATCTGGACGTCCAAGAAAATCGCCAGAAGCAGTAGCTGAACCAGTTAGTGAACAATCATCATCTAAACGTGGTGGTGGCAGTAGCGGCTATTACGAAGAAAGATATCGTTCATCTGATCGTGATCGGGATCGTGAACGAGAACGAGATCGTCGCGAAGAACATCGTTCACGTCATTAGTAAAAAAAAATCCACAAAAAAAAGCGTAATTGATAAAATTAAAAATTACTTTTAAAAACAATAATATTTAAAAAAAAAAACACAAAGTCCACAAAAAAAATATTAATGAATTAATCAGCAAATATCTTCGACAAATTCACTAAAAAAATATTTCTCTTCTTTAAATCAACATTGATTTACATTTTTCATTACAGCAACTTATTTTAATCAAAACTATATAAATTAAATATATATTATTACAAAACAAAAAAGATATTTAAATTAAAAAATATTACATAATTAATTAATAATTATTATCAGAGTGCATAAGTAAACATTTAAGAACAAGATAAAAAAAAATTATTCCATCATATAAAATAGTTTAATTAAAAAAAAATCGAAACTGTTGAAGACTTAACACATACAATTTAAGTTGCTTTTTTTAAGTGTTACGATAATATTTTAATTTCAATTTAAATATATATCTGGCTTTTAGCACAGTATTTATTTACGAATATTTTATTATCGAAATCAATTTTATTTTATTTTCAACATTGGTTTCATCATTACAAAGAAAAACTAAGTTTTCCTTTTGTCAAAATAATTGTAAATTATTATATTAAATATTAAAATATCACAATTCAACAAAAAAGCAATTTTTCAACAACAACAAAAATATCGAATCACAAGCAAACAAAATACTGAGAGAAAATTTAAGATTTATTTACAAAAAAAAAAAGCATCCAACTGCGCTTAAGTTTTAACAATCAACAGATAAACAGCAATAGCAGTTCGAATGATCATCACATGACAACTGGGAGGAACATCAATTGAAGAAGATTGTATTTTAATAAAAAAAAATTAAATAAATAAAAACTATTTAAAAGATAAAAAAAAATTATATGAAAAAAACATAAAAAACTTGTATTTTGTTATTTGTATTTATTTATTTTTCTTTTATTTTATTTTATTTTATTTAATTTACGTCTTGTACATATACATATATATATAAATTATTCTATATATATATTTAATTAACAATGATTTTATTATGCTTGAATGTTTAAAAGAAAAGTTAAAACATAAAATTATTTTCCAACAATTATTTTTAAATTAAAGTTTTATCAATTGTTTAAATATTTTTGATATGATACTTTAATTTGTAAATTTCTATTTTATTTTTTATTTTATTTTTTTTCAAATTACAATTTAATTTTTTCAATAAAACAAAAATATTTGAAGAAAATTCACAACGAAAAAAAAATCTTGGAAGTTAAAAAATAATAATTAATAATATTTTTTGTTTGTTTGTTTTTACTATTCAAGTATAATACAAATTTATATTGTTGCAAATATTTAATACAATTAATAGGTTTTTTCTGTGAATCAATTTTTAATTATTATTATTTTTTTCGAAATATTAAACTTCATACTATAAATCTCTTTAAAAAAATATTTTGTATTTTCATGGTTTTGTTTTTATTTTAAAAATAAGTTTAATATAATTTGGAAAAATTGTATTTTATAATGTATTTTTTTTTTTAACATAACTAAAATATGTTTAAATTTGGGGCTGTGAATAATTTTATATTTTTGTTTGTTATATAAATGGTGGAAATTTGTTTAAGCATATTCTTGTTATATAGTTTTTTTGACTAAAAAAAGTTGTACAAATTTTGTAAATTGTCTCTTAAAAACAAGAAAATGAAATGGAAACTTTTTTAATTGTAAGTTATTTATTTAACAATATTTAATTTTTTTTTTTATTTTATATAATCATTAATGTTTATATTTATTAAAATCAAATCCCTCCTTTTATTATATGATCAGAATTTGTCACATACATATAAATTTATTATTTTCAACTTCAACTAAACTGAAAGTTTTTACATAAAAGAATATTATTAATTATATTGTAACAAAAAAATAATAATAGAATTTAATATTATTTTCCTTTTGGGAAATCAATTAAAAATTGTTAATAATTTCTTATTATAATTAAATTACTTCATTTTGTTTGAAACAAATTTGCAAAGTTTTATAAATGTCGTTTATTTCAGTGCAACATTATATAATGTTGCATAAAGTTCTTTAAAAAGTAAAATATACCACAACTTTTTGGGGAGTACTAATATATAAAAAAATATCGTCATCATGTTGTAATCTTTATATTTAAAGGTTTTATTTTAAATTCTTCGACAAATATATTTTAATTATTATATAGGTTAACAATTTTTATATACATTTAAATTATAATTTATTTCGAATATATGTATTTTACTATTGTAAATTCTCAACAAGAAAAAAAGAACCATTACTTATAATATTAACAAAATTTAATTTTATCGACGATTTTTACAAATATTTTGTAAATTAATTTAAATTATTTATTAAAATAAGACTTAAATAATATTTATTAGGTAAATAATTAAAACAAAAAGACTTTAAATTAATTTTGAATATAAAAGATCAAAATTTTAAAAGAAATTAGAAATTTATTAAGTTATCTTTTAAAATTTTCGATCATAAATTTTAAATTAAATAGTATATAACTTTTTTTTTTAACTCTATTTTGTAGTACATATATTTATTTATTTTTCTACTTAACTTTTGTTTAATTCTTCTTATGATTCTTTATTTAGAAATTAATTGAATTTAGAATAGAAATAAATATATATTATAAAGTGTTATATATAAATGCAAAAAAAAACAATGAAAATTCACAAAATATGATCTCTAAATTTAATCTTTTAATTGTTGACTGAATTTAAAAACATTTTTGTGATACAATTTTACACACTTAGAAATGCTTATTAGATTTAAAATGCTTTATGTAATATAAAAGTGATTTTTTTTATATCACATACAAGTTTTTAAATTTGCAAAATTAATTTATACAAAATTTATAATTTCGTAATTTTATTTTATTTGAAAATATTAAATATATAATTTTTAAAGTTTTATTATATAAATATAAAATGGTAAGTAAATTGAAATATGTTTCATAAATTGTTTATTTTTAAAATTAATTTATTTGAAAAATTTATATAAATTATAAAAATATTCAAAATTAAATGTAAAAATTTAGCATGTCTTTTTATAATGCATTTTAAAAAGTTTTTTTCGGATTACATTTTGTTTATAAAATATTACAATTCTTTGTTAATTTTTATAATATACGTGAAATTTTCTATTTTTAAGCTAAATAATTACATATTAATGAATTTGCAATTGTTTTTATTTTACCTGGTAAAAATTAATTTTGTAATTTTTTTTTATATATAAACAAAGAATACTTATAAATAATTTATTTTAAAAGTATATAATTCCCTTTTAATAATTAAAATTTTCATATTTAAGTAATAATTTTCGTACCTGATTAAAATTAATAATGTAAAATAAAATTAAATAATTTATATTAAATATACAAAAATTTAAATATTTTATATATAATGTTTTAAATTAAATTTATAAAAATTAACCAGATAGATTAATATTTACAATAAAAAAAATTAATGTGTTTTAATTAATTAAAAAACACAATCTTTTAAATTAGTATTTATTTTTTTTTTAAATTAGATAACGATTTTTTTAAATCATATATAAAACTATATAAATAAATAATGAAAAAAGTAATTAAAATTATCGGAAATACAAAACTTAATTTTTTCTATATTGCTAATTTCTTAGTTATCTAAATAATTTGTATTTTTTTGTATAATTCCATAAATTGGTGAATTTTAAATTTTAGCGAGTGTAGAGTACTAGTCGATTGTGCTGACAAATTAATTACGTGCTCACTTGCAATACTAAATTTTAATTGACGCCTTTTCTATTTTCTAGTTAAGTACTGCCAATGCCGTAAAAATATATTTTTCAAAATTTACCAAGTTTAGTAGTGTAGTGGCTTCTTAGAGTATATACATCAGGAGATGATATAACATGAATTTGCCCCTACAAGCTGTGTCAGAATTATTTTTATTATTTTAGAGCATTACTTGTCAATAATTCGCACTTTGGTTGTCAAATATTCGCACTTTTTAAGTGTAGTGGTAGGTTTGTAGATCCCAAAATGGAATATAAAACATTTTGTAAAGCTCCTTGTGAGTTAATTCTTTAACTACTTAGCGATTATGATCGTATGTAAAGGTAACCAATGTTTTTACTAAAGAAAGGCTTTAAGTTAGTAAAATCCATAATATATTTTTACCAGGGAAAAATGTATTTTTTGAATTAATAACAACTTCTCATATCTCATATCGTATTAAAATTGTAATTTTAATTGTAATTTAATTTTAGCTTTTATTTAGCATAATCCATAAATTCAGCCATAAATTTTTTAAATATATAAATCAACTTAGGTGACACTTTTGTAAATTATTCAGAAAAATTTTTATTTCGTCGTTCATCCATTTCGAATAGCAAGCGGAAATTGTTTGTCAGTGAGAAAAAATAAAAAAACTTAAATTTTATTACTAAAAAAATCATTTTTATTTTCTTGAACATTTGAAATAAAAAAAATTAATTAATTAAAAATATAATTTTAATAAAATCTAAATAAAAGAGACAATCTACATAATTTTTCAACCAAAATAATAAAAAGAAAATTACACAAAATGACAGAGCACGAAACGTCATTTGAGGGAAGATTCCAAAGATTTGCCAACAGTCTGGGAAATAAATTGTAAGTTTTTTTTTTCTAAATTTCATTTAATCAATAATTTATTAAAATATAAATAATATTGTTTTTTTTTTTCTATCAATATATTTTTTGTCTATTTTAAAATGAAAGAAATTAGAGCCAAATTAAAATTTAAATTATTTTGGAGGTCACCAAATCAAGAGCCTCGGTTCCAAATTATTAAAAATTTCGTTTTTTCTCTTGTTGCTTCGAAACGTCTCGAAGTATATAAAAAAAGCTATAGGGAGGCTATACTATATAGATATACATATGTGTACAATTTTGTGTACTATTGTATATATAAATAAATTTATATTTATTATTATTAATTTTTTCTTGCATAATAAAAAGTATAAAAGATTTAAATCAGGTGACATTTTGAATTTAACATAAATTCCTATTAGCTTTTTACAAATTAAAACTTTTTATTTTTATTAATTTTTTTTAGTAGGTATATAGATAGAAAAGGAAACATTAATTAATTTTAAATTACATACAAAATGTAATTAGATTATTTATATTATATAGATTAGATAAATTGAAATTAAAACAAAAATAATTAACCGAAAGAATACGATATATAAAATTTGTTTTCTTGAGAGTCACGAATCACGATAATAGTAAAATAAAAAAAATTAAAAAAAATTTTATAATTAAAAATTAAAATAAAATCAATATTTTTGTTTTAATATTCGGTAAAATTTTCTCTATTAAAATTTAAATTACATATATTAATATTATGTACATTAATATTGTATTATGTGATATGTACGTAAGAGAATAAACAAAACAAAACAAAAAAACCTGACGTGGAATGTTTTTATTTGACCACAAAATTCTTGTTTTTTTTTACCTTCTAATAAAATAGAAATGATTAAATTAAATGACAAATAATTTCATCATTGATACAAATTATTGGTTTATACATTTTAAATAGGAAAATATTTTTAATATACAATAAAATTATTTCAATTGATACAAGATGGATTACGTGTGATAAAGATTTAAATTTTTCACAAAAATTAAAATTTAACGACAATTTTTAATTAGAATTTCATAAAAAAGATAATATTTATAAATTATTTCCTTTTGAAATTTCTCCATTAAGAGTACAATTAAATTTGTTATTTAAGTTTTAATTTAATAAAGCTGCATCCTAACAAACACAAATTTGTTAAAAAAAAGTTTAATTTTTGCAATTTTTCTTTATATAATTTATTTGTAATGTCGGCCCATAAATCCAAAGTCTTAAATTGTTATCATTTATGAATCGTTTATCTTATTTAGCTAAAAGCTTTATTATTAATACTTAATTATTATAAAGAAGTTACTGTGTACTGTGTTAAAATACTGTATATATGTATAAAGTAGACAATACATTTTCTATTAATTATTGGAGCAATGAAATACTTTTTACAGATTAAAGTTATGTTTTGTTTTAAAATTAATAAATGTGAAAACTTTAGTATAATTTTGTTAAATACAAGTACTGTTTTAACGGAACATTTAGATAGGAATACTGGTTTTCCGAGTTTATTTGATCAGCTTTAAATGGTATTTAAATTTCCCTGAAATTCTTTTTATTGTATTTTAATTAATTAAATAACTTTAGTCTAATTAGAAAATTAATAAGATCGCTTCCAATGTAATTTACTATCTTTTTTTATTATTATTATTACAATATTTTTAGTGAACCTGAAGTACGCTATCATTTAGCTAAAGTCTATACCTGTTTAGGGGCAACAATAGGATGTTCTGCATTTGGTTCATATCTTCATCTTGCTGGTTATTTGGAAGTCGGTCTATTAGCAATACTTGCTTCATTTGCTTTAGTTTTGGGCCTACATTTCATGCAAGATGATCAGAAAACATTTCACACACGTTTGGCTATGTTACTTGGTTTTGGATTTTGTTCAGGTATTATAGAATTTTTAAAATTAAAAACAATTCTTGAAATCTTACAATCTTTTTTTGTTATATATTTTAGGACAATCTCTTGGTCCTCTAATGCAACACATTATCGTTGTTAATCCGGCTATAATTGTAACTGCATTAACTGGAACTGCTGTTGTATTTGTAACATTAACTGCAGCAGCACTTTTAGCTGAACGCGGTCGTTATATATTTTTGGGTGGTTTATTGGTCAGCATTTTAAATACAATGGCATTATTAAGCATTTTGAACTTCTTTATGCAATCCGTTTTTGTTCAACAAGTAAGAAAATTATTTATATAGTATATATACTTAAATTTTTTGTTTTTCTTATTAATTTCAATATATTTACAAAATGATTTTATTTGTTGTTACTAGACTCATTTATATGTTGGACTTGGTGTTATGTCAGCATTTATATTATATGATACACAAGCAATAATTGAAAAAGTTCGTATTGGCAATAAGGATTGTATCCGACATTCATTGGACTTGTTCTTTGATATAATCAGTGTTTTCAGACGATTATTAATTATCTTAACACAAAAGGTAAAAATCTTGTATATTAAATTTAATTTTTCTTTTTTTATAGATTTGAAATTTAATTTCTTTCATTCTTCTTTCTTTTTGTTAGACAAAAGAATTATATGATGTCTCAAAACATATATAAGAGACTACAATAAATTATTAAAAAAATAATATATTATTAAAATATTATATTAAAAAAAAAAAGAAAGAATGTGATAAATGTTTCAAGAAAATTCAGAATCTCAAAAATTAGTTTGAATGAAAGAAATTTATTTCATTTTCATAAAAAAACCAAACATGAAATGATTTTTTGTATTTCGTTGTATATACTAAATAATGAACAATCAGTATTTTATTTTCGCTTAAAATATTTTATTGAAAATTTTCAGTTTTTAAAAAACAAAATTTTATAATGCTCTAAATTATATATTTTTTCTCCAATTTCTGGAATAAATTTGAATATATTAAAAAAAAAATTATTTTTTTAAATTCATTTTTTCTTTTTCAATATTATTTTGCAGGAAGAACGTGACCGACAGAATAGAAGAAAGAATAACTAAAATATATAAAAAAAAAATAGTGTTCACCGAGTTTTCGAAGTCATTAACAACTAAATATAAAAAAAAAATTAATAATATATTTATATACATGTGGTATATCAGTATAATGAATTTATTATATATTCATTATAATTAATAAGACTTTTTTTATTTTTGTCCTTATCTGAATTTGTGAAAAAAAAAAAAAAATATCATTGTTTAATAAAATTTTAAAAATACAAAAAAAAAAAAAATAAATGAAAATTAATTTAAAAATAAAAACGAAGAATTTAAATATTTTAAATTATAGTAATATTAAATATTACAAGAAAATAATGGTTATTAATATTTATTTGGGTATATTAATTTTTTTTTTGGTTTAATTGAAAATTGAATAAATATTAATTACATAATTTTCATAATTGATTGTTTCTTTTTTATATTTCTAATAAGGTTGGGTGGATTTATTTTATTCTTCCAGAAACTGACTTGGTAAATTTATTTAAGAGTTCCCTAGAGGCATAAATTAATGGTTTTGATATTATGTTTATTTTGTGAGACGTAGGTAATGCACGGTGAGGTGAGGATTTGATCTCGTTGCACTATAAAGTACCAATCTCAACATGTCTTATCTACTAATAAGATTCTACTAATTAGCTACTAAAAGAATGTTAATATGTATTTAGCATTAAAATGATTTTTTAAACGTATAATTTTAATTTATTTGTAATCTAAAATTAGTGTTTTATGCAGTTACAACACTTCGTTTGTCACTCTATAGTTATAATCTTACAATAGTAGTAAGTATATTATAGTAACTATAGTATAGTTATATATATATATGTGCAGTTACTGTTACTATTTAGTATTTTAGATTTCAAAAATTAAAATATGCCGGAAGCACCCTGTGAAATTGCCTTTTGAAATTCATTGTAAAGTGATATGACAGTTCATTTGTTTACATATGGTCGTAGGTAAAAAATAGATCCAATAACATTTCGTTCAATAAATAATTATCAAATTAATTTGTGTTATTCAACTAAAATGCCGGAATTTCTTGCTGAAAATAATCCTTGTGGACAAAATCTTTTAAGAATTGTTTCAACTGGAAATGCAATAATTGCTGAAATTTTACGACTAAAAGATTACATTCCAGAAGTATTTAAGTATGTAATAATTATTCCATCAAAAAAACGAATAGATTAATTTCATTAATAGATGAATTTTATAGATTAGAAACTAAATCTGATCAACAAAAATATAATGATATTATTTTGGATTTCGAATATCTTCGAATATCAGAAGCTCAAGATAAAAAAATTGAAAACAATCCAGTAATAAATATTTAGTTACATACATATATAATGTCATATAAATTGGTCATAATTTTGTTTATAGCAATTACAAGATTTGGATGAACAATTGCGTGATAATTACTTAGAAATCTTAACCAGATTTTATTTAGCTTTTGAAGGAACACACCAGTATGCCTTAGATATAAATCATTTTGTTCATCAATTGAATGAAGGATATTATATCCAACAAACATTAGAATCTGTTTTACAAGATGACGAAGGAAAACAATTATTGGTTTGTAATGTTATCTCTTTAATTAAGATTTAAAAGAAAATAGAGTATACTCTTTCATTTTAGTGTGAATCACTTTATTTATTTGGGGTGATGTTATTGGTTATTGATTTTCATATTCCAGGCATAGTAAGAGAACGTATCTTAATGTCTTATTATCGTTATAGTGCTGCAAAATCACAAGGTGATAGTAATATTGATGATATATGTATGCTATTAAGATCAACAGGATTTTCATCGTTACCTAATGCAAAGAAAATACCTAAATATCCTGAAAATTATTTTAGGTAAATAAATTTTAACATAAAACAACAAAAATTTCTAAAATAATTCCTGAACTGTTTACAGTCGTTTTCAATTTGATCAAATATTTATCGATATGGTAATTGGTCGTCTCCGATCTGATGATATATACAATCAAATTATTTTATATCCTCATCCAGATCATAGATCAACAGCAATTTCAACTCAAGCTGGAATGCTTTATATATGTTTATATTTTTCACCAAAAATATTACACAATCAAATATCACAAATGAGAGAAATTACTGATAGATTTTTTTCAGATAATTGGATAATTCCAATATATATGGGTATAACTGTAAATCTATTAGATGTATGGGATAATTTTAGAGCAGCAAAATCTGCTATAAGTGGAACAATTGAGGTGAATTCATTATCAGCTTTATGCCATAAACATAATGATAATTTAAAAATAACATTACCAAAAACAATTAACATTTTACAAGAAGGTATTTTAAATGAAAATTATATATTAAAAAATATCGTTAGTATTTTACATTTAATACGTGATTGTAATGTTACTTTACGTTGGCTATTATTACATATAAATGGACAAATATTAGAATTTGGTGGAATATCTAAAAAAGATAAACAAAATTTAGAATATAATTTAATAGATTGTAAATCAAATAATCCACAAATTTTTGAATTATTATTGAATACAAGTCAATTAGAATTGATAATTAAAGAAATATTAAAAGATTTAATTACAAATAAACAAGAACGTTGGCATAATTATAAAAAGGAATGTATTAATCGTGTTACTGAATTAAGTGAAACATTTTCTGGTTCACGACCATTATTAAAAATAGAAAAAAATGATGATGTAACTAAATGGTTTACTGAAATTGGAAAAGAAATTTCTAATTTATTAATTGATAAAATAAATTCATCAGGACGGAAAATTATTCAATTAATACAAACATTAGAACATGTACAAGAATTTCATAATATGCAAGCAAATATGCAAATTAAACAGTATATAAAAGAAACCATAGAATATCTTCATCGAATGATTCAATTAATTAATATTAAAGAAGATATTTCCATTAATATTCAATTAATTAGTGATTTAAGTTATGCTTGGCATATAATTGATCGTTATTATACACAAACAATGCAAGATAGTATAAAACATAATCCTAATGTTGTTATTAAATTACGTGCAGTATTTTTAAAATTATCAACAGCATTAGAAATACCATTATTACGTATTAATCAAGCAAAAAGTGATGATTTAATATCAGTTTCACAATATTATAGTAAAGATTTAGCTAATTATATTCGAAAAGTTGTACAAATAATTCCCGAAAAAATGTTTGAAAAGCTAGCAACAATTATTAGCTTACAAACTGATGTAATTAAAGAATTACCGACACGTTTAGATAAGGATAAATTAAAAGAATATTCACAATTAGATGAACGTTTTAAAATATCAAAATTAACATATTCGATATCAGTTTTTACTGAGGGTATATTAATGATGAAGAAAACTTTAGTTGGTGTTATTGAATTGGATCCAAAAAAATTGCTTGAAGACGGTATTCGTAAAGAATTAGTTCTAAATTTATCAAAAGCATTACATTTTGGTTTGATATTTAATACAAAAGGTGATAAGACAACTGATTTAGAAGATAAATTGAAATTATTATCAAAAATTATTGATGGATATCGACGATCTTTTGAATATATTCAAGATTATATAAATATACAAGGATTGAAAATTTTACAGGAGGAGGTAAATAAATATTGAAAATCTTTATATTTAGTATATATACATTATACATATATATATTTCACATGTGTATTTTTCTATAGTTTTCTCGTATAATTAATTATAACGTTGAAAGGGAATGCAACACCTTTCTTCGAAATAAAATTCAGGATTGGCAATCAAAACATCAATCTTCCACAATTCCTATACCAAATTATCCATTTCCAGATCCGCAATCTAATAATTTTATAGGTCGCCTTGCAAGAGAAATTAATAATTATACAGATCCAAAAACAACAATATACTTAGATTTACAGCGTGCTTGGTATGATCAAAGAACTCATAAAGAAATATTGAATTCACAAATTTTCTCTAAAATACGTGAAGCAATTGGACCGTCAGGCCTTATTGGTTTAGATAAAATTTATGCTCACATGTTTATCGGTGACTTAAAAGAAAATATAGAAAGATTACAAAAGAATACTATATCGGACCAAATGTGGTTGGAAATGTTGAATAATTTAACAAAAGAATTAGAAAATAAATTATATATTGAGAATCCAACTAAATTTTATTTAAATTATACATCAAGATGGTCTAAAGTATGGCCTAAAATACTTGATTGGGTATTAGATCTTGGTCATAAACAAATCCTTCGTCAACATATTGCCTATGAACTGAATTCAAGTTGTAGAATAAATGCCAAAAATTATGAATCAGCATTAAATACATTTAATAAGTATAATATTTTTTAATTTATGTTTAATTATTAAACTATATACAAGTTTTATTATTTTAGAGCTCTTCTAGTTGAACTGCGTGATTATCAGAAAGATAATAGCAAACCAGAACCAAAAACTGAGATGTTAGTTGAACTAAATCCATATTTAGAACTATCTGGACTTTATGATCCATTGGAACAAATTTTTATAATAACTAAAAACTCACATTATGTACCATTATTTCTATTTTTATTTACAATTTCTCATGTACAGAAATTAAAATTTACGAAAAATATTGAAAGTGTTGTTGGAAAATCACCAAAAGAACAAATTGATGGTAATCCAATGATAATTGGAATTTTAACGATTTTGCGACAATATCATATTAGTTTGACGCATTTATATTTGGAATATTTATGTCAATATGTTAATTCATTTGTGGGTACTAATCTGAGGTAATTTTTTTTAGCTTAATAAGTGAAATTTATACATATATATATGTAATGTCTTTAAAGGATGAAACAGGAAATTAAAGAAATTGAAATAGTGATACATTATCTGGAAATATTTATTCGAACAGCTTGTATATCAAGGACAATTTTAGAGGAAAAAATTCCAGAAATTATTTTAAATCAATACGAATTCTTAGCAACTAAATCATAAAATTCAAATTAATGTGGGAAAACAAACTTTTCTCCTAGTATTAGAACAATATTGAGAAGTAAATATCAGAGTTAAAAACATTATGCATGACATTAAACATCTTATTCCTCCCGTGTAAATTAAGTTTCTAAAATATATTTTTATATTGTAATATTTTTATGTACAAAATAAAACGCATCATAAATTAAAAAAAAAACATCTTTATTATAATTCAAGTATTGCATTTACTTAAAACAAAAGTTACAAACATTCTTTTTTAATAAAACATTATAAATTTATAATATAAATTATTCAAACTTTATAACGAATGGAAAATCGGAAACAACATTTTTGAAATGCAAATTCAAATTGCAATTTGTAATATACGAGTTAAAATCAACTAAAACAAGTAGTAATAATTAAAATGAAATTGTAAACTGCTGTTTTACAAAAAAAAATGATTAAACCTTAAAAACTTTTGCATGCTTAACAATATATAAATTACCATTGTTCATTTTTTATATAATCTTTAAATTTTTCTTGACATTCATGACTGATCCAATGCTGTATTAATGACTTTTGTTCTTCATCTAATAATTTTGATAATTCTGGCAAATCAATTCTTTTTCGATGTACCTTCATTGTAGAGTAGCTCTATGAAAAGATAAAAAATTAATTAAAAATAATTAAATTTTGGTTATTTTATTTTTAATATAACAAACCTGATGTGATAATATAGACATTTTTTTAGCTATTTCTATAGCTTCATCATCAACATTATCACTCTGTGTCAATTTTGTTATTAGATTAGATTGATATGCTTCGGTAGCGTTTAATTTTTCACATAAATACAACATGTTTTTAATCTATAATTTATTTTTTTTAAATTTATTTTATAAAATTAAAAAAATTGAATTCTAATTTAAATTTACTTACCGAACTCTGTGCAAGTAGATTAAATATTGATAAAATACAATATCCTTCTGGTATTTGTCCAATTTTAGTATAACTTGTTTCAAAAGATGTTTTCGCACTCCCAACAACAATATCAAATAATGGCAGAATAGTAACTCCAAGATTACTAATTGATCCGGAAATCGATGCAATTAATGGTTTTGGAAATGATGCCAAAGATTCGATTAAATTTCTATAATTTTAATAAATTAAATAATTTTGTTGAAAATATAAATATCATTATTTACTTTAAACTCTTTGATAAATCGTGTGCAGCAAGTTTACGTTTATCAACTGTTGTTGCGAGTAATGAACTAATATCAATACCTTGACAAAAGTTTGAATTTTTTGATGACAAAATAACAATTTTACAATTGTTATCTTTTTGTAAGGCATCCAATTGGGAAACAATTTTATTCATTAACTGGAAACAGAACTTAATTATAGTTTTTTGTAAATGGTTAATTTTTTTATATATAAACTTACCATAGAACTGAAACAATTTTTAACTTTTGTTTCTTTTGGATTTAAAATAATTTGTACAATTTTGCCGATTTTTTTTACGATAATCTCAGCATTATTTTTTTCAATTGATTCTGGTACAGTAGTAATAATTTCTGTTGTAGTATTTGCTGTATTAGAAATATTTTCAGTTTCTGTATTATCTGGAACACTAATTGATGTTCTAGATGATTTTCTACCAGGTTGCTTTTTAATATCTGCAACAATTGAATTATTTGATGCAATATTTTCATCACGACCATTTTTTTTATTTTCTGGTTTAGCAAATTGAAAATTATCTTGTTTTCGTTTAACAGCACCAGTTTTAATACCGGTTGTACTCTTTTTAATACTGGTAGATGGAATTTGTTGTTCCAAACTTAAGCGGCGCGGACTTGTACTCGAATATGAACTATTCGAACGTCGCCGTATAATCATTGAATCTTCAGTTTGTTGTTGCTTATATACATAATCCCATGATGATGAAGCAGTTGGTTGTTTTGTTTTATTTGGACCACGTTTTTTACCAGTAGTCGTATTTGCTATATCTTTTTTTATTGGTTTTTCTGATGAAGGTACTGAATGTAGTTCAGGTTCAACTGGTTTATCAATTTTAGCAATTTTTGGTGACTGACTTTTTATTTCAATTGAACTTATTACTTTGGCAGGTGGATGAGTTTTTTGATCCGAATTTGTTGGAGTTGTAGTACCTGCCGTAGTTGTAATAGTATTTATCGTTGTTGATGCTTTTCTTTTCTTGCCATTGATTACTTTATTTTGAGTTTGATCAAGTGGTGTCAATCTGACTAATGGCTGCGGAGCATTAATTTTTTTACCTTTTTGTATTGGTGAAGATGAATTGGTATTAGAAGCTTCAATTTTTATAATAGGTGGTGGAGTTGAAATATTTGATGAATCAATTTTTTTTGGTACTGTTTCCGATAATTTTTTCACAGCAACAATTTTTTTATTATCTGGTTTTGCTGGAGATTTTTTTAATAAGCTTGCATATGAAAATTGGGTTTCCGGTGCATCAGGATCCCAAATAATTTTCTTTTTTATAATTCGTGATCGTTTAAATGGTACAATACCCGTATTACTTATTGTTGATATGGTTACGTCTGATGGAGAATTTACAGTTGTTGTTGCTGTTGTTGTTGTTGTTGTTGTTGTATCAATAGTTTCCGTTTTATTATTGTCTTTTTTAAGCGTTTTTTTTATGGGAACAATTTTAGATTTTTCTTTTTTATTATATTCTAATTCTGAATCTTTTTCTCCATCACTCCAATCTGATGCCAATGATGTAACTAATTCTGTAGTTGTTGCTGGTGATTTAATTTTACGCGCAACTTGTTTACCTTTTTTCTGAGGAAAAAGAGACATTTGAGCTAAAGCAATCTTACGTTCCTCTTCTTTGGTCATTAATGTAACAATAGATGATTTATCCTCAGATGATTCAATATTAACATTTTCAATATTATGATCATCTTCATTTTGCATTAAATCTAAAAGTTGGTATTCTTCTGTTTCCGAATCATTAGGGTTTTTACCTTCAAGTATAGCAACTAAATCTTCATTGCTATCAATTGGTTTTGCCGAATGAAATTTATTGTTTAAACGTTTTGTTGTAGCATTATTTTTAGCAGCAACTTCTTTATTGAGTAATCGTGGTGCTGGTTTTGTTTTATTACCGTTTCCATTACTAGTATCAGATCCATTACTAGTTGTTTTTATATTAATTGCAGATATTTTTTTATCTATTGAAATTTCAATAGATGATTTCTTTTTTTGTTCTAAATTTCCAATCTTTTTATTAGATAAATCATCTGTTGATGAGTTTAAAGCTTCTAATGTTAACATGATTTTATCATCAACGGTTAATTGCTCAGAGTTATCTTTATTTAATAATTCTACTGGTGATTTGGATTTAATATTTTTAGCATTTTCAACTGTTTTTGTATTGTCTTTTACAATATTATCAGGTTCAGGTACTTTGACCTCTGTTGAATTCTCTGAAGACATTTTTATTAACAAAATATCAAATATATTTTATTTCGTATGTATTTATATAACCTCAATTTTCTTTTAAAACTTTAATTAGACGTCACTTTAATGAACAAAATCCAAAGCTGTGGGGTCTTATAATATGCTAATAATAACTGAAATAAACATACAATTATTCCTACTATTTTTAATTCAAATTGCCGCCATTGTATGTTTTCTTAATTACGAACATTATTTGTTTTAAAACATGATATTTAATTTATATATATTTTAAAAAGTGTTGGTTTAATAAAAAAATAAAATGTTTTACTACTTTATTTATAAATTATACTCCTAATTACTAATTAACGCGCTACTATTATAAAACAAAGCGTCTTGTTGTGTTGTTCACTCAATCAGATTTTCGTTGAATGAAATCCAATTCTATTATTGGCGCCTTTGCCTTTCCAAAGAATAATATCCCGGCGAACAAGAAGTGTAAGATTCGGAATAAGTAAATGGTTGATTCTCGATCATAATGCTGCCGTTTACGTTCCGTTTTGAAACCGTCGTTTTGTTTGAACTGTTAAGGTGGAAATATATATTGTTCGCGAATAAAATAAATAATCACAAATTATGGTAAAAAGTATAAAAATTTAAAATTATAAAGAATTTTGTCAGGGTGTAATCAAAGTATGCTTTTTCATATCTTAAACTGTTGCTACACCACAGATTTTTGACACTTTCTACCTTGGTATGGTAGGGTGTAAATAAAGTGTACTGAAAAGAAATTTGTATAAGTTTTTATTTTCATATTGTGTAAATTATAGTTGTGTTCATTGACCAAAAAAGATCCAAAAATATCCGAAAATATCAGAAAATATCACGATTTGCCGTTCAATGAGAAAATATCTTGATATTTTCTGTTCTAAACTGATATTTTTTGCTGTTCAATGAACTGACAGTTCGTGATATTTTGTGATATTTTTGGATATTTTCTGATATTTTCTGCCCCTATAAATTTATAAGGGCAGGAAATTGTGATATTTTGTGATATTTTTTTTATGTCAAAGTACATTGTTTGTAAACAAAAATAAAAAAATTGTTGTAAACAAATAATAAAAATTTAAATAATGAAATTAATTAATTTTTTTAAGTTTTCCAATAACAACATAACTTAATTTTTTTGCTAACTATTAATTATTTTTATGTATAAAATAAAAATATGTATCAAAATATAAAAAAATAAATTTTAAAATAATAGTAAAAGAATTTTTTTTAAATAGTTAAACTATTTTATTTTATTTTTTAAGTAAAAAACTTAAAATAAATAAATTCCGTTTACCAAAAAATATTACAAAAAAAAAAATTTAAAATTACTATTTTCAGCCATTTGCAATTTTAAAATTTTTTTGTTTACAAATAATAAAAAAAAAAAAGATCCAAAAATATCATGAAATAGCGTTCATTGAGATTTGGTGTGCAAAGTTGTTCTAAATGGTCTGACATTTAAATTAATTGTTGTTGTTGTGTACTTTTCTGATATTTTCTGTGCTAAAGTGTGCTGTCCAAAACTGTTCTGAAAAGTCATTGAACGAAGCTTATATTAAATTTATAGAAAGAATAAAAAAATAATTAATTAATTTTATTAAATTCATAAGGCAGTAACACAACCTAGCAGCAAAAAAAGCATCGGCAGCGGCAGCAGCAGCAAAATTTTAAAAACAATATAGTTTGTATGATACGTAACACAACATGGCAGCGAGCAGCAGCAGCGGCAGCTGCGTCGCTGCTCATCAATCCTAATCTCTAATTTGCTGCTTTGCTGCCGACAGCAAATAAATAATTTTGACAAAGCATGCTAAAAATTATTATTTTCAATACAAATTATTTGTCAGATTTGCTGCTGCTGCCTACTGTTTGCTGCTATGTTCTGTTTTAAAACTTTTTTGGCTGTTGCTGCCGCTGCTGCTGCCGATGCTGTTTTTGCTGCTAGGTTGTGTTACTGCCTATAGAATTTGAAAATTTGAAAGAAAATTCATAGAAAAAATTTTATATTTCAAAATTTATTTTTTAAAATAAATTTTGAAATATAAAATTTGACATTTCGAAACGGCAAGCGTTAAGTGCCAGTCACCGTTCGTTTCGAAAAGAAATTATAGTCACAATGTATTCGTTCCGTTTATATAAAAAAATATATGTTTAATCTCTATTTTATGTATTAAAATAAATATTTTCTGCATTTATTATATAATACTGGATGCTTCTTAACATTTTCAATAAACTCCCCCATAATAATTCAAAAAATTTAAATTTGAAATGTATAATTTATAGGTTATGTTGTCATTCGACCCATCCGGCAAAGTTAAAATATTTTTAAAATACGGCACTAGACGTCTACTGATTGGAAAAATTTAATTTAATATTTTATTATTATAACTTTAAAGTGTTTTTGGAAGTAAAATTAATAGACGCAGTTGAAAATTGAAAGCTTTAATTTTGTAAACAAAAAAAAAGCAAATTTTTGTGCCGTCAAGTGATGTCTTCATACAATCCTGTAAGTACAAAGTAAAGCTTGGGCTACAATGTGCCGATCAGTTCGGTACCGATCAGTTCAGTAATTTGAGTTGTTTTTTTATTTCATAATAATTAAATTTATGTCATTAATTTTAATATATTTTTCTCCTCCATTACTGATATTAAAATTTTTACTTCATCGTCACTCCAAAAAAGTCTTCCTGACGCCATTATTATTAAAAAAGTTCATTTACACATACAAAGATATAAAATGTCAATTTACTAATACAATGACATAACTCAACTCAATCCCACTAGTTTCGTGGAGTTGAAATGGATTTAACGAAAACAACTCAACTCGTGTTTCCATGGGGTTCAACTCGAGTTGAACTCGAGTTCAACTCGTCATGGAAACAAGGTAATTGTAGCCCAAGCTTTAAGTACATTGGTTGAGAACTGACGTTAAGTTTTCTTTTTCTTTCGTTTTGTGATTTTTCTGTTTTCTGAACTAAGATCGTAATTGTTGTATACTGGTTAATTCAGATACATTAACGGTGGGGCTCAGCCAGCACTTATTGGGTACGCCGCTGTCAAAAATATATAAAAACGCATTTTCACATTTTTTCATCAAGAATGTGAGTTTTAAGAATAATCGCCACATTAAAAAAAAGGATCTATTTTCAACTCAATTAATTCTACAAGAAGTGTGATTATTAAATCATAAAAAAGAATATTCTAAACAACAAAGTAAAAATGTTCAAATAAATAAACACAAATATATAAAAAAACTTTTACAAATTATTAAAATGAACGTTTAAGTGTCATGGATCTGAATGCGGTGAGTGCCACGAAATTATCTAAAAAAAAAAATTAAAGAACATTGACTAATAAAAAAAGTTAGCACGCATTACAAAACTGCGAAAGTGAAAAAATATATAATTTTTTTAAATAAAATAATTTGATTTGTTTATTTTTAATTAAACAATTCTGATTCCGAAATTTTTCCAAAATTTCATAACAAATTTTAATTACAAATTCACAGTGAAATTTCTAATTTTTATATTTTTTTTTTTTTTTTCCAACTTAAAAAAAAATATTTTTTTTATCTGTCCCCGGCCCCGTCGTACCGTATTAATTCGTCGTGTTCACCTAAATTCTTCAATGTAGTCTTTATTCCATATATTATTTTGAACGATCGTGTGCGGTCGCAGTGCAAGAATTCCCAATTTATTTTTCTATATTTGAAAATATATTTTTAATTTTTATTCTCTTATAACTTGTCATTGGTGGTGTGAAGTCACAAAAAAAAATATAATTTTTTAGTTCAAATTAAATTATGAAATTTTGTATTTATATTAAAAAAATATACATATTTATACATAAATGTAATAATATATTATTTTATAACATTTATATTTGCATTTATAGAAAAAGAGAGATGATGTGTGATTCTATAGGAAAAAAAGAAAAAAGCCGGGTGGGTAGTACACGTATATTAGATATAGATGCTCTATAAACACATATGATTAGGAATTAGGAGCCGACATAATATATAATAATACCTTCCTCTATCTATATACTTACTTATATAACTATTTCTATAGTTTTTATTTATCTCTCCCTGCTTTTTATAATAACAAATTCAATATATAATATTTTATAGTTAGCTTTATAATTTCTTTTTTTCTTTTTTTTTGCAATTTTGCGCTACCTCAGAGTAAATATTAGTTCTCTTGTCCAATAAAAATTATCATGAAAAACACGGCAGAAAAATACAAAAAATCGGTGACAGTTTTTACATTTTAAGTGCTTTAATTCCTTTTTAGAAAGAATATGATTATAAGTATAATTATTTGGTCTGGGTTGGTTGCTTGTTTCTTTGACGTGTTGACGTTGGCATAATTTTTTTTCTTATAAAATTTTTCTATATATTTTTCTTTCTCGAGTTTATATATATATAGGTATATTAATTTATATTATAACTCTGAAGTAACAGGAAGTTTAAATAAAGTGTGTTTAATAAAGTGGTTTTCATTTATGGTGTATATAAATGCAACTTGTTGGTCATTTACTTTTATATTTGTGAAATATATAAGTAAGTTTTTCGAAATTTTCCTCAAAAATAAAAATTTTGAAAAAGTAAATGGAATTTTTTTTTATTATAAAAAGTATCAAAGCCTAAAATAATATGAAAATGTATATTACATACATTATAAAAAGTATCAAAGCCTAAAATAATATGAAAATGTTATCATTACTATAAAATAAAAATATTATAAAAAAGCTTTTAATTTTGTGTGGTGCTGGCATAACCTCAAATATAAAATTGTGGACTTTTTGTTGTTAGAAAGTTTTAAACACATTTTACAGAAAAATACAAAAAAATGAAATAAAGAAAATACCTATATAATATATGTTTAATATTTAAAAATATTTAAATTATATTTCATCGTCTTTTAAGTAAAATATTGAAAATATTGAACACAGATATAAAATTTATAGTTATACTAGTAGTAGGTAATTTAAAATGTTGGAAATTCCATAATATATATAGGTATATTATATTATCTACATAATATATAGGTATATTGGATAAATATTATAATTTATTATAATAAATAATGATAGGTTAAAAAACTGATATAAAAATTTAAATAAATATTCATATTGTTTTTTTTTTGTATTTTGTGGTTTTTTTGTCATTTATTATTTAATGAATATTATATTTATTTAACTACTTTAATAAACATTTACTTATACTACCATGTGCTCTGTTTTCAATCCAAATAGGTACTTTTTTATGAACTTTTTTTTTATTTACTTTTTATTTTTTTTTTATTTTTTATTTTATTTATTTTTTTTTTATTTTTTTTTATTTATTTATTAACTTTTTTTTTTATTTATTTATTATTAATTAAAGAAATATTTATTTAAACATATAAAAAAAATTATTCTATTTAAATTAAATAAATTATTACATATACATAAATATTTTTTTTTTATTTTTCATTGAAAATTCATGAGTATGTAATGGAAAATTTCTACAAAGTTAGTTTATCAATTTATGATAACAGACAAATTTTTATAGAAATTGTATTATAAATATTACATTTCCATTTTATTTATTATTTAAATATTGTTTGAAATTTATATATATATATATATATATATATATATATATATATATATATATATAAAAGATATAAAGTTTATATAACAAAAACCCAGAAAAGAGGTTGTTGTAATTATAATTAATATTTATTTTGTAGATTACTAATAATATTCATTTAATTAAACAAAAAAAAATTTATAACGTTATATATTTATATTATATACATATATCTCATGATAAATATAAAACAAAAATAAATTCACTTTAATTGATAGATTTTTAAATACTTAATGACCTATTTTGATACATATACAATATATGTACTTATATGTATAATAATTATAAATTTCTAAGAATTTTTGTTTTTTTTATTAAAAAAAAAATTTTCGAATATATTACAATGAATAATTATATTACAATAAATTTTCAGTTAAAATATTTAAATTATATTTTAAAAGTAAGTTAGAAAAAAAATGTCTAAGATTTTCTACTTTTAAAAATATATTTAAAATATGTTAGAATAGAAAGTTTTTTAATCATGTAAAGTTATAAATAAAAATTTAATGATCCTAAATCGTTAGTCATAATACAATATCTTATCAATTATTTTTTTTTATCATTTAGCTCTTTTAATAATAAAATCAATAATTTGTTTTGAAACTATTAAAATTTTTTATTACAATATTATCAAACAGAATTTCAAAATCTCCTCCCATTAATAATGAAGTCATAAAAACAACTTTTAACTACATATATTTAATTTTTCATATACATATGTATATAATTTATTTTATCTTGGCCGTCGTAATTTTCGGTTATCGGTCGTCATATAATAAAAGTATTGGGAGAAAAAAAAAATTGATAAACTGAAAAAAAAATGTATTAAATAAATAATGACTTCACACCAGAAAAAAAATTCCCCAACAAGAAAAACAGCAAAATAAGTAAATTCTCATTATGATTTTTTCACAATTATAACCACAACAAAAGATAACTTTTTTTAACTTCTTTATATTTCTTATTTATTTGTAATTTATCTTCTACATAATTTAAAAAAAAAATTTTTTGATATAAAAATTTCTTTTTCTACAAAACAACAAAAAACCGAACAACACAAAACCCAAATTATACAAAAAACATATGAAAAATAAACAGGAATCATATGAGTTTTTAGATTTATCCGATATTGATGATAGTGAACGTAATAAATTGATCAGTACATTATACAATAATAAAAACAATTGTTATAATAATGATCATGATACGACGCTGCCAACATTACAACACGATGATGATCAATTAAATGATAATGGAATTATATTAAAAACAAATAAAATTCATAAAAATAATATAAAAATCAAGACAAATTCAACAACAACTTATGGAATAAATAATAATAATAATATAACATCAAATAAAGATATTAATTATAAATTTCATTTAAACGGCAACAAAAACCAAAATTCTAAATATATTAAAAATGTAGCACCGATATTTTTTAACGGTGAAAATAATAATAATAATAATAATAATCAAAATATTAGTAATAATAAAAACGATATTAATTTACTATCACAAACACAACAATTGTTATCATCAAATGGTAAGGACTGAAAATAAATTATTTAAAAAATAATAATAATAAATTTGTTAATTAGTTTTTTTTTATATATTTTATATATAATAAAATTTATGTTAAATTAGAAATAATCTATTTAGCAATTGCATTCTTATTTGTATTGTAATTAATGATTTAATAATATTATATAAAAAATCAATATGAAATGGTATTTTACAATAACATTACCCTTTATTTAATTTACAAAGTTCCATTTTTTTTACTATGAAAATCTTTAATGATTTGTTCATTCATTTCATAAAATTTATTATTATTTTCTAAATAAATATTTTACCAAATTAATATTTACATATATGCTAAATTATAATGCAATAGCCATAAAATTGGCTGAATATAAATACAAATTTCTGAGTAATATAAGTTCTACATAGAACTTTTAATTTAAAAACATCAATTTAAGTCTAATTGTTGTATGAAATTTCTACATCGGATATGAATTAGACTAATAATATTTTGTAATAAATTTTACAAAAAAATGTTTTAAATCATATAAAGACGGAAAGGTTATATAGATTACGTAAAATCCTTTCAATTTATACTGATAAAATTTGTAATCTATTTTTTTGTTCCAAAATTATCACTTTTTTTTTACTATACTTCTTGCAGCTCTAATTTGGCTTTTGAAATCGTTTAATTGTAACAAAGATTTTCTATATATTTTTTTTACATTCTTTTAATAATGCACCTTATTAGGGATTTTTCATTTATCACAATTTTCTTACTTTAATATATTTTTTAATTTTTTTTTTTTACTTAACGCACTCAGTAAATCGGCTCAGTTTTATAATTTTATAATTACAAAAATGTTTAAATTTCTTTCTTTTTGGAATAACAATTTAATTATTTCGATGAGAGTTGGATATAATAATTGTTTCTGAATAATGTTTCTAAGGGTCTGGAAGGGTTATAAATATGAAATTAATTTATTGGAATAAAATTGGGAAAACAAATATCATATTGTTTTTGTTTTTGTTTATAAACAATTTTTCAAAATTTCTTTTTTTTTCGTTATAATAAAAAATAATACGAATTAAGTTTTTTATTTATTCTTTATTAGATATAACTAATCAATAATTTTTCGTTTGTTTTTCTGTTTTTGCCAAATAAATATCCACAACAATAAGAATTGTATATATTTAAATTAAAAGTGTGGGAAATATGCCAAATTTGTATTAAAAAAAAAAACAATAATATAATTAGGACAATTTTAATTTGCGTGAGTGTTAACAAAAAAACAGGCTTCCGGTTCTAAAAAAAAAAATTAATTGTTTTTCTTTTTTTAGAATATTTTAAATAGTTGTGACAAAATTATTTATAAAAGAAAAACTAATTTTCTTATCATTTTCTAATGATTCATTTTATAAATATTTTTTTTTTTTTAACGTATTGATAAATAATAATTTAACGTATTGATAAATAATAATTGGTTGTTACATTTAACGTATTGATAAATAATAATTGGTTGTTATCGATAATCGTTGATTGTGGAATTAAATAAAGTATTAATATCATTAAACCATTTTTTTTTAATATGAGACGAATTCGAAAGACGAATTCTTTCAAAATAGAAATAATTTAAATTAATTGTAGGCGATTCCAATTTTTTTAGTTTTGATTGGATAAAATATTAATTTAAATTATTTATTAAAGAGACGGTATTAATTATGGGTTAAATATGTTTTTTTTTTTCTATTATTAAATATGATAATTCTATTTTACAAACAATTCTTATGACATTAATATTCCAATATAATTTTTAATAATTTAATATTAATAATTAAAATTAAGTTAAATATATAAATTAACTAATAAAAAAATTAAAAAAACAACAAAATTGTTAACACCATATTATAAAGAAATGAAATCAATTATAGTTTAGGATAATTTAGAAGCTAAATTAACATTTTCGCTGCATGCATTTTTAGATATGTATATTAATGTTGTTCTTAAAAAAAAAACAATCAGAAGGAAATTTTTATATTTATAAACAGTAAAAATATAAAAATATTGTTTATATGTATAATTTATATATATATATATATATATATATATATATATATATATATATATATATATATATGTGTGTAAAAATATATAATACACAGAAAATTCAATTGATTCTTCTGGACATCTGATAAGAAATTTGATGTTTCCAGTACAACCTCAATTTCTACCAGCACATTTAATACCATCAATACCAATTTGTGCAATTGTTAAGCCGACATTATTAACTGAAGCGGCCAACAACACTGCCACCACAACTAATAATTCTACAAATAATCCAAATACAGCAGTTGTACCTTTGCGCACTCCGAAATTAACGGCAAGTGCTGCAGGTAATTCTGCAAGAATTAAAAAAAAAATTAGTTGAGAATATTTAGTAAAATTATAATAAATTAGAAAACAGAATAAATTTTATATAAAAAAAATAATTAAAAAAATGTAAATTGAAAAAATAATAATTTCTTTATTTGTTTTTTCTTTTTTGTTTATTTTTTTTTTCAGTAAAATCATATGAAGACGATCAAATATTAGAAATAAATAATTGTGGTGAATTACAAATAAATAGCAGCAAAAAAGATAACGGTCATATTAAGAACTACAACAACAGCAATAATAATAATAATCAAATTGAATTAATATCAGAAAATTTTTCATCAACATTATTAAATAAAGACAGTGAAACTGATAGAAAAACGAAAAAGGTTGCAACAATGGCACAGCATGCGCAGCCATCATTGCATCAACAACAACAACAGCAATCCCAACAACAACAATTAACGTCACAACAAAATAATAATTATCAACATCTTCAACAACAACAACAACATCATCAACAACAACAACATGCTTATACACAAGTGCCAAGTGGTGTTTATATGCCAACACATGGTGGTGCAATGTATTCAATGATGCCAGCACCAATATCAAGTGTTTATGTAAATAATGTAACTGCAAATGTAAATTTACATGGTTGGCCTGCACATTCAGTACCCTCATATATACCAGGAAATGGTGCCACTTATATACCAGCTGGTGATATTCCACAAAATATGACACATGAACAGGTAAAAAAATGCATAGAATTTACAAAATGAAAAAATTAAATGAAAATAATTTTTTTTAATTAGGTAATACAACAAGTTCAACATACAAATTCTTCAATAACACGTACAAATCGTCGTGGCCGAAGTAATGGCAATGGACGTGGCAATAGTTCGAATCGACGAAATGATTATAATCAACGGAATCAACAAGAAGTCAGTCCAGTACCACAAGATTTAGGTAATTCTATTGATCAACAACCACAAACATTTCATCCATATGGTGGTTATCAATATGCTGCATATCCACAATTTTTTGCTGCACCACAACAAGCTTTAAATCATACACAAGCACAACATGCAACTGGTCCACCATTATATTTAGCCGCATCTGTATTTTCTCCCCAATTATATAATTATCCAGATGGTATAATTTATAATCCACATTTAATACAACATGAATATCCAATGGTTGATGAACGTGTTGATGATCAAACACAACAACAACATCAACATGTTGATGGAACTGGTTTAATGACACCAGCAGGTACTATGCAACAACATCCACAACAAATGTGGCATCCACATGGTATGCCAATTGAGTATCATGAAGAATATGAATTAGTTCATGCTGGTAGTACTGATGATATAAATCATAATCAATCACCATTAACAGCATCTGATCATACACCAAGTATGTTAAGTCCAGCTGGTCATCAAATTTATTATCCAAATATGCAACAAACAATGGATATACATCAACAAATGAATTCATTACATATTTATGATCAGCAAGTTGTTATGGCTGCAGCTGTACAACAACAACATCAGGCAATGCAACATGCCGAAGAGCAACATCATCAACAAATTCAAGAACAACAGCAACATTTACAAGTAATGCATGAACAACCTCAACAAGTAATGTTAATTATACCAGATATGCCAGATTACAGACAACAACAGCAAATTGGTATGTAATTTTTTTTCAATAAACAAAAATAAATAAAATACTACAGTCTTTGATTAAAGAAAGAAAAAAATTTATCCACAATCTAGTCAGCAATTTGTTTCATATTTAATGAAATTAATAGCGTTACATTTGTGGCAAAGTAAATTTGAATTTTCATAACAGAATTTTTACGGAACTGTTTTAGTGAAGTAAAAATTTATGTAGAAAATTCTTAGTTTTTCTAGAGAGTTGATAATACAATATTATTTTATAAACATATTGTTTAGCCTAGTTGAAAAACAAACATATTAATTGTCAATCAAACAATGATTTATTTAATAATTTTTTTTAAAAATATATTAGGAAAAATTTTTAGTATATTTTTTTAATTTTTTTTTAATTTTTTAGAAAGCGAACAAGAAATTGATCATATGGGTAATAATATCAATGAGATGACACAAGAAAATGTAAAACATCCTGGACAAATAATTACTGAAGAACAGCATATTTATATGCAACAACAGCAGCAACAACAACAGCCACAATTAATGTTGTTACCAAACAGTGATATGCCAGAAGAATTAAAATCTGATGTTTTAGCAATACCAGATTATAATCAAAATGTGCCAAATATTTTACCAGTACCGGAAAATATAATATCAGAATTTGACGAATCACCGGCAAATATAATAAATGATGCAATTGAATCGTTTACATTTGTTAATAATACAAATAATAACAATATTAATAATAAGGATTTTGATATTGATAATGGTCAAATTCATGAATACGAAACAATTCCTGTTTCCAATACAAATGAACTTCCAACAATCAATTCAAATTTGCCTATAAATAATAATTTAGAAAATCCTGAAATAGAAAATTCTGTTACACTAATTGTTAGTCCTACTGTTCCAATAACATCGACTACTACAATTGCTACCAAAACTATGTCATGGACAAATCAAACGAAAAAATTGACTGCCTCAGTTGCTGTTACTGCAGTACCAGCACATCAAACAAATCAAACCCAAAAACCAATATCACAAACATCAGCTCCGGTTGCTGTTACAAATAAACCTAGCACAAATAATAATAATAATAATAATAATAATAATAATGTAGCAATGCCACCTACAACACAAATAAAAAATCATACAACAAATACGAAAACATCATCAGTTGAAAATGCTTCACCAATGACAAATTCTCATACGAATTTGGAAAGAAAATTAAGTGCTCAATATACTGAACAGAAATCAATAGCTAGTGCTGTTGTACCACAACAATTACAAGAAAATACTGGACAAATGAAAAAACAACATGCAATTATAATTGAAAATCAAACAAGAACAACAAAAAGACATACAGATGAATCAAGACAATCACCACATATAAACAACAATAATCACGCTAATAATCAAAATACACAGCCATCAGTAAGTAGCTTAGCACCACCGCCACCAGCTCCACAAACACAACCATCTGCACCAGCAGCATCTGCTTCAGCTGGTCCAACTTCATGGGCAGGTTTATTTGCTAGTAAATCAGCTGCAAATCAAAATCAATATAATAATAATAATAATACAACAGTAACTCAAAATAATAATAATAATAATTCATCTATACAAGCAGGATTTATTAACACTTTAGGATCTAATGCTAATGCTGTTCATACAAAACCGATTGCAAAAGTTTCACCTTATGAAGGAACCTCAAATATTCCAATACCGCAGGCGGCAACTGGAAATTCAGCCGGATCAATGTCATATTCAGCTGCATCGGCACGTGGTATATCCGGTAATACTAATTCAAATTCAACAAATCAAAATCAATTAGCTGGTGGATCTAAGCAAAAAACAATTACTAATCAATCTTCTAATGCTACAAATTTAACAACAGAAGATAATTTTGATGAATGGTCAACAAAATTTGCAGAATTTTTGAAAAAATATAAAACTGATTTTACACCAGTTAGTTTACGTCCAAGAGGATTAACAAATCCAAATAATTATTGTTACATAAATGCTGTTTTACAAGCATTAATAGCATGTCCACCATTTTATAATTTATTAAAATCATTGCCAAAACAATCAGTTGCATTACATAATGATAAATCAAAAATACCAACTATTAATGCAATGACACAATTTGCTAATGAATTTTATAATTTGCCAGCTGGTGCAAGATTAAATCGTCGTGAAAAAGGTCAAAAAATAAATAATAAACAAGATGATTTATCTGGTGAATTACAATGTGATCCATCTTTTGAGGCAACATCAATTTATAAATTATGGAATTTAAGCCGATCAGAGAGTGATGAAGGTAGACAAGGTGATGCTGAAGAATTTTTAGGATTTGTACTAAATAAATTAAATGATGAAATGCTTGAGGTAAATATCGAAATTTATAAATTTTAAAGAAATAAATTTTAATTATTTTACTTTATAGGTTGTTAAAATTTTAGCTAAACCAGCGCCAATTATAGAACTAAATGGTGATGCATCTGGTGAACCTGATGATGGTGGTGATGATTGGCAGGTAATATTAATTATATAACTTTTATTTAATAAATCCACAAAAAGTCAGCAATTTGTTATCTTTTAAATGAAATTAATAGCGTTACATTTGTGGCAGATTAAATTGATTTTTCATTCTGGAATTTTTACTAAACTATTCTAGTGAAGTAAATTGGAAAGAGAAAATTCAAAGTTTTTCTAGAGAGTTGATTTACAATAAATTTTAAATTGTTTATCCTAGTTGAAAAACAAATAATTTCTTTTGTTTTAATTATTCTATTATAGAATTATTTAAATATAAATAAAATAAGGTTTTACAATAACAAAATTAATTTATATATTTACAGATGATTTACAATAATCGTAATAAAGGTAGTGTAACACGTCAAGCTGATTTTGGTAAAACACCAATTAGTGATATATTCCGTGGTGAATTAAGATCACGATTACAACGTGAAGGTGAACATTCAACTGATGTTATTCAACCATTCTTTACATTACAATTAAATATTGAAGTAAGTTATTCTTCGTTAAAATTTGAAATGTTATGAATTTAAAAAAAAAACAACAAATTGTCCTTTTAGAAAGCAGCATCTGTTCGTGAAGCACTTGAAATTTTAGTTGGGCGTGATCAATTAGAAGGTGTTACTTGTAGTAAAACAAATCAAGAAGTTGTTGCATGGCAACAAATGAATTTAGAAAAATTACCATATGTTTTAATATTTCATTTAAAATGGTTTGATTATAAATTAGATGGTTGTACAAAAATAGTTAAAAATGTTGAATTTCCGGTTGAATTGAAAATTGATACAAGTAAGTAAACAAAATTATATTATGTACTATACAATTATATGATGATATTAATATGAAAAAATAAATAATAATCATTAATATTTTTTTTCCAGAAATATTAGCATCGAAAAAATATTCACAAAAACAAAAATTATATCGTTTATTTGCTGTTGTTTATCATGATGGTAAAGAGGCAACAAAAGGTCATTATATAAGTGATGTTTATCATACAGGTTATATGAGTTGGTTACGTTGTGATGATCAAAATGTTAAACCAATTAGTGAAAATAATGTATTAAGACCACGTGGTTTACGTGTACCATATTTACTTTATTATCGTCGTTGTGATACAATTGCACCTTTACCATCATCAGCAACAGCACAAACACAACAATCTGGGAATACAATTGGATCATCGAATTCAAATACACACAATCATTCAAATAAATAAAATTTTTGAAGAAAAATAAATTAGTTTTTAAAATGTAAAAAAAAAAATAAAAATAATTAGGAATTTAGATTTTAAGAGTTTTTTTTTAAATATTTTTTTTTTTTAAATAAGTTTAATTTTTTTAACTAAAAAACAATCAACAAAAAATAACAGATCGTAGTTTTAAGGGTTTCAGAATTAGATTTTCTTATTTTGTTTAGTTTTTATTATATATTTAATACAATTTTGCTATTTAAAAACGAAAATGGTACGTCATCAAAGTTTATTGAAAAGAAAAGAAAAATTTTTAAAACATTTTAGAAAATTTTAAAAATCGCTTGCATTAAAAAATAAAATTGAATTTATAAAATCTTTTTTAATTATTTTTTTTTAAATAAAAATAATGTTGATTATACACAATCGTAAAATAAACGAATACACAATTTAGTTACACAAAAACGAAATTTTTTAACTTAGATTTGTAATTCATTAATTGTCTTTTTTTTTTTAAAGAAAAAAGAAAAAAAATCTTTAAATAATTTTAATTGTTAACTTGTTGCTAATATATTTTTTAAATTTAATAGAGAAAATAATATGTAATCAAAAAATTATATACATTTATATGAGAAAAAAATTTAGCTCCTACAGATTTCATAAAAAAGCTAAAAAAAATTAAATTGTATGCTAAACTGATATATTTAAAGTAAATTGAAAAAAATATATTTTTTTAAATTAAAATTTCAAAAATAAAATCTTAACTAGTTTTTTTTTTTTTGATTTAAAGAAATTTCTGCTATTTTATAAAAACAAAAAAACAAAAACATTGACATTTAAAAAAAATAAATAAATAAATAATTTTTAATTTCTAGTCACAAAATTTTATTATATTTTTGTATAAAAACATGAACCAGCTTTTAATGAAAGTAATGTATAAATCAATTGATAACAATATTTTTTCCATAAAGCAATATTATTAAGTAATTTGTTCGTGTAGACCACGACAGTTAGCTAAATTTGAATTTGCCTATAATTAACTTTGGCAAATAAATTCTTTTACAATCAATTATATTGTCAATTTAATTTTTCATTGTTTCATGTTTTCCTAATAAATCTAAAGTGGAAGAAATTTAACATAATTAATTTTATGTTACCTTAAGTTTGATTTATTTTCAAAATTATCATTTCTGTACTATAAAATTTATAAATGAAATAATGTTAATTCATTTAATAAAAAATATGTATAATAATTAAAATATCGTTTTTAAAATGCTCAGTTACATCATGACTAAAAGTTTTTAAAGTCTTAAAAATTATTTGAAAAAATAAAATACATTTTTAGTTTTTTTTTTTTCTTAATTTTAATGTTTAATTAAATTCTTTTTAATAATATTATATCTAATTATAATGAAAATATTATCCTTAGATAAAAATTAATTATATATTTCCAAAAAAAAAAAAAAACAAAAAGAAAATGTAAAAAATAATAAAAAAAAACCTCAAAGAAAAATATTAAAAAAAAAAAATATTTTATAATAAATATAAAAAATCTATTTTTAGTACTTTAGTTATTTTTAAGAAAAATATAAAATAAATACAAAAATACCTAATGGATAAAAAGTGTGTTTTTGTAAATTTTCAAATTTTAACAAAATCAAAAATCAAATTAAAAGTAATATAAAAAAAAATTAATTAAAATCATTTATCACATTATGTGCCAAGAAAAATTACATTAAAAATTTATCATTAAAAATAAATATAATAATACTAAAAGATTTGTAAATGCAAATATATATATATATATATATATATATATATATATATATATATATATTAATGTAAAATAATAATAATTAAAAAAATAATCTATTTTTAAGAATTATATAAAAAAAAACAATTAAAATATTTTAGTATAATTATGGCTTTTTGGGAGTTTTTGTTTTTATTATTATTTTAAAAGTAATTTTCTATTTTATAATTTAATAACAAAAAAAAAAAATATAATTTGTTATTATTTTATTAAAATATAAAAAATGTCAGTTTTCGATTGGAAACACCAATTATGAAAAACAGTGGAAAACTTACTTTTACTAAAATATATTTTAATTTAATTTTTTTTTTTTAAATCAATATTAGAATAAATATCTATAAGATTAGAGAATATTATAATCGTATACAAAAATATTGTAATTTTGTTTAGGAAATATTTTTCATTGATGAAATTATCAAATTTAAAAATTGAAATTTCTAAGGTCGAGCTATACTTGTATTTTTTTTTTGCCACTAATTGAATAAAATTAAATATAAATAAAATTGTTATAGTAAACTCTGTGGAAGAAAAAGATACAAAATTGAAAAGTTCTCACATAATTTATTTATATATTTTCATAATACGATCATACATATAATAATTATCTATGTTATATATATATATATATACTATCTATGAATACGATTATAATATGAATTAATCTTATTATAAAAATAATATAGTAAAAAAATAAAAATAAATAATATTAGAATTTATATAAATTAAATAATAAAATATATTTAAATAATGAAATAGAAAAAAAATTATCAATTTTATTATCTTAATAAAATCTAAATTAAAAACGACAAAACGCTGTTAAATCAAATCAAATATAAAAATTAAAATTATACAATATATTTTTTATTTAACAAAATATAAAAATTTGCCAAAATTTAATTTTTAATTTCTTCCAAAAGTAAATATACTAGTATGGTCTTTTTGTTTGGGTAATTTAATCGAATTAAGTAAATATAACTAATGTTCCTTAAAATAGTAACGAAAACTTCAATAATAGTTAATCATTTAGACACAAAAAATAAAATCAATAATAATAGTTATCATCATTTTGTTCAAATCCATAAAAATTCTAAACTTCGGTATTACAAAAATAAAGAAACATATTTCCAACTAACATTTACATATAATTATAATATTAATATTGAAAAATAATGCTTTTAAGTTTCTCAATTTTTTTTAAATAATTATTTTAAGAATTTTTTTTTTAAATATTTAGATATAAAATAAAATATATATATTTAGTATTTAGTAAAAAAAAAAAACATTTGTTTATTATTAAAATTATCAAAATGAAAATTTAAAACTCTCAGTAAAAAGAATAGAGTTTATTTTTTATGTTTTATTAAAATTGTTATTAAAAATAAAAAAATAATGAAATTTTTGTTTTTCGTTAATCAAAATATAGAAATAACATAACAACAAGAAGAAAGAGAAAATTTCTATTGAATGTACATAATTGCATAAAAATACATTTACATAATAATTGTAATCCTAAAAAAAGAGTTACATTATTTTTTATAAATTTTTTTATTTTTTACCACAAAAAAAAAAAAACAATAAATAAAAAGCAATAAATTATATATTCATATTCATTTATTTCCAATTGGCAATTTTTTATATTATTTAAATTTATTTGTTCATTGTACACTTTTAACAAGCATAAATTAACGAAATTTTTTTTTTTATAAACAACCAAAAACAATAAGATTAACATACCTCAATAAATAATAAATTAAAAATTAAATAACGAAATATTTAAACAATTTCTTTTTGCAGTTTATAAAAGTATTTTTATTTTTTATTTTTGAAATTGAAGTTACAGCAATTTTAAATTTTAATTTTTTATGTATAAATAAAAACAAATATATGTTTGCTCAAAAATTTATGCCGTAAAAAAAAAATTATAAATTAAAAAAATTATTATTATTATATTATATTTAAAATAATTTAGATGAATAAATTCAATTTAAAAAAATATATAAATTAAAATTACAAATATTTAAATTAAAAAATTTTTGTATTACTCTGATGTGGAATTATAGCGGAAAATGTATAATTTTATTAAATAATTAATTTTTCAGTGCGATTCACAATCGAATTTTCATCAACTTTTTGCATTAACTTAAAAGTAACATGAAATATTGAATATTTCATATAAAATTCGCCACCAACTTCAAGTCTATTTCAAGAAGTTTATAACAATTACAACTCTTTTTCTTATTTAAAAATCATAATGAAATTTTTTATCTAAACATTTTGGAAATTTTCTATCTAATAATATATACATAACTATAATTCCATTTCAGATTGAATCATTGTTTAGCAGTAATAACAAAAACATCTTGTTATATAAATTTGAATTAGAAAAAAAATTAAAATTATAAATAATATTGGAATTAAATTATCAAAAATAAATAAAAATTGAACAACATTTAATATATAAATATATATAAAAAACAATATTGATTAAAAAGGCTGTGTAACGTTATTTTTGTTTTTATTTTATGTACTTTTAAATGTAATTTTCTGCACTTGATTAACATTTTATTGGTTGATCCTAATTCATCACAATTCTTTATCTTCTTTTTTCTTTCTTCTATTCATTTAGTTACTATTCTAGTAATTATATAAGCCATTTAAAATCAATTTAAAATCTTAATTAAATATGTTTTTAGTCATATTTTTTTTTTTTTTTTTAAATCAAAATTTTGAATTTTTGAAATCATAAAAATTATTTGGGAAATAAATTTATATACTATTATACAAGAATATTATATATTTTTATGAAAATTTGTCAAAAAGGAACTTTTACAATTCTTATAGTTAAAATTTTTGTTTTTGTCTCTTTTAAACTATTATCGTATTACGGAAGAGAAATAATTGCGTACAGAATTATTTGGATAAAAATATAATTGAAAAAAAAAAAAAAAAATTAAAAAAAATACAGGTAAACTTTTAGTAGATGGTTTTTTCTATTTCTTTTAATTATGTAATAAAACTTAAATAAAAAAAAATTATTAGTATAGATTATTAATTAAAATAATGTTTTTCACTAAAATTCAAAAAAAAAAAAAAATTATTTTTAAATTCAATTTAATTTTACCCATTTATACTTTTTTTTTGTATCAAATATTAACCAATCATAAAATATTTTAAAGATTGAAAAATAAATATCATTAATTATATAAATAATAAAATAAAATAATGTACAATATAAAATTTAAAAAGAAAAAAAAATAGTAAATTATTATTTATGTTTTAATTTAAAAGTAAATTTATAAGTAAATTATTTACTTACATAAATTATGTCTTCAAAATTTAATGCATTTTTTTTTCATTTAATCAACAAAATGGTTTTTTTGTTTGTTTTAAATGTAGTTTTAACAGAAAAAATAGTGAAAATAATTTTTGAAAAAAAAGAAACAAAATGAAATAAAAATTTAAAAACTTTTGTAAAATTACAAAATAAAAATACAAAAACAATTATAATTATGTATGATTGGCAAGTGCACTTATTGATTATTGTTAACTAACGAATATTAAAAAAAAAATTAATTTATATACTTATTCACATTATATTAAAAAAAATAGTGTGTATATATAAACAACAACAACAACAACAACAAAAAAAAAGATATATAAATTTAGTAACTTGAAAAATAAATAAATAAAAAAAAAATATATATTAATTATAAGGAAAAAAAATGTGTGCTATTATTTTACTTCAATTTACATTCATCTTTGAAGGTCCTAGACAAATCAAATCTCATTTTCTTAGCAAACTAACAAATTTTACTTTTTGTTTCATATCCAATTATGATAAGAGAAACTTGGAAACTTAAGTTAAATAATACCATAATTGAATGAATTAATTAATAATTCAAATTTTTGAAAGATTTTTAGAAGTCTAATATAAGTTTTTTCGAATTTTTTTTACTACAAATTCGAAATAAAAAAGTAAATTAAAAATTTCCAAAAAAATATTTATGAATCCTTACATGAATTTAATTCAAAATATAATAGAAGTTTTTGTGGTATAATTATGTAATATTTACATTTTTATGATAGTTAACATTTGAATGTTTGTATAAAGGCATATTTTGGATAGTATTGAATTGTTTTATCCGCATAAAGCGTTAAATTTGAATTAAAATACTTATTTTTACAAGTTTCATTAAATTACTTCGACAAATAAAGAAAATTATTTTCTAATTTCCTTTAAAAGACAATTTACCCTTCTTTTTCGAAATAAATCTATAAAAGCAACCATGCATTTTGAAAGAAAAATTTCAAGTTGAAAATATTTATTTAAATTTACAAACTGACAAATTACAGAGAAAAAAATCATTTTTCTTTTTGCTTTCTAACATTTGGTATTAAAAATTATCAGCCAAAATTGATAAATAAAAAAACAAAAGTTTGACAAAGCTTTTAACAACCTCCAAAAATACGATCATTCTCGTAAAAATACATTTATCCCCTTTTTTCCTTTGTTTTCCTGCATACAAATAAAACAAACCCAGCACGTATGCTACGAAAATCCATAGTAGTAATTTACATCCCCCTTATAAATATTCTCAAAGAAAGGACTAAAAAAAAATGAAAAAAATATACGATAAATCCTTTTTTCTTATACACACAAACACTGACAAACAAAAATTTAGCAATTTTTCACCAAAGTTCCAAAAACAACAGCATAACAATTTCCATTTCCACTCACACAGAATCCTTTATTTTTTTATATATATTTTGTATAACAAAAATTTCTAAATGGGGAAATGAATATTGATTACCGAGCTTTTACCGAACTTTATACGATACAAGAAACAAAAAAAAAAAACTTTTAAACTTTTTTTTTTTAGTCCTGTCGCTGTCGTCAAAAACACCATCAATTTTTCTTCGTTTAGTTTTTCTCTGACTGTTTAGGGCGGTTCCGCAGACAAGAAGACTTGTAGACGTGCAAAACGGGCAAATATAAAATAAAAAAAAATTTAAGCAAAAATATTAATAAAAAAAAAAAGGAAATTTTTTTTTCAAAAAAATAATAATAATAATAAATTAATATCAGTTTAAATTAATTTGGAAAATTTCCTTCATAAACTTAATATAAAAATTTTTGTTCAAAAAAAAGTTTTTCTTTTGGTTAATTTTTTTTACACACTTTTTGAAAAACCACATTAAGAAATTTTCATATATATATACATATATATATATATAAATTTTTTTTTTTTGAATCCTTAAAGCAATAATAGAATTTAAACAAACAAAATTTTTTTGTATATATATAAATATATTTGCTCCGTTTTTGACGAAGGATATAATAGCGAAAAAAAAGAAGAAGAAAATTATCCTCTGTTTTTGTAAAAAAAAAATAAAAAAAATGAAAATTCTTCCTTTTATATATTAAAAAAAAAAAAGAAAAAGCAAAAAAAAATAAATAATTCGTCAAAAACAACATAAAAAATTGGAAAAACGATTGGCAAATTTAATTATTTATACCCAGGTGTTTGAATATATCATAAAATATATATATATAAAAAAAATCGTGAATTAATTTTCATAATTTTTAAGTTTTCTATACAAAAAAAAAACAAGGATTTCACATTTTCCACACAAAGAGAAGAAAAATAAATCGTTTCTTTTTTTTTTTTCTGTAATGTATATAAAAAGAAACACAGGCAAAGCATGAACGATTAAGTGTTTAAGGATACTTAGTCCTGGATAAAGGTTAAGATTGTATTTTAGTTAGTTCTTTATTTTTATTTTTTTTATTTTCGCTTGCAAAAATAAAATATTTTAGTGAAAAAAAATTCTAAAGTGACTTTTGATTGATTTTCCTCTGAATTTCCCATTAAAATTTTATTTAGAAAATTAATTTTGATGTTGAAACTAATCAATATGTTTGGTTTATAGAATTTATAATTAAAGTAAATTTTTCTTATTTTCAATTTTCGTTGTATATTTATATATGAAGTTTAATATTTTGTCTGTGAGTTTCTTTAATTATTTAAATTTTTACTATTAATTTATTACTCAATGAAAATTTGGTAATTAAAATTTATATTCAATTTTTTTTTTCGTATATTTTATATGTCCTTTTTTGAAATCAAAAGTGAATTTTTTTTTTGTTAGAGGTAAAATATATTTTGTAAAAAGGAAAATTGTTTTTTTTTTTTAGAAAAATTTCACAAATAATTTATTTAAAATTTTTCTTATGTTTAAAGTCTTTGCATAAAATTTAACTATTTAAAAATTTAAAATATTTTCATTTTGAGTTAAATATAAATGTTGTAAGGTGTGTGATTTTTTTTCTATTATGATTTTCATTTTATATAATATACCTGGGAAAATATATACAATGTTTATATAAGTATATACATATATATATAGATATATTTTCATAGTACATAGAAAATAAAAGCGAATTACTATATATGTGTATATATAAAAAAAACACCCAAAAATATTTATACACATTTATTATAACCAAAGAAATTCTTTATATACATACTTACAAAAAAAAAAAAACAATCAGAAACGATTTATTTTTCTATTTTTATATACCATTTTTCTTATAAAAAAAAAATATTAAATTCATTTCACTTATTTATCATCAATTTTTCATTTTCCAATGGCATATTTTTTTTTTTAAATTTTAATTCTTAACAATAATTTTTCTTGAAAATCATTTTCTTTTTTAGTGAATTTTGTTTTTTTTTTTTTGAAAAGGTGTTTTAGAGGGAAATTGAAAGTGTTTACAAGCAAAAATTAGTTACAACCAAAAATTTTATATAAAAAATAATATCAACTTAAACTTGAAATTTTAAAATGGAAATTTATAATTTGTAATAATTTTGGTTAATTAATTTTCTTATATTAATTACGAATATTTTTTTTTTTTTTTGGTTAAAATATATAGAAAAAATTTAAAGGATAATATTAATAGTATAATTTTTTTGTTTGTAAAGTGGTGCCTTTAAATTTTTTGCAAAGTGTTAATAAAAAAATATTTAAATATAAATTAATAAGAAAAATCAAAACACATTAAAATACATATTTTAATTAAAAAAAAAATTAAAATTATAATTTAGCAATAAAAATAATTAAATTTGAGAATTAATGAAAAATTTAAATTACAATAAATTAAAATTTAAATATGGATTAGCATACGAAATTTTTTTTTATATGTAATAATAATTTGTTTGAAAGGTAAGTAAATTTTATTAATTTTATTTAGAATATTTTTAATCTATTTGGTAAAATGGATATAATACATAATATAAAGCTATTTAATTATGGTGTTAATTCTATAAATGATCCGAAAATATATATAAATTAAAATTAATAAAATGTTATAGTAGATTTATTCAAAAAAAAAATTACACAGAATTTCTTTTTTTTTATTATTATTATTTTTAAAATGTGTGTTCAAAAATGTGTAAAGGGATTGTCACTTTTATTGGCACATGTTTCGGATTATACATATTATGTATAACCCAAATATACAACATAATATAAAATCAACCCCTTTTTTTAGAGACAGTAAGTTCCCAATAAATACAGTGAAACTACAACTACTGAGATTGAATATTTCTATGTAAATTTAGTACTTTACATAATATAGAAGACTAATTTAGTTACTAAATGTTTCTTCATAATTTTAGTGACTAAATTAGTTTTACTCACTAAAGTCACAAGAATATACAAAAATGTAGGTTTGCAAAATTAATCTATCGATTGAAAACTATGATAGCCCTAAGGATGATTTTCACTCAACTCTTATGAGTCGCGTCTTGGGTTGATCTGTGACATTTTCATACATAGACGATAGACACGTATCAAGCATCTACTCTAATGCTAGGAATACGTAATTACCAGGCTTCGAAAAGCTCTTAACTATGTATTTATTACACACTTAACTAATTTACTTAAATTAATAGTGTAATTGTCTTTATAAATAATTTAAATGATTCCAAATCCAAAATTCCAATAAAATAAATTTAAAATTTATCTTAAATAAAATAATTTAATCAATTTATCGTTACTATAAATAGTCAGAGAGAGAGTTAAGAATTCCTCTAAAAATTCTTACATCCATAATCCTTATTTTCCTTCTCTCAATGTGTTCCTTTTTTTTGATATTTCACATTATATCCTTTTATTCAACATAAAACATTCTAATTTTATATAAATATTGTGGGTATATTATATATTATTTTATAAAGTCCTTTTTTGCCACCGGTCATTTGACTATCCTATCAATTCCATCTGAATAGAATATATAGCACTAGAGGTGGAAATTTTTTTTTATCTATCCTGGGGTTTAACCCTCTGCTGATATTTTGTAACAAAAATAAAAACTGTTTGTAAGGGCAAATTTTATTTATAAATTTAAAGTATAAAATTTATTGTAACTATTGTTTTTTTACTCTAAAATTTAAATGAAAATGAATTAAATGACTTGAAATGTGATTATAATCATAAATTTGATTGTATATACAATCGAATTATAAAAATATTAAAATATTTAGATTACAGAAAACAGAAAGCAAAAAAAAAATATGGAATTATTTTTTGCTGACATAAAAAATAACCTATTTATTTATTTTTTTACATACATGAATTTTATGATAATATCTTAATCCTTTTTAGTGTATTCAAAAATTTTATACATAGAAAACCATTGTTGGCATTTTTATACTGTAAATGTTGAGTAGGCGACTTCGAATTAAATTTTATATTAAGAATTTTATTTATACATAAAAAAAAAATATATTATTAAAACATTAAACGAAAATATTATTTAAATAAAAGGTAGAAATATATAAAAAAAGGATTAATAATTTGAATTATGATGTATATATAAAGTTAAATTAAATGTGTAATCTTGGTTTTAAGTTAATTAAGTTTATTATATGATTTAATTTAGAATCATAATAACTTACAGTTTAATCACTAAAATGAATGTTTAACATAGTTTTAGTTATATAAATTTCATGAAATATGAACTGAAATATTCTTAGATTCGTCAAGCAGGAATACTTTTTTTTAATTATCATACATATTATGTCCATGGACCTAAAATAGTGGCATTATGTTCGATAGCTTAATGATAATAGCCAGATATATAAACCTCTAGAAACTAACACAATTTGCCCAAAATGTTCTTATATTATCATAATGCTCCACAGATGATACCACCATGACTGTTCACTTCTACGTACTACAGAACGAAAGTCCTAAATTTACAAATTTACTCTAATCATTTGTTAGCAGCTTGAATGAGAATTATATGGCACCATAGCCAGTTCGAAATTTACTCTAAACATTTGTTAGCTTGAATGAGAATTACATGGCACCATAGCCAGTTCGAATGACAAACTGAAAGTGTACATACATTCAAAATTTCAATGCTAATTTCTATATAAATTTTAATTTCTGTACGAAATCCAATTGCACCATAATATATAGAATACTAACTGGATGGAACTTTTGAGAAATAATAATTTTTCTAAATAAAGATGAAATAGTAAAATTTGTTCAAAAATTATGTGCATTTTATGAAATTATATATATACAAATTCAAATACTCGTAATATTGCAATAATAAAACTTGATTAAGTGGTTAACGTTATGCATATATGATTTTAATAGTTTATCCTTGGAAAAGGTACACAGACTATAAATAAAAAAGGGCTCCGTGGTTAACTAACAATTTGAAAATATATACGTGCATAATAGTAAAAATGTAATCCCTTAACTGATTGGATGTACGTTTATGCAGTTAGAATTTAATTTCAAGGCAAATATTCAATATTTAATGTAATAATAAAAATGTATTTAAATAGTGAATAAATGTACAAGTACAAATGCAAAATATAGTAAGGAAGAATTTATAGATTGTCATACAATTTTATCATATAGAAATATTATTTTGATTGAATAAACTTTTGAGGTTTTAAGTTCATATTTTGTCTTTTGTTCTTAATCATCTTTTACCATAAATTTTACAAGGAAGGAGTAAAGCAATTTCCATGCTACAATCAATATTGAAATATTAATTTATTAAAATATTGCCTATCTTAAGGCATTCTATAAAATTTCTATTGTTGATTATTACCACTGACTTTGATTTACAATTGGGAATATAATATTATTATATTACTTATATAAATGATAATTTGAGATTATTATTTTTTGTAATTATTCATACAGGATCTCTGCTTTTACTAAATAAAACTGTAATTTTCGAGTTTGTTGCTATTATTTCTTCAAAAAAGGTCAGTAAATGAATATTTTTTAAATAAATTTGTTTAAATATTTATAATTTTTAGCTTTCGAGCAGAATAATTTCTTCGTATGACAGTATAATTTTCATTTGAAAGAGATATTTTTTCAAAATGGCAGCTGGAACATTTATAGTAGGTAAATCAAAATGGCTGACTAGAGAATTTCTCAAATACGAAATAAAAGATATTGTTTACACCGTAGAAGAAATTAATGATTTTTTTTATTATTCATTTTTCATATAAAATTATATGACACATGATGCTTCCTTCCATATTAAAATTCAATAATTTCCCTTAGGAAATTTGTGGCATTAATATATTTTTTTTTGAATTGTAATTCGTAGTAATCTATCTATCATTTTGCAGGTAGAAAAAATATTACATTATAAAAATAAGCTTTACGCAACAATAAAGAAAATGGAAATATTTTTTGCATTTAATCTAGGTGGATTATTTTTAAAACATATTTTAATCGACTAAATAAACGATTATTTGCTGAATTTCCTTTAAATAATTGTATTTAATCTATAATTTTCTTCTTTTTCTTCTATCAACGGCCTAAAATCGGCCTAAGCCTACCTTTTTTCAGGTTCCGTCAACATTCTATTATAATTATAAATATATACATATATAATTATATACCAACTTTGTACTTATTGTCCGAACTATAAGTTCCTCACTACCAGTCAGTTATATTTAATTTAAACTAAACTAATAAATTTGTTTGACTGGTAGTGAGTCAATTGCTTTCAGTAATTGCACATGACTTGATCCTAGTCGCTAGTCTTAAAATTATATTACAGTTGAGGCTGTTTATAAATCAATGCCACTGCCTTTTATTTTCTACATAATTTTTCAAATATTAATTGCAAGTTTTACCTTTATAATAATTTATATTATGTATTTCCAATTTCTAAATTATCATTTTTATTCAAGTTATTAAATTACTAATATAAAATTTATTTCCAAAGATATTTAAAAAAAAAAACACAAAAATTTCAAATAAAATTACAACATGAAAAATAAAATCTTACAACAATATCTTAATTAGAAGTTTTTGTAAATGTCCACGAACAAAGTATAATGAATAAGTTATCATATACAAGAACAACCAAAAAACCTACCATTTTAAATTCCTTGCAAACATCTGTTTAAAAAGTTAGACAATTAAAATATTTATTATCCAAAATGACACACACACAAAAAAAAAATCCTTGTAGAAACAAAGAAAATGTCCAAAAACAAAAACAAAAAAGAAGAAGAGATAAAGAAAACTTTTCAACCATTTTTATTTCGCCAAAGTAATTTTATATTTCCAAAAAAATAAAAAAATAAAATAACTTTAATTCATTTTACCGACAAGAATTTTTTTTTTTTTGAAAAAGGATCTTTTTTCATTTTTATACATTGGATTATATTTATAGGATTTAGACAGTAGAAATTTATTTATATAATATGAATGGTACAAAATGGCGGGTACCAGAGAAAATTTTCCATTAAATTAATACTTAGAGTTGTCTAAGGATATAATGGCGAGTATGCAAAGAAGAAATAATAATTTATCAGAATAAATTTTAAAATGATTATACATTTTAACTAAATATAAAATGAAAATATAGTTTACAAAAAATTATATAATAATTTTTATAAAATGTGATAGAAAAGCTAATAAATTTTAGTTAAATTTGCATTTCTGTTAGAGTGGTAATTAAATTAATAAGCTTGGAATTTTAAAATTGTGACATTTTTATTAATTAAAAGGTTAAGTTTGGAATAATGATACATTCGATAGAGTCAGTATGTTTCTAAGTCGAAATAACAATGCTTTTTTAATAATTGAATATATGTTTATTCATAATCATATACTCAAATGTCAAAGCTACACTTGAAACGATCCATGAGCATGACCTCGTCTGTAGAGTGCAGAGTCAATTATTGCAAAATAATCAATTATTCATTTCAAAATAATTTTAAAACAGAGAGACAATTAAAATGAATAGCAAATAGTGTTTAAAAGAATCATTTTCTCCAGAATCTTTTTGGTAAACATAATAAACTGCAATAATATTACCATAATTCTATACGATTATTGATTTCATTTATTTAATATTAATTTTAATATTTATACTCTGATAATTAATTAAATAATGATTTGAAGAGGCTCTATATTTTCTAATCCTAATATAATAAATTATAATAAAATGTAAATTTAAATATGATTTTAAAACTCTTTATCTTTATTAATTATATTTGCATAACCACATCTAAAATGTTATGCAAATATTTTAATAGAAAAATTTGAACTATTTATGACTATTTAATAAGAAATTAAAAGAAAATATTTATATTATACATTTCTAAATAATTTCTATTTATATGAAAATTCGAATTTCTTATCAAAATAATATTATTATTATTATACTCTATTTTATTACTGAGGCTGAGAAAAATACAGAAAAATTGCATAAAAATAACACGAAATACTTTTCTACTGTTAGAATTCGAATAGCACGGAATGTAGTTATCAGAACGATCTACTTACATACCAACATATAGAGATTTTCTATATATGTACATGTTGGTTAACATGATAATCGGAAGGTTGGAACATGGAAGGTACATATACAATACATTAGACATTAGAGATTAGAGCATTTAGAAGGTGGCTCCTTATTTGCAGATTTTGTGTCAAGATTAACTTGGGTAAAATAAAAGATATTTAGAATGGGTTTATTAAAATTAAAATCCTCCGTTCGTAGACACCAAATATACCTACATTGGAGAATGTCGATATTTTACACCAAAAAAATGGCAAGGTTTACAGAAAAATTGAAATTATCGAATATAGACAAATTTGGTATCTATAGCAAAATAACACCTAGAATAAATTTTGTTTCCATTTTGACAAGGTTTTTTTTTTCAAGTTGCTTAAAAATATAGAAATTTTTTTCTGACATTTATGATCTATAATTTATGAAACGAAATTTAAGATTGATACCTCTATTTTCAGAATTTGCAATATTTAATGTTATTCAAGTATGCTAATTATCGCATTTAGAGGACTATCAAAATTTAACTAAAACTCACTTAAATGTGCAAATTCTGTATTTAATTATTCTTTTGATGGTAGTAAAATGAAAATAATAAATTTAGAGCTGATGTAGAGAAGTGGCTTACTAGATTAAGTTTATAACTAAAACGTTTCACAGATTAAGTTAAAAGTCGTTTAAGAAAATGGTGACAAATAACAAGCATCGTATATCGTATGTATAATTCAGTTTAATTCTAGCTCTTGGGCTTGGGAAATAAAATTTCAAAAAACGAAAAATATACTTGTAAAAATTTTAAAATTATTTAATTGCATACTTTTAGGCAAACGAAAAATTCCTTATTATTATTTACTTAAATTTTATTTTTAATAAATTCAAATTCTTCATAATTTAATTGAATTTAATTTAATAACAAAATCCTTAAAAATATTTTTTATATATTTAATATTTGTTTTAAAAATCAAGAAAAAAATGAATTTTAATAATTTTTCTCTTTTAGAATTTATAAATTATTTTATTGCAAAGCTAAATTAAATAAATAATATAATTTCGCTACCCTTTTATTTATTTATTCAAGTATATATGGAAACAAATTTTTTTTATAATTTTTTGTTGGTACATAAAATTACGTTTTCATTTTTGTAATAATTTTTTTTTTTGCATATTCAAAAAGGAAAAGTTAATTTATAACAATTGAAAAATTGGAAAAGTTTTTAATAATTATTTTAATGTTTTTTCGGTGTAGTAGAGAGTGAAAATTCAGCTATAAAAAAAATTACCCTTAAAACTTTAGTTGTTGTTTTTTTTGCCGTGTATATGCCTAAAAAACGATGACGACTACAAAAATATCCTTCATAGTCCTTCGTACCATATATAATAATAATATAAAGTGAGGTGAACAAAAATATTTTTTTTTTCATATATATTTTTAGTATAAAAACACTTTATCGTCTTTGGCAGACGATAAAATACTATAATTTATATAATTCTTTAATTTTTGTTTTTGTTTTTGGTTTGTCTGTATGTGTATCCTTACGTATCCTTACATAAACAAAAATATATATACAATATAATTTTTTTTATATATACATACATATATAAATTTTGTATATTTGTGTGTGCAATATTTATTTTGCATAATTAGCTGGGTGTAACGCATGCGTTTAATTGCCTTGTGATATTCAACGAAATCAAAAAAAAAAAAAAAAACAACTTTTATAAAATTTGTTTTTTTTTTTGTGCGATGAAAATTATGCTTTTTATAGCATGGGAGAGAGACGGAATTTTTATTGTTGTAAATACAATACTATAATATTTTTTTTAGATGAAGAATTTATATAAATATATTTTGTTGTTGTTATTGTTGTTTTGGTATATATACGCATATATATATATATATCCTTAAAATGTCTCTGATATTAATTTATTATATCTATAACAACAACAAAAAAACAACAACGAAAAGAGAAAGAATAAACTTTAATGAAATATTTAATGTGAAGACATTTACGTTAATAAATTTATTGTTAAGATGACAAAAATATAAAATAACCAGAAATTATAAAAAAAAATAAAAAATATTATCAATTATAAAAAAGATTTTTTTGGGGTTGTTTTGTGCAGTTCGAAAATTGCTTTGCTGACAACCCAATTTTGTTGTAATCTTTTTGAAAAATTGATAAAAATTTATTCACAGGTTGATTTTTTTTTGTATAAATTAATTGGAACAATTGTATGAAGTACGTCATGAAATGACGTCATAAGGATATAATGCACACCAATACGTTTTATATTTTGTTGGTTTGTTTTTTTTTTTTATGAAGAAAATAAGAGAAACAAGAAAAAAAAACTGATACATAAATATTGATAGTAATTAATTGAATTTTTTATGACGTAAAATAAAGGTAAATTTTAGGATTTGTAGTATGAAAAAAGTATGAGGAATTGAAAGTTTTTTGATATTTTTTTTTTTTTGAAGGGAGGAGAAATGAATTTAAATTTTTTTATGAATATTAGATTATTTTGTTTTAGAATGTATTTTGCACTTCAGGCGTCATTATTGGCGTCATAAGTCATCAGTGAACATAATTTATGATATCATAATGTGATATATTTTGATTAATCAAATTATTTTATATATAAGTCGCACGTATCGGAAAGACTGTTCAAGTTTTTTAAGGAATCTAAACATCAATAAAAATTGTTATCATTATTGCTGTCTAGATTTATTTCTGTTCTAATTAGATTATATTTATGAATACTGGGTTTAATTAATAATCGTTCCATTGGTAGATTTCTAGGGAGATTTTAGCTTTGACTGAGCACCAGTAGTAAAATATAGTAACAGTATGCAATTTATTAATAACAAAATAATTCAATACTAAAATTATTTCCTTCTTCATTGCAAAAATGTTTCCACTACTAAAGAAACTTGTGGTTAATGAATAAAGTAGATTTAGTTAGCTGCGTTGAACTAAGAAGAAAATAGTCTATTATTTTATAAGTAATGTTAAAATCTTATTTTATCCGCTCTGATGAGCGTCATAATTAAGACTAGGAATGAAGTAAAATTTGTTTTTGAAAATCTTAGACATCAGCAAAGAACATAATTTTAATGATGATAAATAATCTTATCAAAATTCATATTATACCATAAAATTTTATCATAAATTGTAATTTATATCCTTTACATTAATTTATTTTCAAATACAAAAAAAAAACATAAATCTTTCTTAATAAGGATACCCTCAAGGAAAATATTTTTTACAGAGTCAAAAGACAAAAAAAAAACAAATTGTTTAAAATGCAATCCTTCTTTCTATCTATCCAAAAAAAAAAAGTGTTATATTTAACGAAATTAAAAAATTTTTTAAAATCCTTGAAGGAATTTCTGAAAATCATGTTTATTTTCCAACATAAAATTATATAAAAACTTATTTTTATTTTAACAAAAAAATTTTAGCTCTAAGCAATAATATCCTGTTTCAATTTTTTCTCCATTCAACTATCGCAGTTAAATTATATACAAGATAATGAGAACTTTTGTTTTATAATTGCAATAATTAATATAATAATTATTATTATTTTTTTTTTTGAAAATTTCAAATTTGTACATTTATGAAAAATATAAAAACTTTAAGTAAAAAAGTTTTTTTTTTTTAAATATTTTAGTTGCATATATAATCATCATGATGAGTTAAGTTTTTATATTATTCCACTTGTCTTCATATCCCAAAATGAGACAAAAATATTAAAAAAAAAAAAAATTAATTGCATAATTTTTACTTTTCGCCTTGGTGCTTTATGGAAAACGTAAACTTTTCACTGTCACAAAAAATAAAATAAAAAATAAAAATTAAAATAAAAATTAATTAAAGATTAATACGCTTTAGGGTTTGAGTGGGAATATCCAAAACGTTTGCTATAAATTAGAAATACTTTATAACTAATGTATATAGAAATATGAATTTGAAATGATTTCAAGGGGTTAAATAATGAAGATGAAATTTATAAAATGACGAAAAACTTTATTCTTTTCGGTTTACATATTAAAATTCCATAGATAATAAAGTATAAGTAGTAGTATAGTAGTATAGTATATGTACGAAAATGTTTAAATAATCAAGAGAAATTGTTGAGAAAAAAATATGAAGGTTACCTTTTACCTGGGTATAATAAATGATATATAATAGTAGTTAAAATGCAAAAAAAAAAAAAAAATTATTACTCAAGGTTATATGACATTAATTTTCATATAAGATTTGATATAGTAAATATTTCAATTTTAATCCATTCATTAATTATGTAAATATAATGTAATGTAATATATGTATAAAATAAAAGTTTTAGATATTAAATTATATTATATATATTAAAAACTATTGTAACATAAAAAAAATATGAAATTCATTAAACTTCAATCACTGGGGGGGTAAAATAATTATATATTTTAAATTTTATATTCTACCATGTTCATAGCATAAATTATTATACATTGTTGATTACTGTTAAAGATTTTTAATTTAAATTATTTTGTTGAAATCATAAATTTAAATCCATATAAAAAATTAAGACATATTCTGTTTTTATAGTTAATTTTGATATGTTGCAATATATTAAATGATGGAATTTCTTGATCAAATCAATTTGCAATGAGAAAAATATTATGAAAAATTAAATTAATTTCCTATCAATTCAATGTTGATTTTGGTATATGAACGGATATAATCGTATAGAGTATAGTTGAAAATGTATCATTTAATTTTGTTTATTCAAAGATATATTTATAAATTATATATGTAAAAAATATAGGTCAAGTCTTGAAATCATCCTCTAACAACATATATATACTCGTTTCATGTATCAGCATTTCTATTCAATATATAAAAAAAAATGGAAGGAAATATATATAATAAATAATATTGAATCGTAATCTAAAAAAAACTTTATTTTCCTTTCAATAAAAATTCTCTTCAATTTTTATTTATTTTAAAGATTATATAGTTTCATATTTATTAGTGCATTTCAACGGATAATTTCAATTTATGGGCTTAAAAATTACTGTATACTTGATCTTTAGTAGAACAAATATAATTCGAATGTTTAGTATCCAATGTTTAGTATGTTTAGTTTAGTAGAAAATGTTTAGTATCCAAGTCGCCATTTTGTTATATCTTACGAACTTATGTAACAAATCCCATTTTTAATGATTATTAATTTAAGTTGAAAAGTATTTAATTTATTATTGTATATTATAATTATTTTCGACTACTTAACTATCAATAATTAATTTTAGTGTACATTTATGAGCATTAAAGTTTTGAATGTCCTTTCAGATTATCATTTACAATTGTCAACATGTGGAGTACTTAAAATTTTTTGATTATTCTCTTAACTTCTCAATCTGTTAACAAGTAATACAAATAATTTATAAAATTTTATTGCTGTAGTTTCTGATATATTCCTTGAATATTTCATTAAGTACAAAAATTGGAACATATCTACATAGTTCCAAAGATTAGAGTTTCTTTATGATTAAATAATGGAAGGGATAACCAAAAATATATCAGAAATATTCAATTTATCTTCACAGAATTGGATTTATTTAGTAGATTGCAGCAGAAAACATGACAACGTAATTTAAACTGTTTCAGATAATCTTAGACATTAAAAATATCTTTGTACTTTGTTAATGAAACTTCTATGGTATTTTGAAAGCATTAGTTGAGATGGTATATATGTTTATGAATCAAACTTCAACTTAAATTGAAGAATTTGTAATTTTCTATAAATCTATATTATATATTTATTTGTACTTTATGTTAATGATTTCCATTATCATTTTGATTAAACTTTATAACTCTTTTCTATTACATAACCAAATAAACCAATCAGAAGTGAATTTTCTTTAAGGATAATTGGATTCGAAAAGAATATTTTTGATATTTCTCTTTTTTTAAATCGTTTTTTTTCTTTATCTTCTTAATATTACAAAAAAAAAATATGTTTTTTCGTTGCGAAAATTTTATGATTACTATTTATTTATACATTGCAAAAATAAAGTTTTTCGCTCCTTTTTCCTAACTAAAGAATTTGTTTTTTTTTTTTAATATTTATATAATAAATTTTTATATTGCAATGAAATATTGGATAAGTTTTATTTTTTTTTGTGCGATATTTTTTCAACCCTTAAATATTTTCTATTCACTCGAACATCAATAAAAGATTTATGGATAATATTTTTTTACCCATCTTATATTTCGGGCTATTTTTTTTTTTTTTTGTTTGAGTTTAGTTGGAGAAACTAAAAACAATCTTAAATTGAATGATAGAAAAGAAAAATAAAATCTTTTTAATATAAAATTTTTCTGCAAAATATGTTTTTCCCGATTTTATATATATATTTTTTTTTCTCCAGTAAATAAGAAAAAAAATATCAATATAAATTTTAAACTATTTTGTAAATGGTATTAATAAATAAATAAATAAATATATAAAGCAAAAGGATTTATGTGAAATTTTAAGGAAGTTTCGAATTAAATAAATGGAAATTTACAATGGCAAAATCTATAAAAAAAAAAAAATATTGGGAATTTTTCTAATAAATATTGTCATCATAAAATAGGAAAAAAATGTCAATATATAAAAAGGAATTATTACTAAAACCGGATTTTAGATTTTAAGGATATTTATTAGAGTGTGTAAATATAAAGGATATGCTTTCAAAAAAAAAAAAAAAGAATATGAAATTTATATTTTTTGGTAAAAGGAATTTCACAATTTTCATTTAATGAAATTTTGAATTGAAGAAATGATATTTTATTTTTGAAGAAAACTTGATTTTACACATAAAAGTTGACCATTTTAAAATAATCGTTTAAAGAAGAAGAATTAGTCTGGAAAATACAAATTTAAAGAAGAGTATTTAATTTTTGGTTTTAAATTCAGATTATCATTTCTACAAGATTTGCAGTAATTGGTTCGGTGGTACATTGAGAATATAAAGTTGATCCCTGTATACCTACAATTGGTATTTATATGATATTCAAATTTGGAAAATGTCATCCTTTTAAACTAACAAACACAAAATTTAGGTAGACATTTATATACATATAACTTTATGAAATCAAATAATTTTTTGATTGACTGACAAACACCAACTGCTTAAAAAACCATTCAATTAATGGACTCTTAGTCCAAGTTTATGTAAATTATTTAAATGAAAAAAAAACGAAAATTATTTTCAATAAATATTATTTTTATTAAAATTAAAATTCTTTTCATAAAACTAATTAAATAAATAAAACATACAACAAAATTATTTCTTTTTATATACCACAAATTTAAATTTTTATCCTTTTTCTCTAAGATGTCATAAAATATTTTTGGTTTTAACAAAATTTATTATTATTATTATTATTATTAATAATATTTTAAAAATAAATTTTACAAAAAAGATATTTATTTTTAATAATTAATAAAATAAAGGATACAAAAATAAAATCACATATTGAAATTTTATATACCAGAAATTCAAATGATCAAAAATCAATATTTTTCGGACTGTTATGTAATTTTCGAAATTTGATTAAAAAAAATTTTAATTATCTTTAATTACTAATTAAAATTTTATTTATGAATATTGAAAAGAGTTATTAAATATGATGGGTAAAAGTAAAATCATTTTTTACTAAAATGAAGTTAAAATTACATTTTTATTTTGAAATATATTTTTTTTTTTATGAGATAAAATTTTAATAATATCCTTTTTATTTTTTATATCAGAATATCATTTTTCCATCCTATTTTAGACACTTGTATACTCTGTTTGACTTAAATCGAAACTTGTGCTATTATTCAAATCACTTGAAATATCAATTTTATTATTATTATTATTATTTCTATTACTTTCACTGCCATCGTTTAAATCTGTAGAAGGAATGACGTCATCTGGAAAAATATAATAATTTTTTGTTATCTTATTTTTCTTTTCTTTATTTTTTGATATGATGGTATAAATTATTAACACATATTCGATTTTTATATAATAATAATAAGAAAAATAAAAATTGTTTATCTGTTGGAATTAACTACTCGAGAATAAATAGGAAAAAAGATATCAAAGTATAAAAATTATCAAAAAAGGATAAAGAAGAATCACAAAAATAAAAAATAAAAGAAACTCTTCCGAAAAATAAAAAAAAATAAAATAAAAATAAATCATTATAAATCGAGGCTGTTAAGAATCCTGGAAAAAATAAATATGAAATAAATTTTGATATCCTTTATGTTTCCAATTCTTTTTTTTAGATATATTAATGTTAAATATATAAAACGAAAATAACAAAAAAAAATATTTATTATTTTACAGAGAATTATTTCGAAAATCAGAATTTTTTTTTGTTTTTAAGTTTAAAAAAAAGTTATTGTAAATAAATGCCACGTTACGTTTCGTTATGGTTTGATACACGTTTTATCATTTCTATCCAAAATATACTATATAAGAATAATCTCTGTTATAGAACAAGGGAAAGAGTAATACAATTTTCATATTAAAGTGTTGAATTGTTTAATTTTAGGTTTTGAAAGAATTTTTTAACATTTTTTGAGTAAATTTTTTTTGGTAACAATTATATGAATACGCAACTCCATCCAAAAGTATGCAATAAAATTGAATTATATAATTGGGAGAATTACTATAATATATTATATATAAGAAGGATTTACTATTTTTTAATTGTTATGAAAGAATACGGATTTAATAATTTTCTAAATTTTGAGGAGATTATAATAGTGAAAGAAAGGAAAATGTTAGTTAATTTTCCAATACAGTTTAGTGTGCAAAGGTAAAATGCTGGATAATTTTTTGTTTTGTCATCTATCAATAAATTATTAATAATTTTAGCTACAGTTAGAAACAAATTTAATATAATTAATAGAAGCTTATTATTAATTAAACAATTAATAATAAACCGCAATTAAATAATTAATAATTAAATTTTATGGCTATAACTACTGATCCTCATATTTCCTCAAGTTTACTACCAATTATTGGTAGAGAACCAGATTGATAGTCTGATGGTAATATAGAAAATTATTAGTAAGACTGTATTGAAATTTTTGATGTACCTTTATATTCACATTCCTTTAACTTCTATACTATACCATTTATAATTAATTAAGATTGACATTTAATAGAATTGTAATTTTGAATAATATCTTTAGCTTGGAATTATTTCCATAACTGTCAATTATGTAATTAACAAATAATTTAAATGGACATTTAAGTAATTTTGTGAAATTTATTCACTTGAAAGTCTTATTACCAATTATACAAAGAAAATTAACATATTCTACTATATTGTCTGTACTGTACCAAGAAAATTATTATAGTAATGCATATTCCTATTTACATAAATAATACAAACTCAAAATGTTCGAAAAATGATAAAAAAAAAAACAAGATGGTTGGAAAAAATAAAACAATTTTGGCAAAAGATAAAATTAAGAAAAACTGAAAAAGAATAAAGAAAAAGAATAGAGAAAACAAAACACACATCAAATTCAAAATAGGGATATAAATAATGTGTTATGTTAGTTAAATTTTCTTCTTTTTTATCTTTTTTCCTTAAATTTTCCATTTCCTTTTATTTTGAAATTTAGTTTATTTTTAGGTATATTTTCCAACAACAACAAAAAAGTATATTTCTCAATTTATAGAAATTATTGTTTTTAAACAACATAACAACAAGCAGTAAAAGTTTTTCCTTTCCAAACAGGAGGGAAGGGAAATCCAAAAATTTACGGTGAACATTTTCTAAAGAAAAAAAAATAATTTTTTTTTATCCTTGTTCAAAAATTGCGCTAAGGAAGCCAATGTAGCAAAAAAATGTATACAAGAAAATTGTATATTATATAAGATAAAAATTTAAACTAAAGAAATTATTATTTTGTGAAAGAAACACATTTAGATCCTTGTTATCGTTTTTAGTATATATTGAACAAACTGATATCATCTGCACTTTATTAAATTATAAATTTAACAAGAATATTGCATAAAGTTTTCAACGAAAAAATAAAATCAATTTAAAATTTTCTTTTTTTTTTTTATTATTATTATCAAATTTAATTTTCCATTTTAAAATCATTGGAAAAAAAATTTATTATTATTTTTTTAGGTGAGATAAAAATTCCCTTAAAGGACAAAATCAGTTTTCAATATTATTTTTTTGTTGGTATGATGACAACGTGAGGGGGTTAGATAAAATTTAGTGACATTAAAAAAAAAAAAGGAAGTTTTTGGATGGAGTTGTGTGGTATATTAGTAAATATGTCACCAAAAGTTTGGAATATTTTTTTTTTTATATTATTTTCATTATTATATTTTGAGGGCAAAAATTAAATATGTCAGAGTTTATATAATGTACATGTACAGATATTGTTATATGTACATATACATATATTGTTTAAAAAAAAATCGTTTTGCTGATGACTGTTTCTCGTGCTATGATGCTCTTTTTGTAAAAATATTTTGGCCTTCTAACGCATAATATAATTTTATTAAAAACTTTGCTGTTGTTGCTGTTCTTTCAACACAATACATAATAAAGCTTTCCGAATTTCTGATTTTAAAAATTAGTATACATACATTACATATATATGGCAGGGCCAATTGTTAAGCATTTTATATAACAGCAGCAGTAACAAGCGATAGAGTAAAATATGATTGATATTTTATGATTTCAATAGGAGATTATTATATATTTTAGAGAGGAGATTATTACGAGTACAAATGGGTGGTAGAGGTAGAGGGTTTCTTTTTTATGGCTTATGAAAGTCTGCTTTTAATGGTTTCATACTTCAGCATTGTTACTAATACTAGTAATAATAATAATAATGTAGAAGATGTAGAAAATTTATTAATAAAAAAAAAATTATTTTCGTACTATATGATTTTTTTTTCGTCCTTTTTTTCTTCTATATGTAACAATTTTAAATAACATATTAAAGAAAATTGTCCTGAAAATAATTTATGTGTATGAGAGTAGTTAAAGTTGAAGATGGTTTAAAAAAAACTAATTGCAATAATGGGAAAAGCATGATGGCGAATAATATATATATACAATATTAATAAGGTTATTGTTGAGTGTAATATATTTTGTATGAATAAAGATTAGATGGGTAATTTTGTCAAGGGTTAATTAAACTAAAATATGGAACATTCTGGCTAGATAATTTTGATAATATTACTTTGAATTCAATTGCATTGCATTTTCATAGAATAGATGAAAATTTAATATATTTTAATAGTAAATTTATGTCAATATAAACATGTTGAAATATATATTAAACTTGACATTTGAATTTATTTTAGAATTTGCAGTAAAAATAAAAATGATAGTAAATTAAAAGAAATGTTACCTCAACCGAAAGCCTATTGCCCCAATTTATCAGTCACGCACGTAATAAAATAAAATTTAGTTATTCGTCTGAACAATGAATTTACGATTCGACTAATATTTATTAGTTAGGCTTAGGACTGCCATTGAAATTCATTTGTGTCCTTTATTTGATAAGTTAGTTAAGTGTTGATACTATTTAATTCAGAATTATTATATCTACTATTAATCTGTTACTTTATCTAAGTAATAATAGAATTAAAAATTCAATTTTGAGAAGAAAATTCAATGAATTATATAAGAAATTATGACATAATAGTAAAATTAACTTTATTATACTTTATAAATTTAAATATGAAAATTTATTAAATTTTGTATTTTATGAGTAATAATTTGTATAATCTATTTTATTACCTATATTGTCGTAAAAAAATTCATTTTACTGCAGCTTTTTTTTTTTTATTCCAAAACGAAACTATAAACAATTTATTATCGATACATAAAAATTTTATCGTATATAAAAATATTTATTAAAGCAGAAAAAAAAATAAATCTAATTAATATATTGGATCTAATAACAAATTTTACTTTCTGTCTTGCCAAATAATTAGATTATTTTCATTAGATAACTTACAGGTAGAAGTTTTGGCAATTTACCATCAAAATTAAAATAAAATTCTAAAGTCCTAAAAACAATGAAAATATTATAAAAACTTTTTAATTTCGAGATTATGTAACAAAAAAAAAATTTATTAAAAACATTTTTTTGGCTCAAAACTTTAATTTGCATTTTGTGTAAATATTCGAATATTTTTATTGTAAAGTTTTCATTTAAATTGGAATCACTTTATTAAATGACAAAATACAAACACACAAGGATATCAAATTTTGTTCTTATTTTGTCCTTCTTATTGTCAATGTATAAACTTGTTTGTTGTTTACTAGTATAGTTCGCGTGAAAAAAGGACAATGTTTTTTTTTATTACAATTTTTGTTTTAACTTTCTTCGTATTTTTTATTCAAATTTTTTATCATCCGCTTTTACTATGCACTATCGAACATATATATAGATCCTTTTTCGGTGAATCAATTTTGGTTTTCTTGTTGTTGTTGGATGATAAAGAAGAATCTAAAATAAATAGCAAAAAAAAAAAAAAAAATTTCCACAAATGTCTCCACAAATTTCCTTAAAACTATAACAACAACTTGATTTGTGTAATGTAATATATTTTGTGAGGTGGGGTTAAAACTACCGGAAAATTATGCTCTGATGGACAACCACTTTATTATGTCTTTACATAAGTGATATAATTTGTGAAATTGGAAATTTAACTACCTAAAATAGCTAACTAAAAATTATATACATAAAAAATATAGAGAGAAAAAAATGGTCATTTAAATTTTATCAGATTCCAATTTATTTTCAAATTGTACATCTACAAAAAAAAAAAGGAAGTATAGAGAAGATAACTTTGAGTTTTATAGCATCAATAAAATTTAACTTTGTCCTAATTTATAGTAGATTATATCGTTAAGCATGTTTTGAGAGTGAGTTTTTTTTTTTCAAATATATAAAATAAATTGTTTTTCTGTCTTTATGTCGAAAATATTGAAAATTCAAGATTTAATTGTTAAAACTTTAAACAATTTGCATTCATATTTTCGAAAACTTTCAATTTATCTAATACAATAAAATTTTCAATTAACAAATTGACAGTGGATAAAATTTGAAATTTTTTTAACTAAAAAAAAATAAAACATAAAATATATTTTTAAAGTTGCTGTAACAATTTGCTGATTATTAAAGGCTATTAGCTTCTTTTGTAATTAATAGCTTTTTTTTAATACAAAAAAGGAACTTAATATAGTTCAATATATAAAAATACTAAAATTTCAATAAAATATCCGGACTATTGAAGCCCACAAAGGAAGACTAAGATTAATATTGATTTATTTTCTCTATAATAAATTCCTAGATTTTTAGGATATATAAATAAAAGAACTTCACAAAATATGTAAATTTGAAAAATGATTTCAACAAAATAATAAAAAAAAAAAAGAATTATCTACTTACCATTAAATGGATAAATTTTACTACAATGACCATTAAAAATTAGAGTGCAAACATTTCAAAAATGAGCATAGAAAATAAAAATGACCAACAACTAGAAGAAAAAAACAATGAACTACTAAATCATCAACACAATACGATAATTACTACTACATTGATACAATAAATTAAAATCCTTTTTATATATTGTATATTATATAAAAATAGAAATAAAAATCAAATGGTGCAGAATATTAAAAATATTTGTTGCTTGTCATGCCAATAAAATCAACTGAGCTCAATAAAAAAGGGAAAAAATATATATATATATAAATATTTATATTTTTAGCACATTTTCGAATTTCAATAAAATGTGCAAATAAATTTTATGTTTTTAATGTCGGTGGTAAATAGATTTTTTTTTTCATATTTAAAAGAATCTATAAATTAAATTTTGAATTTATTTATTTGTTTAATTGGTTTCTAACGGCGCCATCTGTTATATTATTTTGACAATTAAAAGGACATTATCCATCTCCGATAAATAACTTCATTTTATGATAATCGAATTTTACTTCTTCGAAATTAATTAACAAATATCTTTAATTTGTAATTTGATAAATTTTTGTCTGTGAAAAATTACTATTGTGGTAAGAGTTAATTAAGGATTTAAATACAATGCCATCTATTATTTATTTATATTCCAGTTTTCAGTTCAGAATTGTTTTAATTTATGTTGAATTCTACGATTTATTATTATTTATATAAATACACAAAAAAATCATGACTCCAGAAAATCATTTAAAATTTTAAAAAATTTTCGTTAATCATTTTAAGGACTCAATTTATAATACTTAAATTTATTGTACAAAATGCATTTCTCTACATAAATGAAGCCTATTAAATGTTCGTTTTTTATATTGTTTTGTTCAATTTATTTCACTTGAAAGTCTCGTGTACTTTGAAAGTTTATAGGTCCTTCATTAAATAAATAATATAATTTAGTGTAAAAAGGACACAAAAAACAATTGCTTATAGTGACAATTTATATATTATAAAAAAAAACTAAATATATATTTGTAAATGTAATACATTATATATACCGTAATTTATTTGTGTTGCAATTTTCCTTGATTACATATACATTATGTATATATTTAATTTTGATAAATAGACTATGCGACAAAACTGCTCATACATAAAATAATTAGGAAACAGAAGTCATGTGCCACTTGAATGTCCGGTTTAATCTTATCAGGGAAATGTTTCTGTCACGCAATCCTTGGTTGAATGAAAAAAAAATAATAATACAAAAATTAAATGGTAACAAAAATAACAACAAGAACAGGATGAAGAAAATTGTAATAATAATAATGTCCTTTTAACTTCTGTCATATGAGCAGTGAATTTTAGTATTTTAAGGATTTTGTCGTCGATGTTTTCATATTTTATTTTTTATAATTTTATTTTATTTTTTGTTCATTTTTATTAGCAAGGAAACGACCACAAAAACTCTATGTTTATTTGTGTGCGTGATTTTGGTTATCTTTTTTTTGTGTGTATGTATAATTAAATAAAATGTTCAATTTTTCGTTTTCAATTATTATTTAAGGAGTCAGTGAAGTCAATTGCCATAATATTTAAAGAAAACCCTAAAGAAACCAAACAAATTTGAATGAAAAACTTTTTATGACAAGGCAAAAAAAAAATTCTTATTTAATTTATGACTGAAGAAAATGTGGAATTTTTTAAATAAAATTATTTTGAAATTAAGTGAAATTTGTCAAAAAAAAAAAGTTATTAATGGAAGAGAAGTTTCCTGATATATTTTATTATAAAAATATTTCCCATTTGTCATAGTTAAATTGATGAAAAATATTATTTACAAGATGAAAATTTACAAGTTTATTTTATTATTACAAATTTTAATGTTAGTTAGTTAGAAATGAGGGACCAATTTACCTATATCATGTACCATTAAACTGGTACATTAATTCACGTTGTACTGTCGATAAATGTCTATTACTGGGATGTTAACTAAAATATTATAGTAAATAAAATGAAAAATCTATTTATATAATATCATTTTACTTGTAGGTGAAATTTTTTTTGATTATTGACATATTCTAATTTGGTTTTTCCAGAAATTACAAAGTTTTTTTAAAAAAATCAAATTCTGATCAAAATTTCACAGAAAATTTTCAAAGGAAATTTTCTACCTTCCAAAAAACATAAAATTCATTTAAAAAAAATAATTTTTCACCTAAATTTATATATTAAACGAACAAATTCCATTTCAAAAGAAGCAAAGAATTATAACATTTGTCCAAAGAATTTGTACTTTAGATTTTACCATTTAACATGCAATTTCACCACAAAAATCTTTTTAAAGAGCAAAGAGGAAAATATTTTTTTTTATGAACATAATGTAGAAGAGAAAAAATAAATTGCAAGAAATAAAAATTTCTGCTCCAATTCAAAAAATTGATATTTCTTTGTGATGCATCTATAAATATAACACCTAATTCTTTTCTTTTTTTGGCATTATAAAAAGGACCTGAAAGGAGCCTAACAATAAAAATGAATATAAAAAAGGAAGAATGAGAAAATATAAGTTTAACATTATACGGAAATAGAAACCATAATTTTAGCAATGAAATTTTATGTTATACATTGGAATTTATATTTGAATAGAAAAAGAAGACATTTTTTTAGACAATTTAGCCTAATTTATAAATTAGAGTTACCAAATATTTTGTAAAAAAAAACTTGAAATGGTGGAAGTTAAAATTTTTTTAACTATAGTGCAAATTATTTTTGTATGCAAAACTAGCATAACTAAAATGAGACTAAAATGAGGAGACAATGAAGATGGAGTAGTCTGATTTACGAAGTACTTACACAAATATTAGCTTCTTTTAACTGAATTCTCAGTTTAAAATAGTTTAAACTTATCAGATAATTTCTAGCCTCTGGCGTATCTGACGTACCTTTGCCATATTACGGAAAACAACCAAACTTTTCGAATTATTTAATTATGTTAATAATTTTCCCCCAGGATTGAGTTATTCATAATATTTTCAACATTATCCGATTTAATAAAGCCTAAACTTATTATTTTAACACATTTCCACCAAATAAATACCACAAAAAGATAACAAGATATACTAGTAAACTTTAATAAAAAAAATTATAAATTGGTTCCATTAAACTTTATACCAAAGTACAAATAAACATGCTTGTAAGTTTGCAACAATTTTTCTTAATTTTTTCCCCTTGTTCTTTGTCTACAATTTAGTTCAAGCGAAAAGGATATGCCAAATAAACATAAATTGTGATAAATTTAGTCATAAGAAAATTTCTTTAAATTATCTTGGAAAATATATAATGAAAACTAACGTCTTTCTTAGGGAAATTCTTGAAATCCTTTGAAACTAAACTAAACTAGTAAAAAAAAGTTATAACACAAAATTTGGAAAAAAATATTGAAATTCTTTTTCATATGCAGGAAGATTCATTTTACACAAAAAAAATGAGCATTCCTACAAATTTATGGTTATATGATAATGCTCCAAAGGAAACAGAAAAAATGAGCATTATAAAAATTTTTCAAATGGCACCCACACTATCTAATTTCACACTTTCCGTATGCAATTTACACAGCCAGATAAAAATACAGGACTTTTTTTCGTTATCCATTTAAGCACACCATGTCCGTGGTGTAACACTAACAACACAACCCAAAAAAAAAAAAAAATTGAAGCCAACAAATTGGCAGAAAAGAAAAACGATTTAACGAAAAAAAAAAATCATTTTGCTCAACAAGGACGAAAAAAAATTCTCTATTTCAGCAATTTTCATACCAGAATTTTCTTTCTGCCATTGAAATTAATTATATTTGAACATAGAAGTAAATAAGGAAGCAGGATAAATTGACTGTAAAGTAGATTTTTTTGTTTGTATATATATATATATATTTGATTTTACCTAACATTGTCCTGAATTCATCAAAATTTGAAGTATATTGCAAAATTGGTATTTCGTTTTCCTGTTTTGTAATATGTTTAAAACAATCACCACATCCACCAACACCATCCGATTGTTGCTGTTTCTGTTCTTGATCATTTTCTTCATTCATCTTTGACCAATAATATTTTTTCCATTGTACAGACTGTGAACGTTTATGTTTATTTGAAGGACTCATTTGATAATCCTTATCTATACTTGAATTTTTATTTTTACTTTTAGTCCTTATATGATTTTCATTTTCATTTTTTTGATAATTATTTTTATTTGTGGTTGTTTCATGGTAATTTGACTTATAATTATTACCATTATTATCACCCATATAATGATAATGATCTAAATTGATTGAATTATTTTGATCATTAATAGAATATTCAAAATTACCATCACGACGACTACTACGTTCACCACCATCAACAACAATTTCATTTGATTTTTTAACTTGACTATGGCATTGTAATAATTTTTTATTATTAAATTCATTATTTGAATCAATTTGTTGTTGATGATTGTAATGTTGAATTTTATGTTCATCATTATCATCAGTATCAACATTATTAGAAAAATGTATACGATTTAATGGTATTATATTTAAATTTGGTAATGTTATATCAGTATTATTTGTTATTGTATTGTCTTCGATTTTCATAGAATTTCGATTCTCTGTAGATATAAATTGATGTATTGTACCAGATGGTTTTAATGTTGATCGTATACCAATATTACCAGATGGACAATCATAAGAAGTCATAACATTTTTACCATTAGCAATCAAATTTGAATTTATTTCAAATAAATTATTATATGCATCTGTAGAAAATTTTCCATTATCATTTTTATTATTTTTCAATTGGAAATTTTCCCCAGTCGTATTCATATTTTTTGAATCATTTTTTATAGTTTGATAGTTTTTCATATTTTTATCATTTGAGTAGTGTTGATAATGTTGTTCCTGTTGTAATTTCGATTTTTTTATATTTTTATCAATTTTGTCATTATCATCATCATCATCATTTTCTTCATTTTGAACAACATCAATTTTATTATTATTATTATTATTTTCTTTCGTACTAATCGTAGATGATGGTTCACTTGATTCGAATGGTTGATTTTTAATATTTTTTCTTGTTTTTAATGATTTGAAATTTTCATTAATATTTTGTAAACTATAATTATTACTACCATCAGCACTACAACTACTATTCGTTGTAATTAGATTTTCAATTTTATTATTATTTTTTATTGATTTTGTTGTAGTTGATAATAATTTTAAATTTGTTGAATTCATTGATGGATAAATTAATTTACTATTTGTTTTTAATTTTATATTTAATTTTTTTAATGGTAATTTAATTTTTTGATGATATTGTGATATCTTATCTGTAATATCTTTATGGCTACTATTACATAAATATTGTTGTAATTCTTTTAATTCACGACGGATAAATTTATGAATATCATTGATATTATTTTGCATTGAATTTATTTGATGTGTACGATATTTTTCCATTATCTATTATCATTGTGATTATTATTACAAGAGAAATAATAATTATTAATTTAAGAATATAATTTAAATTTATAAACTAAAAGATAAACGTAATGAGAGAGAATGGAATTTTGTAATGGTAAATGTTCGAATGGTTTGGGGCAATTGAGATTAATAATGTAATTTTTTCTTTAGCTAAAGAAAAATACGATAATTAATCAAAAAATGAAGACATAAAGTCTGGAAAATAAATGAATAATTATCAAAATTTAGATTAACATTAATTTGAAAAAAAGTTCTTACAAAATTTTAAGTTTTTCTTTTTTTGATTAAACTTTTCAAATTATATGGATAACTCCACAAATAATTACAATTTTATTATTTTCTGACGGAGGACAAGTTTATAAATAAAGTAGAATTTATGTCCTGGACGAATTCAATATTTTGTTTTCTAAGTCAAGCTTACTGTACTGCAATATTTATATCACTCTTCTTTATATGATTAAATATTCTATTAGTTGCAGCACTGTATTATACATAATTATACTTTAAACATTTCGATTTCGCAGTAATTGAACATTAAATTGCCGGAACAATAAATAGCTACTGGTGGGATTTTGATTTTCCCAGATAAATTAAGAATTTACTTTATTATGAGAGTCGAATTAAATTATGCAGTGAAATTTTTTCTAATTACTGAATTATTTCTGATATAAATACATATTCAGCTGACTATAAAGTAAAATTTCGTATAACTCACCATTAATTTTTCATTTTCCAATTTTGTTAAAACAAATAATTTTTTACTATCAATACCAGATTTTTCCAATGCTAAAATTCTTGCAGAACTTTCTTTAAGTTTTGTACTTAAATTACCAACTGTCAATAATTCATCAGTTTCCTTTTTACTATATCACACAAAAAATATAAAAGTATCATAAAAGTAATTTCATTAAAAAAAAAATTTAAAACAATCTCAGAACCTACAAAAAAAAGCGTTTTTTTCGAACTCTTTCAGTTTCCAGGTTACATTTTTTTTTGGGTTAATAATTAGAAAATAGTTTATATTACTATGAATATTCGGTGAAAATTTATAATAGAAGCAGTACAAAAAACGCCAGGCATGAAAAGTCAAACTTTTCAAATTTAACAACAAGAAATAAAAAGTGAAACGATAATTTTTTCCACCCAATATAAAAAAAAAATGGCTTTTAATAATTTAAAAGGAAACTGCACAAAAAAAAAATAGTTTGAAGGATATTCAGAAAAAAAAAATTTATATTTTGAAAACTTAAATAAGTAATTTTAACTTTTAACGAAAAAATTGAAATAGCAAAAAAAGTTTTATAAAAAAAAAAGAATTGGTATACTTACGTCACAGAATCCTGTAAAGTTTTTAGTTGTTCGTGTAAACTTTTATATTGCTCTTTTAAATTTTGTGTTGTGGATTTTTCTTGATTTGCAGCATCCTTTAATGCACCCTAAACATAAATAAGGATATATATTTTTTTTTAAATTAAGTTTACTAAAAATTTTCGTGTGAATAAATAAAAAATATGAAAATTATGCAGGTTTTTAAGTTCTTTTTTGGAAGTTTCAAGTTTTATTTAAAGAAAGGATATTTATATTTCCTTATAGGATTTAATATATATACATAAATATAAACATTAATATATATCAGAGAGAGAATAAATATCATTTAGGAAGGAGATGAATTCAGTTATTGTAATAAAATATATTTTAGTTTATCTTGTTGAAATACAAATATTTACCTGAAGCATTGATATTTGATTCTTTAATGATGATATTTCCGTTTGACTTTTAGATAGTTCAAAAGATATTTTTGTTTTTTCATTGGTTAATGATTTACAAGTGTTTTCTAATAGTCTAGAAAAGAAAATTCAATTTTTTATAATATACAAACAATCTAATTTCAGAGGAAAATAATCTAATTATAAATTTATTAAATCAAGATTTTTAGTTATAGAAAATTTTATACATCTTATTTGCTATAGAACTTAGTATTCTCTTAGGCACAGTCTCTTTGGTATTCTATAATTTATACTAAAGTCATTACAAGCGAAAATGAACTATACTTTTTAATTATTTTTCAATTTACGATTTTTTTTAATAAGAAGTACATACTTGCAGTACTTTAATAATATATATTTGAGAAAATCAAGAACAATTCGTCAATTAGTAAAAATTACAGTGTTAATCGAAATGTTGTAATTTAAATAGAATTGAAATTCACTCCTAGTTTTTGCTAAATGCAAAAACTAGGAGTGAATGAATGATAAATCTCTAACAATTTTATGTTAATTAACTTTGTACGACATTTCTATTTTAATTAAATGATAATTAAATTGAAGATATGCTGAATTTTAGTAGTTACAATTAAAATGTGTGCCTTTACATTGCTCATTTTACAATTTATACCAAAATAAAGTAGGTATATATTTTAGAGTGAACTGATTCCATTTAAAATACTCAACAATAATGGTAATGATTTTTTCAAAAATTATTGAAAACTTATTGAGTTTCACAATATTCAAAATTATATTTTTTATGCACTTCACCCAGCAAATAGAAATTAATAATATATTTTCTGTATTTCATATTTATAAGTTGACAATTTAAGAACTTTCATTATAATTACTATACTCAATGAAAATCATAAAATAAGTTTTATATATATTTTCAATTTGAAATGTGCAAATATTATTGCAATACATATATGAAAAATGAAATATATTTTCAATTATGAAAACGTTTCTGTAAAATTCCTTTATAAAAACTAAATGACAAAAAAGTATTTTTATAGAAATGAAAATATGATATTTCATTTTAATGTAAATATTTTATAATAATAAATGAAATGTTATTTTTTTTTTATATTATTTATAATAACAATTCATATTAAAAATAGTTTTCATTAATTTATTTTATAAAAGACTTACTTGCAATTTTCTGTTAATATTTCATAGTTTTTCTTAATTTCTAATTCAAATATTTCCATTTTTGTTTTAAATTCCAAATTTTCCAAATCATTTTGTTTATTATTATTATTATAATTATTGTTGTTGTCTGTCTGTTGTATAGAACTCGAACCAACAATCTCACAAATCGATAAATTATTATTGTCCGTTTGACAAGATGAATTATTAGTTTTATTCACGCGATTTTCTTGATTATCTAGATTTGCTGCTTGATTTTCTTGATTTTCCTATATATATATATATATTAGTATAGATTTATTATTGTTGTTTTTATATTATATATTGTATTTGTAAAGGATATAAATAAAGTTTATTTATATAAAAATATTTGTTAAAAAAATTTATTATTTCAAAGTTTACAGAGTGATTGAAAAAATATAGTTTATGGATTATTGTATTTACTAAAATAAATATAAAGATTAAGGAATTATAAATGATATAAACTCATATTTATAGGATTATGGACTTTGGAAAGGACGTTAAATACCCCCAATTTATAAATTCTGAAATTCTTAGGTTTGAAATGAATAAAGAAACACAATTTTCTATAAAATTCAAAAAAGCAAGATGCAAAATTTTTAAACACTATATAATAATTTTAAAATGTTGTTACAAACAGATGATATTTTTTATTTAGAAATTATAAAATTTTGTTAAGATTAAATGATAAATTAGTTTCACTTATCATTTTGATACCAAATTGAGAAATATATTAAATAATATATCAAAGATTTAAAGAGAATTGTTATGGGTCAAAATATATTTTGACTATAACAAATATTAATGAAATATGTAATTAATAGGTGTAAAATATTATTAAATCATTATTAACAATGATTTTTGGAATATTATTTATAAATTATCAATTAAATTTTAAATAGAATTCTTAGAATTTTTTTATAAAGTATTTTCAGATCAAATTGGTCCACAATAAATACAGAACATTCCAATTTTATTTGGAAAATAGTAATTTGAATTTAAGTGATCAATTAGATTTGGTAACGACGAATTGTAATACTATAGTACATAATATGTATATATTGCGAAGAAATTTGATATTTTTTTAGAGCTTTATCCTAAATTGTTACAACAATCCAGAAATTTTCTAATAAACTATGTATATTACAGTCTTAATAAAACTAAATTGTAACAAAATGGATTGTAAAAATTCATTAAGTAAAAATCGTTTAAAAATTAAAACTAGAATACAATTTTACACAAAACTATAAAGAATTATTTATATTTCTTTTGTACAATCAACAATTTAAAAAAAAATTTCATTTCATTTCAATTCTTCAATCATTTTAAACTTAGAAGCATTAATAAATCTATAAAAAAATTATATATACATATATAATTTTTATATCCTTATACCAAAGTAAATCTAAAAACCATTAATAAACCAAAAAAATTGAACTGGGTAAACTATATCCAAAAAGAACTCCACTTTTATTATAAGAGTGAAAAATAATATAGTAAAAAAAATATTAAAAATTACAATAAGAAAAAATGAAAATGCTTTCATTTCCCAGGATATTAAAATAAATTTATGACTTGAAAGATGGAAAATATGTAAATTTATAATAAAAAGCCATACATATTTTATAATCCTTATATTATCTACTTACTATATATATATATTATATATATATATAGTAAACGATATGACGGTACGATGTGGTGGATATTTTATAGACGTATAAAAAAAAATTTTCTTACTCCTTTTTTTTTTGTTATTTACTTCTTTTTTTTTTTATATATGCTCAAAAAAAAATATAGAGAAAATTCCTAGGATTTTCTTTTTATTCTGTACTTTTATGGCATGATATGCATTTTTACATGCGACACAAATACATTATTACTCTCTACTACTTTTCTTTCTAGTATATTAAACTGTATATTTATCCTTAATAGGAAATTCATAATATAAGGATTATTACACGAAAATTCTTCAAAAATAAAAAAAAAATTTGATTTTCATATTTTTTTATGGTGTTGGTGCCTTGCAGTTTTTACTGAAAAAAAGAACGACTGCCAAAGATTTTTACCATTTATTATTATATATTTCCATTTTTTTAATACATATATGTTTTTTCTGTGGGAAATTTTTATGTAATAAATATGCAATGCACGAAATATCAAGTTTCATTTTTTGAAATAAAAAAAAAAACTAAACTGATGTGCGATATTACTATTTAATATTATTTTTTTTTATTTTGAAAAGAATTGTAAAAATTGCAGTCTATGTTTAATTTTTTTCTTCCTTCTTCGTTTTTTGGAAAGTAGAAAATTTTTCCAAGAAAATGTAGAAATTTTTACTATTTTATATACTAAAAATAACATACATTTTATTTTATTTTTTGTAATAGGGGGAGTGATACGAAAAGTATATATAAATGTGTGCAATTTAAAGGATTTCATTTCAATATAGAAAATTTGAATTAATGCCAACCCAGGAATTAATGCCAACCCAGGATGATATTCCCAGGAATTTAAATACTACACACATTCTTTTATAGACCAAAAATTTGTTTTTATAATTTTTATAAACAGTAAATTTAATTTTTCCCAATTTTAAATAAAATCTTTTCCAATAATTTTTCCTTCCTTTTTTTTGCAATATATGGTCAACACACCCACTTTACGTTATAATGTCATTCATTTTGGGAATAAGAAATTCAGTTTGAATAATAAAAAAAAAAGTGAATTAGAGAAAGGATGACATTTTAAATATCTGAAAACCTGACAAAAACCTTTAAAATTTTATTTATTTTTAAGAAAATAAAATATATATTTTTTTTTATATAATGAACTGGATAATTGAGATAAATGGCGGCAAAGTCAAGTCCTATTGCAAATGAATCGTTTTGTCGGTTTGCCAAGATATTGTAACGATGGTTCTGCGACGGACTGGTCTTATCGCAGACACATTTTATTAATTGATATATTTGGACGATATGGTTGAAATTTCAATAGTAATTGTAGTCAAATTGATCCTTTTATAATTTAAATTAACATTTTAAGAAAAAAAGACGAATTCGATTTTGATAAAGAAAAATTTGAAAATGTAAAAATACAAATTAGAATTGTAAAAAGATCATTTTGCCATGGAAATGTTATAAAAGCGATTAATTTTTATTGTGTTATTCCAAAATGTTAAAAAGAATTTCTGTATAAATTAATTGATTTTAAATATTTAAGACAAATTAATATGTTAACAATATTATCAGAAAAATCTATTATAAAATTTAAGGATGATTGAGTAAATATTTCGAAAAAAATAAATTATCAGCATATTTTCTTTGAATACTCGTTTAATTATTTTAGTTTTCTGTATACCAAACATTGACTTAAAACTTATAATAATATCAAATTTCTATGCTGCTATGTCATATACATATATGCTCCTTATATCATACATTTCATTTATAATCTTTTGTTATTCATACTGTATAATGTTTGAAATATATAAATGAATTCAATCCTTTTTAATATCCTGCACATTTTGCACTTTGATATCAACTAAATTAAATCTTATTATTTTGATGGAAATGTTTACAATTCGAAAAGGCATATAGATGAATATTTATATAATGCAACTATAGAGAATCAACTTAAAATGAAAAAAAAAATATATAAATTTCAAAGCTCTATAAATATAAATTATAGAGATAAAAAGATTTTAATATATTTTGATAATATATTACACACATAGATAAATTTTGTTATATATAAAAAAAAGCATTTAAAAGTTATAAAATTAAATTTACTATTAGATTAATTTAGATTTAATTTTATAGATTCTACTATAATGCAATATAATTTGAAAATCAAACATTGTAGAAGATATCCTTTTTTAGGAATTTAGTTTAATAATAAGTAAAGATTTTAACAATTTTGCAAATCAATTATAATTTCAAAATGATTTAAATTCTTCTGTTTTTCCAACAACAACAAAAAATACTTTAGTTTAAGATAATTATACATATAAATTCTTTAAGATCCTTTTATTGCTATCAGCAATCGAAATATATAAATTGATTTCTATTAAAATATATTTTACTAAACAGGATTTCGATTCAACTTAGGAATTAATAGTCTTTTCATAACACTAAATTCATAACACTAAAGCATCTTGATTTTGAATTGAAAAATTTAGATTTCCTGATTAATAGATATTTGGAGATTTAAATTAAGGTTTTCATATTGTAAGTTTGCCGAAATTAAGAAAGAATTGGACATAAAATAGACTCATTTCTGAGTGCAGGTGTCGCTGCATCATGATGAACTTAATTTTAAATATTCAAATAAATATGATGTTAGGTTAAAATTATATTGTCCTGGAAATATAAGTCAAACAGCATTAAAATTAAAATACCCCAGTTTTTGATTAAAACTGCAACTTTAATTCTACTAGTACTATGTACCTACTAACTGTGTAACTAAACTTTACTCAACCTTTGATCCTCCTTAAACAGAAATAATTTTTACACTACTTCCTCGAAATATTCCACCCACAAAAAGCCAAACTTTTCTCTAATTTGTAAAATAAAATTCGTTTTTTTTTACCAATAAATTCAGATTAAAATTTAAACACTTTTATTATTATTAAAAAAAAATATATAGTATAAAAAAAATCTTTCCAAAACACCACAATGTGTTGGTTATTTAATGACCATGCGGTTGCATAAAACCCCACAAAATTCATTAACATAAATTTTCAAAACTATACCTTTAAAAATGACGTACATTATTATATCCTTATAGCTATACACATATAAAATTTATTGACATATTTCTGGGAAAACATTTTCCAATGATGGCAAAAAAAAAACAAACTTTTTAATTTCATATTATTTATATATGCAAAGACCTAAAAAAAATATTTATGCATAAATAAATATCCTTTTTATATTATATTTACAACAACAACAAAAACATACATAGTAAAATAAAAATATCCTTGATAGTTTTAGAATGCGTTTTAGTTATGAGAATTTATGCTATGCAAAACAAACAACAACATATCGTGGTTCGGTTTATAAGAGTGTCGATTGGTAAGCATAGTAGCAAAAAACTAAAGTATATAGTTTTTTTTTTTTTTTGGAAAACTTTATTTACATAATATGTTTTTTTGTTGTTCCCTTGCACATATTATACGTTATATTTTTATTTGAAAATTTTGTAAATTCAATAAGGATTAAATTTTTTTTTTGTTATAGTAGTGTTGCTATATTTTATATATCGAAAATATTTTCATATAATATAATATATAGAAGTCGAAAATTTGATGTTGTATATACCAACCCCAAAATAAACTCAATTTATTACACATATCTATTTATGTAATAATGTTAAATATGGAGAAGGATAGTAAAATACTATTTTCCAAAAAAGTATAAGTTTTTTTTCGAAATTAATCAATTTGTGTGCTCTCTGAAATTTGGGTGGATATTTATTTTGTTTTTTTTTCGATAGGTTCATAAAAAAAAACTATACTATGCACTTTGTCAGTGGGGGGTACTTTTGGTTTTTTTTTTTAGTAATGTACGATTTTAAACACACACACACAAATAATAATTACAAAGTTTTTAATCAAAAACGTTTTTAATTTAAAAAATAAGAAAGTTTTTTTAATAAAATATGAAAAAGTTATAAAATTTGAGAATTGTTTTGGGTTTACTTACATGCTAACCATTTTCAATATTTTTTTTTGGGTATAATAAATAAAATAGTGCAGAAAATGTTTATAACTTATGTTTATATATTGGATTGAAGTGGATCAGGGGGAATATGGTCTCTGTATAATGATTAAGAATTTGATTTTATTATAACAATTTTTTGGTTGTTGCAGTTTTAATTTTTATGGTGGATAGTAAAAAAAAAATGTGCATTATAGAACTTTTAAAATAAATGGATTGGTTTATGCTATGTTAAAGTAAAAAAAAAGGATCTTTTTTTTGATTAAAACGAAATGAGATTTATTATTTATAGAAAAATTTTGTTATTTAAATGGTTTTTTTTTTGTTATCCTTGAAATGTAAATCTACTTATCTAAAAACTATTGAACTTTTTGGTTGTTATAAAAATTATAAGAACTTTTTCAATTTCTATTTTTCCAAAATAAATTTTCATTATTATTTAAAAAATTAGTAATTGGTATTATGGGATGTGTATTCATTTTATTTCAAATATTTAGATAAGAAATTTATTTTATTGGTTTTACTCGATCTCTGAAGAACATAAGTAAAAGTTCAACAGCTTAGCAAACTAACAATTTGTTATGTGAACATTATGTAAGTAATATACTTTTGCTCTCTTCAATATACTTTAATAATTTACAAATTGAGTTACCGGAAGCTCAAAAATACTCATCCTCAATAATAAGTTTATACAAAAAATAAAAGGATTAATTTCCGCCTGTATAAAAGTTTATCACGTTAAAAACTTACTTGAATTTAAAAATATTTCCAAAATAAGAAAACTATTAAAAATAAATAAATTAAATATTATTTAAACTATAAATACTATAAAAGTATACAGATAAAAAAATTTAAATATTATAACAATTTTAGTTAAAAAAATTCACAAAATTTTATTATAAAAAAAAAAATTTTGTTGTATAAAACAAAAATTTTCATTATTTACAAAAAGAAAAAGAAAAAAGAAGCATTTTCAACTGAAAATTAATTCAGTTGGAAATTTTCAAAATACTATACAAAAATAAAAATTTATTCAACAAAATAGTGTAGTGTAGAGTATAGTAAATACATTCATTTTCTCTGGACATTTCCCTCTAGAGACAAAACTATACAATTTTTAGTATAAAATATTATCTCTAAATATATGTATAAAAAAACAGGATATAGTCCTTAGAATTAACTGCTAAAAATCGTATAAATTCTGTTATAGATGAAATATAAAAATAAAACTTTACATAAAAAAAAATATCTAAAATAAAAGAGAATTTACAGAGATACGAAATGAATATAGTAGCTAGTAGTGTTGAAAATTTACGAGTTTTATTAGGCAATGATTTTTTCGGTGAAACATTTCTGAAAAAAAATGATAAAATCACAAAAAAAAAAGAATATTACAAAAAATTGTATCTTTTATAATATTTTGTTACCAAGGATTTCCATGTCGCTAGTTTTTTTTTGGGAATAAATGAAATTTTCAAAATATATGAAAAATAATAAATTCAGTTATAGTTTTTTTTTTCTTCTGTTATCGGTAGTACCAAAAAAAAAGAAAATAACTATAAAAAAAGTACCAGAAAAAAAAATTGGAGATTGTGAACGAATCTAGTCAAGGAAGAAGGACACTTTGTTTTTCCTAGAACAATATTTATGTATTAGCCAGGAATTTGTATGTTATAAAATGTCGAAATATATCAAGTAGTATTATATTTGTGTTTAGGAGCTGAGGAGAGGAGTAACAACAAAACATTAAGAGGAAAAAAGGAAAAAAAAAAAATATAGATGAAAATGAAAATCCCATATCTAAAAATGGTGTCAAAATAAATGGTGGCACCTCGGCTTGTCTCTAATCTATATATACATATTATATAAATGTATTTTATTGCATGCGGCATTTGTCGTTTGGGGATTACATAAACTAGAGAGATATAGTTTTTTTATTTTATACTATAAAAGTAACATTGTTAAATTTTATGGATCCTTGTACATAATTCTTGTTTGTGTATTGAATTTAATGGGGATGAGCAGAAGCATTAACAAACAAAAAATTGAGCGAAAAGTGGCTATTTGAGGATAGTGTATGATGAAAATTTCATGTATGGTTGAGTACAGGATGTTTTTTTAATTATTTTTAAGTAAGAAATATTAAATTTTAGAGCAAATAAATGAAATTTAACAAAATTATTTATACAAAACTCAGTTTAATTGATTATTTTATACATACGTAAATATTTTCATTTTTATTCGAATAATGTATAAATGCTTTTAAAACTTTAGACTGTACACAGACCTGTACACAGACAGAACTGTGTTCAAATGCCTACAGAACTGTATAGACTCTTTAATTTGATTATATTATGACTGATACCAGTAAATATGGCCGGCTGTATGAGAATAGTAATTAATTAATTATGAAGACAATATATAAGTATAATCAAATTGTCAAAGTTACAAGAATCGTATTAACTTTCAGTCCAGTAAAACATTGCTTAATATTTTTTTTAGTTCATTACAGGTACATGAGAAATGATTGCATCATGATAGAGTATCCATGACCACTTGAACTACCTAAACAGTATAAATTGTAATATTGTAAAAGGATGTTCAATGATCCTACTATAGAAACTCTGTAATGTTCTTACATTTTTTAATTAATTATCTTTTAAATAATTATTTAAAAAATATATTTTATCATCATTGCCCAACTAATCCCCAACAAAGTTTGTTTATACAAACAATTTCTCTAAAAGTCCGTTTTACATAAATTTATCATTATATTCATTATATTTTTCTATAGTTAAAAAATTGATATAATAATACTTGAATATTGTTTTTCATTTTTAACTATACTCTCTATAAAAGTATATAGAATTTTCTTATCTGGAAATGTCATCGTCATTTCATTATTCTCTGGTCCTTTTTAACTATCGAAAAAAAAAAAACGATTTGAAATTTTGAACAAATAAATCCATGGAGAGGACATCATGTTGTCCACAACAAAAAAATATAACAATAACTATAATAATAAATAATTTTGAACAAGAGCTAAAATTTAATCCTTTTTTTTACTTATTGCGTATAGTTTCGGACACGAATCTTCCTTTTTTTACATAACTAGTGCAAAAAAAAAAACCCAATTTGTTTCTATCTAGTTTTTAACAATCTCGATTTAACCATGAAATCATATTTTCGGTTCATATAGAATTTTTGGGATAAACTGAAGGAGTAAAGTGAGTGGAGTGGTTTAGTGTTTGAAATTGGTTTAATATTTTTGTGTTTATGGTAACAAAAAAAAAATTGTATCAACAACAATAGAATTAGCGAAAAAATATGAACAAATAGGATTATAGTATACATAGCTTGAATATCCTTTTTGGACAATTCAAAATCGTATAACACGTAACAAAAAACAATTACTAGAAATATTTTTATGTACATTTTTGTTACACAATTGTTTTTCCAAGGCAGTTTTAATTTTAGAACGAAAAATTATTAAATAATCAATTTAATTTTTGCATTTTTTGTAAATTGTAAATATTAACAAAACATTTCCTAGAGCTCTAATTTTTTTCATGTTTTTTTGTATATTTTAAAAATAGAAAATTTTTAATAATAAAAAATGTAACAACCAAAAAAAATTCATAAGTTCAGAATTTTTAGTAAAACAAAAAAAACCAAACAATATTTATTTATGTAATATTGCAAAAGGATATAACGTAACGATACACGAAGATGATTTTTTGATGCATTTTATTCAAAATATGAAACAAAAAAAATCGTAACAAGGATATTTTTTCCTAAACAATTTTTTAAAAATATATTTTTAAGTTTCATATTTCTGTTATGCAATTACTCTTGATAGTTAAAGCTTTTAAAATTGGGGTTGATGGGTGGTTATTATAGTATACATGATATATTTTTATGTAGATAATCTATTTTTTAACTTCCAAAACATTTTTAAGGCTTGGATGTTTATAGCACAACCAAAAAAAAAAAAACAGGAATATAAATAAGCTGAAATTTGATTGATAGACGTTGTTTGGTTTTGAACAGATAAAAAATACTGCAAATCGTGAAAAAAATATTAAATAAATAAACCAGAAATTATTATCATCATAAAATATATTTTAAATATTATTAAAAAAAAAAATTATAGCACAAAAATATATAAATTCAATTTTATGGTTATTGCATCAGAAATATAAATATTTTTTTTTTTGGTTGGAAAAAATATAATTCATTAGTTAAAATATAAATTTTTGTAAAAAAAATCCTAATCAATTTATTTTTATGGTTATTTATTTAACCGAAACAGAGAATTTTGGACAGATTTTTATTTGAGCCATTATTGTGACGCAACGGACATGTAGATAATAAATTATATGATTTTGGGACAAAGTTTATTTTATAATAGTTGAAATTTTAGTTAATTTAATATCAATTTTTTTGGTCACGTAAATTAGAAGAATTATTCAATTAATTATGCCATCTAGTGGTCGATTGGATATAACATTTTCAACATCTATTTACTATAAAATTTTTTATGTTATTTGATTAAGTAAATTTTTTTTTCCAAATTGAAGAATTCTTTTTGAAAATGGACGAATTTGTTTTGGGAAAACAAAAGCACATAATTAGTTTTGGAAAAAGAGTTTATCAACTATAGAATCAACTATAGTCTGAAATATTCTCCTGTTGTTTATGAACAATTTTTATAGAAATCATAGTCAATAAATTATATTTCATTTAACAATATACAAATTCATATTATTCGCCAGAAATTAAATATCAAATAAAGTTTATCTAAAACTAGGATAATTATAAGTTCACTCGATCCATAATTAAATTCCACTGGGTAATGGAAAAATTATAATTTTGATTTATGTAATAAATCTAATTAAATTATTAATAAACTATAATTATAATAATAGAACCAATTCCCCTCCACAGTTAATTAACAAAATTTTAAAGTTTAATTATAAATATGAATGACCAAAAAGAAAATGTTATTAATTGTAGTATCCTTAATAAATATTAAAAATTTGAAAAATATATGTGGCGTTTATTAAAAATTTTCATTTAAAAACCACTAAATTATTTCATATAAATTTTTTATACATTTTTAAAATTCCGATATTTCAAAAAATTTATTAACCAGCATTTTTTTTTGTATAATGTTGTGAACTAGTGGAAAAAACATTGCTAATTAAAATAGTTTGTTATTTCTGGTTAGTCTTTAGATCTAGATGAAAAAATTTGTGTGTAAATAGTTTTCATAATATTTAATATACTTATGTACTTCGTTTTATATAAATTTGAAATAAAAATTTAACAATTTCACCACAAAAAGCTATATTTTTTGGTTTTGGTTTTTTGCTTGTTCATTAAACATTTTCAAAAAAAATATTTTTACTTAATTAAATAACATAACTAATTTTTTGTGTGTGTGGTGAAATTGAAATGAATAAAAATATTATAAGAATTAAATTTTTGTGGTTACATTAATTAAAATATAAATTTTTTTAAATTATAATTTAGAATACTAGCCTTGAACTTTCAATGTACTTTGCCTAAGGTGAAAACTTAGTCTTAGCTTTATACATTATGGAAAACTTTATGTAAATTAGTTAATATAAAATCGCACATCGACATATGTATTAAAATTTTACTGGAAACTATATGGTCAATGTTAAAAACAACTAACAGACTGTTATTATCTAGCAGAAAATTAAGAAGGTTCTCAAAGGAACTATTTGCAGGTTCATTATTTCAAAAATCTAATTATTTTCAGTAAAAAGTTACTGAAGTACCTGATTTCTATTATTCAGTTATTATACTTCTTAGACCAAAACCGTATGTAATATTATATACGGCTTTGACGAGACTTTCAAAATGATTAAGTAAATTTTTGATGGAATTCTCTTTAAAAAATTGATTATTTATAATTTATAGTATGCCGAGTGATATTTCCCATTTATTTTTAATATTATAATTAAACCAGAATGCATAATATATAAAAAAAGGATTTATCCATAAAAAATCCCAAATTCCATTTATATATCCAATATTTTGTAATTAATTATACCTCAATTTTCTGTAATCTATCATTTGTTTTTGGTTATCAATCTAATGTCAATTTTAAATATATTCTAATTCATCTATATAAACCTTCAATATTTTACAAAATTTATTTCTAAACAAAGGAAAAATTACCACAACATTTATTTAAAAGCGATGCTAATTTACCCACCATAGCCACGACAAAAATATTTATAAATACATTTTTGCTATACATTTTTTTTTATATCCTGTCAATTGGAATAATAATAAATATGTATACGTTAAAAATGTATTACTCCTAATAAATATTTTCAGGTTGTAAAATTGTAAAATTGGTCATTTTACAATTTTAATTACTATTTTTGCAAATTAAATTTGTTCTTTTCGAAATTAAATTTGTGATTATTAAAATCGGATCCCACTATATCCAAAAGATTCGTCATTATTTTAGGAAAACTCTTATTCAAATTACAAAAAAGAGTTAATTTAAATTGTAAAATTACCAATTGGACCTGAAAATGTTGTATATTAAAAATTATATATTTTATGTATACAAATGCGATTAAAATTAGACCACACACAGGTAGTACAACGATTAAATCAGGAATAATTGTAAATTAGAAGTTCAAAAACTAAAATTTTCTTGTTATCATTTTTCGTTACTGCCTTTTGTGTACAGTTTTTCATTTTGTCGTTATACATCAACCAACAAAAAAAAAAAAAGGATTTAACAAATATGATTAACACAAAACAGAAAAATACAAACAGATTTACAAAAAGTTCTGTACTATACACTATTATACCAATGTATAAATTTTTGGTTTATCATCCGACAGGAAAACTATATTAACAAAGTACAACAATAAATGAAAAAGAGGACATTGAGTCGGTTGAACACAACAGTTGCGACCACTGTGAGATTTATATATTATATACATATATATTATAATCGCTATTTGAAATTAAAAATAAAAAGGATTTTAGGAGCTTGTCAGAAAATTAAATATATACGAGTATATTAGTAGATAAGAGTTGAAAGAATTGCCATATAAATATGATATGGTTAGGCAGGAGGAATTAGTTAACTAGAATGTATATATTATTATATCCTGTATACCAAAGAAAAAAGCAGCAATTAAATTTAATAAATAATAAGTTTTTGTGAAACTATATACTAAAACTTAAACAATGATATCCTAAAAATTTATATATTTCTACATGTGATATTTTCTCTCTATGGATGTTATACATAAAAAACTTTCATCCATGGTATAATTATAATTTTGGTTTCTTTTTTGTCCTACAAAAAGTTTCAACTATTATAATATATGAGCAAGGATTTATTATTGGGGTTTTAGGTATTTTTTTTTTCGATTTAGTTTAAAATGGAATTTTCACAGGATGTCAGAAAACTGAATTAACTTTTTTTTTTAATGAAAAGTTTAGAAAAGATTGTAATTATATTTTATAAAAAAATACTAAGTTTTGGTATACCAGAAATAGCAATGTGAATTTTCCGAAATATTGTTAATAGTTAATCCTTCAAATGTGGTTTTATAATTTCTGAAATTCAGGATCAAATAACTTTCTTCATCTTTTGCTATTACGTAAAAGTCGAGTAAAATTTGCTCGACATTTAATTGGTGAGGTTTTTCTGTAAAGGAAGTAGGCTAACACCTAACAGTCGCAAAATATAAATGATATAACATAATCAACAACACAAATTTCAGATAGAAAATTACTTTGCTTCCACTATTTTTGACCAAATTTGTTGTCATTATCATTAGGCTATATTTTCGAATTTCAGATTTCGCCTAAATTTATGCAATAACATAATATACGAAAATATTAATTCGAGATCATTTTTTGTAGTTGATATAAAACTAAATAAAAGATTTCTCTTATCGTAATTAACTATATTTCTATACCAGCACACAATTATCTTAAAGTCGCAATTAAGTAAAATCTTACATCAGATTATTATTTCAAAATTAGAACCAGGACCAGGACACCGTATTTTCAAATTAACATTATATTATTTTTAAAACCGTTAAGTACCATATTATATCTAAAACACAAAAATCTACACTTTTAGTATAACTATACTCAATATTAATATACTATCATATGTTCATATATTATTTAAAATGTACTTTCTTGGCGTCTAGCTTCCAATTTTAAGTCAATCCCAATTGGAATTTCATACAAAAAAAAACACATTTTTTAAGCAAATCCAAAAAAAAAAATTCGACTTTATTTTTGGTTTCTTCTGTTCACGAATTTTACTAATGATAATTAATCCTTTTTCTCTATTTTAGAAACCTACAGAGTTCATAAAGGACCATAAGAATAAAATAACAAAAAATAAAAAATTAATACGATTTTTCTACTTCAATTTAGAAACCATTAGAGAAAATAAAGTAAAGTAATTAAAAATGATATTTAGAAGGTCCCATATAGTAAAATTACGTGATTTTTGTAATAATATATATTTATTTGAAGGACTATACAAAATTGCAAATCTTATTATAGTTCATATAAGGATATGTTCATTTTGGGGATGGTGTTAATTTAATTCCAGAATTCAACAAAAAATAACATTTTTTTTTAACGAAAATGAAAATTAAGTAGACTTTTATTAAGAGAAATGAAAATTAGGATAAATTAGTTTTGGTTTATTTTAGAGAAAAGGAATTTCTATAAAATTAAAATTATAAAATTACCAGCCCAAAAAAAAATAAGTTAAAAATATAATCAACATTTGGGTTAAGTTAAAAATTATTTAATATTTATTGCAGTTTTTTTGGTCATTTCCATGGAGAAGTGGATTATAATAGAAATTAAATATATAAATTTAGACAGCATATAATTAGCCTATATTTGTCTAGTATTCCCTCTTTTCCAAAATCCATTCATCCTATAGTATTAAAACAGATTCTAAAGAAATAAAAATATTATGAAGTTTGTTGAGAAGGGCTAAAACTTTGTTAGTTTCTTTAATTTTTAAAAAAAGGATAATCCTCAAAAAAAATATTCATTATTAAAATTTAAAAATTTTTTTTTAAATAAAATTATAATGAAACATTTTCTTTTTTTTTCAAAATTTCAGGTAAGTCCCGGATGATAAAATCCTTTGAGGAAAATTCTGAATGCAAAATACAAGGAAAAAAAAAATAGTAAATCATCAAAGTTAATTTTTTGTTTGTTAGTAAATTAAAAATAAATAAATAACAAAATAAAATTCTTAATTGTAAAAGAAACCAAACACAGAAAAAAAAAGTACTAGAAAATTTATCCTTTTTGATCCTTACAACAACAAAATCTATTTTATTATAACTAAAAGTCAAAAGACAATTCTTTTTTTTTTTTTTACTGATAGAAAGCCATTTTTCCATCTCAACTTAAAAACTTTTCCATTTTTTTTTGTGTGTGTGGGAAAAATATAAAAAGGCACAAAGTGCATTTTTTTTCATAAAAAAAAAACAGTAGTAATTTTCTTTGAATTTATTTTTCCTAAGTAACCACAAAGTATCAGAGGAAAAGAAAAACTATCCAAAAAATTTTTATAACAATTGTATCAAAGAAAATAAAAATTGGAAGAACTTTATAGTTTCCCATCCCAGAGGAACTTAGTCTATAAATATATATATTGCTCAGGTCCCTGCATGGATGCATTAAAGGATATTTTTTTTACATTGTTGGATACATTTTTTTGTTAAGGGAAATTTTCATTTCTTTTTTCTCATGGAGAGTTCACAAAAAAAAAATTGTAATTTCCAAAAAAAGAAAAATTATTTTAATTTTTTTTTTTGCAACTTTTTTCGGTTTATTCACTAGTTCTAGTCAAACAGTTATAAAGTAACTTGTTCTACAGGACGGAGCATAACTTTTTGTGTATATGTACTGGAAAAGTTTTAAAAAGTATCATGGGTGGAAACGAAACAAATGTTTACTGTTGAGTTGGGAAATTTATTTTGGATATAATATTTTTTTATTGCACAAATTTGAGTATGGTTTATTTTTTAAATTTATTATTTTCCGGTGGTGTACCCCCAAAATAACAAATTTCTAAATAAACAAAATTGCAAACATTTTAATTCTGTTAAAAAAATGAGAAATAATCTGATTATGAAATCTAAAATCTTATAGGAGAATATATTTACTTTTACTCTGTATAGTTAATTTATTTTAAGAAATTGGCCACTAATTCGAATTTTTTTCGGATATAAAATTACAATTCCAATTCACTGAGTTGAATATAACCGCCATTTTAATTCATACTTTTTTTCTGACAAGATTTTCCCCATTTACTTGATAATCTAAATCAAAATCAAATGGCGTAGGATATATGAAAAAATGGGAATAGTGCCAGGCATTATTCGCTGTAATTTACTGGCTTAAAATGACTAGGCAATTTATTTACTTCCCATATTTGTTAAAAAATTTTACCTGTGTTGAATGGCTAGTCGATGTAGTTTCTGATATTGGTATATTAGACGGTTCAAGTCTTTTTATCGTTTGTTGAATTTCCGATAGAATATTCTGTACATTTTTGTCATCTACAAGAAAAAAATTAAATTATATTTCCGAAATATTAAATTTATATAAATAAATAAAATTCTATATTATTTTTATTCTCTTGTCCATGGCACCATAATAAATTGAGAAAAAAATTGGCTAAGCAATAAATATTGTCCCCAAAACTAAATTCAGAAAACAAAAAAAAAAAAAAAATTATGAAATCAACAGCAAAAGTGCAATAGGAAAATAAATTATTTAAAAAAAAAAAAAAAAAACAATTTAGGAGATTTTAAGTTGAAAAGATTCATTTTTGTTGCTATTTATAAATATAATAGTTTTTTTTTCTCTAAAAGTTTGAAATCAAAATCATTCGTTCGAAACTGATTTAATAATTCAACACGAACAAATAATTATTTAACAAGAAGAAAACTAAAAATTTAATCCAAGGATTTAAACTTCAAAACTGAACTCTTATATATAAGTTTATTTGCAAGCAAAAAAAAAATAAACAAGGATAATTTTTGTCACTGAAACTGATTCTCTTATATAGTTGAATAAATTTAATAAACAATTATTATAAATTATATAATTTTGACTGACCTGATTTTGGTGAACGTAAATGTGATTTTAATTCTGATACTAAAAATTGTAAAGTACGATGAGGATTGAATATTAATAAATTTAATTTTCTATCTGTTGATGATTTCTGATTATTTTGTCCATTATTACAATCAATAATTTGTTCATTCTTTTTTATATGACGTTGTGAATGTGATTTTTGTGTAATATAATTATGGTGTTTATTTTTTCGTGATTCATGTGATAAAGATTCACTCTGCAAAATTAATTGAAATGCAAAATTTAAAATATTTATATTTATTATTATTATATTTTTAATATTAATTTGCAACGATTTTGTTTCCTGTCAGGTTTCAAAAAGAGAGCATTTTTAAATCCATAATAAAGATGAATTTATATTCAAAACATTTTTAAGAATGTTGTCACAAAAATTTATGATAATAATTATATGACTTTTCACGACGAAAATTATTTACTTAATCAACTGGAATTTAATTCGGATTATACAAAAATTGTTACAAAAATTTGGGATACAATATTTACAATTAGTTTCCTATTAAATTTCAAATGATTCGAATGATTAAAATGAAAGATCATTCATTCTGAACTTTTGAATAAGAAATATACTATAATCTTCTTCTAAACTATCAGCAAATCAACATAATTTATACTAACTAAATATTAGCTCCAGACTGATTAATTTTCTATATGACAGATTGGTTCAGTAAATTGAAAATTCATCTATCTAAATTCCTTGACCAATGAAAATTTGAGTACATACATTCCAAAATCTGGGTCAAGATTTCATGGGTCAAGGAATAAAGTCATATTTTTCTAATTATAAACAGGTAAAGCTAATTATAATTAAATCTAATATAATATTACGCCAATTTAAATCGACCTTATATGTTCAAAACTTGCTTAACCAATTTTCCTCTATTATTGATTTAATATTTATTTTAAAATTCTCAAAGTCTTTTAATTTATTAATAATTAATTTTTTTAGAAATTAATATGTCAGTCAAGTCCGCGCATATATACAAAATTATATGAATAAGTCATAAAGTGAATATGGTATATTAATGTATGTGCACTTTTGTTTTGTTGGACCTCAACCTATATTTCTGCAAACTAAATAATATTTTATTCATTTATATTATCAATGACCTTGGATAAGTAAAAAAAAACATTTTTTTCTAACGTGCAACACGAGTTATTACATTATTAAAGCATTTAAAAAAAAAAAATAATGTTATAAGCTAAATCTAAAAATAATTAACCTAAAAATAATAAATTCAATTTTTCTTTTACCAAAGTCATAAAAGAAAAATCGATTTAAATATTTGTTTTTTTTTTTTTTTTTGCTATAGAAAGAAGTATGTCAGATTATCGTACCCCTTAACAGCATTTAACCAAATATAATATATATAATATATTAATGTGTGTTTAATAATTTAACGTGCCATTTAATTGTTTCAACAATCCAGGCAACCCTAAAATAATAGTTTTATTTTTTTTTTGTATACGGATATAAGGGTTGTAATTGACACTTTGAAAGGTGATGAGTATAGGATAGGTGGACACTACTAATTTATTTTTTTTATAGAGAAATCACTATTGTTTTCCGCCTCCCAATTGAAAAACTTTATTTGATCAAGGATTACCTATTCGTGATATATCAAATAACATGCAATTAACATACAATAAAAACATTACTGTCCTTTTATGTTTTTAATAGTCCTGTCATAGAATTACAATCAACTTTATATGTGTAACGTTAAAATTATCCACAAGTAATGAAAAAAAAAAACGAAATATTATTAAAAAGTAATAATAGCAATCTGAATGACCAATTCCTTGTCATAGTATAAATAATCAAAGTCTAAAAATTTCTCACGCTATCAAAATATATTCTATATATAATATATTAAAAAGATTTGTGGAAAATTCATTGCAAGAAAATTCATTATAGAAAAAAAAGCAGAAAATTTATATATCATTTAAAATTTAGATTATTCTGATTTGAAATATCAAAGTTTGGCATTTGGCATTGTCTGAAAAGGGATATCAAGACAAAGTTCTCAGATATAGAGCTGTTCTAGAAACTCGTATTAAACCGAGGCTTGTGCTTTTGCCCTCTTTCCTGAAAAAGCATATCAAATTTGACATTTTATTAATGCCAATTTAATTTGAATATTTACTAGAGATCATTTTTACCCTATACGATGAATTTTTCGTTGGATCAATTTTCCAGATACGATATTAAATGACACGCTAGCTAATATGACAAAAATGTGGTGATATGTATATATACAATAGAAAAAAGCGTATTATCCTTGTTATTCAACAATGACATAAAAAAACAGGTAAAATGAATAATACACGCACAAGGACTTTTGCCACTGATATCAGAATAGATATGAATCGACAATCTTTTTCGAAAATCAATCAAATAGTGTAATTATTTTATATGGTGACACATTGAAGTTCATGTCCACTTTTAGCCTTTAAAAATTGTTTTTTTTTTTCATTTTCACTTTGACCTGGGAATTTTTTTGTTGTTTTGCAGGTAGTGGAAATAATGGCGTAAACTTGTTATGTCCTTAGAATGATATATAGAATGGGGTGTCCCACGATTAAAAAAAAAATATGAGGGAAAATATCATATTCATGAAATGAAACTAATTATTATCCAATTAGCAATCCTTGGATTACTATAAATTGGAATTTGTTATGGATAGGTCAGGTTGGTAGTGATGGTGTAGAAATTGAAATTACTGTAGAGGGTCGATATTTTTTAACTACAAAATTATTATTTTTCAATACATCAACAAAGAAAAATCAAATTGATAAGATTTTGAGGAATGTTTGTAATTATAATATTTATTTCGTTAGTAAAAATATTGTGACTGAAACCCAAAATTGTCGATTCTATCTAGAATCTAGTAAATGGATGATTGGATTATAATATTTGAATAACAGAAAAATACAATTTTAGTTTAATAAAATAATCGAAATGAAAATTTCGTTTTTATTTAATAGAAAAAGATAAATTATTTCTATTAAACGTGAAAATTGTATTATTTGTTTAATGAATAAAATCGTATGTGATCATTAAGGATACAAATTACTTCATTTACAGGGATGTAATTAGGGGCAAATAAAATTAAACGAATAGTTGACAATTAAAATGAGGAAATTTTGTGACAATTTTCTCATTTTTATGAAAGATTTTAAATATTCCTTTCATAGCTAGAACCAGCTTCTAATTTAGCTGGTCCTAAAATATTTGTAAATCTTTTTTTATCGCATTTTCGTACATCTACTTCAGTCTATAGTAGATGTTTCTCTAAATTTCCTCAATATCGAATATATCGAAAACAATTTTTTCGCAACGTGGTTATATATAAAACAGTCGACTAGATATAATCCATTTTTGAAATACGACTCTGTTTATATAACCAAAAATACAACTCTGTTCTAAACGTAAAAATAATAACGATTACATTTATCTAATATATAATTTAATACTCATTACAATAAAAGTTGATTTCATTCTTATATACTTAATCGTTCCTATATATATTTCAATCTTCCTTGAATTTTTTATGTCAGTAACCTATTTTGTTATTATGATTTGTTGTACGTTACATATTACAGAGAAGAATATCCTCTAAGTCACAACAAAGTCACATTAACTTTCACGTAAATAAAAAAGTAGTAAAAAAAAACCCCTAACATTATTTTTGCTGTTGTTTTGTGTGCTTTCTATTATGTATAATTTTTTTTTGCATACATTTAGGAACGCAGGATACTCCCAAGTTTCCTTTCTAATATTTATTATTATTATTATTATTATATTTCCCTTTTTTTTTTGTTATTGTTGATGAAATTAACTAAAAGAAAAACTTATTAGTTATAAGATTTTGTAGCTAGAGGGGATAGGAAATCATATTTATTCTTTAAATATACTTAAAATACAAAGAGCTATTTTATTATTTAAGGTCGGCAGGCACTATGAATTAATTAGCATGCCTACAACAGAAAAAAAAAATAGTTATTTGATTTGAAAAATTTATTTTTTCTAATACAATAATAAAATAAAATACAAATGCAAATAATTCTATAAAAAGGAATTAGATTTTTCCTGATTTTCAAATACTTTTATACACTTGTAATATTGTCAAGGATTTGCGTGAGTAATATAATAACAAATATATATACGTTGTTTTTTTTCCATTTGAAATTTTAGTATAAATGGTAATGGCAGAGTAAAGTAAAATAGTTATAATAATAATTAGTTCAAGGGTAAAACAGAGTCGTTGAAGGAGATTTAAAATATTTGGTATATTAATTGAATTGTGGCTCGTTTGGAAATTTGTAAAAATAATTCTAAAATAGCTATATACTATTATTTTTATAAGATGAAATTGGAGTTAAATTTAGATATGTAAAAAGTGGGATATCCTAAATAGACATTAAACAATTAAAATATTGTCCTATTTGTAGCCTAATTTTTCGGCAAGAAAATGAATTACGAATATAGAAAATGAATTAAAATTAAGACTTGTATGTGGAAATAGGCAAATACACAATTTTTTTAAATCTTCAAATTTCATTGACACTCGAAATTGTCTACTCTAATCTCTATGCCAAATATCTTAGACCTGTCCAGCTGTAGTTGGGACCTTATATATAAGTCAGGAAAGTGAGTATTGTCAAAATTTCAATTATTATTTAATTAAATAAATTAAATAAATAATTATTGTCACTAAAGCCTACTTCGAGTTTCTTGAAACGTAATTAGAAATTTGCCACTTGTTCATCTTATCGCTTACACTAATTTCTTCCTTTTTCCATATTTATACTCAATTTACTCATGTATACTACGCTAATTGGTAACAAAATCGTAAATGAATTTCTTTATAAAACTCTTCTTTCCATCTACAACCCAACCCTGTTTATAATTCAATAAAAATTTCGTAATATTCATTTTTTGCTGACATTTTTACTATAGTTAAACTTATCTTTAAATACTAATAGAAAATTTCATTTATTTTTACTAATATATTAACACATTTAAATTAACAATTACTATTTTTTATTCATATTTAATTTCTAATTTTCTATTTTCTATATTAAACTGTTTTTGTTTTTGTCTACTCTATTTTTATAATTTATAAAAATTAATAGAAACAAAGCAAAAAAGAAAAAAAAAACAAAACTTTTTATATCTTTTGATCGACTGATAAGTGCGATAATTACTTGAAGCTCATTTGAAGTCTGCATGTCAGTGGCAGTATGGTTACAATTATTTATAAATAAATAACAAAAACGTAGAATTTATTTATGTGTGTGTGTGTGTAAAAGATAATAAAAAGGATAATACTATTATTATTTTTTGCTAATGTATGACAATGTATAATTAATTGAAATTGTTTAGATATGCTTTTTGGTATAAAAATGTTATAAATAAAAATAGTATTTTTAATTGGAAATTATTAAGGATGTTAAAATAGATAATTAAATTTTTTTTTTGTTAAAATTAGTTTATGTACAAGGATTATTGTATAGTAAAAAGGATTATTGTATATTAATTAAACAATTTAAAAGAAATTAAAAATATAATGAAATGAACCGTCATTAAATACATAGGTAAAAAATTATTTAAATAGGTGAATGAACATTTCTACAACTTTTTATTTATTGAAAATTGTTAAAACATTAAATAAATTTACTTTTCTACTTGAATAATTATAACTTTTACTACAATTTACATAATATCCGAAAAAATCTTTGTAATTTAACAGAATTTATTAATTTTTCGTTGAAATAAATGAAATTAAATGAAAAATGAAACGAATCTGCATTAATACTAAATTATTTTCATAAATTTATATATTTTTCATAATATTTGAAATTAATTACTAAATTAAATAACTCTACCATTAATAAATTAGCTATTGTACAGTCCTAACCAAATATCTATTAAAAATATCTATTAAAGTAAAAACGCCTAAAGGTATGCAATATTGTAAATGTTTATTTATTATCATATATATCTAAATCATTTTTTTTTCTCTTGTAATCAACTAAAAAAAATTTTAATTTCCTTGTTAACATTATAAATTTACTTTTTCCCTAATTTAGCAACAAAATAAAGAAAGAAAAAAACAATGTTAAGCATTTCAACTATGTTAATAAATACCGACATTCCAAGTACGCAAATTTATACAGAGAATTTCTTTTCGAAACGTATACAAACTAACTACACAAAAAATACACAAATTATGTCATAAAAAATTAAAATATTCTCACTTCTAAAAACTCTTGAAAAACCATTTCTTTTAATTAAATATTCCTAAGCAGTGGAAAAAAAAATAACGAAAAAAAAAACATAAAATATTCGAAAAAGCTTTAATGCTATCGGAAAAGTAATAAATTTTCCAATGAAAAACATAAAAAACTTTTTGTTTTAACACTTCGTAAAGGAAAATTATTTAAATTAAAGTGAAAAAAAAAAAATGAAAACAAGACAAAACCCTCCTATATTAAAGATTCTCAATTAATTTTCATGTCGTTTTTTTTTTTTTTTGGTTATTCGCATTTCGAACAAGCAAATTTATTTTTATTCGTTTTATATAAATTTCCTTTTGTTGCAGTAAACTAAAATTATATATAAAGAAATTGGAATATTTTGTGCATATATTTTTCAATTGTTGTTACACACGCAAAAGGATTCAACAACATAAATAAAAACCATCAAAAATGCACAACCGAAAATGTTTTTTTATCAAACGTTTTTTTTTTACTGCACACAAGTTAACTGCAATAGCTCATAAAATATGTTCAATTCACTGCATTGAATCTTATATATTTGTATACCATACTAAGACAAAATTATGTACATAGTATAAAAATAAAATTCTTGGAAATGCGTTAATATTAAATAAGTTTTCCTAAAGACTTTGCTTGGGGAAATTCTGTTAAAGTAAAATATGAGTAAAAGATTCAGTAAATTAAATTTTGAATTTTTTACTTTAAATTTGAACAGAAGGAGAGAGTTTGAAAATCTGGTAAATAATCATTTGCAATGTACTTGATTAAGCATGGAAAGGGATTGGTGAATAAAAATAATTAAAGCTGTTTCAAATAAAACGAAACTCTTTAATCTAATTATAAACCAAAAAATTTAGCTCATTCACTTCCCTTCTAACTAACTAACACAATAAGAAAAATATTTCAATAACGACAACTTATTAAATTTACTAATTTTACTTACCTTACTTGAATTTATACTCAGCACATCTTTCCAACTAATATTTTCTGTTGGTGCTGGTTGAACAGAATTTTGTTTCACAAATAGTTCATTTGCTATTAACATGTAATTTTGACTCTTTTCTAAACTATTAATACGACTTCCATCACAAAATGTTTTACTTGGATATGGCGTATTATTTGGTGTTGGTGGTGGTTGTTTAGCAGATCGTTTTATATTATTATCACCAGTTGTACCATTTAAAGGAGGAACTGATTTTGGTGATAGCATCCAAACAGTTGGTTTATTCATACATGGTCTTTGTATTCTTTTTTGTGGTGAATTTTTTGGTTTTATTAATCCAGTTTTATTATTATTATTATTATGGTTATTTTGTAAATTGTAACCACGTACACTATATCCGATTTGATTATTATTACCGGCGGTCAGGAGTCTAGTGGACGTCATAGTTATGTGAAGGCGCCTTTTTCTATTATATATGTTTTTTTTTTTTATATATTTTCTATATAATATCCTTTTTGTTTTTGTTTGAAAAACCTGCAAATAATAATAAACAAGGATATAAAAATATTTTAAGTATAAGAAAGAGAAAAAATTTAAAAAATAAAATTCTTTAAATATCAAAATATAAAAATGTAAAATGTAAGAAATTATATTTGAAAAAAAATATTTTTATGTAAAATTTAATATTTGAAATATTTTCGTCGTCCTTTAATGGCAATACCTTTTTTAATAGCTAAGCTTTATACCTTAAAATGATGATGACTTTAAAGAATGTTAAAAAAATTTCAGTTGGAGTAAAATTGTTCAACATAATTTTGAAACATTTTCTTTATTCTTTTCTTTAAAACTTAAGAAAATAAATTGTCGATGAAATACTAATTTAGTAAATTATATTTTCTTGTATTTTCCAATTTTTTTTTTTTTAGATTATGTAAGGAGCTTTTTCAATGTTTTATTTTCGAAGCGAACAAACAAATCATAAAAACTAAAAATATTTTGAAGAAAATAAAAATATTGTTATATAGGAGTAATATTTTTGAACTGAATTTTATTATTGATTTTTTGTTGTCGTTTTATGACATTTGACATAATGAAAAATGATTGACATTTAATTATTATGATGTAAAATTTATATAAGTAAAAAATATATAGTTAGATCTTCCATCAGATTTAGTATTAAGAACGAAAGATTTTCATATTTTTGGTGTACGAATTCAAGAAAATATTTTAATTGAAATGTAATTAATTTGAAATTTATTTTTGGCTATCATAAAATCAAGGCTTTGAATTTAAACTCTATACTAATTTTCAAGGCTTTGAATTTAAACTCTATACTAATTTTCAGAATATTTACTTTACGTCTATACTTTCAGATTCTGTAAAATGTTACAAGTAATAAAAGTAATTTACTGACTATAAACAGACTGTATAATACCTGAATTACTTGTACTGTATTATATATAAGCGTCTATGGAATAGACCACAAAGGCATTACAGGTACAGCAGTTATTTGTGTATAAAAAAATTCAGTAAAAAAAATTAAATTATATTTTCCAATTTTATCTCTTTAAATAATTATTTTTCTCGAAAATGAGAAATTTCTTACCACCTTCATACGAAAATATTTTATCAGTCCTTAACATATATCTGCCTCCTTAAAAAAGTCTGGTAAAAAATAAAAACATCTTTACTTTTTAACTTACTTTTCTGTATGTACATTAAAATCACTGTTTCAGTTTAATATTATATTTTATAGGCTGTCAGGACTTATCACTATTTATAGACATAAATATTTCGATGTTTTTACCTTTATAATTATTTGTGCTCAATTTTAATTAAAACTTAATAAGTAAAATTGCAAAGGAAATGATGCGATAAATCGATATACGGTTTTATAAAATATATAAAAAAAATAATCGTTTTTTTATAAGGTAAAAATTACATAAGAATTTAGATTGTGATGGTTGAAAAAAAATAATAATCAATTTAATCAAGATGGATATTTAATGTGTTGGCAAGCAATATTGATAAAAAAAATATTTACACATTATAGTCTTTTAATTTACCTTTCACGGATATTAAAAGGAAATAAAAAATATAGCACCTGATGTTTTATAATTATAGACAGTCTATTTACAATTAATATATTAATACTTATTTATTTTTTACTATTTATAGACTACTTGTCAATTTATAATTATATACTTTTTAGCTTTTTCGTTTACATTAGAAAATATTATTTAATTATTTTGATTTTAATTAACTTTTTCCGTTTATTTTTAATTTTTTTGTTAATTGACGTGAAAATAGATTTTGCTGGAATTATTTTTATATAATTTTAGATTTCCAAATATAAATTTCTAGGTAGAGTTTTTAAATATTTCAGTTTATTATTCAATTTTTTTTCAGAATTATTCAAATTTTGATAGAAATTATCAAAAGAATTTCGACTTAATTAGTTTTTTTACGATTGCTAAATTACATGGGCGGAAGCGTTCTGGCTAGATATACTACATAGAGTCTATAAATATTCAGATTTTCTAGAATCTAGAACATAATAGATTGTGCTACATTTAAGAAAAATGATAATTTCAATTTTTTGCCAAAATATATGCAAAATATTAAATTCATGTACAGATATGCTGACGAAATATATATTTTTAGAAATTTTAGTGAGATAAACCCAAATATTTTTAATTTAATTATATTATTAAAATAATTATTATATTCTTTTGGAAATCCAATCCTTTTTTTTAATTGAAAAATTATATCCTTGTAAATATTTTCCATGGAAAATCCATTTACCGGATAACGATGAGTTATTGTCTTTTTTAATCAAATTTATAATTTCATTTATTTATTATAATATTCCATTTATATCTTTATAAATAATTCCAATTTATAAATTCAAAAATTATTTAAATATAGATTATATTTAATTATAAACCAATTAAATATTTAATTAATTTACATTGGAAATGTACTACATATGTATGTATATATACTAAAAAATATATTTTATATCTATGATGGTATACAAAAGTACTATTAGAATTTATTTATATGTACAAAAATCTTTAATTAATATTTTTACAAAGTAAAATGAACAATCAAAATTTAAACCCGATCAGATAACTCATTAAAATATTTAATAGTAAAACCGCAAAAATTTATTTTCAACATTTAATTATGCATAATAATATCTTGACATAATTATATACAATAAATAATTTATATACATATATATAGTAGTTGTATATATATATGTATATTTATTTACTTATAATATTACATAATATTTTTATTTGTAAAACGCCCCAGAAGTAAATTAGTCAGGTATATTTACTCGTAGAAGGTTATATAAATATATATACAAAATATTTCATAGTCTGGAGAAAATTTCATTTATTTAAAATTTTATCTTATATTTTAATTTTCTTTCTTTGTCTTTTAATTAAATATAAATTATCTATATTATTTATTTTTACGTTATGGTAAATTGTTTTTGGGAATAGACAAAAAAAATTATACTTACTGCCGTACGTAATTCATTTATATGTTGAAAAGTTTTGTAATCCATTGTAGAAACTGAAAAACGTGCCGCTTTAATTAATTTGATGTAATTTTCATCTTCTCAATTATAGCAAAGATAGAATGTTAAATTATATCATTAGAAATTTCGATCTTCCATTTTAAATTTAAATAATTTAGGTATCCTTACAATAATTTGATTTCGATAACCAGCTAAACTAATTGATTATAGTGCCGAAATTGTTAATCTAACAAATTTTTTAGTAGTTCTGATAGTAGGTTTACTACAAATATACTAGGATTTCCAGCAATTATAAGAAAAAGAAATTTTTTTCAGATAAGCCTTAAATTTTTTTCAGATAAGCCTTTTTTCAGATAAGCCCTAATCGAAGATCAAATCATAGAAATCATATTACACATAAATATATTATGTTGCAAAAGAAATTTATTGCAATACATTCTTCAACTTTTTCAACATGTTGCGATTGATCAAATAAAACATGTTGCGTTTATTATTTGTACTTTTGTTGGCTACAGCAGAAGTAATCATTTTATTATTATTATAAATTAATTAATTCTGAAAGTTGTATATGTATATTTAATGAAAATCAATTTGTAATTAATTTATAAAAATTCTATTAATCACCTTGTAAATATATGTGCTACATATATATAAAAAAATTATAAATTATTTGTTACTCATCACAAGTAATTTGTTATGAAAAATTTACCCACCAAAAATTACTGTGTAAAATACCACAAACCCTACTACTAATAAATTTGTATGTAATTAGTGTAAACTGTAAACTCTCATAATCAGTAAATTAAAATTTACACTCTTATAAAATTTGAAAATTAATGAAATTAATCATGTTCGTCTATTAAATTTTAATTATAATAAATTTTATAAAAAAAATTAATTATAGAACCTTGATAGTTTTTATGATTAAGATTTTCGCTCTGTTCGTGCAAACCTAGAAGTTTTTGGAATTTTAGATATTTATATATGATTATTATTATACATTGACATTGCTTAAGGCATAAGAATTATAAGATTAAAATTTTTAATTTATATTTATTTATTTAAAGCAAATTAATATGAGTATAAATTTTGTGATGGTATTTTAGATAATGATATGTCTAATAAAATTGAATTACTCGTATGTATATATTTTAGAAATTTAGTACATATACATATTATGTAAATTATTGAAATTTATTAGGTTATCCAAATAAATCATAAATCTATGTAAGGTCAATTAATTTTTTAAGATAACTGAAGGAATTTAGAGAATGCTTTTTAATTTTATAATTAATAGATAAAATTGATAACAAACATGACCTCACACCGCTGCTAGGTGCATAAAATCGACACTTATATTACTTATGAGCACAATATTACTTTATCGAATTAAAGGTTTTAATTTTAACATATATTTTCAAAATCTTTAAGATAATATATCTTAAAAACTAGTAATTCAGAAGATAGAACCGTAATTGCAAAATTTCGTATTCAATAAATTGTTCATTTTCCTCGACAAAAATCAATTTTTTTAAAAATGTTTTTGTATATTTGCATTTAAAATTAAATTTTGAATAAAATATGATACCAAATTTATTAAAATTGATTAAGATTTGAGAAAATGTAGTTTTTCACTTAAAAAATGGCAAGTGGTACGCCCTTGCATTTTCGGTTTGACAACTCATGTACAATCAGCCTTAATTTAAGATGAGAAAATTAATCTTTTTGCTCCACAATTTCTTTCTGATAGAGAATAATTGAGTTAAGCTCCAAGTGGGGCGATCATCGAATATTTGTTGTGAACTATTCTTGTGTGACAGGTTATCAAAGTTTTTCTGTTTGTTTTTTGTTTTCATCTCTCTTTGCCAAATATTTATTTATACTTAATTAAATGATTCCAAAGGCAGAATTCCAAAATAATAAAAAACAATAAAAAATAAAAATGTAAACACAGAATAAAAATAAAACTGGTTGTAGTAATTTTTTATAGTATACTCGTTGATCGTGTTTCATTTTGGTTGCTGAATATCGCAGTTATTGATCGGCTTTCACCTAGTGCAGCCGTGTTAGTTTTTTTCGGTTTAAGACAAGTCTGGAAATTTTAACTAAATAAATCTTTCGTTTTTAAATCTATAAATAAATACATTTTCGATTTGAAATTTTTGATATAATAAATTAAAAATTTCGGTGTTTTTTTTATTGTGCTATGTCGTGAAATGGCAAACAAAATAAAAATCACGTGAATGCGGAAGAAATTTGTTTTGTAAATAAAAATCTAAAATTATATAAAGTCAAAAATTAAATATTTTATTGATGTGTGAACTGCAAAATAGCCAACAAAAAAAAAATAGAAATTGAAAGAAATTTTATTAATGATAAAAGTGACAGGTGCGTAGATTATACAAAATTTATTGAATAGTAAAATTGAAAGTTGTGCAATATTTTTAGAAATTAAAAAACTTTATGCTTGAGTGATTTGCAATGTCAATGTAATAATATGTTTCTAAATTAATAATTTTTACAATCGAAATTAAATATTATTAACATTTTCTCATTTGTGGTTTTTTTTTTTTGTTTATTTACAATTGGAGTGAGAAAAAAAATGGTTTACTTGTTGTCATGAAATTTTTTTAGTATTAATAATAATGATTATTTTTTAATTAGTTAAACTGTAAAAATAATTTTTTTTAACTGAATTTTTCATATACTGAATTGTCGTGACAGGTTTTTTGTTTTAGAAATCTATGTTTCATAAGATTGTTTTTTGCCGATTTAATTATATTATAAAATATTTTGATAATTATTTCTTTGACAAAAATCTCTAGTGTGACATGTCGTAAGCGATTAATTTCTTTTGTTTTGTTATATTTATTTGGAGATTAGGAAATATTTTATCAATAATTTACTGTTTTCAATTATATATTTTATTAATAGTTTAATTAAGTTATATACCTTTGTTTCTATGAAAGTATTTATATGATTAATTTTAATCTTAATTTAAATTTTGGAAAATTTCGATAAGATCATTATGAAGCTATCTTAAAAAGTGCATTTCGGAAAACGTTCTTGGCAGTATATTGCTGAGGATAAAATGTATAGTCTATTTTAGTATTTAAAACTTGTGAGACGCAGCTCTGTGAGCGTTTTAAACGCAATATGATATAAATATTTTAGTTACTCTAACAAATCTTTTTGATTTGGTTGAAAATCTGTGCCTTAATAAGTTCAAGCTCATTCATAAGCCTCAACTGAAAATTAGTAGAAAATCATTTGTACCTTAAATTCAATTATAAAAATTACGAAAAACATAATTTTTTTCTATTAAGCAAAATACAATTTATATATAAATTAATTCAATGAAGGAAGTATATTAATTTTTTATAATCTTATTGATATTACTTTAGAAATGATCAATAATTTAACAATGTCTTCTAATATTTCAATAACTATTAAAAAACAGTTTTATTTAGTAACGAAAATTTAATTTCGGATCTTATGAAAATGTAAAATAGTACTTTGACTTTTCAACTACATATAAGCATTTATGTTTAAATTAAAACTCTAATTGAATCTCACCAATTAGCATTGTTTCTTAATTTTTTTGGCATTACGAATTCATTATTCCCCAATGTTTAATATATTTAATACTTAATTTTATGATTATCAATTTTAATAAAAATAAACAAAAATTTGCATAATAAAAATTGTTATTAAATTTTACATTTTCCAAAAAAAAAACAACAAAATATTATGTAATTTTATTTTGAAATTTTTCCTTTTTTATATTTAATTTGATATTTGTAGGACAGTTCACCTTTCAAAAATTCAATTCGCTAATTCACGCAAAAATTCAATTCGCTAATTCACGCATTTATATATTTCATTTTCGATTATTTACTAATTGTAATTTTTTTATCGTTCAAGGTTAAAATTTTATTACCTACTTAAATTAATTTTAAAAAAATCTTTGAAATTGTAAACAAAATTTTATATTAAAATTTTAAATCGAATTTAAAGAAGAAGAAGAAATGTTATCTTAAAAGGAATTTTTGAAAAATTCTAGAAATTTTAAATATGCACGTAACTATTAATTTAAATTTATGTAATTTTTTTTGTAGTAAATAAAATCAATAATATTTATTTGTTATTTATGAGTTTGTAAAACTGATAAATTAAATTTAATAGAAATTCTTTATTTCTAGGAAATGCTGTTTCTCCAATTTAACACAATTATTTAATAATAAGCAATTTTCATAATTAATAAATAACTTGTTAATTTTTTTAGATAATTTTATGTTATTTAAAGCCAAACTTTACTATCTGTTTCAATTGAAAAAAATCTGTGTTGGATCAGTAAACTTTTCAGATATAAGATTTGTAAAAGAAATTTAATTAAAATTAAAATTAATTATTCCTAATCTATAAATATTTTTGTGTGTACATACTTTAAAGATAGAAATATTATTAAAAAAAAAAAGATAATGGGAATGAGAAATATATGATCTAAAATTTCAAAAGGTCACAATCTGTTGTACACTTGTTCAAAGATAATATTAAATATAACAGAGAACAAATATATATCAGAAATATTTTATAAGTGGAAAAAATGTAAATTGACTTATAAATTTGGTGTACATCATAATTTATACATTAATTGTAATGAAAGTTATTTATATACGCAAATTTCATATCAAAATTTGATATTTTTTTATAAGTATAATTTGTTTAATTAATTTCTCGTATGAATACGAAATATTTGTTTTGTTTATATATACAGAAATATGCATTTCGAGGGAAATTCTACGTAGTTTGGTGTAGACGGTAAATTAAATATTTACACTCATAATTAATTTATATAATAAATTAAATTTACTAAATGAAATTTACATTTTGAATTGAATGTAACATTCTGATATTTATGTTAAGGATGATAGTACGAGTACCCCGTTTGCATTTTTTCGGAAACAACCCGAAATTCTCCAATATATAGATAAATTTGGTATCTATCGACGCGAAATTTTAATTATAACAAAACTATCTAAACACAATTCTTTTAATTTGCCCAAATTATAGATAGAATAAATTCTATCTATAATTTGGGCAAATTAAAATCGCGTCGATTAGTTACCAAATTCTCACATTATGTTGTCGAACATACACACATTATGTTGCCGAATTTCATAGATATGTATTTCAGTGTAGTGTATAGATATTTCGTATCAGTTGACGACTAAATACTTAATTTAGTTTTTTATATATGAATATGATTTTAATATAATGCTAATAATTCAGTAAGTTCATAAAGTATTGCTAACTTTACTGAAATTACTGAATAAGAAATAAGAAATTAAAGTAATTCATTGTAATTAATATTAACAGATTGGATTTAGTTAATAAAGTCATCTAACTGTGATTATTTTACAGAAACTTCTATTTAATTTTTGAATCACAATCGTGTTTAAATCTACAGAACCGGAAAATATATAATTTTATTTTAACTGTCGTTATAATTAATTAAATTGTCATAAAGCTTAATTTGAAAATTAAGTATATTAAATTTTTCAATTGATTTATATAGTAAAATTAATATACGTAAAGCTGCTGTCACACTGTAAACATAACGAAAACGTGGTAAATTAAATATTTGGAAATAATATTAAGTATTATAATCTGACAATACTATTTTAATAATATAGTACATATTTAGTAATCTTATCAAAATAAAAAGGAAATATAAATATAGGTATATTTTTTTTTTCTTATCTATCAAAGTCAGTCATAAAAGAATCATAAATATTTTAAAACATAAAAAACGTAGCATATACATTGAAGACTACACACATAAGGTGAATATAACTGACCTCAACCTCGCACAAATTTTCAATTCAAATTCATATTTAATAAATTTCTAATTCAAAATGTCTTCGTCCTTTAGAAAAATATTGTATATATTTCTTTCATAATATTTTCTGTATCACATCTGCGAAATTCCATCAGATTTAGACGTACATCGACTTTTTGTATCCATCAGGTTCATAATCTATATACACACAAACTACTCTGTTATGACTTTTATATAATTTTCCCAGAAAAAAAAAACCATCTTTTCTATTTATGAGATATTAATATATTTTCTATAGGTGTATAAGTGTCCTTTTATGAAATTTTATGAATATTTAATATAGTATAATGTTTGCCATTGAGTTTAGAGGTTTTATCCTCTGGTGGAATTTTTTCTACAATATAGAAAAAGTAAAAAGAAAATTGAAGGTAAACCTTAAAATATATGAGTAAATAAGGTTTTAGTATAGACGAGTATAAGGACAATCTCATTTACCATTCATTAAAAAAAATGTTTTTACACTATATGACCGACAACGCCACGAACATATCATGATGACTTCTTCATTCTTCTCTACTATGATGACTTTATTATTATTTTCATTCTCGTAACGCAGTCGTATTACACTTGCTCACAAAAGTATCCGGCCACCCTATACTTGGTTCAAAAAATGTAATGTTTTTCAGTTCAATATTTTTATTTTAAAGATTTTATCTAATGTAGAAAATTATTTCTGTTGTTGCAATTATATAATGAGAACTTTAAAGTATATTATCATCTCTATGAATTGTGATGTGATAAATTTGTCTTTTTAGTTTATTTTAGATTTTAGAAGCTACGAAACAATTACTAGAGCCTAAATTTTTATATTTCTACAAATTCATCTTTGAATATTTAAAAAATTATATAAATGAAGTGAAATATTTTTAACAAATTTTTTGTGGAATTAAATTTTGCAACCAAAATTAGACTACATTAATTTTTTAATGTTCTCGTATGTGAAATTTTTATATCTACTGGACTGGGTCATAATTTTAATCACCATTCGACATTGACTAAAGTTTCTTACCACATATTTCACATTCCATCTCCTTTGGACAATAACAAAAAAAATTATATCACTGAATAACATTTAAACATTTTTAACATTTAGCTAACTATTAAGTATTTTAATGTTTAATAGTTTTATATGAAATTTATGCTCATGGCATTATAACTTAACCGCGCACTAGAACTTATCATTTCATTTAATATGAAAAAAATATAACAAAAACTTAAAATTCATTTAACAAAAAAAAAAAGAATATTGCCATAACATCGTTTTCTTTTTCTATAATGGAAAGAAGCGCCTAATAATCATAAACCATCCTCATTTTTATTTAACCTCATATGCCTCCCACTCAGAGATATGGGCAACAAAAAAAAACATTGTCATTCTTTATAGCCGCCAGCCTGAAGAATCTAAGCTTATTTTTGAGTGCAAAAATCCATTTCAATATTAAGTACAATTTATACGAAAAAAAAATTCTAAATGTTTTCTATAACAATTTATGAAAGTCATTTTATTTTGAATGGTGATATAAAGTTTACATCTCTAAGGATTTTGTTGTTGTTGTTTGTAAATGTGTTTGTATATATATGTTTGTAAGACCAACACATTGATATTATTTCAATATTTAAATTCATGTTTGGTTCTATATAAATTTTATTAAAGATTCAGAGAAAAAGAAAACATAAATTGTTATTAAACATTTTCATTATGTTTCTGGGTTTTAGTTAGACCATGAAATTTCCACTTTTTATATAATGTTAATGTATAAAATATCCTTTAGGGTATGCATATCTTTAAAAGAAATAAAGGAGTGATTTTTATTTAAATATATTTTAGAATATTTTTATATACAATTTTTAATTAGTTGTCGTGTAATTATTGTGGAATTTAACTGACGAACTCACGAACAGTCCTTGTTTTTGATAAATTGCGATAGAAATTATACTGATAAAATTACTTTTAATCAATTTTAAGTTTTCATTAATGCTTACATTTTTCAAGATTTACTTTATTCAATGATAGCAAAGACATAAAATTAGTTGAAATTAGTTTTTTGGTCATTTCAATTTACATATTAGTTTTGCCACACAAAACGAACTCATTGAAAAAAAATTAGTAATTGAAAAATAAGTAGAATTTTCACTATAATAATTATAGGCTTAGACATGCTCTATAATTTATTTGTAGATGTCAAACAAATTAAAAGTTTTCCAACTATAATTTCCACAATTTAGAATTATTACATACTATAAACTTTCTATAATTTTTCTTCGAACAAACTCATAAATTTGCTAAATTGAATTTCCCTTTTACAATAATTTTATATGAAAGTGTGTCTAGATATATTTTTAATAATAGTTTTGCCTGTGGCTATAAAAATAAGTTGAAGAGAAACAGAAATATGGAAATAGCAAAAATATTATTATCGAGAGGCCATTGACGTATTTAAAATGCAACTACGAGTATATAATAACTGAAGAAAAAGAAACTTTCAAATAATCTGAAATATTTAAAATGTTGAATTTAGTTGCATAAAAATTAACAAAAAGAAGAAAAAAAATGAATTTAAAGTAAAATTATTGATTTTATCCAAATTATTAAAATTTATCCAGATTATAAAATTGAAATTAGTATTGAAATTCTAACTCTATTATTTGAAATTATTAACATTTTATAATAGATTGGCATAAAAAGGGATTCCCAATAGTCCTTTTCAAGTTTAGTTTAATTTCTCCAAGTTTGTAACTTAAATTTAAATTTTATAATAGTTTTGTTATATTTAAGTTTTATTATTAATAATATTCGTCTAATATTTTGGCTCCATTTATTCACAACAAAATATTTAAGAGATATAATTATTTAATTGCATAAACTTAGGCTTAAAAAAATTTTAATTAGCTATTCTTATAATAATTAATTTTTACTGTATAGAAATTTACTCTTATAAGATGTTTTTTTAAATAAATATTTCACTGAAATTAATTATTTAAATAATTAATAAAGAATTTTTCAATGTTTTCTATTTTCAGATAACAAAATTATCAACTTTAAAGGCCTAGCTTAACATAATTTTACAATAGTTCAAAACAATTTTTTTTCCATCATTTTTTTTGTTTTCGTTTTTATAATTATTTTTTGAATCTGTACGTGGTGCCGTTTGCGGAACTAAAAATATATATAAAAATATAAGATACTTTTGAAATTAATTAATATAAAACCGGATTAATAATAATAAATAAAAACTGCCCTCACTTTGCACATCAAGACTTGTAGGAAATTTTTATTAAATAAAAAATTAGATAAAAAAATTTAATTTTTCAAAATTATCGTGTATACAAAAGAACTTTTCGTCTTAAACATTTTTTGAAAAAGCATAAAAGAAATAGTAAAAAAAATCTTAAAGGACATAAGAGGAGAATCAATTATTTTTTCATCTAAACTAAATTTCATCTCAAGAAAAATTTTTGTTGTTATCATTGAACTGGACGAAATAAAATTTTCTAGTAATTTATATTCAACGAAATGGCTGGCATAAAACTTCAGGTAAAAATTTTTAATTATATTTATATATAAAATTCATTTTTATTTAATAATTAATTATTTATAAATAATTACAATTTTTTTTTTGTATAGTTTCACCACAATTCAAAAATTTTATAGATATTTAAATATTCAAAAGATTTTTCATTGTAAGAGAGAAGTCCTTATATAAATCTAAAGAACTTCTTTTATGAAAATTGAAAATTGAATTAATTTTTGTAAGGTCCTTTTTTGAAAACAAAATTTTTTGAATAGAAAGAAAATTATTTAATTAAATTTAATAATAATAATGTTTCTTTCTCTATACAAATATTTCTTTTCATTTGTAAAAATTTAATAGGGAAATTAATTCAAATCATTTATGATGCACAAAGTGGCAGCTGTAGGTCCTTTTATGTTTTTTGTATATAATATTTATTATAAAAGTTAATAAAGAATTATTTTTAATTTCATGTCTTTTGAAAATATAATAGTAAAAATATTTATATAAATTTGTTACATTAAACTTTGTCATTGCATATACTTACATAAATGATTTGAAAGAACTTAAAAATAAATAAATTCATAAAACTATTTTAGTTTATTTATAATAAAATTAAAATACATAGTTTTAAGAATTAAATTTGAAAACAAAATATTTTTCGCATTTGTTTTTATTGGCAACCTAAAGTATAAATTAATGCATACTTTCAGGCGCTTTGAAACTTTATTTACAAGATTATGAAACTTGTTGTTCTCTATAATCTTTAATTTGAGTTGTAAAACATATTTTTAACATAATTATTTTTATGTTTTTAAACAATCTGATAACCAGCAGAGTATTGAATAAAAATTCAAAAATTATAGGGAGTTTTAGTTGAAGAATTTGCTATAAAAGTACTTCTATTACTCAAACTTATATACAAATGTGCTTCGTTGTAATCTGGAGTAGCTACACTACCATTCAAAATTAAAATAAATTTTTACGCTGAAAATCTGGCAAGAATTCATATAGTAACTATCAGTCAATTTATTAATCTTAAGAATAATTTAATTTACCATGAAATAATTATTCGAGAAAATGTAAAAGAACTGTAATCTTTCTGTATATGATTTTAAAGCTCTATGAAATTCATAAATTAGTTTATAAGTATTCAAATGAAATCAAGAGAAACTACTTAAATAAACCCAGTGAAATAAAAAACAATATTTATTTGAAAATAAGAAAGAATCCCAATTTATAATAATTTTTAATAACAAATTTTTAGGATCTTGTTTCCAAAAAAAAAACTCAAAATTAATTAAATTTACCATTAATTTCAAATAACAAAAATTAATATTTAAGTATAGAATAGTAAAATTCTTTTAGTACAAAATTTTCATTTTATAAATGAAACAATAATATTCCCAAATCTTAATTACTTTACATATATACAATCTATAAACTTTAGATATTTTTTAATGGTTTTATTATCATTTTTGAAATTTCGTAAATTAACTTATTTTCTATATATAATATTATTTCCTTTCCATATTTAACAAAAAAAAAAACTATAATATCATTAAAATAGAACAAATAAAAGGACATATTTCTGTAGTAAGATTACAAACTATATAAAATTTCTATCCCTTAAATATGTATATAAATTATATACCAGTATTTTACATATATTCCTTTTTATTTTTTAAACACATAAAATTTAAAAGGATATTTACATATACATATATGTATATAATAAACACAAAAACCACATATAAATTTAACCACACACCAGCCAGCACAGTATACACACAAAATCTCCTAGTTATATAAAATGTGGTGAATTCTTGTAAGTTCTTTTAGGTGAAATCATGACGAACTCTTAAATATATATTTATATATTATAAATTTTTAATTTTATATTATATTTTATTATGTGTGCAATAAGAACTTTTTAGGACTCTATACTAGTTATTTTTTTTTTTGTACGAATTATCTCTACCCCCTTTAACTTTTTTGAATTAATTTTATATATATATAAGTTTTCATTTTGTTGTTTGTTCAGTTTGGTTAATATTAGTATACATATGTATATACGATAGATTTGAAAATAACCATCCCAACAGAATGTACAAGAAATTATTTACATTGCAAATAAACATGTTTTTCTTCTTTTTTTTTTTTTTTGCTGTTTTTTGTATGTTTGGTAAATATTTAAAATAAATTCGTTATCTACTTTTCTCTATATATATGTATAAGTATGTAATGCGAAAAGCGTAAATTTTTTTTTTATTCACTGTGTATACAAAGTCTAGAAAATCTACTGTTTTGGTATATAATAATATGTATATATAATATCAAAGAAGGTCCTTTAAAGTCTATAAACTTAACTCGTATATATTTTTTTAAAAAAAAACCTCGTCCTTTTTAACCAAAGAAAAAATAAATAAATAAATAAAAGAGATATTATATCTTTTCGACGTATCGTCTAATATAGAAAAAGAGTTAAAGTTCAACGATGCTTAACAATATATCCTTTTTTTCCCACTTTGTGTTTGTGTGTGTGGATTGTTGTTAAGGTATAAAGTAAATTTTACATAAATTTGTATTATAAATTTTTATTTTTATTATGATTAAGTGTGTATATATTTTTTAATAACATATATATTTGTTTATATACATAAAATTTTGTCCTATATACATATATGTAGATAAAACATTAAAATATAAAGAGATAAAATTTATGTATATACATAGTGATTTACAGAATTATGTCCAAATAAACAAAAAACTTTTGGACAAAAAATAAACTGAACCATTAATATTAGTCAAAACGATATCATGAATAGAGTTTAGATATAGAATTTTTAATAGAGAATTTTAATGTGTCAGGAATTATATATATATAAATTATGTTGTTTTCATAATTATTCTATTGAAATAATAATAATTTTGTAGCTATTTATATAAATAATTCTGTATTGCATAAAATAGTAAACCAAGCAAAATTGAACATTTTTAATTAATAAACTAAATGAATGAATATTGACGTGGGAATTAAAATATTTTGACATTGGTTATAAATTTTTCGATTTAACTTTTGAATTAATTAATTTTTTAATTTTTTTTTACTTTTAATATTGAATATCGTCGGGTTACAATGAGAAGGCTGAAGGCATTAAAAATGAGTTTTGAATAATCGCTGATTTGTGGAGTCAATGTCTGGGAATTCTACGACTTCTTAAAATCTTTCATATTATTATTTGTTAAGGCTAAGCTGTGGTATACTTATAATTTTTAAGTTTACTTCAATAAATTCAAAAATTGGGGAGACTTATAATTGTCTACAGCCAGTAAATCGAATATTAATCAAAATATATAGCATATTTTTAGGTTCTTTAAATATATTTCATTATATTTTTCTGATTAACAAAATTTTTTGCACATTCTTTCAATCACATTTCCTAAAAAAAACTATTTTTATCTTCAAAATAAAATATATTTTTCCACTTTAACAATTTCCTATATAATACTAACTTTCGGTTTACCATTAAATTAAATTATTTCATTTTAGTCCAATCCATACAAAAAAATATCTACATATAAAATTTCTTTCTTTCTCCTACCAAAAAAAAAAAAGGTTTCAAATACGTGTCCTGTTAAATAATTTATCGGATATACTCTTTGCCTAACACATTATATTAGACATATAATCTTTGAATATCCTTTTAAAAAAAAAACGAATATTTTTCGAAAATTTTAAATTAGGACATATATTTACTATCTGCTCTCTCTCTCTCTCTCTCCTTAAACATTCAAATCGAAATATTTTTTCCAAACAAATTTTCCATTGAATATGCATCCGATTTGTATAGGCAAAAATAATGTCATATCCGTTTACATCCTTCTAATGTCTGTAACAAAAAAAAAAATATTTACCAAAAAATATATACAAAAAAAAACTTACACACAATTTATAATCCTATACCATCATAATTTTTTTTTTCTCTGCTGATGGTAAATAAAATATTTGTTTGATATTGGTAACACTTAAAATTTATATAAAAATATATCCTTTCACATATCCTTAAAACAAAATTTATTTATATATATTATTTTGAAAATCATCTAAAATAAAAATTTTTGTTTTTGGTTTTCGTATTATTATCCTTTCACGTACAGAAAAAAAAACGAATACAAACTGAAGAAACAATATTTTTTTATTTATTTTTTTGGTAACAATGAGCTTTTTTTTTTTTTTTGGTGTTGTTCCTGAAGGTGAATGATTGTGACTATATTTATACACAAATAAAACATCGTTAAGGAAGCAAAAAAAAAATTTTTTTTTTGAGAAACCATCCAATAACAAGAAAAAACTGGAAGAAGAAAGCTTGAATATTTATCCTCATCCTCACCACCTTTTAAAATATATAAAAAAAAAAATTTTTCAACCCTTTTTTTATTTATATATTTTTTCTGGTTACCAACCCACAAAAGAAAATTTTCAACTTTTACAGAGAGTAAATTGTTTTTTTTTTTTTTTTTTTGGTTTATCTTTTACACGCTTTACTAGCGGTTTCTTTTATGGACCCGAACAAATTTCCTTTATATTATAATATTTGCATATATTATTTTTCGAAACATCATATATCCTTGGCAAACGAAAGGAGTAAAAAAAAATCCTTTTTTTTTGTTGTTGTTGTTCTGTGCAATTTTTTAACTTAAATCTATTTCTCATATAATAATGTATCCCATCATCATAGACAACAGAAATTTTCACAAGCTGATTTTTTTTTTAAAAAACACACCACAATCGTCCCTTCTCCACCACAGAGATACACATATACTCGAAAAGTGTTAGGCATTTTCCAATATTTTTTCTTCCTTTATTTTTCACAGATCGTGCGGTTTGGATTTATATTATTATTACTTTCTTCTTCTTCTTCTATTTTTCGGTTCTGTGTGTGCCTTGTGATAGCAATGATAGGGTGTGTAATGTTGTTAGCTTTGAATTTATATATACATATTAACAATTTGACTGATGGAGCCCCTCAGAATATGCAATGTAAACACATATTTAATATATTCGACAAATTTGTTATTATTTGTGTGATTTTTTTTTTCCTTGGGATTGAAGGATTTTTATTTTGTTTACACTGAAAAAAAATATATATATGTATATTAATAACAGGTTGGAATATGATTTAATATAATATATACAAGAAATGTTAAGGAAAACAGTTTTTTGTGAATATAAAAATATTAAATTTGTGTAAATTTATCAATAATTTAGTTATAACTTGCATATTTTTAGGAGATTTCTTTTTATTAAAGATTTTGATTTGAAAACGATTTCATTTTTTAACATTAATAAAAAATTATTCAGAGCTTCTCCTTTTATGGCAGTTTTACTCTATATACAAAGACTACACGTAAAATGAAAATAAATTCAAAATCCTGTAATTAAATTCATATTTTAAATTTCAGTGTAGTTTTAAACGAATTTATACAAAAATTTGGTTTTAATCTTTTAATATGTAGAGCAAACACAAACTAAAAGTATATTAAAGTCTGTACATGTTATCCTTCTACTGATATTTACGTAAATTAAGTTGATTTTGTGCGTCTACTATATATGTACATATTGATGCTTATATACATTTATATCGTTTGTTTTCATTTTGAAGAAAATATTTTCGAAAAGGATGTTGCCAAAAATGGGGTAAACCAAAATAAGATTATTCATTTTAAATATACGTTACACCAGCTGAACAGTAAAAAAAGTATTTAGTTTTTCCTTTAACAAATTAGATAACAAAAATAAAAAGAAACAATTTATTTTCTTTTAAAAAAAAAAATGATTTTAAAATAGAAGAAAATATAATAAAGAAAATTAATTGACTCACTTATTCACCTTTCGACCTCTTAACGTTCACGTTAATGATGGTAATTAAATTGAAAATTTATAGAGTATAGATTATAGATGTTACGTAATGAATATGTAATATTAATTACGTACGTAAGATATGTAATAAAAATTTTATCAATTTTATCAAATTTTCAGATTTTATATAATTTATTTTTTTCATTTTACTAAATGAATTTTCATCCAATCAAAATAATTTTGGAGTGAAAAAGGATTTGAAAAAAATAATAATTAACGTACATTTATAATATTTTAACATGTGTATACGTTTTGTTAAAAATCGTTTCAATTAGACTTAAAATATTATGAATTTCATTTATTTTTGTATACCCAGAGATTAAATAGGATCAAAGAGGATGGACATTAATTTAAGTTTATTTTTGTTTCAGGATTGCATTTTATTAATTATTGGCAAAGTAAATGAGGTTAAATTGATTTTATTTGAAACAAAATTATAAAAATATTTTAATAGTGCTATGAATTTTTTATAAAGCCTGATTAAAATTAATACTTGAAAATGGTTTTTTTTTTTATTTACAATTAATTCCTTTTATATGTTTAAATGCAATCAAAAGGGAATCATAAAATATGTAATGATTTATTATAGATAGATTTTAATTTGCTGTGGTGAATTATAAAGTTTCCCATTCAATTTTGATTTTTTTTTTTGTTTGAATGAGCGACGAATTTACATTATTACATATTTATATTAATATATTTTAGCCGGCCGTTCGCATGTTATGGCGGCTTATGGTGAAGTTTCGATGATCTCACCTCCATCTTCAAATTCAAACGGCCAAGAGCCAAGTGGACAGCTGCCGCCTTTACCACCGCCGCTGCGTTCAACCCAAGTTCTTCAACCATTAACGGTTTTTCCAGGTGTGAAATAATACGTTTCCAATTTTTTTTTTTTAATTTTAGTTTCCCAAGTTATATATGTTTTTTTTTGTGTGGTTAATTTTTCTTTTCTAAAAATAAAATATTAAAAAATTAAAGTATATAAACATTTGAATTTGATAATTTTAAAATTGGTTCTAAGAAATTTGGGAATGCATCCATAATTATATAGAAAGTAATTGATAGCTTAGAAGTAGCTAGCTAGTCAAATTTCAATTTTAATTTGCTTTTATGATTTCGTAATTTCATTAATTTATTCTTAAATATTTTTATAGTTTCGCGGTTCGTAGTTAATTTGCTGCACGATTGATTTCATTTTCTTTAATTAAAATTTTAGTAAAATTTTGAGTTTTTAATTGAGTATTTTGTATGAGTTATTTATTGAGTTTAATTATGAGTTATATTTTGAGTGTTATATTTGTTTTTCTTGTGTTTTTTGAGTAAGTTATTATTTTTTAAAGTAAGTATTTAATTTTTTAAAAATTATTTTCAATGTTTTTATGACAATTTCACAACATTTTTCAAAAATAAAGTAAAATATTTTTTTAAAAGCACAATTTTATTTGGTTAAAAATTAGATGTAAATGTTTTTCTATTCAAATCTCTAATTTTCATTTTTGTGGTGGTAAATTCTACTACAATTTATAATTTATATTTTAATGTTGTTTTTATAATTTAATTTTATAACAATAATTTTTATAACAAAAATATTTTTTTTTCTTTTTTCTTTCTTTCTTTATTAATTCTTCTTCTTTCGTTTAAAAAAAAAATAATAATCAAATTTTTCGTGTGGCTTTATCGTTGATTTTATTGTAGAGTGAGTATAAATTTCAAAAGAAAAAAAATTGCAAAAAAAAAAACATCAAGAAATTATTTAACAAAAAAAAAATCACAATTAACAAAATTGAATTAAGTTTTTTTAGGATATTTTAATTTATATTTTTTATTAATTTTATATAAAAATTTACAAAATTGTTTATTTAATTTTGAATAAATCTTTTTTGAAAAAAAAAATATTTAGTGTCCAACTTGAGTGACGGATCTTACGATTATGTTTTTGGTGGTCCAATTGAGGCCCCACCACTATCTTCAACACTTAAGCTGACCTCGCCACCTATAAGACTGAGATCGGATGGTAAGTAAATTTATTGAAATGGTTTCTAGATTTTTGGTAAAAATTGTTTTGAAATTTTGTAAATAAAAAATAATAAACTTTAATTTTGCAGATGGATCACATCATGGACATGGTAGTCTACATTTAGAAGATGGGCGATATTATCGACATTCATTCAGTTATGCTCATAAAAGGTCACGGCCCATAGCGGAACGCGAATTTCGTTCCTATAGTTCAAAGAGGGGTAGTCATGGCGAAGATGAAGATACTTTACGACAATTACTACTTGAGTATGTAAAAAACTTTTATTAATTATTTATTTAATCAATTAATTATTTTTGAAACAGCTTAAATATTTTCAAAAAAAAAAAAATTAAATTATATTAAATTTGTTACCAAAAATTGATGAACAATTTTTGAACATTTTCTAAAACTCAAACACAAAATTTTTTTTATAAACACAATAATGAAAATATGAAATTTTTGTTTAATACATAAAATGAAAATCAGCGCTATTAAGAATATTTTAATTTATGTAATCCTTTTCCTTAAAAAAATCCTTTTAGTTCATAACGAGAAATATTTTTTATTTGAATTTTTCTATTAAATTTTAATTTATTTTAATTACAATTTTATTTAAAATTAGTGATTTTTTTTTTACTAGAAATTCTCAAAAATATAACATAAAAAATTCATAAGTTCTTTTTAGCCATGAATTTGTTTTTGTATTACCAAAGAAATAACTACAAAATCCTTGAATCATTTTTGACTGGAAATCCTTAGGAATTTCTTTTAGATAATTTTTATCTTAGTTAATTTTTTTCCAGTTTTTTTTTTCATATTTTTATTTCATATTTCAAGCATGAATGTGGTATACATGTACGTAATTATGCATTACAAATTTGCTGAGTAAAGATTTCTTAAAAATGTAGTAATTTTAATTCTTTTTGTTGTGATTTTAATTAATATTTTTAGATTACAGTTCGACTAGACTAGTATTTAATTGACAAAAACGTAAAATAGTAAATGAATTAATTTTCTTGAAATATTTGTCGATAAATGAATTTTGGAAAAACTTGAGACTAAAATTAAAGAAATGAAATATAAATAATTTCAGAATTAAACAATATTTTACATATCGAGCATCTTATGATCTCAAGGACTATTTAATTGAAGGACTATTGAATTTAAAAAAAAAATCTGGTTTGATATTTACATATAGTCAAAATCTATCAAAAATTTTCTGTTCTTCAAGTTTTTTAAATTAATTTATTCAAAATTGAAAAAATAGCAATAATTTCAATTGATGACACTGATGACAGTCGTCCAAGTTTTCAATTGTTGACAGTCCTTAGTATTTTTTCTAATTTTGTCTCGTAACTTCGGAAAATTTAATAGTATCCTTTAAATTCTAAATGACTGGTCTAATCGTAACCTAAATCTTTTCATACTTTTAAATATTTGTTTATTTTAAATCATTTTTAATTAAATTAAATCTTGATGTACATTTTTTGCCTATATTTTAATCATAATTATAAAGTGAGATTGTTTGTTTGATCTAAGTTTATTTTTATTTGGTCATAAAAAATCATTAAAAATTTTGCATAATTAATTTTTATCAAAATTTTATTATTTTTCATAAATTTCTTCAATATCAGCATAATATGTATTTATGTTTAATTTTGTATACATATTTATATATGTATATAAGAAAATTAACATAAATTTTTACATTTTAAATTGTAATTTGTAATTATTGTAAATTACCCAGGTGGAAATACAATCACGATTCAATCAATTCTAATTATATTTTCACATAAAAAAAAATGCAATTATTTAAATTACAGCATTGTGTAGTGCCTGGTTATAATTCAAAAAATATTAAAAATTGGTAAATCTGAAAATCATGTATTTAATCATGAAAAATTAAACATTTTTAATGTTTATGTGCAATTTATTTATTATTATTGGTTATTATTTACAGAATAACAGTGTGTCCTGTGTCTATGCAGGTCATTATGAAAATATTATGTAATTTGACTAATTTACAGAAAGCAAAATTAAATTTTGCATAACTCTAGGATGAACATTTTCTTTTTTTAATTGCAAATGCGTTAAAATGTTTCGTCCTTTTTATTTGTGTCCACAGTTCATTTCGTTCGTTCAAATTTATTGAAAAATACAATGTTTTTGGGAATTTTGTAATTATTGAAAATTATTTGTGGGCACACTGTACTTTATACAAAAATATAAAAACAAAAAAAAAATATAACTACAAAATATATTTTAAATAATAAATTATATGTAATATGCACAAGAGGAAACCGTTAAAATTAATTTACATTACAGGTGACATGCATGTCCTCATTTTAAGGATATATTTATATTTTCTCATATATTTATTAAAAATAATACAAAAAATTATGTGTAAATAAATATATTATTTTTTTTTTGTTATAAAAGGATAATGTATAAGGATTTTCGTTATAAATAAATTTAAAACATGTTACAGTAATTTATTTAATTATATATATAAATTTAGTGCGGTTTAAAATATTACATACGTGTAAATAATAAATAATCACTAGATGGCGTTAAAAATCATAAATAATTGTCCGAAAATTTAAGGTTCAAAGAACAATGAATTATTAAATAAACTTATTAAAAGTGTCTGACCGCATTCTACCTAAGTGTAGCCACATTCTACCTAAGTTCTAGCAATGAAGTGTATAATATTTCATTTAAATAGAAAGTCAAATAGTGAACCTGCTATAATTATTTCAAAGTATGACTTTTCTTACAATTATCAAATTTTTTGGAAACATATTAGATAATTTTTCCTATTATATCTCCACTAGATACATAATATCTCCTACTAAATTTTCATTATCAAATTCAATCCCCACCCTAAATATAATTTTAATTATATAGTAAACTGAAATAATATATAAAGTGTTTATCCTCGCAGTTTAAAGATTGCATACCATTGCAAACAGGAGGGTGTTAAATTTTTATTTCTCGAATGTCCTGTTTATTTTATTTATTTATGTTGTTTATACATAATATGTATGTATATATATTTTTTAACAAGGCTTTAAAATAAATAATATTTAATTATTATCTGCATTTAAAAATCCTCCTGTTTATGATGCATAAATGTATTTTATTTATATACAAAAAAAAATGTATACGTGCTCTTGCCAACAACTAAAGCATATAAACAAAATATTTATGAATAAAGTAAATATTTTCATTGTGGGGATAATGAAATATAAAAAGCTGATATTGAATGAATATACCACCATATACAAAATTATGAAATTTTGCACCTTTTTTCATATCAATAAAACTTTTTTTTTTTGTTATTATATTTTAATTAAGTAAATTAATTAAAAGTTTTATGTTTCATAATTTTTACAAAAATAAAAATTGGAATTTTAATTAAAAAGAAATAAATTTTTACACATTTCTATAAATTATTTATTTTTATTAAAATTGTTTATAAATTTAATTTTAGTTGTTATTGAGATTATTGAAATTTCTACAAAAAAAAAAAAATATGACAATTTTAAAATAATTAAAATTAAAAATTCTGTAAATATTTTCATAATTAAATTTTGATAAATTGCTTTTTTTAAGAGAAGTTATTTGTGAAATTTGTGTTAAAAATGCAAAGCTTTACGATAGTAGTTATTATAAGTGTGACAGAGAAATAAATATAACCTTTCTCAATATTTTTGAAATTAAATTCATTCGAAATGAGAAATTCAAAACGCTTATTAATTTTATAAATAACTTTATAGCAAACTTAAACCAAAGCCGTATATAATTATATTATATACGGCTTTGCTTAAACATTTTATAACAATTTTGTCTAATAAATCATTAGATTAGCACCATTGCAACCAATTAATACTATCACGTTATTTGTTATTTACTCTGTCAAAAGATTTTATTAAATTTCGTTAGTCTGGAGAAACAAACAATAATAATCTATTAAAGAGTTAATTGTGATTCAATTTGACATTAGTTCAATAATTGTGATTCAATATTTGTCAATAATTTCGTATAAAATATTGAATCACAATAATTGTGATTCAATATTTGTCAATAAAATCAATAATTTGATAAGAAATATTTGTCAATAATTTCAGTATTTCACTGTGTTATAGCATACAAACAGTATTAGGGGTTCTTCTTTATACTTTTTGGGGAACACAAAGTTATATTGCAGTAACCTGGTTATTTGGTCAATGTTTTTATCTGTTGCTGAATCGCATGTCTTGTGGTCGCCAATGGTTTAGCTCGTATATGTTCCATCTGGACATGTTACCCATAATTTCAGCTTTTGCTGAATTACATTGATTTTTTTCTGCACCCTAAAGAGTTAAATAAAATAATTGTACAGACTTTATAGAAATTTCAATAATAAATATAAAAGAAAATTATTTTAATTTATAATTTATTTATTTCCTTATTGCATATTTATTTATTTAAATAATATTTACATAAAATTATTAATTAATTAATTAAAATTTTCAATTAATTGTATCATATTTTTTTGTTAAATTAAATTCATTTCGAAAAAATCATTTCACACCATTTCATTTTTTTTTTCTATTTTTCTTTCAGTTAAAATTGAGAATGTTCAGTGTGTAAATCTTAGCAAATATATATTAAATTTTAGAAATAATAAATTTATTTTAATTTCTAATCATTTTCAAATTTATTCATCTAAAATAAAAGAAACATAAAATAAATAAAAATACATTTTTCATATTTTAAATAACACAACATAATAAAAAAAAACATTATATAAAAAAAAACTGGTGCATCAAATGAAATGAATTTTATGAGAATGAAAACAAAGACACTTTTTTTTTTTACAAAAAAAATCATGTTAAAAATAATTTTATTTTATTTTTATTTTTTTGTATCATCGCATATTTTATATTCAATTTTCCTGCATCATTTATTTTTGTGTGTAAACATTTTTAAATGAAAAATTTATACAAAAACAAAAAATAACCTAGAGAATTTGTTTTTAAATACAATAAAAAGAAAATGGTTAATTATCCTGTAATGAAAATCCCCATAGAGAAACTTTTTATATAAATTAAATTTCCACAAAATAAATAAAATAAGTCCAGTGCACTATTTCTTTACCATCAAATGAAACTATATACAAAGGTGAATGAATTGAATAATCAATCAATCAATGAAATTTTTTATATATAAAATATACATTTAATTTTAATTATCAATCACGAAATGTAAACTCGTCATTGCACAATCACCAAAATTATTTTAAACATAAAAAAAAACACAAACACACACATTAAAAAATGAAAATTATCATTTTTTCTGGTATTGTGTAGTTATAGGCATTTTTCACCAATCATTTTCATTTTAAAATATAGTCTTGATTGCAACAAAATTTTTATTGATGTAAAAATTTTATATTTAATTTTTAAATTTAATTATTTTTATTTATTTATTTTATTTACATTTTAATGAGTTTTTATTGGAAAATTTGTTGTTGATTAATCTTTGATTTTATTTTTGTATTAAGGAAATTAAATTTATAAAAAAAATACAGAATTTTTAATAGTGTGGTATTAATGGTATATATAGTTAATTAATTGATATCTTTTGATAAATATAAATTAAATTTATTATGGAAAAATCTGATAAATTTTTTTTAAAAAGATAATATGTTAAATTATTTAGCCGCCGAATTAATGCAATTCAAAATTCAGTATATTCATTAATGAAATTTAAATAAATTAATTTTAAACAAAAATTGCTTCCTAGGAATTGCAGAAATTACGTAAAATATTAAGTAAATATTTATTTGTAGTTTAGGTAATTAAACATGGTATCAAAGTCTTCGTACCTGAGGAATTGTCATTTTCAGTTCTAATGAAAAATTGCAATGAATAACTTTATTTCTGTATCGATGGTGATTTTTGAATGGTATAAAAGTTCTGAAACTCTTTTAGTTGTACATTTTACTTCAGTTTGGATTGAAAATTATGTTTAAAAATATTCAATCCGATACAGAAATAAAGGATGTTTTCCAGGCGCGGCTCATTTAGTTAAATTCCTACTGGTTTATTACCCACAAGATAAAGTTTCTTATATATTTTGATATTTAATTATAATTTCTATGATTTTTTGTAAATTATTTTTAAATTTTTTTTTTATAAAAACATAAAACATCCGAAAATTTATTTTTTTATTCCCAAGTTAATTTTTTAATATTATTTTTGAATCGTTAGAATTTCATAAGATATTTTTAATATCAAAATTAATACAACAAAAAAAAACAGAAAAACTTTTTATTAAAAAAAAAAATGTAAAAAAATTTTCTATCTCTGTTTTATTTTTCATTTATTTTTTTTTATAGATTTGCAAAAATTGTTGGTCAGTTTATAAAGCAGTGCGTTTAAAAAACACAAATAAATCTGACCACAAAAAAAAATTAACATAAAAATTATAAAACTCTTCTCTAGTTTTGGGCATACGACATTCACCAACCTCAATAAAAAATAAATACAAATTATTAAAAAAGTATAATTGGAAAAAATTAAGCATAAACAATTTTTTTTTTTCGAAAATTTTGAAGTTCAAAATCAAAAAAGTTTAAAAAATAAAAGAAAGAAAAACAATTTTTTTGGAATGTGAAAGAAAAAAAACGTGAATTTTAAAAAAACAATTTTTTAAAAAAAATATTTAATTACAAAAACTAAAACAAAAAAAAGTTATACAAGATTTTTTCATCATTTTTTATAATAGTAAAAAAAGAAAAACAAATAAGTAAAGAAAAAATTTTAAAGCAAAGTCCTCCAAAATGATGGGCACTATGCCTCCAAGGTATATTGAAAAAAAAAATTTTAATTACCAAAATCAAATTTTTAAGCGTAAATTTATTTTATATAATTAAGAATTTTTAATTTCTAATTTTTTTTAATTTAAATTTTAAATTTATTGGTAAAACAAAATTCAATTAAAATTTATAAATAAATATTTGTCAACATTCATTTAACATATTTTTCATTAAATTGTAAAAATATTATTATCATCATCATTATCACAATCATTTTCATCATTATCATTCATTTGACATTTCATTAAATCATAAAATATTTAACATGAAAAAAAAAAATTACATTATATTTTAATTACACAAAATTCAAATGATTTTATTTTTATTTTTCATTTACTAACAATTTTTTTTTGTCATTTAAAAAAAATAATTTTTCAATGCTTTTTTTTAAACTAACAAAAATTATGTAAATAATTAAGAGAAAATATATTTTTGTTTTCATATTTTATTTGCTCTCTAAATGACATAAGGAAAATTAAAGCCAAAAAGTTTTAAGATCATTTAAAATGTAAATAAAAATTAATTTTACATAGATTAAGAATTCAAAAATCATATTTTTCATAAAAATTGTAAATATATACATATTAATTTAATTATTTTAATAATTATAATAACAGCTTTTAAGATAATTATTTAATTTAGACAGCTGTCAAATACAAATAGCGAGATTTACATCGAATCAAAAATCGTAAAATGATAAATTGCTGATATTAAATATTTAAAATCAATATACGTTGTGCTTACAATATTTTTTCAAATTAATTTTTTAAGAATATTTGTCCAATAATTTCTGACATCTGTCAGATTATGTGTTTTAATGACAGCTGTCAAATTATAACCTAATTGTAAGTCGTATCATAAACTTAAATCAGAAATTTGAGAAAAATATATATGTTTTCTTTCTATTAACATAAAAAGCTCCTTACGTTAATTCATAATTTAAAAAAAAAAAAAAACTTAATTAAAATGAATGTCGAAATGTCCATATTTTAAGAAATTCGTAATATCAACATTTGTGGAAATTTGCTGAAGACAAATTACAGTGAAATTGCTGAGATATTTGTATTGAGCTCATTTTTTTTACTTTCTTATATAATTTATCACTGCTCCATTAAGATTTGAGTATACCAGTTATCACTGATTTGAGTATACCAGTGAGTATACCATCTCTGATTTGAGTATACCAGTTAAAAATTATCTAAAAAAAATTGTAGAAATGATTAATTCAATAATTTCTGGAAATTATAACAATAGTATCCCGAAATCTAAATACTTTTCTTTAATCTTTTACATTTAAAGAATATTAATTATTAAATATGAAATTGTTATTTAAAAGCTGTTTTTTTTTTATTTATAATTATTAAAATATTATTCCATTATCAATCATTTTATAACTTTAGCTATATTATAAATATATAATTAAATATATCAAAATTGGCATTGGACTTTTCACCAATTCATTTTTAATTTATATATTAAATTTATTATATGTAAATAAATATTGTTTTTTTGTTAAATTTTCTCTCGTGAATCATAAATTTTTTTCAAAAAAAAAAAGGATTATTAAAATTTATATATAAAAAAAAAAACATTATAATTTTTTTTTTTAATTAAAACAAAAATTTATTTTTTGTGTTATGCTTAATTACATAAAATTTCAATTTTTTTTTTTTTTGGTTTCTTTTAAATAATTTTCAGGTAAAATTAATATTTTACAAAAAAATTAAAATAAATTAAATTAAAAATTTGTGTTGGTGAATGTCATATGTCAATAATTATTGAAATATTTAATAATAAATACATATATAACATATTATAAATTTATGTTGTCCAGAAAAATATATATATAAAATTTATGATCTTAAAACTTTTCTGACAAAAAAATTTTTCTTTCACATACATATATGTACATATACTACATAACAACAAGAACATTAAACTAAAATCCCATCCATCATAAATGATTAAATTTAGCATAATTTTTAATAAATTATAAGTAAAGAAAAAATAAAATATGAAATAAAAAGAGAAAAGGATTCAAAAAAAAAAAATGAAGAAAAACGAAAATGAGGAAAATTTCATAAAATCTTTTTTTTATATATGTATATATTTTTGATATGTTGTGAATATTTCAACATTTAATAGTGTAAAAGAGTACAAAAATGAAAATAATATCTCACTGGGAACAAAAAAAAAATCCTTGACAAAGCATAATATGTACATAAAGAAAAAAGTGCAAAAAAGGATATCTTAGAGAAATTTATATTTTATATACATACAAAAAAAGAAGAAAATGGAAAAGAAAAACTAAATAAAAATATCTACAATTTTTCTTTTTCTTGTTCCTTTTGCATAATAAATTCTTTCATATATATATATATTTTTTTTTTTTTTTGAATGTGTTGTGTATATATATATTTAATATAATGATATATAATATGTAATTGTGTATGTAAGGAAAGTGAGAGCTCACATATATATATACATATATAAATACATATAACATATTTATGCTTCGGGGGTGTTAAGTCTGTCATATCATTAAAAACACAATTTTCATTGTTTTATTCCTTATATTATTTATATAGAACATAAAATAATATACATATATATATCCATATAATGTTACTTGAATTAATATTCTTCATATATAGTTTATATAGTTTTTGGTATATAAATATTATGTTGATTTCTTATTCTGGCATAAATATAAAATTTCTTTCATACAATCTTTAATAATATTTTTGTGTCTTTTTTTAAGGTTATAATAAGAGAGGTATAAAAATGACTTTTGATCGAGATATTAATAAATATAATATGGAAAGAAGTTTTGTCATTTATGTGAAAATAAAAATGAATTTTAATATAAATTTACTTATTTTGATTTTGATCAATGTTTTTGGTTTGATCATTTTCATATTATGAAAAGATCTAAGTTTAAGCTTAACACCTCTTACTATTTGAATAAAAAATCTCCTTATTTAACCGCCTATTATAGGCAATTCCTTATGCATTTAAATTTAGCTTTAGTCACAGTGAGGAAGAGGTGGTCAACAGTATATATTTTTTCTCCTTTTAATGTGACACCTGCCTTACGGCATTAATGACCAAAAATTCAAAAATTTACCCACCTTATTTATCAAATTTATATACCTTCAAATTATCTGTTCCAACTTAATCAAAAATGTTGATCCTTTTCTCTTCAATTTAATCACCTCTCTCCTTCGACTTCATATCTCATTCTTCTTGTGTTTACTTGATCTTTTATAAGAATTCATAAAAATATCATTGAAGACTAAATTTTTGTTGAGAAATTCAAGCAATTACCTAATTATTAATAAAATACAATTGTAACCATTTCCAACTAAACACATTTCCTAATGTCAACCCCAAAAAAAGAACATTCCAAATTATTTTCAACCTCATTTATAATTTCCATTTAATACATTTCAAAAATAAAATCCTGTCAAAGTTCATTTTTCATATTCAAAAAAAAAAACTTATTGCAAAAGACAAATACTTGTAATTTCTATCTTAAATTTATTTATATTCAAAACTTTAAATTTTCCAGTTTTCTTCTGTTTTGCAAGAGAAATTACCTTTTCAAATTTTGTGCTTAATACATATTTAAAACTAAAAAGTCTTCATCATAAAATTATATTTTCATTTAACTTTTCTTATAATAAAATATAATAACAAAAAAAAAATATCTCATAGTTTTCACTATGTTTTCCATTTTCCATTTTCTTTTTTGTCAAGAAAAGAAAATAAACTTTTTGTATGAATGGGAAAACTTTTATGAATATTTTTCTTCTCTACATCATATTTAACATTTTCATCATAATTTTCATAGTTTTTTTTTTTGCGAAAAACAAACCTATAGTCATAATGAAAATTTATCTAACATTAATTTTCATTCTTTTGCCAAAATAAAAACAAAAAAAAAATGAAAAAAGTTAACAAAATATGAGAAATTGTGATAATAAAATATACCAAAAAAGGAATGTACACAATTATTTGCGACCATATTTTCCATTTACATTACGAAAAATAAAATCCTAATTCATTTTCATATAAAAAAAAAATATATATATTTTTTTGTTTTGTTTTTCATTTTCTTATATAGTGCGTGTAAACAGTAAACAGTGAGATAGCATAAATTTATAGCCCATTCACACTATATATACATCAACTTATTTGAAGCTAAATTTTAATTTTAGACATAATTTTGAATTTGTCAGTATAAATAATAGGTTTATTAAATGACTGAAAAATTCGAGCAATATTTTAAAGAGTGTATAGAGCAGAGGAAAATATTGCAGTTGAAATTCTAACAAAAATAGAAAATAATAAAACATTTCAATGAACAACCATTCCAAAATTATATTTAATAATTTTCATTTTCATATCTATAGTAAATCAAAATTTAATTTAATTTATCCGGAAAATTAAATTTAATAATTTTTAATTACCTACTCTTAAATTGTAAAGGATCCCTATTTAGTAAAAAATCCAAAAGTAGTCTAGACCATAAGCTCAATGAACGCAAGGAACGTTGAGCGAATTTAAGAATCATTATAAATCAAATTTAATTGTGAAATATTTTTAACAGCTTGTACTATAAATTTGGTCTGCTATTCTAGTTCATAAATTTCCTAAATACTAGTACATATTTTGTAAATTTTCTACTATGCTGAATATGCATTAAACATTATTCTTTCTGTATGCATAGTGTGAATAGTATATTAGAGAAAAAAACAAAATTTAAATTTTTCTTAAAAATTATGAAAGTGTGAATGTAAACAAGAAATATCGTACACACACATAGTCACAGAATATATTACAAAATTATATAATATAAAAGATAAACACATTAAAAAACATATCCTTAAAACATTCATACATATTTTTCTTAAATATTTATTCAAGTTTTTCATATTCTTTATATTACCTTTTTGTTGTTGTTTAGGGAAAAATCTTTTTAGTTTTTCCTTTTTTCTTTTTTTTTTTTACCTTTTAACGTACGATATTATTATTATTATTATTATTTTCTTCAATAACTAAACATTTCCTTTTTTTGTTTCTTTTTTTTTTTATATTATTATTATTTTTCTTCTTCTTGTTGTTTGTATTATAAAAAGCAACACTGAAAATTGTTCCATGTTATACGACGTGAAGTCCTAAATTTTCATTTTATTATTATATATATTTTTTTTTCTTCTTTTTCCTTTGCTTCATTTTCTTATTGTTGTTGGTTTGTAGTTTTGTTTTTGTAAAACCTATAACACCAATTCAAAAAAAAAAAACCCACCCCTTTTTTTTTTTTACCTTTTTTCGTAACCCCGGCCTAGGATTGTTTTTTTGAAAAAGAATATCCTTAAATATGAATATCCTTTTTGGTCGAAAATTTCCATATAGTTTTTTCTTTAACTGTGTGCTTATTGGGCAAATATTTTCATGTACATATATATAAATAATCTCCTTCTTAAAATGTTTGTGCACGGAAATTTTACAATATGGAAATCTGGGGTTTTTTCTTTTTGTGTATATTTTGTTATGTTGCAAATTATTCCTGTCCGTTTGGTCAGAAGAATGTATTGTTTTTGCCATTTAACAAATAATAATAACAAAAAAAAAATCATTTCCTTTACCAATTTGGCAAAAACAAAAACATGTTTTTGATTAGAGAAAAAAAAAAAGGAAATTCATTTTTAAATTTGACTTATTTTCAACAAAAAGGAAAATAATTTTAATTGGAAATTTTTTATTAGATTTTCTCATATAAAAGAGGAACAATTTTTATTTTAATATATGTAAAAAGAAAATTTTAAAAAATGTAATGAACAATTTTCCGATAGAGTGAATGTTTTGGTTTGAAAATTATTACTTTTTGTGACGCAATTGTAACCATACAACCAACCAAACGATCAAAGCTAAAATTAAGAAAATTTCCTAAAAATTTATTTGATAAAAATTAAATTAATTAAATTCAATATTTCACCACCTTGTATTTTGCTTATTGTGGAGTAAATTTAATATTTTTATCACACCAAAATGTAGCATTAAAATAATCAACACCTAAATATATGCAATGAAAAAAATAAAATTCAAATTCAAAAGGGTTCATATTTAAATCGAAAAATTTATCTATTTAAATCACTCTGTACTTTTTTATCTGATTTTTTTTTTTTATGGTTGTGATATTTATAAAACCGTGCAAAGATGTTTCAATTTCCAATATCCTTTGGACTATGTTTTTTTTTCCTTTACCATTTCTTTTTTTATTGTCTCCATTATTTTCCATGGGAAAAGCAATCATCTTCCTTTTTTATGTATATTCATTTTTTCTTGTACCCCGGGTTTTTTTTTGTTTCCATATTATACACAGAGAAAAAAAAATCTATTTATAGCATATCCTTTGAATTGTCCTGTATTATATTATTCCACTCTCTTAGAAAGTGTCAACTCTTTTGCTTTCTTTCATTTTTCTTCTTCTTTTATATATAATTTTTTATTAAAACATTTTTCATTTTCTTTTTTTTTTTCATAAATTTTTTCGTATTTTTCTTATATTTATTTATAATTTGATTTTTCATTTCTTTTTGACAAAAATTTTCCATATAGAAAATTTTAATTTTTCTTGTTTTTATCCTATAAATAATATTTTTTTTTTTGCATTTTTCTTAATAATGTTTTTTTTTTCATTTTTCAATCATTTAAAAAAAATTGTTAGAAAAATTTTCTGTTTTCTACTTATTTTTTTGGTATGAAAATTTTATTTAATAACAAAAACGGCTGACAAAAAGCCCAGATTAAACATTATCATATGACATAATGCGACAAAGTAGTTTGTTGTTTTACTAAATTATTCATAATTGAATTGATGATCCTTTTTAAATTTATTTTTTGTTGTGAAATTTAGAAAGAAAAATGATAAAAAATTAAAAAATTTCTAAATTTAATAGTGAAAAATCATATTTTGTTTTATTATATTTATAGTCAAAAATTATTAAAATAATGAATTAGGACAAATTAGAGGGTAGATATTTCTGTATTTCTATAAATTATTCATAATTATTTGATATTCGTAAATCAAATCAACGAGAATATAAAACGAATTTCAATTTAATTTAATTTTTTAAATAATATTTAATACAATAATTAAAATTTATGGTATACTATCTTTTATACCATAATTTTATGTTGTCAAATTAAAAAATAAAATACTTCTTCAAATTCTCTTCAAATCATCTACAAAATTATTTTATGTATTAATAGTTTAGTAAAATTAAATAATTTCTTGATAATAGTAATTCAATATTTTCAATTTTCGATTGTATCATTGGAATTTTCAACAAATTTCCAATTAAAATAAATCTGAATTGCTTCATTTGAAGCAGAATAAAAGAAACTATTTTTTTTTAAATTATTATTAAGGATATGTTTCTGTGAATAATTAATTTTTCTGAATCCTCTTGTTAGATAATTCCAGGATTCAAGAAACAAATCATAAATTTTATTAAATTAATTAAATTAATTTACAATTTCAATTTTTCTATTTGAAAATTAAATCGCAAACTTTTTAATACACCAGAAATACAATTAAAAAATCTTCAAAAATAATTAAATAAATGAATTTTCTCTAAGGATTTATATAAATATATAAATCGCAGTTACATATATTTAGGTGCAATTTTTTTGCAGACTCGACGGATTCATTTTTATACGAAACAAAATCGATCTTTTGATTTATTAAAGTGTTAGTTCAAATAATATTTTTTGTAATTTCGACTTCTTAAATTCAAAATAACTTTTACTCTACCCTTAATTTTTTTTGAATTTTTAACTTAATGTAAAAGAAATTAAATTAAAATAAGATTTATGAAATTCATTTTTTGTTCATTTTATTTATTTATTCAAAAATATTAATTTATATACTAAAAATTATACATGAAAAACTAAAGTCTCCTCATTTAAATAATTTTTTCCACAAGAATTAACTGAAAAATTTATTCAAAAAAAAAAAAAATGTATACCAAAAAAAAATTTTTGTGGTAAAAGTTTTCCTCTTTTTAGCAAGAATAATAATAATAATTACTATGCATGAAAAATAAATTTATATATATATATATTTAACACACGAAAAAACTACACAGGAAACCTAAAACACACCAAACTTTATTTTTTTTAAATATTTTATTTAATAATAAAAAAAAAATGAAAATTATTTTTTTAAATTACTTTTTTTTACGAATGAAAATTATTCTTTTTGTCAACTAAAAATTTTTATATACGAACATTCAAAATGCAATGCCAACAAAATTTAAGTTGGGAAATGTAATATTCGTTTTCATTGGTTGTCGATTTTAAAGTGGTTTTTAAGTAAAAAGTTATCAAACTGTTTAGATATTGACACATTGACAACTATGGTTTTATGTCGTGTGTCTACAAGAGTGTTTCGAAAGTTAATCACCTGAAAATAAATGTAAATGCTCAATGACATTTATAATGGTATCAATTTTACCATGTTTACCAAATTTATGTGCATAGTGATAGTGCATTGTTTTGTTTTATAATATGAAAATGTTTAGTAATGATTCGAAAATTGCTCAACTATATTCATATCGGTTTCAATTGCGTTGAAGTTTGGCTTGCATTCTGAATAAAAAATTACAAAACTTATGATTTTTAAATACTAAAAAACTGCATACAAATAAAATATAATACTTAAACATTAGCATATAACATAAATACTTAAAAAATTATAGCACAAAATAAACAAAAATTAATTAAATTTAAATTTTTTATTTAATAAAATAATTTTTTTTAGTAGGAAAATGAAATTTTTCTTTTAATTTCTATAGTTAACTATACACAAAATTTATAAATCACTGTTTTTCTTTTTCGTTTTATATTCTGATTTTTTAGCTTTAAGTAAATTTGAATATTTTATTATTATAATTAATTTAATTAAAATATTTTCAATAATTTTCTTCGATATAATTAAAATTATTATTTTTTTCTTCTTTTATATATTTCAAATTTACTCAAATTTCCGTTTTTTCCGTGCAACCTTGAAAAATCCAACTTGGAATAATTTCAAATTACAAATTTTAAATTAAAAAACAAAAAAACTTTAAATTATTTTTTGTAAAAAATAAATTCAAAAACATAAACAAACAGTTTACAAAAGCAAGTTAGCGTGATGAGCATGAATTTATCAGCTAAACTGGATGAATTACAGCGAGGCGATAGACACCTGGAGACAACGGTTGCATTATGTGAAATCCGTACACAACTCCAGGAATTAACAAAATCAGTTGAAAGCTGCCAAAGTGAAGTCTCAGAGGTGAGTAATCCTTTTTTTTTTACCTTTTGTAAATTTTGTCAAATATATAAAATCGTTAAAAGAAAAATAATATGAAAATTTAGGTGGGTGGGTGGATTGACTATATTTTATTTTCTTAACCGGAAAGAAACCATTAAATTTAATTTTCCTATAAATAAATATTATATTTTTTTCTTTTGAATGAAAATAGGAAAACATTAAATTTAAGTTGTTAAGGGGAAGTGTTAGTAGTGTAACTTGGATTGGTGGCAAATATTTATGATAATAGGATGTACACTATGTTTGTTGAAAGGACAGTAAATATGCAAATTAGTCTTCTAGTTATTTTTCGTTAAAATATTCAAAAATAAAACTTAAATTATAATGGACAATTTGCTACAAATTTTGAATTTTCTTCTCCTTTTTTTTTTTTTGGAAAATTAGATTGAAAATTTTATTATGCAATGAAAAATAAAAAGTAAAATTAATAGCATTAAAATTTAAATTGAATAATATTATAATAAAGTAAAAATAGATTTGGCCTTAAAAGAGGGAATAATTTTTTATTTTTTTAAAGTAAATGGTTTTCAGTTCCGGTTTTAACAAAACCGTATTAAATCAGATATTTCCATTTTCCTGAAGAAATATTCAACGACTTTACAATATTTTTAAAGATAAATTCTTTACTTGTGCGTATTATAAGTTTTAAATTTAAGTGGTCTACGACCTAAAATGCCTATAAAATTGCAAAAACCCAAAATTTGTTTTAATTTGAATACCCAAAATGTCTCCTAAAATTAATTCCGGTCACGAATTATTGAAAATTACTTTGTAAAATCGCTTTTTTTTTTTAATCGAAATATTACGTGCATCCTTTTATAAATCTGATACATATTTAAATAAATTTTAATAATATTAAGGATTAACTTTCACAATTATTAATTTTTTATGGAATATTGAATATATATTTTCAATATTTTTTTTTTGATTAAAATTATAATTACAGAAATATAATTCCTATTAAACTAATTGTCCTTAATTATAATCATTAAAAGAATTAAAATAATTTTGCATAATCTAATAATTTTCTATAGCTATTGGTTTGGTATACTTCAAATTAAAATTAATGATCAATTATCATAATTGAAAATATACAAGAATTTGAAATTACTAAAAATTGAAAAATAAACAAAATTAACAACAACAGAAATTTTTTTTTTTTAAGAAAACTTTACGTTTTTCCATTATCTTAAATGTTGATAATTTTCCAAAAACTAAACTTTTTCTTAAATACAATTTTCATTTTTTGATTATGGTTTTTCCAACTTTTTCGTTAGAATATTAATTTCTATAAAACGTTTTTTTTTCTATATGTAGAGGTCCTTTTTAAAATTAATAGAAGAAATTGAAATATTTCAAGTTTTTCAGTTCATTAGCTACGAGACGATAGCAAATAAATAAAAAGGGAAACAATTTCTTTAATTACATTGTTTTACTATAATTTTTTAGGGAAACATTAATTAAATTTTCTTTTTTCTTTTTGGTTTGTTTATCAGGTCAAACGTGATATGGTAGCAATAAAACATGAATTGGACACAGTACAACAAGTAAAAGAGGAAATTGAAGAGTTACGTGAATATGTTGATCGTCTAGAAGAGCATACACATAGAAGAAAACTGAGACTATTAGAACAAGTTCGAAACTATAATAAATTAATAATAATTGATAAGAAAATTTATAATTTATATATTATTTTTTAATTTAATTTTTTATATTTATAAAATATTTTTAATTTAATTTTAATAAAATTATAATTTTTATATTTTATTTATGTATTTTTTTATTTATTTGATAACTAAATTTTTTTTAGCTATAAGTAATTATTAATTTCTAAATTTGGCCTTGGTCTAACGAAACTAAGAAATATTTTATATCCATGCCATAATATCAAAGTGGTTCACTCGACTAGTTCAGTAGTATATAATATAATCATAAATCAATGATTTTAGTATATAATTAAAAATCAATAAAAATAAAAAAATTTTAATTAGTAATTAAAATATGCCAAAATTCAAATTACTATCATAAATATGAACACATTTGACATTGTTGTATATTGTCAACCATAATCATGATATTATAATTTAGTATCTTAATTTGAAATCAGAAATAGAATTTCCGCAGAATATTCCAAAAACCAATATCAAATTTATGTATAATTATTGTCTGAGAATATTAATTTTTGCTAAATTGCAAATATTATGGTTATATGAAATTTTAAATTATTATCATACTATATAGAATTTAATTTTGTTATATATTTAGTTATATTCTAAAATGTAACATTACATTATAGTAATAACCATAACTTCAAAATAAACCATCTTTATTACTATTCAATAAAGTTCATATATCATTTCACACCTTCTGATTCTGATTTCAAAGATAATTTAAATCAATATTTTCACAATTTTTCCTACAATAAATTTAATTACATATACATATACATATATATAAAATATTTTCAATTTCAATTTATTTTTCTAGGGACTTACATTCTTCCTATCCTATGCAATATTTGCTGCCGTTCTTGGTATGCTACAATTTGGTTATAATACAGGTGTTATTAATGCTCCCGAAAAGAATATAGAAAATTTTATGAAAGATGTTTATAAAGATCGTTATGGTGAGGATATTAGTGAAGAATTTATACAACAATTATATTCAGTTGCTGTATCAATATTTGCAATTGGTGGTATGTTAGGTGGTTTTAGTGGTGGTTGGATTGCAAATAGATTTGGAAGGTAAAGTACTATATAAAACTAAATATGTATAAACTTTATTATGCTATATAAAATATTAACAATTTCTATATTTTTTTGTTCATTACAGAAAAGGTGGATTATTATTAAATAATGTACTTGGTATATCAGGTGCATGTTTAATGGGTTTTACAAAAGTTAGTCATTCCTATGAAATATTATTCCTTGGACGATTTATTATAGGAGTTAATTGCGGTATATAATAAATATTGAAATGTATATATAAAATGAATTTAAATAAAATTATAATTATTATTATATATAGGTTTAAATACATCTTTAGTACCAATGTATATATCTGAAATAGCACCATTAAATCTAAGAGGTGGTTTGGGTACTGTTAATCAATTGGCTGTGACTGTAGGTTTACTATTATCCCAAGTATTGGGTATTGAACAAATTTTAGGAACAAATGATGGTTGGCCAGTATTACTTGGTTTAGCCGTATGTCCAGCAATATTACAATTAATATTATTACCAATTTGTCCAGAATCACCTAGATATCTTCTAATTACAAAGCAATGGGAGGAGGAAGCACGAAAAGGTTTATTAAAAATAAAAACAAATATTTAATTTAATTTCTTACATTTTTTTTTTTTTAATTAGCCCTTCGACGATTGCGAGCTAGTAGTACTGTTGAAGAGGATATTGAAGAAATGCGTGCTGAAGAACGTGCACAACAATCTGAAAGTCATATGTCAACAATGGAAGTACTATGTTCACAAACATTAAGAGAACCACTTATTATTGGAATTGTAATGCAACTTAGTCAACAATTTAGCGGTATTAATGCAGTATTTTATTATTCAACGTCGCTATTTATTAGTTCTGGTTTAACCGAAGATAGTGCAAAGTTTTGTTCTATTGGTATCGGTGTAATTATGGTAAAATTAATATGATTTCACATATTTTCCACAATTTATTACATGTATATGTATTTTATTTTGATTATATTTTAGGTTGTAATGACAATAGTTTCAATACCACTTATGGATCGAACTGGTCGAAGAACACTTCATCTTTACGGTTTAGGTGGAATGTTTATATTTTCAATATTCATAACGATATCATTTTTAATAAAGGCAAGTCATAATTTTAATATATTTTCAATAATATTTTGTTCAATTTTTGGTAATTTAAGAACGATAATAATTCGAATAAATTTAACTAACAAAATATTAAAAAAAAAATATTTCTTATTTAATTATTATATCTAAAAATTTCAAAATCGTTTTTAATTCGAAATAATTGAACAAAAATAGGTTTGTATGAGAGAATTATTATTGAAATTAATTTGAAATTATATATTTATAAATTAATTAAATATAAATTAAATTTACTATATTATAAAAAATTCTTATATATAATATATTTTATTATTTATTATTTGGATGTTTATGAAAATATTTTTTGTATATTGATTTTTAATTAAGAATGAAAGAAAAATATTATTTAATTATTATATCTAAAAAATATTAAATTTTTATATGCATTTTTTTATGAAATCGAATTCATAATTATATTTTAAAATTATACATTAATGATTTAAATAGAAATAATTTATTTTAATTTATATAACAAAGCTTTTTTTAATTATACTAAATATTAATTATTTTCATCATTTACCATAATTAAGTACAATTTAGTTTATAAATATTCCAAATATTTGTAGAATATTGTGGAGAAATTTTAAATTTATGTAAATTGATGTTTAATTGAAGAACATTAATTATTTCGTTTAAGTATAGTGGTTAGCAAAGTCTTAAACCAAAACCACCAGAGTTGGAAAGAGTATTGCTATTTTTTTAAATTTTAACTGAGATTGTGATTATTTTAATTGGCAATACACTTTAGATTCATCAAATTATCCTGGTATTTATTATATCATTTAATTGGTGCAAATACATTCTAAAATATTTCTGACATTTTCCGAATTTATCGTACAACTTACATGACCTTACGTTTCAATAATTGTATACTGAAAATTGTAGGTCCTTGTACGAGTAAGTGCGGTAAGATAAGAAACTAAATATTTCAAATCAGCGATAGAATTGTAATTTATTCAAATATTTATTGGATAATACTTATAATACTTAGTCTTACTTATTGGATAATATTTTACTTTGTACTTTTTATGGTAAATCAAAAGTTACTAATAAAATTTCACGTCATTTTTTTCAATTTATTTAAGACTTTTATTGCTTGTATGGTATGTAAATTTCTCTATCATTTTTGTAAATGCTTTTAAATATAGATCTTTGTACTTAAAATTTATTTGATTTTTTATTTCTTTTAACTATAATTATAATAATTTTCTTAACACTTTGCATGGATAATAAAATATTAACAAAATCTAGAAATTGCTTAAATGCTTTATGCTTTCTCTAAACAAAACTATTTTCAAAAATTTTCAAAATTTTTTTTTAAATTACATTTTTATGTTGTTTGTTATTTGTATTATTATTTGTAGTATAAATTTAAATAAATATTTTATTAAGCTCCTTTCACAGTTAAAATTAACATATAAATAAAAGAATTAATTGAAAAACTAAAATGAGCAACTGTGAACGGAGCTTTTTATAGGTTAAGGTGGTTTAATAAATGAATTTTTGAAATTTGTCCAAAAAAAAAGTATAGAGCCTATACTATAGCCTTCAAAACTGAAGCTTATTAGAACACCATCTATTAAATTGATTACTAACTATTAATTAAAATTCATTTATTAAACCGTGTCTCCCCTTGTTTTGTAAAAACTTCTCGATTTGTCAGGCTTTCCCCCCAGCGTGTATTTTAACTCACACTCTAAAAACAAATTGAAAAAATTACTAAAAAAAAAAGAAAATTAACACAGCAAAAGGAAGAAAGAAAAAAAAGAATTAAAAATAAAATTAATTAAAAAATTATAAAGAAATAAAGAAAAATTTAAATAAAATTATTTTCTAAATTATTTAATTCTTTTTTTCATATTTAATTTTAATTACAATTAATTATTAATTATTACACTTGCTTTATTTATGCTTTCAATTTTTAATTGTTTAATTTATGTTTTTTAGCATTTTCAGATTAAATTGATCCTTTTACAATTCAAATTTTTTTTTTGGGAAAAGACCAATTTGAACTACAAAAAAATTAATTCGGCCTGAAAATGTTATATAGCATTTAATTTTTTGTTTAAAATTCATTTAATATATATATTTTATTTGTATAATTTTTTCATATTATTTATATTTATTTTATTTTATTATTATTTTATTTTCAAACCAAAAAAGAATCTGTTTAACGTAAATTAAATTAAAAGGAAAAAATTATTCAGGCATAAATTTTTTTCGTTTGTATAAAATAATTTGGAAAAAATGGTGCACTGGGACTGGTGTTGGGAAGGAAATGAATTGAAATATTTTTATTATCATTTAAATTATTATTTTGTATATTAAATTATTATTTATTTTTGTTAATTTTAAATTTTATTTTATTTATTTTTGTTAATTTTTAAATTCATATTTATAATGAAATATTTTTCTTTCGTTCAATTTAATTTTTGATTTATTTTTTTCACACATCACAAATAAAAAGCTGAAAATATTTTCATATAGTAAAATTTAAATATTAAACACAAATAAAATGAAAATTGATAAATTTATTTATTTTATGGAAAATATAAATATTAATTTTTGTTTTTTATTTTGTGTTAAATTAATTAAATTATTTTCATCAATAATAATAATAACAAAAAAAAATTTGAGCTAAAAACCAAATCCACCCAGCGAAGCTTTTTTGCCAAAAACAAATTTTAAGAAAAATGAACACAAAGTATAAAACCAAAAAGAGTGAATTTTATTTTTAAATCACAATTTTTATTTTTGTTGAAAATTATCAAATTTTTTTTATAAAAACACACATTTTAAAAGTCTTAGAATTTAGCTAAAGGAAACACTCAGCAAAAAAATAATAATTAATTTGAAAATTTAAAATGAAAATATGATGATAACTGTCATGTCAGAATCGGACAAAATATGGAATTGCCAATATCAGACTGGCGAATTGTTAAAATTTGTTTTTATATGTCAAAATTTCTACTTTACTAAATTTTTCTGACGATTCACCTACAACCAATTGGTACAATAAGAAATTTTAAAAGTAATTTTCACCAAAATTTGTGACTATTTTTTTAAAAACATTTTCTTTAATGATTAGGACACCATTTTGCTTCAGTGACTGTCATAAATCAAATTTTCGTTACAGCTTTTTTGTAATGGTGCTCCATTTATGAATATAAAATTACAATAGAAAATAATATTTAACTTTTTATTCGAACTAAGACTTTAAAAAGCTGTAAAGAAAATTAAGCTTAATCAAAATTCAATAAATTTTTTTTTTAAATATACACTTTTCACATTCAAGTACAATTTTATTTTTCAATTACAAATTTTTTTATTTAATATTTTTTACCAGTAATTTTTTATCTATAAATTAATTTTTGTTTAAAACAAATTTTTTTAGACTATAGAAAAAAGTTCAAAATTTTACAGCGTCGGCTAAAAATATAAATATAATTATAAAAACAACTCAATTTTGACGAGTTCCAATATAAAAAAAAGCATTTTAATTTTAAATTTAAATTCTTATTTCATATTCAAATATTAATTTAATAAAAATTTCTCGTTTTGAAAAATTAAACACAAAACTAAAATTGCCTAACATATGTCAAACAATTATACTTTGAAATGACATTTAATTAGGTATGGTAATTACCTAATGATTTTTTAGTATTACTTTTTTGTAGTTAATTTTATATTCAAATTATTCAAAAATTTTGTTACAGTGCAGATTTAAATTTCAAACAAAATTTCATAAAACCATAAAATTTGTATACCATTTTTCAAAAATCACAACCAATTTTCATAATTAATTTGGAATTCAAAATTTTTTTTTTAAAATAAATTTGTCCTCATTTTTTATTTTCTTAAAATTATTAATTATTATTTACTTCTTCTTTTTTTTCTAATTTTTATAATTAAAAAATTGATTTGATTTAAAATTAAAAATTACTAAACATAAAACATCAAAAGAAAAATTGTGTGTTAAAAAATGAAAAACATAAAATAAAAATTTGTTTTTAATAAGAAAAAAAAAGCCTCCAAATTCGAGAATTTGTTATTACACATTTGTATAGGAGTTTTTTGGTTATGTGCAGGAAATGATCGACTGGATGTCATATCTATCAGTGGTATCAACATTGGCATTTGTTGTATTCTTTGCTGTTGGACCTGGTTCAATACCATGGATGATAACTGCTGAACTATTTTCACAAGGTCCACGACCAAGTGCAATGGCAATTGCTGTATTAGTCAATTGGAGTGCAAATTTTGTTGTTGGAATTGGTTTCCCAAGTATGAAGGTAAACAAATTATGAAATAATTAAATAAAATATTTAAAAATAATTATTTATTTAAACAAAAATTGAATTGAAAAATCTTAACGTTAACGAATAATCGGAATAGATTAGTTTTTTCGTTAGTTGATTAACGAAATTTAAGAAAAATGAGTTTAATGGAAAGGAAATTACAATTCAAATTTTATTTAAAATTCGTTTATAATTTTGCTACCAAAATTATCTAACAATTTTTCCAATTTTTTCTTTATAATTACTTTACAGTCTGCATTGGAAAATTATACATTTTTGCCATTTAGCGTATTTCTAGCAATATTTTGGATATTCACATATAAAAAGGTTCCTGAGACCAAAAATAAAACATTTGAAGAAATTTTAGCACTTTTTAGGCACGGTAATGGAAGGTATGTAAAATATTAAATATTTAAATTAAATATAATATAAATTCATTAATAATAAAAAAAAAGAAGTAGCAATTATAATTTGTTTTTTTGAAAACACATTAAAATTTCTTACAAAAATATAATATAGAAAGTAAAATTTCTATAATTAGGTTTCTTTCAACATAATACAAAACTTAAATTTCAAGTAATCTGATAATTTCTCAATCATTTTAAATATTATAATAATCACAAAAACCATAGTTAAATTAATGAAACTATTTTGCAATAGAGAATAGAATAATAATTTTAATTGATGAAATGAATAATTTCGACTGCAAAATTTTTAATATTTGAAATTTACAAAAGTTTCTTACACATCATAGTTTACAAATAATTTTCTAACTCAAAATTATAGAATTTGTTCAATATTGAGAAACTATGTTTAAGGACATTTCCGAAATTTTCCACAAAAAAATATTCCATTTAATTGCATAGTAGGGGTACAAAATAACGATACTATCGAATTCGAGCTATTAATAATTATAATTAATATGATAAATTTTGATAATTGGAATTCATTTTCTTGTAAATTTTAAAAAATTTTCTAAAAAAAAACTGTGCAGTCGTTATTATAGTTATAAAATATTCAAAAAAAAAAATTAGGAATATTTAGTATTCGCAGTAAAAATGAATAATGTACAAAAAGAAAAATCAAATCATTAATAATTAAAAAATATACAGAAATCATCCTTTCTCCCTTCTCATGAATATATTTTTTTTTCCAAATTATCTACTTTTTTTTTATTATTTAAAATATCATTTATTTATTTACTTTATATATTTTCAATTTAATTATATATTAAAATTATTTATTTAATTGTTAAATTATTTAAAAGAGAAAATAAAATTTAATTTAATCAAATTTAAAAAAAAAAAACAAAAAATCAATTTTTTTTAAAACTCTTAAAATTATATTCAGACGGGTCAGAGAAAGTAGAATGTATGGGTAAGTTGCATGATGGATAATTTTCTTTAAAACAAAAAAACAAAAATTGGGATTTTATTTATTTCAATTTAATTATTTTTGGTTTTTTTTATAATTTTTTTTTTTTTTAAATTCATTTTATTATAGATTTTATTTAATTTTTCAAGCTTGAGTTCAAGATTTCTTTAAAATAATGTAAAAATATATGAAAATTTTCAATAAACAACAACAATAAAAATAAATTCAATGCTTGTATAACATAAAAACAAAATAATTTTTATGCAACTTCATGTTGTCATTATCATATCACATAAATTTTCATTATCATTACATTATTTTTTTTTTATTATTTTTTAATGATTTTTATTGATTTTAATTATGATTTTTAATTTTTTATAATATAGTAATGAAAGTTCAAATACGACGACTGGACAAAGTACATCAACAGCTGATATTGGTTTTGTTGAAAAAAATAATTAATATTTTTAAGTTAATAAAAACTTTTTATTTTTACATTTATATTTTTTTTTTGTTAATTTTAAGTTAAATATGCAATCAATGTTTTTTTTTTGTTAATATTTTGTTTTATATATTTATGAATTTTTCGATAATAAGTTTCCATATTTAAATTTTTATTTCGACATGTTTAAATCTAAATTGAATGAAACTTTGTTAATTCTCTTTTTAAGGCAAATATTTGGATTTTTTTTAGCCAATTATTTAGATAGTTCAATGATTTCTTATATACTCAAATCTCGTAAAAAAAAACAATTTATATTAGTTTTATTATTTGAATTTTTTTGATAATATTTTTTTTTTTTGTTAGTAATGAAAAGTGAAATTGAATACTTATTAAATGATAATTAATTGTAAATTTATAATAAAAAATGGTTTTATTTTAATAATTTTCTTCTTAAAAAAAATTTCAGAATTTAATGAAATATTAGTATATAAGCAATGGCATTAAATAGTTTGGATATCTACTATTCAAAACTATAATAAAGAAAAAAGATCCTTCTAATCTTGTTAATCTATTGTACAGAGTACAGTATACAGTTTCCTTAACAGTAGATAATTTCTGGTTTGTTTAATTTTGAGATTACAACTATAGAAGACTAAAATATCACGACGAAATTGTACTTAAACATTACACGACAAAATATGTACTCAGCACGATAAATAATTTAGATTCTTATCAGAAAAAATTTGCTGACTGTAATTTACTTAATTTGTAGTGCAGAGTACAAATTTTGGCTAATACGACACTTTATTTAGAACAACTAATATAATTAAATTTAATTTAAAATATTATTTTTTTTTAATTATTTTTATTATTTATTGTATATATTGAAAAAAAAAATTAAATTGATTTTCCATTTTATACCATCAAGCACTTTTAAAGCTCAAAATTTTTTTACTTTCACATTATTTAATTATTATTTTTTATCCTGTATAATATAATAAATAAATAAAAATTCCTGAGAAAAAAAAATGTAAAATTCCTCGAAAATTTAATTAAAAATTAAAAAAAAAAAATAATTCTCACTTTTCTATGCACATAAAAGTTCTTTGCGCATAGATTTATTTATTTTTTGGTTTAAAAAATTGTAAATTTAAATTAATAATTTTAATTAAAATAAAATACAATTTTACACTAAATTACACCATAATTTTTTTTTTATTAATTTACCAACCTGTTATTAAACTGTTATCACACCATTAAACTGTAGAGTTACTTTTGGGTTATTTTGTTAATAAAAACCTTTTCACCTAATTTAGTTACGTGTATTTTTTTATCTGTATTCACTAAAATGTAAAAAAAAATCACTTCAAACAAAATGAAAAATGTATGTACATAATTTAAAAAAAAACATATTTACATATATACATATATGTAAATAGATATTATGTACAAATGAATCGAAAAGCAAAAAAAAAAATATAATATAAAACTATAATTTTTCGTTTCTGTCTTTTGTCTTGTGTTTTTGTTTTTGGTTTTTTAACAAACCCCCCACAAAAATAAAAAAAAAAGAAATCGAAACCACAAAAAAACAAAAAATCTTTATGTAAATAATTTTGAAATTTATCTACACTTAAAACATAATCGTAGAGTGTGCGAATTTCAGGAGTATGCTAAACTGCGTAAATAATTTGGAACCACAAAGTATGAATTCTGGCATCGAACATGCCGCCCTGATGGTATCCGAGGAAAAGACCCAACATGATTCACGTAAGGATTTAAAACAAAATTAATCTAAAAAATATAAATTTTCAGTTTTTTTCTTTTTATGTTTCACATTTTGGTTTTTTTTTTGTGTTATTAAAACAAATAAAATATAATTAAAAGAAAATTAATAAAATATAAAAATATAAAATGAAAGAAATTCATTTAAAACAGAATTTCTCTACTATATACACAAACTATTTCTATATCTATCTATCTTTATATATTTCTTTTTCTATATATATGTATGTTAACAATTTGGAATATTAAAATATTAAATAAATAAATTTTAAATTTTAATTTTAATTAATTATTATGACGTCGACAATATATTTACAAATTTTTCCCATATTCCTAAATTAGTCTAAATTTATATTTACCCCTAAAAATATGCAAAAAATTTAAGTTTATGACAAGTTTTGTTACACGAGAATGGAAAATTTTTTTCATTGCATTTTTTTTAACGAAAAAGAAAGTTTAATGAAATCTTTAATTAGTTTGACTTGAAATAAGTTGAGTTTACTGAAATCCCGGAGCTCCTTAATTTAGTAAATTTCGAATTAGTAAATTTCGCCTTGATGTTTTTTTTTGTACGGAACACAAAGTTTTCGTGTTGTCTAATAAGTGGTAACAAACCACAATCTTAATCAATATTTAACATTTTAATATTCCAAATAATATTTAAAGTTTTGTATTTGTGACAAATTTTTTTTTGGATTTATTTTAATTTCATATTTGAATTAATTTATTATTTTGTTTGTCTTTTATCCCGATTTGTTTTTACTTTATTAATTATCCAGTTTTGTTTGATTTTATTGATTTTGATTGATGACAATTTGTTTATTCAATGTATTGGCAATATTAAGTAGTATTTTCATTTTTGATTATACAAGAATTCTTTTAATTTTTGATTATTAGCAAAGTGTTTCTATATTTAAATATAGTAAATTTGTTTTAAAATTTGTATTTTTACTTAAAATATTTAAAATATTAATAATGGTTTACAACGATCTAGTGTAATATAAAGGATAATTGACAGTTTGCCGAATTTGTCGAATGATTCAATAATCAAATTATTTCAGAAGTATTTAAAAAATACAAAATTCAAATTACTTACAAATTACAAAATTCAAACACTTTACTAATATTGCAAATTTTTTTTATTTAGTTTTTGGAAAGTTTTAAATTTTTATGCAATAGAAATTTTTGTTTTAAGAATATTTCTAATAATTTTAATTACTATACATACAATTTAATTATTACTAAGGCAGTCAATTTGGGAGGACATAATTTAATTATACTAAGAAATAGTAAACAACTACATAGTAATAGTAAATTACATTGTACACTACTGAGTGACACAGTGTTTTGTATGTAGAATATTAACAGAATCGTTAAATCTAAAAGCTATATGGTAAAGTAATTCACAAAAACTTGAATTGATTTTTTATTGTTTTAATTTTATTCAACAAAAATGGTTTTGGAACATCAAAACGTCTACAATTTTCGAATTATTAGTATCATAAAATTAAACATAATTAAAATTATGATACAATTTTATGAAATATTTTTGAAAAATAATTTTCTATAGTATAAAAATTAATTTCTAGCTTGAATATCAAATCTGTGTGGTTTTTTTTTATGTAATGTTTCCCAATGTTTACAATAATATTTTTATATATTTTTTTGTCCCATAGAAAAATTATAATTTGTAGTCAATTCAAAAATATATATTCTTTTTTAATCAAAATTTTAAAGATTTACTTTCATTTTTAAAAATTTATTTTTCCTTTTTTCTTAATTTTATATACTTTTATGAAAAATTAACAAATTTATTGACATATAAATTTCCAAAAAAAAAAAAATGACCTACAAAAATAATAATTTTAAATAAACATAAAATGCTATATTTAAAAACAAAAATTATGTTTAAAATTTCGTGGATAACAAAAACAAATTGGAGAAAAAAATTCAAAATTTTTAATTTAACTTTTGGCAACAAAAAAAAAAAAAAAAAATAATTTGGATACGAAACTATAAAATTCGAATTAAAAATTAAAAAAAAAAAAACATAAAATATGAAAAAAACAAAATATTAAAACAAAAAGTTTTTGGAACAACATCATTTTCATTAATGGTTGAAGGAATGGGACCCTATCCATTAAATGATGATAGCACAAATCTATTGGGTCCAACCTCAAATATATCAGGAATAACACCAGCACCGTGTCGTTATGTTAACTATGGTACAAATAATGCCAATACACCAGTTCCTACACGTAAATGTGTATATACAAGAGACAGTTTTCGAAGACATTCAGCACATGGAAGAATATGTTCGCAAGGTATTCCATTCTACCCTCGAAAAAAGCAATAAAAAAGCATATATATATATTTTTTTTGGTTAATTTACACCCTTACACACACAAATAAATTAACAAAATTTCAAATGAACAATTTGAAAAAAATAAAACACTTTAGTTTTAAGAGTGCAAAAATTATAAATAAATATATTCAAAATAAAAAAATTTGTAATAAAATTCACTCTAAAAAATCACTTAAGTTAATTAAAAATTTAAAAAAAAAATTTAAATTGCTAAATTTCTTTCTTTAATTTTGATATAATTCCAAAACGTACTTTCAAAAATTCAAAGCTTATAGTAGTAAATATTATGTATATGCCTGAAAGTATGTAATGGAATTATTTTATTTTGCTCCTAAAAGTATGCAATGGCATAAAGATTTATTAATATAAAATATGTAGCTAATGTAAAATGGTCCAATAAAATCCTTACAGTTGATAATTTTTTATATTTTAATTTTACCCTAAAAGTATGCAATAATAATAGAATTTTAAATAACAAGACTTGGGGTTTATTAAAATTGAAAATGTACAAAAAGAAAGATATTTAGCATAAAGATAGAAATAAAAATTATTTAAAAATCTAACAAAAAAAAATTATTTTTTAAGATTTTAATGAAATCTCAAATTAATGGAAATTTCAATAAACAAAAAAACCATATATTTTTTAATATCACCTTAAGGCCGATTATAAAACTTGGTCATTTTAAAAAAATAACCACCTTAATTTTAATTTATTTACATTTTGTTTTTTTTTAGCTAAAAACTGTTTAAATTTACTTATAGCAGGTAAAACAATCTACAAAACAACTGCAAATTTATAATATTAAAAATTGGATTTAAACATAAAATATACAACAAAATTTAAAAAGAAAAAGCATAAAGAGAAACATTGCCAATAATGTTGAAAACGACCAACATATAAATACTTACTATTAAAAGAAAATTATATAATTTTAACATAAAATATATTAAAAAAAAAAAAAATCTTGAGCTTTTATTTTTCATTAAAAATTTGTAAAAATATTTTAATTATTTTATTTTATTTATTTACAAATTATTAATTTGTATTTGTATAATTTAATTTATTAAAGAATATTATTTAAATTTTAACTCAACATTTAAATCAACATTAAAATTTTTAAATGCATTTATTTTTTGCATGATAATGATAAATGATTATATTCAATTTTTGGAATGACAAATCCCAGATACATTGTTGGCATGTTTTTCCCATTATAATTTATCTTTAATTTTTTTTTTTTATAGAAATATTTATAATTATTGTTAAAATATTCCTTTATATTTTTTATATTTTTTTTTATTTTTTTGTTTATGCATTTTACCAAACCTGCAAATCTACATATAATAAAAAAAAATACCTTGAAAAATTCTTACAAAACAGAACGACTTGCAGTTTTATCAAAGTTTATAAATATAGTATAAATTAAATTAAATTTAAACATAAAAAAAGCTTTTTACTAACTTTTACACTTTAATATTAATAATTAAAAATTTACTGCAAAAAATTTAATAATAAATTATTTTTCTTCCCAAAAATCAAAACAAAAAAATCAACAATATTATTTAGCTGCTTCCGAGCGTTGTTCCGAAGGCGCCCGCCATATCCAGCAGGGCCGAAACGGTGCCTCTGTGCCCCATCACCTTCGTCAGCAAGTACCTGCCTGCCAGAGCGGGCCTTGACTGAAGAACGCCTCACATCCTGAAACAGTTAGCTTACACTCCACAGATCAGCATTCACAGCATTCACAAAAAACCAAACAACAACATTCACAGCACTGCTTTGATAGCCACGATAACGATGACAATGATGAAGATGAAGATAAACGACATCAACAATCAAATAAATCAAAATATTATCATCATCAATCACCACATCATAGTATACATAGTCATCATAGTCATAGTCATCATTCATCACCACATCAATCGCATAGTAGTCATCATCACCAGCAGCAGCAACAACAACAGCAGCAGCATGATCGTACCACTAGTGATCATAAACAACAACAACATATATCACATTCACATCAGCACCAACATCATCGTCGAAGATCACGTCATGGTCATCATGGCCATAGCCATGATAATCATCATCATACACGACGAAAACAACAACAACAACAACAACAACAACATCATGAAAGTACATGTCCACGTCGCCATCGTTCGGCAACAGATGTATCATCAACATCAATAAATACATGTCATGATTCTTGTCCAGATCGTGAGGTACAAGAGATTTTGGTACGAAAACCATGTTGTGGTGGCGGTAATACTAGTGGTGGTGCATCATCATCTCGAACTGAATTAGCACAATATTTTGCTGAAGATTTATATGGGTGTAGTTCAAGACGACCATCATCTTGTTGTACATCTTCCGATTATTGTTATCATACTGATTCAACTAGTTTATATGGTTCACGATCATCATTAAGTCGTAACAATTCAATGAAATCAGCATCAATAGCAATGCGACGAAGACGTTCATCACATCATCGACATCCATCATATAGTTCAATATCATTACGTGGATTAAATACTAGTAATCCAGATAGTCAATTTGGTTCATTAGCATCATTATTTGATAAGCCACATGATGCTGGTAGTGGTAAAATTGTTGTATCACCATCTAAAGTAACAATTGAACATCAATCTAAAGATGATACAACAGCTGTTAAAGAATTGCCTGAATATGCATGTTCACCATCACCAATACGATGGAGTTTTTTAGCTGATAGTGGTAGTAAAACACCATCAGAATTTGATGTTGCTGCTGCAGCCGCTGCTCATGATTCACGTGAACGTTTAGCTAAATCATCATCGAAAAAATCTATTAATAGTGGTGATGAAAAACATCAACATCATCATCAACAACAACAACAACATCAACAAAAACATCATCATCATCAACAACGTTCTAATCAACAACAACAACGTGTACAAAAATACCATCATGATAGTCCAACAACATGCAATAATACTGGTGTTAATACATTAAGCAATCGTAACAATAACAATATAAATAATAATAATAATAATAATTTAATTGGTATTGAAAGTAGTGAAGCATCAACAACTGTTATATTCCATCAGGAAGGTGAGGCGTTTAATAATTGTTGTAATAATTATTTACAATGTAATGCCTATATTGATCAAGATTTACAAATAACTAGTGAAGATATATGTGGTTATTTATCAAAAGGTAATGATGGTGAAATATTAAATAATAGTAAAAATTATCCATTTCAACCATCAAATGCATTAGAATTTCAATATAAAAATAATTTTCCATCATCATCATTTAATTTTAATAATAATAATAATAGTAATAATTTAATTGATTCAAGACGTAATTCAACAAAAGAAACAAATTTAAATCAAAATAATATTGATAATACAATATTAAATGGATCAAATTCATTATTATTAGGTGGTGATACATCAACAACAACAACATTATCACCAACAAATATTAATTTATCATCTAGTTCAAATAATATAAATATAATATTTAATTCATATATGGAAAATAATACAAATAATGAAGTTAAATTTATAAATACATCTAGAGAAAATGATTTAAATGATCATACAAATTTTTTATTATATAATAATTATTCATCATCATCTAATTATGATTATACAAATATGTCATCAAATTCATTATTTGATAAACCACTTGGTATTGATGAAATACCATCAACATCTGGTCAAATATTATTAGAAAATTTTCAACAACAACAACAACAACAACAACAATTATCACAATCATCAACATTAGAAAGTTTAGAAACAGCATCAAATCATAATTTATTATATTATCGATATTCAACACAATCAGATGGTCAACAAAATTTTGAATTATCACCATCATCACCGCAACATTTTAATGGTCAAAATAATCAACAACAACAACAACAACAATTGAATGAATCATTATCATCAATGCAAAATCAATTTCATTATCATGATAATAATGTTATTTCTTCATCTTCTTCCTCGAATCATCATTACGGTAGACGTAATAACAATAATAATAATAATAATAATAATAGTAACGATAACGATAATAGTAATTTTAAGTTTGGCAATGCTTTTAGAAAAGTCCGTAAACGTGCACGTAAATGCGCTGAATATTTACGTAAAAAATAAAATTATTATAAATAAATATAAAATGAAATTTAATTAAAAATTCCACTATGAAAATTTTTCAAAAAGAAAATTAAAACACCCACACATTTATAATACACAACGATTCGATTATAAAACAAAAAAATATACAGTAAAAATAATTTTTAAAAAATTAATTAATTAATTAATTAATAAAAACATACAAAATAAAAACTAATAATTATTATAGACAAAAAAAAAATGCTAAAACTCTTCCATATAAATATGAAAATGTTTGCGACATATTCACATAATGCATATTCACATAAACATAACTTAAAATTTACTTACCAAAAAAAAAAAACCAAACAAAAAATTAATTAAATTAAATTCTCTAAGATAAGAAGTAAATTATATATATAAAAAAAAACTAATTATACTATAAATATTTAACAAGAAAATTATTTAATATTTATCACGGATATTACGACTTTTCAGACAAGTGATTTAAATTTTAAGAAATAAATTAATTTAAAACAAAAATTATGTAATTAAATTTTAATTAAGAAAATCAAATACAAAAAAAAAAAATTAGGCAAAATAAATGAAATTAAAATTATAATTAAATTTTACAAATGCTAAAACAAAAAAAAAACAAAAAACGAGGAAAAATTTATATTATTTATAGCCTAATTATTTATATAACCATTTTTGCGTTAGATATCAAAAATAGATTTACAAGAAAATTTAATAAAAATGAAAAAAAGAAAATGTAAATAAATAATTAATTAAATAAAATAAAAATAATAAAATTTAAAAAATAAGTAAAAAGAAAAAATTAATATTTTAATTATTATTGTAAGTTAGGATATTTTCAAAAAAAAAATATAAATTTTTGTTGTTAGGAAATAATTTTATTGTTATTAAAAAAATGAAATTAAAAATAATTAATTAATTAAATTTAAAGAAGAAGAAAAACAAAAAAATATTAATTATATAAAAAAAAACACGGATATTATTTTATAAATAATTAACAAATTTTGTGATTAAAGATTTTTTATATTTCATTTTTTTTTTTTACATATTTTATTTACATTAATTTTAATTTTAATTATGTATTTAAAAAAAAAATTAAAATCATATTAAAAATTATTCTTAGAAAAATCATAAAATGATCACAAAAACAAAAAAAAATTAACAACAAATTAATGAGAAAAAAAATTCTAAATTTATAATAAAATAATTTACTGAAACAAAACAAAGAAAATTAAATTAAATTAATTAAATAAAACTATATAATAATAATAATAATAATAAATATTTAGGAATTAATTAATAATTTTAATATTTAAAGAAAAAAATAAGTTATTTAAGATGTAATTTAATATAATATTTATATAAGTTGATGCTAATGTACAATAGTTTTTCTATCTTGTAAACATAATCGTTTTTATAAAGTAAATTACATAATAGAATAATATTATAACCTAAGAGAAATCGTTAAAATCTACTACAGTGTTTAGGTTTCCAGTATAATCAAGGTACATTGTAGTTTTCCCAGACATTAAGTCCTTTCAAATATTATCTAAGGAGCTAACGTTTTTAAAATTTTGAACTATCTTGAATATAATATGTTGATGAAGTTCCTGGTGTTTCTGTGTTTTAGGTCAATTTTAAAAAACGTCTTGCTCCTTTGATACATATTTAGAAATACTTAATGGCTGAGAAAATAAAATTAATGTAATTATGTCTTTTAGGATATTGAATCCGGAAATATTGTAGTAGATTTTCTCATTTTTGTGGAACATATATTTTTCTATTATGTGCTTCGTAGGTTTTTTGTCCATACAATAAGATTAGTTAAATTGATTCATGATATTTTTTAACATCATTTGACTCATAATTTAAGGATTATTAACACACATTAACAACATAAATTATTAACGACATATACATACATTAACAAACAACATACATGAAACATTAATGACATTAGCATTGACAAAATAATATAAATCTGATAAAAAAAATAACCAAAAAATGCAATTTAATATTAGATTATTATATTATTTTTTTTATTAAAAAAAAAAGCACCTCTGGCGTTAATAAATTATATATAAATATTAAAAATTTAATATGTAGTAGAATTATTATAATAAAATGAAATTAATTAAGTAAATATTTTCATTTTTTTTTATTTAATAAAATTAAGTAAATTAATTAAATAAATAAAAATTCTTCCACATTTATTTATTTATATAAATTAAATTATATATTTTTAATGATAATTATTAGACTATTTTTTTAAAAAATTAGGTTAATCTAAATAAATATTAAATTAGTCTAATTATTTAATTTAAACTAATTTATAATTATTAATATTTTTTTAATTAATAGATTTTTGCATTATTTTAAATTTTAAATTAAATGAAAATAAGAAGAAAAAAACGGTTTCTAAATATATAGTGGCAAAATGAGTAGACACTAGAGTAGAATTCTGGCCAATTAATAAAAAAAAATATACAATTAATAAAAATGCTCAAGAATTTAGATGGAAAGTTAAACAAGTATATGGCCAAAAAATTTATGAGATCAATTTACAAATTTTTCTTTACTTAAATTTAATTTTTTTTTAATTTCTTCTTATTTGGATCCTCTTTATTAGGGTGGTCCAGTTCTTCCCAGTTTACTCTTTTTTTACAATTATTAAAAAAATCTTCTTTTAAAATTTAAAAATATATTCAAAATAATAAAGAAAAACTATTAAGAATTAAGTAAAATTAATAAAAAAAAATGTAAAAATTAAAAATATGTAATAATAATGAAATTATTTTATAATTATGTAAAATCGAAGTTTTTATTTTAACATTTTCTGTGGCTTTGTCTTTGCACAAAATAAAATTAATTGTAGAATACCAAAAAAAAAACTACAAACAAAATAAATAAATAAAATATTGGATATAAAATAATAAAATAAAATAATATTAATAAAAAAAAAAAAATATTCATATAGAAAATTTAGTAAAACATAATTATTTAAAATATGAGTAAATGATGGATTATTAACTAATTTTTCGTGAAACAATTAATTTGAAATTTCTCCCATTCATATCTAATATTATTTTATATATGTCATTATAACCGTTTTATATGTCAAATGCCATCATAAGCGTTTGACAATTGGTAAATTTTCGTTCTATATAAAATTTAAAAATTAATTATCAATATTATATATCACATCAACATGACACTAGAAAATTTGATGTTAATTATAAAAGGAATTGAATGTGAATAATTATTTGTAGCTATAAAATATCAGTTAAAAAATCTATTTAATTTGTTTTACAATCATCCATTTGTCAGAGCTGTCAATATGTCAAACTGTCATAGAACTGCCATTTTAAAAAAAAAAAATCGATTATATTTACTTTATTAAACAAAATTTCTAAATAATTTTTTTTTTTTATAAAAATGTTGCTACAATTTCACACCTAATTTCCATCTATCCTCATTATATAGTCATATTACTTTATACTAAATGAATTAAAATTAAAATTAAATTGTCATTAAATTGTAAATAAAATATTTTAATTAATTATTATTTTAATTACGATTTTTTTTTATATAATTATAATAAATAAATAAATAAAAACAATATATTTGATGCACTGCCAATAAGGTTTTTTTAAATAACGAACAAAACAAAACAAAAAATTAAATAAATATTTAAATAAATTAATAATTAATAATATTTAAAAGACATATTTATATAAACACATTAGACAAAAAAAAATCAAATAAATTTAAATTATAAAAAAAGAAAACAAAAAATATTAGTTAAATATTTTAAATTTAAAAAATCTTATATATTATATATAAATATTTAAAAACAAAAATTCTCGTAGTTGAAATTATAAATGAAAAAAAGAATCTATTAAAAACCAAAAAAAAAAAAAATTTTTAAATCTAAGAATTTTATACTGGAATTAAAATGATACAAAAACGGTACGTAAATTTAAATTGAACCTTAGTCCAAAACATAAATTATTAATTCACAATTTAAAAAAAAATTACTGCCTTGCATTATAAATTGCATAAATTACATAAATAAATATATTTCATCTAATATAAATTTACAAAAAGATTTTTCTAATAAGTTTTATAGATTTTCTAATTAGTTTAACAGTTCTGTTAAATGTTAGTTAAATTTTGTGATTCAAATTTGTTTTTAATGAATAAAATCGTACTTTGTAAAAAAAATTTCATTTTTCTACTTGCATAAATATATTGCATAACTTCAGGCTGCATACATTGTGAAATTATAAATAAACAAATAAAAATCATTGCCACTTTAAAATTATCTAATGTTTGTCTACAAACAAGCGGCACTGTGATGTATCATTTATTAAATTCCAGTATTATTGTAAATATAATTATGTTTTTAAAAAACATAAATTTATAATAATTTACAATTTTTTTTTTTAATATTTTTTAAATTTAAAACCCAATTAATTCCATAAAAAACATATATATTATTTTATATTTAGCCTCGCTATAAAAATTCAAGTATGTAATTGTAATAGAAAAAAGAAAATAAATTATTTAAAAAAAAAAATATTATGTTTTAAAATAAACATAAACAACAACAAAAAAAACGAAAATACAAAATTAATTAAATAAATTGCAAAAAATTCTAGTCAAAACAATTATTAAAAACATTAAAAAATACCCGTTTTCTCTGAACTACAAATAATTTTAATTTAAATTAAAAGAAAACGCAATAAGAGCGAATGTTGTTGAGAAAATTTAAATTTAATTATAAAAAAAAAAACATAAGATATATTTAAATAAATCAACAAAAAAAATATATTTTTTAAGAGCAACAGCAAAAACAAATTAAAAATATAAAAAAAATTTTTACATTAAAAATACATACAAAGAAAATTAAATTATACTAAAAATATTTAAGAGAAAAAAAACTAACCAGAAGAACAAAAAATATCTCAAAAACTAAAAACAAAAATTCTACGAAAATTCAAAATATAATTTATGTATAGGTTAGCTGTTAGCATAAAAGGATTAAAAACTTAAAATGAAATAATTATCATAACTTAAAATAAAACAAACCTATTTAGTATTTAAATAAAAAATAAAATAACAAATATAGTAGACAAATTTTTCTTTTTCATCTTTATAAAAAGTAAAAATAAAATTCAATTCAATTATAATTATTGAAAAATAGAAAATCACATAAATTTGAAGTTTTGAAATGAAAATAATTAACAGAAGAATTGAATTTATTTAAAAAAAATATTTTTAGCTTTCCTAATATATTTTTAATATTTGAATTTCAAAAAGTTAAAGTTTACTAATTTCTGTTAATTCCGCAGCTTTAAACTAACTTCTTTACAATGTCTCGACTGTGGTATCTGACGTTAATAGTAAATTTAATTAACTATTAGATCAGTTTTACATTATCGACATTTTACATATATAACTCGACAATTTGCTCCCTGTTTATTTGAGATCTCGACATCACAAATGAAAGAGTAATATTAAATATTCAAATTTTTTAACACACTTTTTCATTCGTCATTCTATTTTTCAACAAATTTGATGTCTCGACATTATTTATGTATCTTTCTATGGTAAACAAAAAAAAAAAGATTTTTACAATGTAGAATATTCTGGATTAAATCTTATAAGAAATTTAAACAATTAATAAAAAATTATTAAAAAAACAAAAAATAAATGAAAAATTATTATTTATTACAAAATTTATGATACCATTTATAAACGAATAGAAATAATAAATAAAAAAAAAAAATCAAATTAAAAAAAAATTAAAAGTCATTATAAACATTAGTAAAATATTCAAGACTTTTGGAAAAAAATTATATTTATAATATAAATTAAAAATAACAAAATTTTAATTTAAAAATTTAAAAATTATCATATTTTTTCTATGGTAATTGTTTAATTTTAAGAAGAAAAAAACAATATTACATATTTTCAAAAGTCCTAAATTTTTTACAAAATGTTCATAATTTATATGACTTTTTCGATATTAATAAATTGAAACTGTTTTTCGTTGTAAACTTGATAATAAACTGTAAAAAAAAGAAGAACAAAACTGATTAAAAAAAAAAACATTTTACCATTTAAATAATTTTTTAAATTATAAAAACAAATAAAAACCATTATAATCAACAGGTGGCTTTCTTATATTTAAAAAAATAATCTACAGATGGCGTTATTATTATTAAAATAATTAACAGATGGCGTTGTTTCTTCATCATAATATTTAAAAATTCCCCAAAACAAAGTTTATTTTATATTTCAAGATTTACTTCTAAAAACAGTATCATATTAATATTGGGCGTTATTCTAAATGTAAATATATATTAATATTTAATAAAACATTTTAATATTTAAAATAAATAAAATTAATAATAAATGAAAAAAAAAAAAACAAACCAAAACAAGAAAAAAAAAGCAAGTATAGACTTAAAAGTTAAATTTAAAATAAATAAAAATAATTAATTAATTAAATAAATAAATTTATTATATTACAACAAGAAAAAATATATGAAAAAAAAGCATTTGAAATTAAATTTTTTTTTATTATTTTATCAGCATGAAAAATAAATAATAATAATTTTGAAAATTTTATGATTTTTTCAATCTAAAAGAAAAAAATATCACAAAATAAAAAATTAATATTTTTTAGTTAGATTTCTATAAAACCAATAAAATATAATTGAATTATTTCCAACATAAAATTCAAATGTTTCTTAATTTTTCCTTTAATTTTATTATAAAACAAAATAATAGCAAAAAAAATATATATATATAAAATAATTAAAAATATAATAAATAACAAACAAAAAAAACAAATATAATTATTGTGATTTGATAAGATATTTTTAATTAATTAAAAAATTATTAATTTTTTGTTAATTCTAATTTTTATCAAAAAAAAAACAAACTTCGATGCAATATATCCGTAGATATCATTATTACAAAAAAAAAATTAAAAATTATAAAAAAAAAACAATTATCTCTCGATTTACTTTTGCTCAATTTAGCAAAGAAAATAAATAAAAAAAAATACGTTAAGAAAAAAAATTGTTTTTCAATTTTGTTTTTAATTTTCAGAATTTCTAAAATTTCCAGAAAAGCTTTGCAAATTACGTAAATGAATGTTGTGGCCAAAAAAATTATTTTGTACCATCCCCTATTAACCTGAATTTAAAAATGGGGTGCTGGCTTGTGTTCTATAATACTACATTAATTTCATCAAAAAAATGTCCAAAATTCAACCCCTAAATAAAATTTTACCCTAACACAGTTTACTGGCAAGAAAATTGCATACATTTAGGAAAAATTTATTACAATGACATAATTACTAGAATTAAAGATTAAAATTATTTGAAAAAAAAAACAATTCAAATCCTAAAATATAATTATGGACTCGCGATTGGCATACCAAGAAAATTTTGGATCATCCCCTGTAAAAAAATCTACCCCTTTTCATTTTCCCATACATTATAGCCATACTCAACTCATATTTACTTTTATCATTAATAAAAAAAATAGAAAAATACTATATTTATATTAATGTTATTCATTGGGTATGTACTACGATACTGGTTTGAATGAAAGGTAATTAAAATACCTACATTTTGATATAGTATACAAATAAATTGTAATAAGCATTGCCATACTCAACTTATACTTACTTTTATCATTAATAGAAAAATACTATATTTATATGTAGTATACGTATAGATGTTAACTTATTGCAGCTTAAAAATTGTTAGTGCCTAAAAGTATGCAAAAAAACCGTTGTCTTATATAATATTTTAATTTTTTTTTCCTAAAAATATGTAAAAGAATCGTTACAGCTTGGTTGGTTAGTAGAGGGGGGGGGGGGGATTAGATCGGCTAATCCACGTACCTAGACCATAGGGTCTATTGTACCCCCTCACGAAGCGTGATATTCCGTTCCAACAGCTTAGTTCACTTTATAATATAATATAAACTAAATCCGATTTCGATAGATTAAGATTTTGAAACAGAATTCAGTTTCAGCCACACAGAAAATAACAACATAAAAATAGAAACTCGTACAGTAATTGTTAGATTATATTTTATAGTTTTATTAGAAAGATAGACTATAATAATACTTGAAAACATTTAAACACAATAATAAATTAATTTTCTTATATTTATAAATTTAATATAATATAGTAAAGAAATTTATTATATTTAGTTATTTAATTATATTCATTATAAATGAATTTTGGAAAAAAGAAAAGAAATAATTATAAAATTAAATTTTGAGCAGAATTATTTATCTTAATTTTAATTATTTAATGATAAAGAAAAATAATAAATTTTGTTTTAATCAAAATAAAAATTTTAATATTTTTAACGATCTAATAAATAATACTTAAATAAAAAAAATAAATCTCTACAACAAAAATCACAATATTAGTATAGAAATTTTTTCATAATTTTATGTTTAACTTAATGAGTGTATAGTTTAAATAGTTTTAAAAAAAAAAAAAATTGGAAAATTTATGCTAATCGGCAGTAAATTTAGTTCTTATATGAATATTAAGTAAAATTATAATAATTTTAAATATTTAATTATGAAATTTAAATTTTAATGTCAAGCTTCATCACTATTATCTTCTTCTGTGCCATCAAGTAGCATCGTTGTTGATCCATAACTACGGAGTCTGTAAATACAATAAAAAAATTATATAATTTTTTTTTTTTTTAATTTAATGGAAATTAATTTTATAATTGAAAATAAATTATAATACCAAACTATATAAATATTTATTATTTATACCAATCGCAATATTAAATAAAATATAATAATAAAAACTAAAAAAAATATTATCAAAAAAAAGCCAATTTTTTCTTAAGCACACTAGAAATAAATTAAACACGCCACAAAAAACTCATTTCAGAAAACACTATAAAACTTACATCATCATCATCAGATACTTTTAAACCATCCAAATTAATACTGTTCCTAGAAAATCCATCTTTTTTATTTGTCAAACCAGTGGTCTGTTTTTGTTGTTGTTGTCCACTAGATTGTGATGAACGTGTTACTGAATGTTCATCAAAAAATTGTATAGCATCATTTAAACTTTGACGATTTAATTCAGCAGCAACAGCATTTGATATTACATCTGAATTACGTTTTGATGATGATGAATTTCCACTTTGTTTAAAATTATTTTGAAATTTATTTGATGATGTAGAACGTTCACGTTGTTCACGTTCAAATTTCTGTTTGGCACGTTCAAATTCAAAATTTCTTTGTTTCGATTCAAATATATTATCTTCTAAATGAGTTTGTTTAGCATCAAAATATGATTGTGTTATATTATTACGATCAGAATTTGTACTAATATTACGTATTTTTGATTCAGCACAATTATTAATATTTCCACCAACAATATTAAAATTACCACTAGAATGTCGTGTATCATCAAATATTTGACGAAGATCATTAATACTTGGTTTACATTGATCAACTGATATATTTGTGGATTTTGTATGGTGATGTCCGCTTGATGGACCATAATGAGAATGTGTACGTGAATGTGGACTAATTGATCGACTTTAATCATATATAGTTAATTTTACGTGGTTTTATTTACAAATATTTTTTTTTATTAGAAAAAATATGCCAAAATAATTAAAATTTCGTTAAAGATGTGCATAAATTTTATTTACAAAAATTTTGAAATATTATTTCGTTTTTTTTTTTTAATTTTCATTATTAATAATAAATAAGATAAATAGGCGCAGCGCAGCGTCCAAAAGTAATAATTATATCAATTTTTTGTTGTTAGTTAAAATACAAAAATAAAATTGTGAAATATTTGCTGAATTAAATTTTAATGAAGACGAAAAAAATTGGAAAATATTACTTTAAAAAAAAAACTTACCGTGTTTGCAAGTGTTGAATTTGAACTTGTAAACCTTCAGTCTGACCACTCAATTCATCATTGGTACGTTGTAATCGACGCACTTGATTACATGTAGCATCCAATTCATCTTCCGCTACAGCTAATTCACGTTTAAGTTCTTCGACACGACACCGTAAGCGTTTAACCTATTTAAGAGAAGTTTCACTTATATATAAAAGCAATTGAAATTTTATTGTTAATTACCTCTCCTTCATATTGTTCAGCTCTACGTACAGCATGACCCAATTCAACATTAGCTTCTGACAATAGTTTTTTTAATTTGGAATGTGACAATTTCATTTCATTCATTTCCTACAAAAAGGAAGAACAAATTATTTCATTTTAGAGAATATTAAAAAATAAAATTTACTTTGTTCTTTTCAATAAGCTCTTGTTGAATAGCTCTGTATTCCATATCTGTTGCTTGTATTGGTCTTCCTTTACGATCAGATCTTTCCTAAAAAAAAATTGACGAAAATTTAAATAATTAATGAAAATAAATATTATTATTTCATATTTACTTGGAAATCACGAATTTCAGCTCTCAATTTCTTATTATCTCTTTCCATTGCTAATTTTTCAGTTTCTAAACGTTCACGTTTACCCCATTCAGATGCATTTTCTGCTTGCAGTCTTTCAAGCTATAAAATATTTTTATACAATTTAACAATAAAATTATTTTACATTAAAAAAAAATTTGTTCTTACTTCAGTTCGTAATTCACCTAATCTCTTTTCAAGATTTTCACGTGAAGTTACTTCTTCTTGTAGCGAATTTGTCAATATTCGTACTTCAGCTCGATGTTGTTCTTGAAGTGTTAAAAGCTCTCGAACAGCATCCTTTATACATATTTTTTTTTTTAATATTTTCCGAAAATAAATTTAATAAAAATAAATTTTACCTGTTTAGCTGCACGTAATTCTTCTTGTTTGTCCCCAACTTCTTTCAATTCTATTGAAAGTTTTTCTAAATTTATATGCAAAGAATTTTTCTCCCTAAAAAATATTTAATTTTATTAGAAATTTTAGAAAATTTTCCAACAACAAATTTTTTTTTAATATTATAAAAAATTACTCTCTTTCTGCTTGAATTGTTTTTTGAGTTTCATCCAGTCGCAACTGTAACATGGAAATTTTCTGTAATAAATACTCTTCATCAAAATCATCTTTCGATAATTGCTGAATAAGACGTTTTTCTTCGGCCGATTCATCTTCAGCTACAACAAATCAAATTAAAATTAAATTTCGGAAGTTTTTAAGATTAATTCTATATTTACTTAAAATATCATTCACAGTTTTTGGTACGGCACCTTGTAATACATATTCTTCAATATCTAAATCTTTTGTCTCATTACAAACAGCTTTCGTAACCTTTAATTGAAATTTACATTAATAACATACCAATTTTTATTTTAAACTAAAAACAGAAAAAAAAATAAAAAAACTTACAAGTCCATCTTCACTATTAACATTTTTTAAACCATCTGATGATATATCTGGTGAACAACGATTATCACGTTCGGGTTCTTCACCATTTTCATGGCTAAAATAAGAAAATACAATTAATTATAATTAGGTATATAAAATTTAGAATATTTTTTTTAACCCAGGTTTATTAAATTGTCCAGCATGTTTCATTATAAGCATATGAACTTTTTCCATTTCTTTTTTCAATTGTGTTATTTGACATTCTAAATCATTTTTTTCACGTTTATATGAATTTGATTCTTTGATGGCAGCTTCTAAACTTGTTCTTAATTGTTTAGATTCATCTCTGGCTTTATTACGTTCATTACGAACCTAAAAAGAATATACATATTGAAATTATAAAATTTAAAAAAAAAAAATAATTTTCACCTCCATCTTAACTACAAATTTCTTTAAAATGCAAATTAGAAATTCCTGTTATGGCATTTTTTGTAACCGTAATAAATGAAAACTTTAGTGTTTTATTGGATTATATAGCATATTGGATTTGAAATATGTGTGTGCAATTGACATTAAAATGCATACAAAAAAAAGTTTTGAAATATTGATTTAACAAAACCAGTTAGTATTAAGTATTTATAGAATATTATATATTATAATTTTAAAAGAAAAATTATATATTATATAGAGAGTAGGAAAACAATAAACAAAAAAATATTTTCAATTTGTTTAATTTGGACATTGTGTTTGTCTTTTCAATTCCAATTAAGTTTGTTGTTATAGAAACAAATCAAATGTATATGTAAAACTTGTTAGATTTGTTTATTTATTATTTAAAAACATACCTTGGCCCATTTTTCTCTCCAATTTGCTGTACAATCAGACCACCATTTCATTGTTTTTTCCATTTGTGCAGCACGAGCACGAGCTTCTTCTAATTCACGTTGTCTTTGGGACTAAAAAATTAAAATTTAATAAAAAAAATAATAAAAAAAATACAAAAATGTTTGAATATATAAAATGTTTACTTCTCTTGCTTCCCATTCAGTTTCACCAAATCTAGAAGACATTGATGTTGCTACTGCAGATGGATTTGAATCAATTTGCCTCCTTGGAGGAGCACCTAAAGATGCAACACCTATAATATATTAGAAATTTTATTTACCTTTTTAATATATGTATATTTTTCAAGCAGGAAGAATAATAATAAAATCTAAATTACCTCCGCCTTGGGACATTTTGTTTAATTTCCAAATCTGCTTTATTAATTTAATTTATTTAACAGTAAAATATTAGCCAGGATATCAGGAAAAAAAATCAACTCGACAACAAAAAAAAAATATTAGTTTTGACTTTTCATTAGTTCACAATTTCAAATACTCACAAATTATGCACACTAATGTTACGACATCTATATGTCAAAAATTAAATTTATAACATTTTTACTAACATGGCAAAACTATATAATTCAGCACCAAACCTGTCAAAAAATTATTCATTATTGCAATAATAAAATCTACTACTTTGATCTTTTGATGATTTTTTTTTTGTTAAAATTTTTGTTCAGCCGCCCCAGCAGTCAGTACTTTTAAGTAAATTCTCACGAAAACACTGAAAAAATGGCGAGCGATTGACGGGTGTTTAAAACATTTTTTTTTTCTCTGCTATTAATTTTAATTTAATTTTTAATTGGCAAAAAAATAACAATAAAAAGAACTCCATTTAGAAAAAATGTTAAAAACGGGGTGAATTTACGTTTTTTTTAAATTAAATTATAGAATATAACAATTGAAATGAATAAAAAAATCTATAATTTCAAAATTTCTAAATTTGTTGCGTAAAATTTTTTTCTTGTGAAATTTCATCAAGCAAAATGAAAAATTAATATTTAATTTTTTTTTCTGGTGAAATCGAGTGAATTATCCAAGGAGAAGTGTGGATAAAAGTGGTGTATGTGTAAAAACAAAAAATCAACAATTTATTTACGAAAAACACAATTTTCTTTGTTCAATTTAATTAAATTTGTCTCTGCATCATTTCGATATTTGTTTTCTTGAAACTCAAAATTAATAATTTTTCTATTATTATCACCTACCATAAAATTATAAAAATAAATATAATTCTTTATTTTTTGTATATTTCCCCAAAAAAAATCTACATATGGACACCCAGTCGTCAGCAGCAACAAATAAATACACAAGATAGGGGGGCCATCATTTTAAGAATTGAAAAAAAAAAACATAATTTTTTTTTTTTGCGTCGACAGCAAAATAACAACAACTAAATTATTGACAAGACAAAAAATTTATATATTTTATATAAAAATAGAGGGAAGACGTGACTGTTTAAAAATCATTTAGACTCTTTTTTACAATATAATTATGTTTTTGGATTATTGTGCGGGTAATGTTATATACGAGATTGTAAAATATGTACACAATATTGCGGTTTTCAGAAAACCCAGATATTTTATTACAATTTCTAATTTAAAAAATAGTCAAAATCTATGTAGAATATAATCTACTATCAAGTCAAACTTTAATGTCAATTTTGCACTAATAACTAATCTTTAAGTTCATTTTGATTATATGAACATTACGCATTTTCAGTCTTAACAGGCTACACAAATAATGCTCAACTCCGAAAATACGAATTCGTCAACTCATTAAGTATACCACACATTGTATGAGTAAGCTATGGATGTTTCGACTGAAAGAGCTATGTCAATCAATGGGCCCAAGAGTGGTGCGGGGTTTACCTTAAAATACATCCTTGTTTCATATACTAACATAATGGTTTATTAAATATTATAAATTGATAAAGCAATATTGAAAAACAAGAAAAAATGAGTAGGAAGTTTTTGGGTTTGTCTTATTTTCCATCGTCCTCAAATTTCTTTCAAGTTTTTCCCAGGGTTTTCCCATGAATTTACATTTATAATTTGTATCCTTTTCATATAATACATTGTATTTATATATGTACATAATATTATTTAAAATGTATAATATTTTATTATTTTGTTGGTGATGGATTTTCCGATTACACTTTCTTTGAAACATTTCTATAATATATAATAAATAGATATACAGTATACAATAGGAATAGAGTGCTCAATATTGTGTATATTGAAACATCAGAACACGATATTGAAAATATTAAATAAGAAATAACGGCTTTTTTATATGTACAGATATTCAGGATTTCATCAATTTAAGAAATATACTTATATATAGGTATAATAATTATACAATGTATTATAAATAGGAAAATTCTTGCGTGCGCATGTAAAAATATGAAATATTAGTTCTTACATAAAATTGTAGTATATGTATAGACAAAGCTACTAATAAATATACTAAATATATAAAAAAGTTTTGGAATAAAAGAAAAACAAAAAAAAAAAATTATAGAATGAAAATGATTTTTTGTGAATGAATCACAGGAAAATTTTCAGTTATATACAAAGAGAGGTTTTTTCCTTTTATATATCCTTATAATATGTATACGCGTCCTTTGAGAATTTCACAAGAAAATTGTATCTAACAGAAAATAGTCATAATGAAAAGCTCTCAGAGACAAAATTAATAGATTTATATTGTATAATATTGTATTTAAATTATTATATAGTATATGTATGGATAGAGTTTAAATCAAATGAAATTTTAAAACAATTTCAACTCTCCATAGCGGAAAACCCCTGTAAATCCACATTTCAGTCTAAATTCTATTTTCACTTTACGATGTACTAAAGTGAAATATTATTCAATTAACGAAAAATTTAGTTGTTAAATTTGAATACTAAATCATTTATACAACAAAGTTACAATTTATTTCCATAAAAACGAAAAATTATGTTACATTTTTTTTCGGTTTTTCAAAAATGACGCCACATTTCTAAAAACGGAAATATTACATTAAAGGAAAAAAAAACAACCCTTTTATTTTTATTTTTTTGGTAAATTTATAATTATTGTTCTATTCTCCCGGTTTTTTCTTTCTTATACTATTTTTCCCACTCATATTGGGCGCGCATATATCTAACTACAAAAAAATTATATATATTATTTTTTTTTGTGTATGTGAACGCCTTTAAAAGTCATGTCCTTTTTGCACAATTTAACACATATATATTTTGTATATACATCACCAGGATTGAAAGCTGTTTTTTTTGTTGTTAATTTTCTCTTGCGATTTACTTTTATTACACATTTTTTTTACACAATGAGTTTGTGTCTTGAATGGTTCGGTCTTTTATTCGTTTATACGGCTATCAAATACTTATGGTCCTTTTACATCTTTTTGGGCGGTTTAATTTATTATAATAAATAACATGTATAATACCCAATAGTCTATTCTACAAGAAACATCTTCTCTAAATAATATATCCTTTAAAATAAACTTTTGAAGGTTATTAATAATAATAAAAAAAAGAAATTTCATATTTATGGATAAAATCAGGCTCAATTTTGTATACTCCAAAAATTATAATTACGTCTAGACAAAAATTGGGAAAATTGTGTTAAAAAGACAATATATATACCGTATAAGTGTTATTGGAAAATTGTTGTGTTGAAATTAGGGAAAAATGTTTGAAAGAAAAACATCAGGGAAAAGTTTTATTATTTGGTTTTCATTTTTCCCTAAAATTTTAAAAATGCAAATTTTGATTGGAGGCAATTGAAATTTACTGCATCATTTTTTAGTATATTATTCTAATCCTCAAAAAAAATTAATAATTACGTCTAGACAAGAAATTGTGTGTTTCGATACAAATAAATAGAATACTTACTATATAAAAAAAGTGTTTATAATTCTTTTTATAATAATTCTAATTTTCTTCTTATAATTTTAGTCTTTTTTCCTAATCAAGTTTTGTAAATATACATACTTATATCATTAACTTAATTTAAATATTAATAATGAATTTATAATTATTGAAATAATAATATAAATAAATAAAAAAATTAATTAAATTAAAAATATGATATAAACGTAAATATTATTTGATTAAGTTTTAATTATATATATATATACCTATATATATATCTAAATATATAGTTGGTGAAAATTTAATAAGGTGAAATAATAAAAAATATAATAATATAAAATTTCAAATATTATATATACAAAAAAAAAATAATTAAAAAAATAAATATTTAAACAACAACAACAACAACAAAACTTAATATTTATTTTATTTAATTTTTCTCTTATTAATTAAAAATTACAAAGCATAAAAAAAAATAGAAAGAAAAAAAAAATCAATCAAATAATTTTGCACCATTTTGTAATCCATACACAAATGAAAACTTCGCATTTTTCGTCGTCAAATTACGACTTTCCCAGTCGCCCTCATTTACAGGGCGGTAATATAAGCAGCAGCAGTAACAGCAACAGTCATAGCAACAGTAGCAGTAATAATAAAGTTACATCAACAGTAACTAGTAATAGTTTAAATAATTACTCAAATAATAATCAAATTATTAGTGGTAATATAAATCACCATCATCAACAACAACAACAACATCATCATAATCAACACCATCAACAACAACAACAATCAGCTACAACAGTAGCAATAAATTCAAATAATCAACATCATACAATTAATAATACTAATTATGTAAATGATGATAATCAACATCAAAATCAATCACAACAACAAAAATTTACAACAACACCATTAGATATTGTTGATAATAAAGTGAATATATTATTAGATGGTGGTAATTCAACAATAACAGGATCAAATGTTAATGTAATAAATGGTGATAGTGTTAGTAATAATAAATTAAATTTAAATAAAATTAAATTAAATAGTAATATAGATAATGACGTTTCAATAATTTCAGCATATAGTATTAGTAATAATAATAATACTAATAATAATAATTTAAACAGTAATCATTCAAATAGTAATAATTTTATTGAACAACCAAATTATCATCATCATCAACAACAGCAAAATCATCATATTACATCTAGTAATAATCAAACAGTATATGGTGGTAATACAATTAATTTAGTTGATAAAGTTGTTGTAAAATATGAACCAACATCATCTCAACAACAACTAACAAATACAAATCAATCTGATATTAATAAAGAATATCAAGTAATTAGAAGTACTAATAAATATCAACAGCAACAGTTACAAAAAGCAGCAAAAAGGAAACGTGAAACAGGTATAAAATATAAATTTAATTTTTATATAACATATACAACATACTTATTAGGTATTTTTAAAAAAATAATCCGTTAGGGAAATTATTAAATTTTCTTATATATATACTTATAATTGCAACATTATTTGTCATCATCATCATTTTATATGATGCATATATATATATAATGTTTGCACAGAGTATTTCATCACCAGAAAATAATACAGTAATAAATAGTAATTATTGAATTATTTATATAAAAAATATGGACAACCATATATATATTAAAAAAATTGTCATATACTTAATATAAAATTATAATTATATTCTTTACTAAATACGTGAACTAAGTAGTATGTAATTTAAATTAATTAGTAACTTTGGAATATAAAATTATTTTATAAATAATTCATTAAAGTATTATATTTTATAGTTTTTTTGGTGATGAGGATCGTACAGTTCAGGCAAGGAATACTGATCACTATACTATCGAGTAAAATAATAACTAAATTATTACTATATATACTTAACTACATCTACAATTCAGTCAATAAAAATATCTAAGAAAACTTTACATTTGCTCAGTATTGGCAGAGATACTGATCACTATACTTACTATCGAGTAAAATAAATAAGCATGCTACTTATAAAATACTAAAATTGGTCAATTAACAATAGTTATTTAGGTAATTAAAACTTTTTTGGCGATTAGGTTTGAGGATTAAAGGCAACAACCATATTAAAAAACTATACTATCGAGTAAAATTATAACTAAAATATTCTTATCTTATTACTATCTTACTTAACTACAATTCAGTCAATTAAAATGTCTAAAAAACTTATAAACATTTGTGCAGTATATACAGGCAGAGATACTGATCACTATACTATCGAGTAATATAAAGAATTAAAATATTTAAATTTAATATTAATTACAATTTAGTCAATTAAAATTATCTAAAAATTCTTTACATTATAAGGTTTGTGTACACGGATATACACTATCGACTCAAACGAACCACTGAAATAGTAATATTGGACAATTTTTTTTACATTTTGCTAAAATAAAATTAAAGAAAAGAAAAAAGAAACTAATAAGTATCTTACATTCACGAAATAATAAAGCAAAAATAATTTTTATGTTGTTTTTCTAAAAACGTGCCCATTTGATTACAAAAACATTCAATTAAGTTAACTTGATTGCATTTTCTCGTTAAACATTTCCTCAAAAACTTTTAGTAATGCAACAATTTATTTTAAATGTAAATATATACAACCTTTTATTATTTTGTACAAATCACTATTAAGGTTTCATAGAAAATATTTTTTCAAATCAAATTATTTTATTTAAATTTTAAAATGAATTCTGTTGTCGTTAATTAATATTTTCTACTAAATAAAAACAAAATCATAAAAACTTCAACTTATGAAAGTTATATTAATAAATTTCAATTATGCAAAATATTGTATACCTTTACATTTTCTAACTTCTTTATGAAAATTCATTAAATGAAAAACCACAAAAATAAATAATTGTTCTTTAAGTATAAAAAACTATAAATTTTAATCAGAAAATCGTTTTGCAAATGAATAAAAGAATGGACAAAAAATGATTATGAATTTTTGTTTCTTTCTCTATTTCAATGATCATAAAAGTAACTAACATTTCATGAGTTCTAACCTACCTTTAAATATAAAATATAATTATTAATATTTAAATATTTGCTTAAAAGAAAACTATTATTCTTATAGTCTATAATATAATTAAACTTTGTTTATTTGCGTTTTCATTGCGTTCTATTATCTAAAAATAATAAAATAAAGAGATTTGCTAACAAAGATAAAAGAAATTCTTTGTCTATACAACATAAAATTCTTTGTTATAAGAAAATTATTTGTGTCATAAACGATTTTTTTTTTGTTTGTGGCATAAAATCGCCAAAATCTTTTGTTACTTTCTGATTTGTGGTTTGTTGTTTTTTTGGTTTTGTAAAAATATATTCATTTATATATTAATTATAAAGGTTAACCCCCAAAAGTCAAGATGATTGAAACACGATATTGATATTATAATTATGATTTCTATAGATATAATCATTTTTAAAGGTTACTTAATATAAATTTTAATAATTTTTTTTGTATATTTAAATCCTTATTCAATGTTTAAAATTAAAATTAGAATATTGTTTTTGTAGTGGAGTTTTGCAATATTATAAAAATTAATTGAAATATTTTTAATCTAAGCATAAATTACAAATGAATTGCAAATGATCTTATTTTTTGATGCTTTATCATTTCTGTATTAAAATTTAATCTTTCATTATTAAAATGTATATCATTTGCTTAATATAATGATTAATTTCACTATATTAGATAATTATATTACTTCGCAGTCAATTTATTTGTAAAAATTAATAGTGTATAGAAGAATAAAGAAAGTGGAATACATAATGGAAGTTAATTTGGGCTCAAATAATAACATAAAATAAAAGAAATATCCATAACTTAGGGCTTTTGAAATTCAGCTATCGCGAAACAGAATTAAGTATAAAATTACAAAATCGTATTAATTTTAAATTAAGATTTTTGTCTAAATATAAATCTCAAACTTCTAGGCTAATCATTTTCACCAATACAATTTTCAAAACCTAAGATCTTTTAAATTTTACAAGCCTAAAATTTCCAATATAAATTAAAAAATCAAAGCGACTTAAAAATGGCGCAAATAAATTAATAAATTAATTAATTTTGTTTTTTTTTTTTGTACTGAAAAAAAGAACGTATTTAAATTTTGCTATGTTATTCAAAATATATTTTTTTTTTCATTATAAATTTATTAATATTTAAATTAATATAATTTTTTTTTTGTCAATATGCCCCGTAGACAAACTTTGTTATGCAAAATTTCAGTTAAGTGCCCAAATATATAAAATCATTTTTAGAGCTTTGTTTGGAAATCATTGTCAACTTTATATATTCCCCTTTTTTTTTTTTTTTTAGAAAAAAAAACACTTTTTATGTTTTGACTGTTTGAAAAAAAAACAACATGAATTACTAATTTTTGTTGTTGTTATTATTTTCACATACCTACCATATTATACATTAATTTCGTTGAACATGGAAGCCGGTTTTTATTTTTCATAATATTCACCCAGGCTTGGCCTGACATCAATAACAAAAAAAAAATTATGTATACTAAATAACAGCTAAAGTAATTAACTCGGTTATCGTTGTTTGGTTCCACGTTTGATTTTATTTTATTTTTTAAAAAAACATCTCCAAGCATTCAAATACATTTTTGTTATTTTGATTAAAAATTTTATGATATTTGAATATAAAAAAAAAAAAAAAAAAGATGGTTGAAAAAAATTAGAACGTAATATTTCAAGATGTGTGAGTGGAGAGTCACTTGTTTAACGTAATAATTATTATAATATTTTCATTAGAATTTTAGTTTTTCGTGTCAATTAAACGTTAAAGTTGCGTGTTTTTATTTTATTTAAAAAAAAAGGATAGGTTTAAGTGTAGAATTTAAGTTTTGTTTAAATGCTACAACAACAAAAACAAGAGAGATTTTAAATTTTGTTTTAATTTAGGTAAAATTCTTTTATAAGTTACAAATTTCATTTTTTTTTTCTGAATAAATTGTCAAATTAATTAAATAATCTGTCATAAAAATGATGCAAAACAAACTATAATATATAACATATGTATATATATTAAGATTATTGCTTTTTCGTATGACACATTTGTAATGACTAATTAAATATACCACAAAAATTAGTTGAAAACAATATTTCATTCGTCACCTAAGTTCTTAAAGGATTTATTTGATATTTTATTGAGATATTATGAATGACTTAGACTTCCTTCAATTAATTGTACTTTATATTATATTCTTTTTTTATTTTGGTGTATGATTTCTCAATCAAAATTGCTGCTATTGCAGTCATCAATGTTACTTATTCACAGTAACAGTCCATTACTATATTAACACCATCAAGCACCAACAAATTAAATTGCAAAATTTTGCCGTATTTATACATTTCTGTAAACCATATTAGTTCCCCTTTCAATAAAATCAACTACATTATAAATTAAACATGCTCTATAAATTTACCCTAACAATTGTCAGACTTTTATAGCTAGAAAGTCAAATTTTTGCATATTTTTTTACTCTATAAAAATCCTTGTATTTTAATCTTGACAAATTAAGCAATTAAATATTAAATCTTTATTATGTACTTGTTACCTAACAGAAAACACATAAAAAATTACTTTTATATTTTCATTAAAAAAGACCAAATTTTAAATTTATTTAGAATATAATAAAACCTTAATAAACCATCATAAAAACAACGACGATTTCATAACCTAAAAAAATAATTAAATAACAACAACAACAACAATTTTTTTTAAGAATTGCCACGAAAAACAGAAAAATGTAAAAATAAATTTAGTCTAAAAATAAAATTGCCACACAGTTGTTTCAAATAAAATATAAAACATTCTTGTTCGCTAACAAATGTGAATATAAAATGTTTTTTTGTTGTTCGGGCATTTTTGTTGTTCAGATAATTTTTTTTTTTAAATTATTACAAGTCAAATTTTTTTTCACAAAATATAAAAATTGAAAAGAAAAGCAGAAAAAACTTAGGTTAAAAAAGGGATTAATTGAAATTAGGGATAATTGAATGGAGTGTGTTTAAATTAAATTAAATTTTTAAAATTTCTTAACTTATATATATAGAAAAAAAACATTTAATAAGCATAGACGTTTAAATTTTTTTTTTGCTAGACTTGAATTACTTCAGCTTTCGCCATTTTTAAGATTAGCAAAAAGTAGACGCATTTGTTTAGATTAGATTAACATAAAACAGAAGACTAAAAAAAAAACAGAAGACTAAAAAATGGGCATAGTCTAAGGTAGTAGATGGCTAGCGCTAGCTTACGAAACGTTATTTAGGATTTTATGTTTGCCAAATACTAACAATTATAGTTTTTAAGACCATTTTACATTGCGCATTTGCCATCTATATCATGGGTTGATTTTACCGCATTTCAGTTTTCCTGTTAGTCTTTTTCACTTTAAATGAATTCTGAGTGAATCATAAACTGCTTTGTAGTGTACGAAATACTTTCTGTAACATGCAAACGTCTTTCATTGGAAATTTTGATGTGCTGCCAAAAATTTTGTTATACGGCGTTAGACCTCGGTTATTTTGACTAAGTTCGTTTAACTGGGAATCCCACACGAGACATATAATTCGTTCTCTAGTTTCCAACTTACATAATTTCCTCAACTGAAATAAGGATTAAACCTCGAGTCATATTTAACGCTCTTATATTAATCATTGTAATAAATGAAAACTTGTAAGAAGTTTAATAGATTATTATACCCTTCAAAATTTTTTTCTTTCGAAAATTCTGGTAAACACCTTTTTTAGCTTATGATGTGTTAAATTTTTTTTTGGATTCTAGCATTTCTAATACGCATGGAAAGAAATCTATATAAGAAAATAACATCATAAGAAAAAAACCTGAATATTTTATGTTTAAACATAAAAAAAGCTTGGCAAACGTCACACACGTTAATATATCATATCCAAAATATAATATACCAGCCATTCTTCTCTCATATACAAATCGTAATGAAGAGGAAGGTGACCTTTAAATGAAATTCGAAAATTTTTATAATGTATGAAATTTTTGTTGTGCTTTTTTTTCATTTATTTCATTTTGAAATTATAATTTTTTTGGTTAATTCTATGAATTTCATTATTTCCCTATTAAATTTTAATATTTAATTTAAAGTTTGTCTATCACCCATAATATTTATTTATGAAACAAATTTTACAGTCGGGTTTTCTTTTTTTTTTTTTTCTTTATCAAATTTTTACAAATTTCAATTTTTGATATTTTATTTTTAAAAATTTATGATTTTTTAATAGTCTGTCTATCTCTACAAACTAGTGTGGGATTAATTAAATTTTTATGTATTTTAGTAGATTTTTAAAATTTTATATTATAACCAAATTTAGAATTTGTTGAAATTTTTGGGAGATTAATTAATTAAATATTTTATTATATTTTTTTATATTAAGTATAAACAAAAAGAAATTAAATTGTTAGTTTTTTTAAATCATTTTTATAGTTTCTAGTGGAGGTTAATTAATTAAATTGTTTGAATTCGTACTTCGTTTGTTACATATTACATTCACTAATCTAATAAACAAAATGTTTGTATGATATTGAAATTAATTTAAAATTTTATAAGCTAGTTTTAGATTTACTTATTGGTTTTACAAAAAAAAAATTGTTTTGATTATCCCTTCCAGTAAAATAAATCACTACAAATTCCTTAACATAATGTTGTTTAATATCTTTGGAACGTTCAGTTGGAAATCACGTAAATTATTAATGGAATATGCACTCTGCGAGGATACCTAGAAAGTTGTTTAGTAATAACTCCTAAAACTAGGATAATATTGTTCGTGTGTCGGTCAAACGTTGTTGTATCTTATCCTCACAAACGAACAGTACTCTCGCTGCAATTGAATGATCATCTATGGTATTATTTAACTACCACATTTCAACTACAAAGCGAAGCCGGGTAATAATAAAACTAATTGTTATATATTTAAGTATATATTCCTTTTTCATGACATCCTTCAGCCAAAATTTCATTGGTAGGTACATTATAATTGGTATACGATTATTCCACATTGAAAATAAATTTAAATATTCTTAATTTTTCTATTTACTTATTATTAATTAATGAAATATTTTTTAATTATTTTATTTTTTTGTTTATTTTCGAAATTTTTGTTTTTCAAAACGAAATTGAAAATATATTATAATTTTGAAGAAAATATTTTGTATATTATAAATTGAAATTCGCACGAAAAATTATGGGAAAACATGTTTTTTTTTTTGGGTTGAAATATTTCTTTGTATATTTCTTAAATTCGTAATAAATAAGCAAATAAAATAATTTTAAAGTTTTTAATATTTTAAATTTTACATAAATACAACTTTTCCTTAATATAAAAATCAATTTTAGTATTGCAATATAATATACATACATACATATTAATTTGCAAATAACTCGTAACGATGAGAGCAAGCACATAAAGAACGTGATCTGTATTTAATTTTAATACTTAAGTAATTGATAATTTATATATGATCGTTATAATATTTTTACGTTATTCAAATATTCAAATTATTATTACTTATTAATATTATGTAGGTACCTATTATAGTATAATTAATTGTCATATTATGTTAATTTTTTCAATCAAAATTTCTTTTTAAATTTAAGTTATTTAATTTATTTTATTTTTTTTTTAGTTCATTTTAATGATTATTTGATTTTGAATTAGCAATTGAAACAATTGACAATTTATTCGTTTTACATATAAATTAAAATGGAAATGAACTATTGAAATGAAAGTTTTAATAATGATTTGTGTTTATCTAACTTTTCGTTATATTATACATATATATGTGACAAAGTATATTTTATGTATATTTGTTATGTCAATTGTATTATTTATGCTCATGTGGCAACAATAATAAAATAAAATTAACTTTTAATGCGTAGTAAAATTATATTTTTGTTATTTTCCCCAAAAATAAAAAAATAAAATCCAAAATAATGAAAAGAAACACAAAAATTTAATGATAAATAAAATATATATATTTAAGTATATTTAACTTAATTAGACAATTATCTAAAATAAAAATATAAAAATTTGTAGATATATTTATATTTTCATATGATTTTTAATGGTGTAAAATTAAATATTTATTTTTGTCTATTATATTTTGTCTATATAACAAACACAAATACAGAATTTTTGTTTAATAGATTAATTTAATTAAAAGAATATACTTAACGAAAAATTTGACTTTGAAAATTTATCGATTTGTTTTGTTTTCAAATGAGGTTTTATAATTTTTTTTTATTAATTTTTTTTTTATAATGTTTATAAATTAATTTCGTAAATCTAAAATAACATTTTATCAGTTTTGTATGCCCAGTAAAATTAGTCTTTTTAAATTTTAAATTATAGTTTGTTTAGTTTTAAACCTAATAAAAATTATATTACTGATGATATCAGTCCACCCACCTCGGGATATTGCAGCAAGACTGAAATTTAATTATATAAATGAACTTTTATAAACGAATTAGAAATTTCTACTCGCTATTTATGAGTTAAATAACAGTTACATTTAATCAGAATTGACAGATAAATAACAGACAATTAACAGTTTTCTAACATATATTTTACAGTTAGTTAACAGGTAGCCTTTAATTAAATAAATCAAAGTTACCAAATTTAGTTACGAAATTCTTAACTCTTTGAATAATATACCGTTATTGACGCAACTAAAAAGAAATTTAAATCAAATGCATATCATTTTCTGTGATATGCATCTGGTTAACTAATCCAATATCAATATTATTATTTTTTATTCAATAAAAATCTATATATAATATAAAATTGTCCTTACACTACCTACGCCAAAACAATTCAACAAGCACAAAAGCAACAAGGTCTTTCAATCATTCCGTAACAATAATTACCGGAAAACAATTAAAACTCTTCAACATTAAAAAATACAATAATTTAATAAAACAAAAATCCGGTTTAACCAAAATATTGAATGTCTGCTGCTGTTGCATATATGTTCAAAAAATTTACCAGGTCATGATAAACTTACAAAATAAATTTAATATATAAAATTCGTCCTTCACAGTTTGTCTTTTAAAAAAAAACATTTAATATCGGGATTTAACATCCAAAACTAAGTAAGTATAATACATTTTTTCTTTCAATAATTTCTCCATTTTAATATATATAATTTTTTTAAATTAAAGTTCATAAGTTCAAACTTTTAAAGTTGATTCTTCAACATTAAATGACCATTATTTATATTGCAATATGATAATCTCGTGTGGTAAATTACCATTGGAATGTCCAAAAACCTTGAATTTTAACGAAAAATAATTATTAATATTTTGGTAACATAAAATTTAAAGTTAAGAAAGAATTATTCAATAATTTGCTTCATATTTTGCTTCAACAATTTATTTTAAAAAGATTTTACTTATATATAAAATATTTAATTTTATTTAAAAGTTTAATGTTTAGTTTAAGTTTTTTTGGATCATAATTAATGCGAAAACCGTACAATATTATAAATCATTTTGCATTAATATTTTTTTTTCTTGATTAATCAAACTTAAGAAAATTAATTATAAAAACAAATGTTGTTTATTTATAAAAAAAAAACATTGAGAAAAAAAAACTGTTCAACATAAAACAAGGTCTTAAAAAATGTTTCAATGCACAAAAGTAAAAACTCATTTTGTAAATAAAAACAGTAAGCAACTTTACAAAAATAAAAAATAAAGATTTGAAATTTAAAGTTTGTCTGATTTCATTTATATGAACACTCAGTCAGTCAATTCAGTCAATAATTATAAAAAATGTTACTAAATATGGCAAGGTCTAAATATTAATATAATAAAAATTAAATTGTATTTTCGAATATTAAGTATAATAATAATTTTTAATACCACATTTATTTTAAAAGCTTCGAATATTAAGTATTTTGCTTTTGTTTAAATATATGTACGAGTATAATATTATTTTTTAAATGGAATATTTTGTAATTTGTTTATTAGTAAAAAATGTTAATTGTTCATTTAAGTAATCGTAAATCTCTTATTTATAATTTCCATTAAATAATATTTATTATCGATTATTAATAATCTAGTTTTTAGAAAATAAGTAATATTATAATAAAAATAATGTTTGTTAGTTTATTTAAATTTTACTTACTTATTGTTATTACATTCAGATTGTAGTATATTAGATTTGAAATATTGTCGTGCTCATGTTTTAGAATTGATAATTCTAGTCGCATAGTAACTTTGGATATATAGAGTATATAGACTGATATATCAGTATATAGACTGATCTACTCTTTTTTTAGTTAATATCTTTCTTTAAAGTTAATTCGATGTTCGTGAGCTGAAAATTAGATCAGCGATCCTTTTAAAAATAGCCATAACAATTTCCATTAAACTCCAATGATTAAGTGACATTAGGAACTGTTGGCGTTTTCGTTAACGGCAAATGACCGTAATGTTTTCATTCATTTTTCTCGTAATTTGAATATTGTGACAGTAATACGTAAATGGACACATTTAGCTTACTTACCAATGCTCATATTTTCGACAGATTGCTTTGTTACTGATTAAATTTTAATTCAATGAAGACCATGACGTTTGCTTTAAAAATATTTTATAAAATATAAATAGAATTTTCATGTTTAAACTCTGAAAAGTTTGACGTAATTAAAGCATAAAACAAAATTTTTGGTAAAAAGAAAAATTATTTTCCCAAAATTTTAAAATAATATTTTTCTTTGTATAATTTCTGAAATTCATTGTTAAAATGTCAAAACTGACGTCAATTATATAGACAGCTTTAATGAATTGTCAATAAATTTTTCCATTGGTCAAATAAATTGAGGTCAACTAACTTAATAAATTTTCAAAAAAAAAAATCTGATTTTCTTTGTTCATTTACCCACAACAATTTTTCTTTTTACAATAATTAAAAAAAAATTTAGATTATTTTTAGCCAGTGGGAAAAAATTGATGTCGAGATGAAAAATGATATGTCATTTTCACAATTAAATATAAATTTTTTTCTATATTCTACATTATTTTTCAAGAAAAAAAACACAAATTCAACTTTTCTTTGTAAAAGGAATGAATAATTAAAAATTAAATAGGTAGCTAAGGAATTTCATTAGATAAAATATAAATTTCTTAAATTTTTACACATTCAATATATATTATAGTGTAAGAAGCAGAATCTGGTAACTGGAAAAATCTAGTTCTCAGATAATATTGCTGAAATTTTATATCATTTTATACAAATTTAACTTACAATAATTTTGAAATTTTACACAAAATATTCTAGACTCAGATTCATATTTGTTGCCAACTGAAAATTTTCTACCACTTTGTGTCATTTACTTTCTAAATTATCTATCTAACATACAACATTTTGCTTCTAACACGACAATATACCTACTTAATTGTAATTTATAAAGTAAAATTCTGCTAAATTACAAAATTTTTATTAAAATTTTAAATTCAATCAATCATTTACAATTAAAAAATTATTGTATTTATATTTTCAAGGTGAAATTGACTGTAGTTATTAAAAACATGATATGATTTATCTTTTACTAAAAAAAATTGTTTCTCAAACATGATTTAATATGTCAAATAATATAACTATCTTCCTGAAAAACGTTCCAGTGTCAATGGTGTCAAATCCACAGTCACGATTTTTTTATTATCAATTTTTTTTTGTTTTTTTTTTATTAAAGTTATTAAAAAAATTGACCGAAAAAGTTTTGACTTGCAACATTTTTTTCATATCAATTTCTTCAATCGTTAATTTATAAATCACTATAATAAAATTAACTCTTTTTGTTTATTATTTATATAATATTTTTTTCAAAAAATCCGTTTCTGATTGAGTGAGTCATGGATTTCTGTAAAAAGTATAATTTTTATATTTTTGCAATTTCATTAACATAAAATTCATATAAAAAATTAATATTTATTATCTTGTCTACTTCCATTTATGTACATCATACCTGTATTTATATTTGCGTAAAATCAACAACAACAAAATTATTATATTTAAAACCAAAAAATGAAAATATACCTAAATTTAGACTTTGTGTTTATTTATAAATTTTCCAAAATTAAAACTTTCGCCGTGTTTTTCGTTTACCTTTAAAAAAATTTTATATTATTATTTTTTTTGGCAATATGCCAAAGAATGCGTTTTCAAAATTATTTTGAATTGACTTTTGACCTAAAACTAAATACGTAAATTTTCTTTCTCTTTTGGTCGTTAAAAATGAAAATATTTTCAATAAAAAAATAGAATTTCCCATTTTGGAAATGAGATTAATTTTATTTCACAATAAAAGCAGTTATTTATTTTCAATGCAGGTTTACATTGTTATGAAAATAAAGATAAAGTAAATTATATGTTGAAATTTTTACTAAATTATTTTAGAAAATTTCAAATTATTATTCGAACTCACTCAATCAAGATTATAATCCGAAAATTGTTATTAGTTAGACTGTTAACTGATAAGTAACAATCAATTAACAGAGAAATTACAGTTACATATAAGCTAGTTAAGATTTACATTTTAACTAAATGTTAACTTGCCTATATGTAATTGTTATTTCTCTGTTAATTAAGTGTTACATATTTAGTATATGTAACAGTTTAAATTAGATTAAATTAGATTCATTCGAAGTATTTATAAACTTATGATGATGATAGTCGTTTTTGTTAACGTCAAATGATCGTAGTACTTACTCACTGCAATGTTTTAAATTCATTTTTCTGGTATTTCAACTAGCGTGACAGTAACAAATCGACAAATTTTGCTCAACAAATACTGGTTATAGTCTCGCTGATTAAACTATCATAAAAACTAATGAAAACATTGCAGTATTGCGTTGCGATCATTTGAAGTTTACGAAAATGCCCGATATTTTCAAGAGTATATATTTTTTGATATGACAGTTTGGAGCTCAAAATTCACCAACATACTTAAAGTAAAGCTTACGTATTTGATGCATTATAAATATTTTAATATTTAATTTACTAGAACACAAATAATTATTATTCTTGAACATTCGAAATTTAAGTAAGATTAATATTGTTGTCCATTGTTATGTTTAACAAAGTTTAAACAAGAATTTTTATATTTGCAAAAAGTTTTTTAATCGTGTGTCTTTATTATTGGAAAAATGCAGAGAGACAAACAAAATTTAATTTAGTTTTCTAATAATATAAATATAGAAACATAATTTAATGAAAAATTGTATATCACAACATTATACCATTTTAATTTTATTTATTTTTGTTTGATAAAATTTTTCTTATATTTACTCTTACAAATTATATATAAAATTAATTTTAGAAAGCAAATTTTATTGATTTTTTTCATAATATGTATTAAATATAGAATATAAATAAAAAATATAATATATGCGACAGGAATTGATGATATTTTTCTGGAAAATATTATTACATTGGTGAAAAAAATAAATTTTAATATTATATTAGGGTAAAAGAAAGAGGAAAAGCCTACATAAATTACAATCCCAAAATCATTTTAGTTGGAATTGTAAAAATGCTGTAGAACGAAAAAATTCCATTCTAAATGTAAATATCAAAGAAAATTTAATGCATTAAGTCAAAATTACTCATCAGTTGAGCCACAAATAGGACCAAATTTCTCAGTTTAATAACCTAATTGACTAATGAATTGAGATATATAAATATTTACGAATTTGACACTGTTCTAATTGAATGTCGTTTACAACAACAAAAAATCAAAATTGGTCCTTCGAATCAGTAATAAATAAGAGATATATATGCAGTAGGTCTATTTCACGTTTCATCCATTAGGCGGTGTTAAAAGTAAAATGCTTTATTAGTTATTTATATTTTATCGATAATATTGATTTGTTGTCAGCTTTACAAAAGTTGTTAGCGTGGAATTTTTATTCAGTTACTTTTTTAAACTAGATATTTTTAAACTAGAAATTCTCTTGATGTTCTTTTATTTATCATATGTACAATGTACGTCGTGACTCGTCATCTTATATAAATTGTCTAATAGATGTTTTTCTTTACCTGGATTGCAAAACAACATTTTTGTTAGATACAATTTTTTCTTCTTTTTTTTTAATAGTATGTACCTATATAATTTTCTTATTTTCGCTACAAGAAATATAACTAAGCTCCGGGAGGTGATAAACATATTTTCGAAATCAATAGTTAAACTATAAATGTGGGCGATTTATGTATATATTATACAAAAATAACGTTTCATCATTAATAGATAATTTCATACCGCAATTCTCTATTTATTAGAGTATAAGAAATTTTGCGCGACGGAAACTTTTCTATCTCTGAAAAAATCATTGGAATAAAAAAATGCTAAACAGAAAATAATAAATATTAATATCAATTTTTATACTTATGGCGCCTGTCTGTAATTAATAATCCCATAGTATAATTATTATAATACTTTTTTTTTTCCTATCTATGAAAACACCAAAAGCAACTTAGAAAATTATGAGGAAAAAAAAACTAGTGAACAGATAAAAAAAACAGTGATTGTTTTTTCTTCTTGTGTTCTAAATTTTGTATAGATTCATTGGAAAGAAAATTATTAAGTAATATTGTTTTTTTTGTTAACCAAAAGCCACAATTTTTCCGTTGTTGAAAGCTACAAAGAATAAAAAAAAATTAGAAGAAAAAAGAATATTTTACATAGAAATTTGAAAGAACAGTTTAAAAAAAAGAATAATTTTCCTTTTTTCGTTATGAGTAAAATTTTGTGGATTTCCCAACAGAAAAAAAAAACAAGCGCAGATGCGAAAAAATTAATACAGGTCACAATTATAAATTATGTTTTTTTTTAGTTTTAAATGTTGCAGGCAATTCTATTTTTTACATTACACGCAAAGTGTACTATATACTATACGTGTATATAAGAATGTGCTAAATTTCAAAGAAAAACCGAAATAAAAAATCTGTTGAAAGATATTATTCAATGAAATTTCAACATTGTTTTTCTCATGTCAGAATTTCTAATGGGAAATTCTTATTATTTTTTTTGATAAAACGAACATAATTTTTTTTGGTAAAAAAAAAAATATGTTCTCGTTTTACCCAATATTTGTTTATATAATTTTTTTTTAAATAATTTCAAATAAAAAACCTTTAATTTACAATATTATTCATGTGTGTCATAAATGTGTCATTGTGATTTTAGCAAGCAGCGCACGTCACAGTAAATTAAAGCTTTTGGGTGTACATTCAAAGATAATAATAATAATAATTATTGTCAAATTGGAAAGTTCTTAATTCTAGATCTAAAACTAGCTTATCTAATTATATACTTACTATAAAAGATATTAAAAATAGTGACGGAAATTAATGATTTTTTTAGGTTAAAAAAATTTTGTGATTTTTAGAGCATATCCTTTTTATATAAAAATGTCGAAAGAGAATTTTTAATTTTTACCATTTTTTTTTTTTATAAATTAGAAATGAAATTAATTTGTGTACTATAGGATTTATTGACACAGTACTAAAAATAGCTTAGATATAAATTAAAAATTATATATTACAATATCCAAAACAGATATAAAAAAAGAATATTAAATTCTGATTTATTTATTCTATTTTAACAAATTTGTACGAGTATATAAAAAAAATCTTATAAATAAATTTCTAAATTAAGATAAAAATAATGTTTATAATTTGATAATATTAGATTTTTATAAATATTTTTATTTATTTATGTCTGTTTATCGGGTTTTTCTAATTTAATATTTAAATTTTTATTATAGTAGAATATGGATATAAAAATTGTATAACATTAGACGCCGCTAAACATTGAATGTAGGCACGAACTTACAGAGAAGACGCTCAATTAAAATACAATATGGTATGAAATTTTCAAGTGGGAAAATAACTGACGCGACGACGATCATACAAAAAAATAGACGTAATAGAATTTTCAAGTGGGCAAAACTCGTCAATTTAAATGTTTCTGCATTATTAAAATTTCTTTTTAGTAGCTATTTTAGTACTTGGCTTAAATCAGTTTGTAAATATATGGGTTATTTTTTACATAAGTTTTTTCATTTTGAGCAAATTTTGTAAAAAAAATGGAAATTTTGAGCAAATTTTTTATAAAATTGTAAATTTAAAGCAAACTTTTCAGAAAAAAATTAAAATTTGAGCAATTTTCATAGAGAATTTTAAATTTTTTTAAACTACTTTCAATAAAACTCGGGAAATTTTACATGACTTATCAATCAGTGAACATTTTTCTTCTCATGTTTGTTTGAGTACTTTACAAAATTCTTTATAATTTGCCATATTTTTTAATGAATAAATTATCCACCGATTTCTGCTGTTGTTGTTTATAATTATATACATTTAATAACAAAATTTCATTGAAAAAAATATTTTTCCCATATTTCAATTTAAAAAAAAAAAACAATTTTAATTTTCGTAAATATTTTCTATCATTTTGTCTTATCGCAACTTTATAATTGAAACTAAAACATAAAACTTCAATTTGAATAATCCAAAAAAATAGGGTAATCACATATTGTATACTTATACATTATAGTAGATTTATTTTCCATATGTATCACTATATGCACTGTCGCAACTTTTAAAATCTGTGAAAATATTCTCGAAATTATGTAAACAAAGTTACTTAAATTTTTCTTTCTATCTCCCATGTATGTATAATATCAAAAATTATTGTTATTTCTGTTGATTTTTTATTTATATTGTCCTGTAAAATATTCTCAGTTTCATTCCTTGTCAATATCAATTTTTTTTTTGTATATGAAAAGAAATTTAATTTATAATTCAATGCACACAGTGTGAAACTTTATGGATTGTATGCTCATAAAAACAAATATAGCAAATATATAAATCTCAGTCTTACAAATTGTCATTTTTGCGCTCCTAAAGTCCAACAGAGAAATTTAAAGTTAATTTATTTCATAAAGGAAAAAAAAATTTGTTGAATGTTATTTAATCAAAGAAATTTAACAAATAAAAACATATCCTCAATATTTTAGTTTAATATGCAACAGAGATTCATTTATGTTACCGAACCATTCAAAAAACCCCCATAACATTTTTTTATCGTTTGCTTTTGTTTACTATAGTGAAATTTTTATATAAATTTTTGTAGACCGAAAAAACTCGACAAAACTAAAAAAACAAAATCTGTTTTTTTTGTATGTGTAGGTGAATATAACGGTATCATAACCCCATCTCAAAAATCACATGATGTGGGAGAGCTCAATTCTTTATTATTACTTTATTCCCTTTCTGTTTTGTTGTTCATTCGTTTTGAATTATTTTTTTATAAAACAAATTTCTGTTTTAAAATATAAAATTAGACTTGTGAATTTATAAAGACAGATGATTCTCTATCATATACACATTGATAATCTAGATTGGGTGCCTTTCTCTCTATAGTGGTTGCAAGACTATATTTAGTATAGTCAGAATACAACAAAAGTTCATCAACAACCAAAATCGCAGTTATATAAAATTTATTGGTATTGGAATGGATTTAATTTTGAATCATATAAAGCGAATAGTGTACACTAGGAAAAAATTTGTATCTTATATACAATATCTTCAAAAGTTGTCCTGAAACTGTTAAAATGACACATCAGAAACAAAAAAATTTGTAAAAAAAAGTCATTGAATCGTTTTATTTTAGAGTCAAATTGAAATTTAATCTCTTAAACCATAAATTTCGAACTTCTCTTCTAAGTAAGTAGATTAATTTTGCTTTAAAAAAATTGTAATTGATTGATTTTAATGGTTCTTGGAATGTAGGTCAGAATTGTATAAAAAGTGTGTAGTATATATTTGGAATAGAAAAATAATCAGGGTTATAAAAAATTTAATGAGATTATCATTGTTTCTGTCGCGGTGCTTTTAACGTTTATTTTCAGTAGATATTTAAATATATTAGTAGATTGATGTACAATTTAGAAGCAAAGAGCATTGCTTCAGGATTTACTTTTAATTTTTTTTTTAAATCAGACAAAAACATGTCCATAAAGATAAAAATATTATCATATTTAGGACGTGTGAAATATCAAACATGTAAGCAACAATACTTGTTGAGAATACATGAATTTCCACAATACAATACATATCCTATTTAGCAGACATGGCTAACTCCCAACCACTTTCAGGAGTCTCCCTTGTGAAACCAGTCGGACTCGTGCTCTTAAGACTTATTCAAGTACATAATTAGATTAAGCTTCTTAAAGCCACCAAGTAGCATTAAAGAAACGTACCATATCTGTGCGTCATTTATCAGTTGTATAAGCAATGTTTTGCCTTAGTCAGCATTGGAATCTTTTAATTTAAGTTACTATTTTTAATTAATGTGTTTCTATCCATTAAAAACATTTAACAAAATTGTACTTTGCAACATGTTTCCAACGAAAATAATTTGTTTCAATTACTAAATTTATAGCTGAGCCAATCCGTCCCATTTAAGTAATCTTAGGGTGCTCAAGACAAATAAATCAACCTTATTTGAACTCAACTGATATGGTTCTTACCCTCTTTACCTATACATATAATAATTTAATTTCTTTCTAGTGTACTCTATAACATCGGTGAATGTTCTATAAATTTCATTTGACATTATTCCATTATATTCGTCAATGATGTCGTCTTTTAATATATATAAATATAATGTTTGCTTTTCCTTCTTTCATTCAATTTCTTATATACATATATACATATTACCTTTTTCTTATTTATATTTTTTTGCAAAATCCTATAAACTTTGCTTGTAGTATGTTATTTATTAGAAAAAAAAAGATGAAGCAATTTTCTGTAGAAATTCTCTTTAGAACACTTGTTTTTCTTCTTATTTATTAAGAACGCACAACGTAATAAGATATAAAATATGTTAAACTATGTGCATATAAAATATTAGACCATATGATGCCTTATGGCTGTTACAGCATGCATAAAATTGTATATACAAGCAATCCCAAAAGACTTGTTATTAGACAATACAAAAAAAAGGTTCTCCTGTTACCCAATTAAATGTTTTCTGATCTAAATTTACGTTTACTTCGCTGCTTGCTTGCTTATTGTTCAAACAATTTACGTGTAAAAATTCAATTTTTATGCAATTCTTGTGTTAATAAAGGTTTGTGTATAGTTTTTTCTTAATTTGAGACACTAAAGTTACCTTTATTTTTATATTTTCTTCATCGTCGGAGACATTCACTTAAGACTGATAACATACAGGCCGCTATTAGCAGCAAACTGATAGGGAAAAAAGGTAAATTCGGGTGAGAGTTTCTACTTCTCTGAACTTATACCTATCTATTTAAATATCATTGCCAGTAGTTATGGTCCCTCTTCGGTAATATTGTCCTTTCCAGCACTATTGCCACTCCCAATTAAATTTAAATTCATCTCAATTCAAGTATATCACTTTGCTTATTGCAGACCCCAAATTTTCCTATTGAACAGAAAAAATAACAATCAGCAGTAATGAAGAAAAATTAGCTGCCCCGCACGTTTATTATTGTGAACATGAAATGCCGGTTTTTTCTTACAGAAGCCAATAAATTGGGGATACCAAAAATATGAAAGTACAATCAATAAAATATAAATTATATTTAAAAAAACTCATTTAGTTTAAAATTTTAAATATAAATTACTTGTTTTTTTTCGGGTTTATTTTTGTTCTACATAATAAATAAAATGTCCTCAAACAAAAAATAAATTTTCATTGCCATTAGCGCGTTAAAAGTTTTTTTTTTTTTAAATATTAAATTTATTATTTTTCCATTACCGTCTGAAAGTTTCGAATTTCAACAAAAAAAAAATGTGAAAAAAGTTTTTGCTTATTAAGTTTTTCCTTTTAATATTTTTTTTAAAAACGAAATAAATATTTTATAAATTTTGACGACTAAAATGAAGACGGATTTTAATTTAAAAAAAGTATTGAACATTTACTGTCATAGTTAAAGTTGCACTGGAAGTAAAAATAGTATAGTTTTATTTCATATGGCAATATCACTTATACGGAAAGCATAGAAAGGTTTGATAATTTAAAAGTGATTAGACTTAAATAGGAAATAATTGAACTTAGTATCACCTCCTTGATTAAATTACTGACACTGATGGTTGTCAATAAAATGAATCGGAATCTAATTCGATTATACTTGCTAAATTTTCAACCATATTTAAGATGTTTCCAGATAATTCCAGTTTTTCTATAAAGAATCTTTAAAGAAATGTAATTCTCGAAATTTGATTGATTTGTGATAATTTAGTTCTCAAAACTGTTAAAGTCTCTGGAGATTGCTTAGTAGCGCGTATAGTCCACATAATACCTAATATTGCGAAAATACTATTCCAATGTTGAATATACAATTTTCAGTTCAAATTGCCAGCCAATACCAATTTTATGTGGAAAAAGGCCAATTTGAAATATTATGTCTATGACAATAATTTCTATTTATTAGTCAAAATGCTTTAACAAATCATTAAACTAAAAATATATTATATTTCTAATTAAAAATATGTTTTTTTTTCTAATCGTTTTTTTTTATACTTTTATTATAAAATCACAAAAATAAGATTGTATTAAAGATTTAATCTCAACAAAATATATGTAAAAAAAACATCAAACTTGTATTATAACCACAAAACTTCTAGAGCAAACCACTTTCAGGTTTTGTATTTGGTTTTTATTGTAAATTAGTTTTTCCTTGAGTTTCATGTTCATCGTGCTTTTTTTGCTTTATATATAAAATATTATTGAGAATGATGAATAACAATAAAAAAAAAATTGTGGACACTGTGGGGAAAGAGCAGTTTGTGGGGAGAAACTTTCAGACATAACTATCACCTACCTAGGTATAGATTTTTTGTTTTCAGGTTATTGTAGGTTATGAGTTTTTTTTCTATATTTATTATTATTATGAAAAAAAAAATTTATCGATTTATTTGGATTTATAAAAAATATGAGTCATGCAATTTGAAAAATATCAAGTAACGTGCCTGTTTTTATTTAATATTTATTTTATTTTTTAATAATATAAATTAAATATATAAGAAATAAAGAATAATTATGGAGATTACTATAGTTATTAAGAAGAAGAAGAAGAAGATTAATCAAGTATTGAGTCAGTTTTGTGTGTTAATTATCTACTCGTGTATAGTTTTAGTTGTTTTGTTTGTTTGTTTGTGGCAATCCCCCTAAAAGGAAATTATTTTTAAATTACTTTTTTTTTTTTCGTAAGTGCGATTATGTAAAAGTAAAACGCAAAAACTAACACCATATTTTATTTTATTACGATTGATTAAATTGTTATTGATTGAGGAAGCAATGAAATTTGAAATATTTTTATGTAAAAATATTATAATTTATAAATATAATTGTTATCAAAATCATAAATAAATCATAGATGACGATTTAAAACTGAAGACGTGCATCAATTCATTCCAATCTGTTGGTTTAAGGTTATTTGTTGTGACAGTTTCATATAGCATTTTGACGTCCAATTGGTCTTCTTTCTAAAATGAAATCCATCTTTTAGGAAAAGTACAAATTGGATTTAGCAAAAGTCCAATTTGAATTGATAAAATTCCTATTTCATCTGAAAATACTTTTATGAAATATGATAATTTTCTAATATGCTCTAATTAGAAATAAAGTATTTTTCTTAATTTAATATCGGAAAATTAAGAAAAAATATTATGATTGATTTATAGGCTCTGATCAATAGTTTGTGGCCAGCAATAACAGTCAGTTACAAATTATATTTTTATTTTTGTCGTTAGATTTTTTTAGTCACTTGTCCTCAACTTATACAATGAGTGTCATCTTTTATTTATCTTATGAGTCAACATTTTCTGTCAAATTGGCTGCAATTTCAAATTTAAATTATGATGATCAAAGAAAACTAAAATATTTGAATATTATTTTCAAATTAGAATTTAATATCAATTTATAATTAAAATTTAATACTATTTCCGTCGATGGCATAATACATTTGGCAATAGTAAAGGAATTAAATCATCTGTAATTCAAATTATGTTTTATATGTTATGCAATATATGATTGAATTGAAATTTCCCTTTAATTTTTTTACTATCAATTTCACATTTCCACTATATAGGTATAGTATAGTAAATTTAATTTGCAATAGTAAACCACAAAATGTCATCTATCACTTAACTTCGCTCTATGCTGCGGAAAGAAATCCAGGAAACCAAAAATTAAAAATTTCCTGCTAATTTTTTGTATATTTTTATACTATCTATTTCACATTTTGATTTTGAATTTATCTGTTTTTATATCTTCTACATAAAATATAAAATATTTTTAACCTGTTGGATTGATTCCAAAATTACATTAAAAATATTTTTTTTATGTAGATTACATATTTTTCAAAAAGTTATATTGTACACATTTTGTGACAAAAAAAACTTTCACATGTAAATTTATATTTTTTCACCAACTAATATTTTTTTTTATATATTAGGATATTTATTAAAAAAACTGACACTCGGACACGCTTGGCATGGTATTTCCTTAATATCAAAACAGAGAGAAAAAAATTTGATGTAAAAATTTCATTTCTAAAATGTATAATAATAATTACTTTATTATTATACATTGTATAATAATAATTACTTCTACTCTTCTGGTAGAATAATTAAAAAATATATATGATAATAATTTGAAACATTTATGCTAAAATATATATCAAAATGATTTTTCGTATCCGTTTATGTCCATGGTTCCCCCTATTTAAAAATCTAGTAAAGATCATAAAGAACTCTGCTGATTTTTGTTATAATAAATATATTTTACCACTTTTGTGTACCATAGAGTGGTAGAATATCAAAAGGAATGAAAAAAAAAACTAAAAGAGAAAACACAATGACCGCAATTTGCATGAATCATTTAATTTTAATATATTTTCAGTCTGTTTTCTAATATTATGGCTTCTCGCTCTAAAGATTTACTATATTTTACAATAAAACAAATTTACATTTGTTTTCAATTTATTGTTGCATTAAATCCAAAAAAAAATTATAAAAATTAAACCAATTTAGAAAAAAAGAAAACTCTGGTAAACATAAAGTTAAAAATGAAAATCAGTTTAAAAAATTTTTGATTGACTTGGAATTTAAATTTTTTTCTTTTAATGTAAATTAAAATAAAAGTTTTATTTTTAAATTATATTTTGAATATAATTAACAATTTTTTCGAAAAATTAACCTAAAATCTTTGAAACTTTGGTAGATATAAAATTTATCGTTTTGTCTTGGGAAAAAAATCAATGTCACCTTAATATGATTTATAAATATGAATAATATATTTTTGATTAATTAAATTTTAGCTTAATTAATTTTTTTTCTTTCTATTTTTTTCAGGTATGGTAAACAAACAAGAAATTTTATATATTAAATGAATTTTTAATTATATTCAAGTTATTTTTCAAAAAAGGTGAGTGACAGACAATGTATTTAATATACTTAAATCATTTAGAAATTTTGAACATGAAAATCAACATTTTAACCTAATATAAAATTGAAATTAATAATTTATAATTAAATACTAAGTACAAATAATTTACAGACCGGAATTGTAATAAAAATATTTCTTTGGGGGAAAAATAAGAGTATATTTGAAAAGTTTTAACCTATATAATAATTATTCTTCTAATTAATGTGACACATGTAGTTAATTGAAGAGGCAATATAAATTACCTGTAATGTTGATGAAAGAAATTTTGTTTGTTGATCAAAAATCGTAAATATTTTGTGTAATTAGATTAATTTCGAATTTATTGGTTTAATTTATCATTTTTCCCATCAGTAATTAGACTTAATTTGAATTTGAATAGAAAGAGAGCCAAATTTACGATCCCAGGTACTAAATTGACCAAATAGAATCGAAAATATTCAAATTTTGTTATTAATTTAATTATCTAGTTTACTAATTTTGAATTATGTCCAATATTTGATTACGATCGCTAGAGTTCTCTCTACTTCAGTGAAAATGAAATATTAATAATACAAGCTATTAATATCTCACATTTTTATAACTAAAATCTCTTTTAATTCATTGTAAAATTCCACAATTATTTTTAATTGCATAAAATTTTAGCTCTTTTTTACAGAATCTTCTGTTCAACACCCCAAACCATAATCTATCAAATCTTGTTAAGTGCTTAAAAAATAATTATTAGTTAACTTTAATTATTAATTTATTTTTTTAAAAAAACTTATCCTTGTAATAGAACTCAATTTTTTATACTCAAAATTGTAAAATGCTTCGCTGAACATCAAATAAATAATAATAAAAAAATAAAAAGAATTTGTCCTTTAAAACAAGATTGAAAAAATATAAAACGTATTACAATCTAAAGGACGCAGAAACCATAATAATAATTTCATAAATTTTGAATGCTAATTGAAATATTATCTTATAATTTATTTCGTCCTTGAGTTTTTGTGTTGGGTTGTTTTAAAAGAAAATCTGGGAAAGAAAAATTTATATAAATTATTCTAAAAGGACAAATTTTTTGGAAAACAGAAATTTCCTTTTTATTTATTTTTTATATATTATACAACATATTTTCAAAAGTGTCCTTTTTAGTTATAAGATGTAAATTTTTGTTGTGGAAGGGCGCTAAATTATATAATAAGTAAACGAAAAATAATCTAATGTAATTTTTGGTCAGTCAAACGTGTTATTAACTTTTCTTGGCAATCACAAAAATTATATTTTTTTTTTGCTTGGGTAAAAATGGGTTGACGTTATTACAAGTATTTTTTATATTACATATCAGCCATTTATAATATGTCGAAAATTGTTTAATTTTTTGGAAAATGAAGAGCATAACAAAATACAATTTTTTATAGAGTGATTTAGTAAAAGTTGGATTGAAAGTACATAATTCAAAAGAAAAATCTGATTATTAGTGTATTAAATTCCACAAATTTGTGTCAGAAATTTGTGCCCTTGAAGAAGCTTAACCAAATTATACTTTGTATATTATTTTTAAAATGGATGGTCTGTCTGGTTTGCTACTTCAATGAATGTACACAAATGCTTGGAGTTCGAGCAGAAACATTTTCAATAATTCAAAAATTATTAAACATCTTTAGATTCTAAGTTTACATTCGGAAAATTGTTGTAGACTATAGTAGAATACTTTACCTGAAGTTGACCAATTTTCTATTTTCAAATTCCGGACAATAACAGAACGGATTGCCTTAATTATCGGGAGTTTAGGTTCAAATTAGTTATATAAATATTATTTTTTTTTTTCATTTTCTTCCCGTTCAGAGCAAGACATTGACTGATATAACTTTCATATCAAACCAACGACTAATTTGTGAGCTCAGTGCTATCTTGCATTCAGATAAATTTAAGTTGAATATTTATACCAAAATATTATGAACCATTATGATCACATTTAAAATGTTCAATTTGATAGAATCACTGAAAATATTTATCGATTTTAATGTGTATATGAAATCACTCTGTAAATTCTAACGAAAATAACCTTTAACAATGTTTTATAGACGTAAACATATTGACATGTTTTTCCCGATAAAAATATAAATATATTTAAAAAAAAAATAAAAAAATATACCCTTTTATTTTAACTCTATTATCTTTGGATATAAATATAAAAATTTCGATGTTTCTAAAAAATTCCAACTGATATTATTGTTAAATATGTAATCAATTTCATAAATTATATAATAGAAATTGCGTCGATACTCAACACGAGAAATTTTCTATAATACTTAATGTCTATTGCCATGAAAACGAGAAAAATAACCCAACCTAAAATTGGAAAAAAAACCATCCCCCAACTAACTACTAAACAGCATTGAAAATATATAATAATAAAATGGAAAAATAATATTTATTATTTTTGTCTTTTTATAGCCAACCATTAATGGCTGTAATTGTGTTAATAAAAATCGAATTATAACCAAAATGAGAATGTAAATGTAGAATAAATCTAGAATTGAGCTTATTTTTACGAAAATATCTAAGTATATAATTAAAATTGGAAATCAAAAATTCATTAAAATAATAAAAAATAATTATAATTAAAATATAATATAAAAATTTTCCTTATTTATTAAAGTAATTTTATATTTAATATTAATTGGATTTGGAATTGAAATTAAGTATTATTTTTAAAAGGATTTAATTACGATATAATAATTATAAATAATTATGATAAACTCAATTTTTTTTGTTAAATTTTATTCAAATTTCGTAAAATTAATTTAACAAAAAGAAATATTTTTGTTTGCAATTTAATCGAATCATTTTGTTGTTTGTAACTTTCATATACATAATTTTAGTATAATTGTAGAGACACGATACTGAAAATATCAAAAGCTTATTATAAATACTTTTTCTATTTTTTTCCCACAAAAAAAAAATTATGTATATTTTTAATTATACAATCGCCACAAAATTACAAATTCTGTAATTAAACTATTTGCGTACTGACTCAATTTTCTGTCCTATTATTAAATTATGAATGTTTGAGAGAATTTTACGTACAAAATATGATTAATTAAGAAATTAATTATTAGTGAAAATAATATGAAATTAATATAAGGGGAAAATTTTCATTTTTGTTATGGAAAAATTGTTTTTCTTTCTTTTTTTGTTGTCGTAATAATTATCCAATGACTTGACACATTTTGTATTTCAGGTCGTATATAAAATATGTATATTTCAAGGATTTTCTTTTTCTTGTTTGTCAGGATATTAAATATTATGTAGGCGGGGAAAATTTAAACTAAAATCGAGGTTATTTATATAATTTAAAATAAATTTTCTTTTTTCAAAAAAAAAAAAAAAATTTATATTACAAGGTTGAATTGTTAATTATTATTATTTGAAATATATTATATACCACTTAAAATTAGTTTTACTTGGAAAATATACCTTCTGTAATTTATATTTCCATCACCAGCTGTCAAATAATACATAATTGTTAATAAAGCGTAATGAATTTACGTATAATATTAATAGGGGTTTTTTATGGAGAGAAAAAGAATAATTATATATCCAGTTATCTGATCAAATTTGATCAAGAACCAATTGTTTAGTAAATTGACAGAATAGAAATTCAATTAGCGCCATCTAGGCGGTTTCTGATGACATAAATTCAATTATCTCCACTTAGGAGTTAGGAGGCTACTGATTACTTTAAAATTCAATATTAATTCTATTAATTAATTTCGACAACATAGTTAGAAAAACTATACAGAAATTAATTATTATGTATGTGGAAACTAACTAACTAAAAGTTAGTTTCCACACAAAAATGACTTTTAAACTTTAGTTTTTTTGAATATTTTAATTAATATTTTCATCAATTTTGTCAATTAATTAAATTTTTCTCATAAAATATAAATTAAAATGTTTCTTTCGAAAATTTAATTGTAATTTTCTTTCAAATATACATAATTAAATATTTTATATAATTTTTATAATTTTTCTATTATTTACTTTTTAAATAATAATAATATTCATATTATTTTTGGCATCGCTCAAGCAAAAATATTTATTCAGTTCGCCCAGAAAAAAAAGAAGCTTTCCATCGACTAGAAAAAAATATACAATTAAATTTTTTTTTTATTTGAAAAAACACATGACGTAATTGAACACATCAACGGCGCAAAATCATCCAGCCATTCTGTTTCTAATTTCTGTGTGATTATTTTTAAATTATTTTTCACTTTATTTTTTTTTTAACAAAAATTAATTATTTGCATTTTTTTTTTATTATTTTCATTTTGTAATCATTTTCAAAAATGAAATAAAGTCAGTTTGGAAATACATAAATTGCAATTTGCAATATCATAAATGAAAAGAAATATTGCCAATAATTCGTTATACTCGTGTTTCTCTTTCGAGTCAAATTTTGTTTTGTTTACATAATTTTATCAACAATATTTGAACTTTCAAAGCCAAATTTAGAAATTTATTAAAAAAAAAAGTTATGATGTCAATTTAATTCTATTAAAAAAAAATTGATCGTAAAAGTTTGAAAAAAGTTTATTTGTATTTGGGTGTGTTTTCATTTTTTCCAGGTAGGAAAGATTAGAAAAAATTTTTTATTTTAAATGATAATTTTTATAGATTTAATCAAGTTTTTAAATTCTTAATTAATTATTTATTTATTTTTCTACATCGCAAAATTTTTTTAATTTTAATTTATTGGAATAATTGATAAGCCTTTGAAAATAAATTATAAAGTACTTATTATATTGAGAAAGAAATAAATATATGACAATTGATTGATATTAAAATTAGAAAAAATTTAATAAAATTTAAAAAGCGCAATATTGTAAATTATTGTATTTTTTATCAGATTTAGTGCTTAAATATACATTAAGTAATCGATTCACAGCTGTTGAAATATTCAAAAATATTACAATATACTCTGTTGTCTGTTATAACCTCTCCCATCCCATTACATATATATTATATTATTTATTATATACTTATTCTGCCTTTTTACACGAGAATGCATGCATGAAGCACTTTTATCTCTCGTGTAAATTGGCTCATTGTCCATCAACACATTTATACTGGGCTATGACATATGTACAATATTTAATTATCATCATTAAATTCTATCGTATTAATTTTTGATTAGTCACTCCAATTTAACATTTATCCAAATGGATTTTTATTGTGTTGTTCCACTTTGACATTTCCAAAAAATAAAAATTTCAAAATTTCACTTTAAAATATATAAAAAAAAATTTTAAATTAAATACTTTATATGTAGGACATTAAATATACATAATTTATTTAATTAATTAAATTACAATAGTTAAAATAATAATTACATGCTATACATGAAAATTATTGTTACTTTGATTTATAAAATTTTATCATGTTTGACTTTTTCTTTAAAATTTCCTTATTATAATTCTTTAACCAAAAGTTTTCCATTTTACATAATATTATTTGCTACACGAATTCTCTTTTTCTACAATTAAATTTTATTGATTTCAAATTCTATGTAAATATAAATTTTAAAAGTTTTGTTTTCCATTTTGGTGAAACTTAAAATTTTTTTAAAAATGTTTTTTTTTTTGTTTTTATATAAGCTTTTTGAAAAAGTCACGTTGTACACGTGACATTTTTTTTTTACTTGTTTCTATGTTGGCGAATTATACAAACTTTTCCCTCACCCTTTATTTTTTTTGATTATATAAATAAGGAATATTTTTTTGATCAAATTTTTTATTTTGTATACTTATTTATTTTCAATTTATTATTGCGTTTTTGATTTTGATAATAATAATTTTTTTTTTAGGAAAACCCAATTCTTTTTATTAAAATTTCAATAAAACTATTAGAAAAAATATTTACTAAACTAACAATTTTTTGTAGTTCTATTTTTTTTTTTTTTTGAAAAAATGAAATTTGAAACTTTTTAGGGCGGTTAATAGTTAGACAAAATTTTAAGGGTAGAAAATTTATATACCAATAAAAAATCATACAAGAAAAATTAGTAAAATGTCGTATACAATATTATAATATAAAAAAAATTATAAACAAATTAGATAATGATAAATGGTTTTTAGCGTTTTATGTTAATTTGATATTCATGATAAGCAAAATATAATAACAAAAAAAAACAAAACAATATATTAAATAATAACGACCACATAAATTAAAAGTATATAATAATAATAAAAATTGTGAATTAGGGGTAAATGTGGGGTATAAATATTTCCATTAACTAATTCTATTTTATATATTCATTTGTTTATTTAATGAAGTATGAAATTACTAAAATATGTAAATAAGATCGAAATTAGTTTCAAATGAAATTTTATAGATACATATATAAAAAATATTTGTTTATTTGAAATAATAATTCGATAATGTTCAGTGTTAATATATTTAATATATTGTATACTACAACAGATGGCGCTGTAAATAATTTGTAACACAAATACATTTATCAGTTATGACATCAAAACAAACAAATACTACTTTGAAATTACCTGAATTTTCTCCATTTTTGGAAAATTATGAATTTTTTGGATTACTTATTATTCTCTTCTTTCTGAATTTTCATTTAATGAATTTTTAATGGTCAGAAAACAGATTAAATATTTATCATTAAAATTGAAAACTTCAAATAATTTCAATATTTATTAAATATATAATAATTTGAAAAGTGAATTAAAATTAATCTTTTATAATCTAAAATTGGTTATAATTTGGCAAATTAATGCATTGATCATACAAAAATTTGAGAGAAATAGATTCTAAAATTCGATCTTTTTCCTTTTCGAACTTTTAGTAATTTTATAGATGGACGCTGCATTCTCTCCTGCTCAATTTTATAAATTAATAACATATGCATATTGCATATCCTTTAACTTAAGTTTTTAATTTGAATAGTCATTCTCTTTTATATACTCTATTCCAAAATTTAAATTTCCTTTCTTATTTCCGTCATCTTGCCAAAAAAAAAAATCGTTTTTCACCCTATTTCTAAACTTAATCCTTCTCTCTATATACTAAACAAACAAGAGAACGAAAGTTGTTTATTAAAACTACTTATAATATCAATGTACATAGAAACTAAAATGTAAAATTAAATCATTTTGTAATTTAATAAATATTTAAGTATTTTAATTTTGAATATTATTAAAAAAAATGGCTCTTATACCTATATTAACTAAAAACTTTTTCAATATAATAAAATATAAATTTAGTTATTTATATTCTATATTTATCTACTTCAACAATATCCAATTTAAATATCGATTACAGATTACATAAAATATAGAAAAATATATTTTTTTTCTATGTAAACAAACATATAGAAACTAGAATATCACAGCGAAATTTTCCCACATAAAAATTCATCAATTTTGTTTTTATACATAAGACAAGGAAAATAAATGTAATATACTACATTATAAGTAACAAAATTGAAACTCTAGTAACAAAAGCAATTATAAAATTTAATTGAAATTTCATCTAAAATAAAATTGAAATTATATCAATAAATATAAATATTATATATATAGTAATATAGTATATATAAATAATATCTTCGTTACGTTAAAGTCACATTGTAAAACATTTTTATTTAATTTATAGTTTTAAAAAAAATTCAATTTTCTATAAGGTACACATTTTTTTTTTACTGAACTATTAAAATATGGAAGGAAAATCTATCACCAATTCCATTGGCACAAATTCTTGTCCGGAAAGAAAGTATAGTAATATTACAAAAATATAGAACACTGTATAATTAATAATTTTTACATTTCTAGGATTTCAATTTTGTTGTACTCTCTGCATAAATCAGAATTTTTAATATGATGATTAGTTTTTTAATTATTTTGTTTTTAACATCATAATTGGATTGCGTAAATTGGAAGAAAACTTATTACAAAATCTTTGTGAATAATTTTGAATTTTTAAATGCTTATTTAGTTTTAATTTAATATTTCGTCCTTAAAAGGATATTTTGTAAAAAAATATTTAAGTTGGAAAATTTATGCCAATTTGGAGCAATTTTAGCTAAGAAAATGATGAAGCCATAAAAAATGATTTTAATTTTCTGTTAAAATTTTCCGTAGCATTTCGAATGGAAAAAAAAGGATATTTTTAGATTTTTAGTTTTTCGAGAAAATTTTGTGTATATTTCTTTGAAGATATTTGAATATTTTTTACTAATGGAAATTTTTGTGTTAATAGCTATTAAGGAAATTCGTTTATTTAAATAAAATATTCAAGATTTTTTATAGTTTTTAAGTTGTTCTAAATTTTAAAATTTTCATATATAGATTTTAATTTGCACAATAAACAATTCTAATTAGATAGAGGAAAATTGAAATTTCAAAATATTATTTAAATAGCTTATACAGAAATTAACAGAAATTTAGAACTATATTTGTATGTATATCGAGATTTATAGATCTTTAAAATATAGCAATTTAGTAATTAAAAATATAATTAACTTTTCTAATTTAATTTCTTTTAGATTATATTACGGAAAAAAAATTAATTACTTTCTTAAATTTACCAGTTTTATTTAATGTAGGCAATTAGTTTAATAGGGAAAATTACTTTCACCAAAGACACATTTTAGTAACGATTTTTAATGAGAATCTGAAAGGGAACATAAAAAGTGATAATAACATTTAGAGTTCTTGGTAAAATGATTTCTCACTAAAAATTACCTTGATATAGTAGAGTCCATCTCTCAACTAATTACTTTTATTTTATTTAAAACTTTTCGCCCCTTCAAGTCCAATAAAATAACGAAAAAATTGTAAAAAAATGCAAATTTCTTCAACTGTGAACTATAAAATAATTTGAATACGGAAGCTTTATTCGTTATATTAATTTAATTTTAAAGATTTATACGCTAAAATATTAAATTTTTGAGTCTATAATTAAATCCGTGTATCAATAAAAACTTTATATACCATGTCCAATTGAATTAAAATTATATTTATACAAAAATATATACATACTTATAAAAAATTTAGTTTCGAAATGGAAAGTATATAATATAAAACAGAAAATAAAGATTATAAATGTCCATAAATTTTATGGACTTTTATTATAAAAATAAACATTAATGAAGAATAATTTATGTTTTTTCTTCATTTTTTTTCTTCTGTTAATACCTAATTAAACTTGACATTTTGGGCGTGAGATCTGTAGAAAAAACCCAAAAATAATAAATACGAATTTTGTTACTATTTTTAAATTATTTATATATACATATATATATCAAAGTCAAGAGAACCATTTCATTGTTTTATTAATAAAAATCAAATAACCTTGAAAGTTTTATAAATAAACTTGACAGAGGAATATAATTAATTTTAATAGATGAATAATAATAAATTAAAAGGACTCGAAGAATCTAAATCCAAATATAGTTTTCTTTATATAATCTTCCTCAATTGTTATTGAAATTTAAAATTGATTGCCTCTGTGTGTGGGGGGCGGGTTGTCTTTGAAGGGTCACTTTATATAAATATAATTTTCATTTCCATATGTAGAATTCAGAAAATTCTTTTAGTTAACAGTTCCATTAACAGATTATTAACAGTTCCATTAACAGATTATTAACAGGTCAATTTAACAGATATTACATATGCGAAAATTTAATTTCAATAAAAATATTAACTAATATCAATTACGTAACCAAAATTAATGGATTACAGTTTTATTTTATTGGATGTAAAATTAACATTCATAAGTTAAAAAGAAGTTAACATTTATTTATTTATTTATTTAAGTAATCATTAATCAACCAGGTAAAAATTACATTAGGTAGATTAAATTAGGTAAAATTTACATCTAAAATAGAATTAAACATATAAATAGAAAAGAAAAGATATTGTGAGTGTAAATTATTAGGAAATATTTTGTTACCATGCTAAATGAATCATTTAATTTAATTTTAAATATCAATTAAATTAATTTTACTTTTAATTTTTCTTGAATTTTCAAAATAGACTAAAAATTTAAATCCGCAAATTACTTTAGTTCTAATGGCGGATTCTCTATTTATATTTTGAATTCTATAAATTTATTCAAATATCGTTAGCAAAATATCAGACACAGCGTTTGAAAGTTAATATTAGAGATAAGATAATATCGTATAAAAAAAAAACAACATTTATAATTGCTTGCACAGACGACTTAAAAAAAATTAAAAAATTTCAATGTTAATATAGAAATTAATTAAATTTTATTTTTTGAATTTTTTTATTACTTTAAAAACAAGGTTTGTTTTTTTTAATATAAATTTTTAATAAATTTTTTCTTCCAAATCATGAAAATAAAAATATTTTTTTTAAATATTTAAATTTATTTATATTTCAAAACTGTCTGGTCTTGATAAAACACAATAAAAAAGTTCGTCCATTAACTCTTTATTTTATATTTTGTCGGTCATCATAAATATTAAATATATTTGTGCAAATTGTCATAAAAATGTAATCTAAATGTTAGTTTCTGTATAAAAATGGGAAAATTAATTAAAGAATCGGTCATTACTACCAAAATGAACTATCATGTATAATTGCAATTGTTGTGTGCAGTTGTTTATTTTTTTTTAGGTTATAATGTTGAAATATAACAATGCACATTTTTGCAATTTCATTCAAAATATTTTCCTCACCGACATAAACAAAATATATACAAACAGTCAGATAGAAATTTTCTGTATATAATATAAAATATAATTTTATTATTATAAATAATATTAAATTGACGGGGGGGGGGGGGGGGGGGGGGACAGCCATGATAATAATATGCTTAATAATGACAAAACTATTTATTTAATATATTCATAATAAATGAGATATTTGTTTGTGTTTTATTATTGGTTTGTCCATCGTCACCAGAATAGTTGAAGGTTGCATTTCTGAGTGTTTATATGAAAAATTAAAATATTTTTCATGAATTTGCCAAGATTCCGATACCCAAGCCTAACCAACTGAAATAACGAAAATCATCCATGGTTTATAGAAAAAATTAAAAAGAGGTTGCATGTAGTCACATTTTTGTCACTAAACCTCTCTAAATAGCTTACAAAAGCAAAATGTACTATGTCTTAAAATACTGGTGTTTAGTAAATTTTCAAAATGTCTTTATAATTTGACGTTACACTCTTGATGACTTGACGTTACACTCTTGACCAAAAAACCCCAGTAATATGTAAAATATAAATCTTGTTGCTGGTACCAAATATTTCTAAAGACTAAGGTCTTTCTAGTTACCAGTTCCGAAAATTTATCCACAAATTTAGCTTAACAAATTCTCCTATTCTCGGCTGGTTTCTTCCTCACATTAACGAAACCGTCCTTTAAACTCTACAAGTTTTATAATAATTTTCGACTTACAACAATATCACATTAATATTTCTTTGTTGTTTGGCATATTTACTTGTTGGTTATTTGCAATTCCCTTATGCTTCGTAACTATATCAGAAGTGATAAGATATTTTCAGTTGTTATAATTTATTTTATTTATTGTTATCAAGAAGCATTTCTGTTTTAAATGAGGAATAACGAGAACCTTCAAAATTATCTATTACAATATTTTTTTTATGTGGTTTCTATAAATAAGCATATATTTATCCCGCATTATTATTATTTTATTTTGTAGTTTAATATGTGATATTATAAATGGAAAAAACCAAATTGTAGATTTATGTATATATATATATATATATGCAAAATAACCGCAAATATAAAAAATATTATCAAAAATATATATTCACATCTACTTTACATTCTATCACAAACAACAACAACAATAATAATAATATGACTGATAACCACAAAACCATCCAAAATGTCATAATGACAAAACATTTTCTTCTTTTCAGCTGTCATATACTATTATTGTATATCTTCTTATCTTTGTTAAATTAACCATTTTTCCTCCCTTTTTTTTAGTATTATATAAATTTTCTTCTTCTTATGCTTTTTATGATGATATTTTTTTTTTTTTTATGTACATATATGGATTACATAAAATAAAGCATTTAAATTTTTTATGGATGGCAATTTATAATAGGAAAATGAAAGATAGTGTATGCTGGATGTTTGTCAAGGATAAATATATCTGGGATATTGTATAGGACATTTTGTTTGTATAGTAATGATAAAAATGAAATATTGCTAAAAAAACTTGAAAATAAATATTATTTAATAGATTTGTATTTTTAGATTTGTAATATTGAAATGGTTTAAATAATTATTTTGACTTTATTTAATAGCAAACTCCAAACTATGTTCATGCTGACCTGAATTTCTGTTTTCTGTCGTTCAATTTTTTTCACTGAAAAATGGAAAACTCAGTCCTTTATAAAACTAATTTTACACATTTCGTTAAATTTCCAAATTACGATGTCTTCAATAACTCTGTCACATTTTTACTGATCCAAAATTACATTTACTACAAAATGATTGATCAAATTAAGATTAAACTATAAAATAAATTAGTGGCGTTTTTAAGTTCAATATTCTGTAAAATTCAATTCTCCTAAATTGCAATATAATTCATTTAATAATAATAAAAAAATATTTGCCCAGAGTTTCTTTATTTGTACACCACACGTAATACTTGAAATTTTGCAATTTTATTAATTCAGCGTATATGCTGTTTTTTTCTATTTAAATACTAATTATTCTAAAAATTGAATTTTTTTTTATAATCATTGAAAATTTTTATTTTATTTTCGAAATTTTATAGTTTTGCCCAATAGATTTACAATTTGTATAATTAACACCAAAAAACCAGCTCAATTTTCATCATCATAAATTAAGTCTCGTCGTTGTGCCCAACCTCAAGTAACTATATGATTAAGAGTTTTTTTTATATTTAACGTTAATATTAATTCTTACAGCGCGTGTAATTTTTTAATAAATATAAATTTCAACCTTCAAACAACAAAAAATTTACCTTTAAAATTATTTTAATTAAAGTTTAAATTTAGGTCAAAAAACTTTTTTTCTTTATTCTTTCATATTAAATTATTTTATTTTGTGAGCAGAGCGTTATCATAGCTGGTAATTATAATTATATCCAAAAAAATTATACATTATATAATTAAAATTATACTTAAACTTAATCTTATATTTTACAGAGGAAATTGAGTTGGTTTTTAATGTTTGTATAGAAACGATAATTTATTTGTATAACACGAATTCGTGCGGTTTTTCCAAAATTCTTACATCACATTTTTTGCTGTTTGAGTGGTTAATTTAAATAGTTTTGACAATTTCTCTTCCATATTATTCAGATTTATATTTCATATAATATGAAAATATTATCCAATTTTAAGCGTTTACTAAATTATCGCTGTCACTTTTCTTATTTAAATTATTTCAATCAAAATGTAACGACTCATTTTTATCGAACTATTAGATCTGCAACATCAGTAAAGATAGTAAACGTGAAGTAAAACCATAACTCTGCTTTGAATTCCTATTAGCTTTAATTATATTGTCGAAATTTTCTATGAAATTATTGTAAAAAATTATATTGTCTCTATTTTCTAAATTATATACATATCTTCAATTAAAATCAATTAATTTTATGAAGTAATATTTCGAAATTGTCTTTTTTTGTTATCTTATCACAATTTACTTTCACTACAAATTTGAATCTTTTCTAAAATTGAAATCAATTTTATTTTCCTGTGTTCGATTTACTGAATTATTTACAATAATTTTTTGTTTTATTGTCGCAGTATTTTTATCTTCAAAAGCACATCTCGAATAGACAAATCGTTCACAATTTTTTATATTGAAGAAGAAGTTCATTCAACTTACAACAAAATATATCAAAGAATAAACTAAAAATTTGTCTTATTTTTTTTCAATCATGGAATTTGAAAATATCGATAAAAAATAAAATTAAAAATTCTAAACAGTTTTTTTTTGTGTATTTCTTCATTTTATTGAGTTATGAATAAAAATATTTTTTGTTTTCCTATTTTGTAATTCAGATCATCCCAGAGAATATGTTAAGCAAGAATTAATCAAAATTTCAATTTATTTCATATTCGTCGTATTCATGAGTCCGCCACCTTTTCAATCTTTCCAACAATTTTCAATTATATTTTCCATAAAATCTATTTTAAAAAAGAATGAAAGTTAATTTTACAAAATTTGATATTTCAGATAATTTTGTATGCCAAAATTTGATGTAAAAATATATACTGAAAATTTATACTTTATAAATTCGATACTTTAATAATATTTTTTGTAATTATTTACCATTATATGGGGCTTGGTTAAAGCTAAGAGTTAAAATGTCACAGTAAAGTGGAAAGAGTGAAATTCCTTCTTAGTTCTGGTTAAATTTAAATTTAAACTCATTTCGGTATCTGCTATAGTGAGAAAATCTTGAACTGTCGTTTCATAACCTTATGGCCAGCGAAGTTAAATAGCAAATACAGACAGAAAATCGAACGATATTTCAATCAATATATCTGATCTGATAAGTCCTTGAATTTTAATGATCTCCTTTCTATACATATTTTCAAAAACAAATTAATTAGAAAATAGGGTACAAAAGGAAAAACATAAACAGGTGAATATTTATATATATTATATTGTTTTGCCGACAAACTGTCGAACAAAATATGATCATAAACTGTAATTTATGTTACATAAAACAACCTGTATACTATTTTACTTATGCTTACACCCAAATCGTTCATACTTATAATGTAAATAAAAAATGTTTAACATTAGAGATAGTTTTTCCAGAAATTATATAATAATAAAGTTTTCCAAGTAATACAAAACCAATAAGTTATTATAATGTAAAAGGATATGAAAGAAAAATGAATTTAAATAAACACATAAATTACATGAAATGCACTTTATATGAATTTATGCTTGTGTAACAAAACAAGGATAATAATTCAAAAAAAAAAAAAAAAAGAGTATAAAAATATTTATAAACAATTTATTTATTTATACTTATTTTAGCTTCAAATCAAAATGCAATAAATTTTCCAACGAAAATTTAATATTTTTATTTAAATATATATTTTAATTTGAAATATAATAAATTAAAGAAAAGTAAATTTTTTATATAGATTTTTTTTGTTTATGATAATGTGACACACAATATAAAATTTTCAGAAATTATTCTTTTATATCTATTGGGAAAATTTATGGAATTTTTGAAAATTTTATAAAAAAAAAAATTAAATTTCTTTTCGATTTCAAAAACAAATTCAATTTTCTTCAGTGTAAAATATAAATTTTTAAATATATACTTATATTCAAAATGCCAGATTCTCGAGAGTTTTTTGTTATTATATATACTAAAAGTTATTTATTAGAAAAATATATAAAAATAATTATAGAACCCAAAAAAACAAAAAAAACATATGGTTTTATAAATAAATTATTATTTTTTGTTGTTGGGAATTTGCATTTGGCACGACAAAATTTTCACAAATAATATAAATATTTAATAAAATATTAAAAACTAGGTTGGGTAATAAATTTAAAATTACAGTATTTTACAGGCGTAATAAAACGTAATTCTGAACCAGCTAAAAACATATTTACAAAATTTGTTTTTGTTTATCTGAAATTCGAGGACTAGATTACCTTGACAAAATTTTGTGGCAATAATAATAAGAAATAAAGAAATTTTGGGAATACTTATGTATATGATTTTTGAATTAGAATTTGTTTAATTTTTCAATTTTATTTTATAAGAAAATCTCAAAATAAATTTCTTCTTTTTGAATTTTGGGAAAAACAAAAATTTTCAATAATAAAATTACAAAATTTGAGTTGTGAAATTGTATAATTCATGAAATTTGGATTTAATGACTGTGACTGCTGGAAATTCTATAAATTGTCATCAACTCATCATTATATTTCCAATAATTCATATTTTTTTTGGCCAATAAAGAAGTGTGACCAGGTGTAAATATGATGCAACTTTGTAGCTCTTAAATTTTCATCAATTTTTGGTGGCAGAGATTTTAATTAAATTATACAGTTTAATGTTAATTACTTTATTTCCAAGAATATAGAATGTTTTTACTGACTTTAAGTCTAAATAAAAATTGGAATATTTTATTATAAGCTTTCGGTAAATGACAGTCAAACTCTAATTTAAATAAATTATTTATTTTATTTATAATTAAATTATACTCGTATAAAAGTCGTGTTAAGTATAAAATCGTGAAAAAAATTATTTTACGGAATTTTTTTTTGTTAACACACCAATTAAAATTCACTGTAAAATTTCAATTTCATAAATAAAATATTTAACATTTCGACTATTTATAAAAATTCAATTATAAAATCGAATAAATTAAAAAAAGGTGCCAAGTTGGGCCATGAGTGCTTCATATCCCCTTTTTTGATCCTAGAATGATCCACCTAGAATTTAGTGCAAACGATAGTTTTAACAATTTTTAAGATACAATAAAAAAACCTTGCAGATTCTGAAAATAGAGATTCCAATCTTTAATTTCGTATATAGAACAGAAATATCAGACAAAGATTTCGGAGAAAATAGCAAAAAAAAGGGGTACCCCTTGCCATTTTTTTGTCGTAAAACAAATTCTCCAATGTCAGCAGAATATTTAGACCGCGCCACAAAGCTTCATACATATTATATTTCGAATATGTGAAGCAAAATGTCTAAGCTGTAAATTATTAAATTTAATTATATTTATTAAAAATTTCAAATATTTTCGTCGAATGAAATTTTACTTCCTTGATTTTTATTTTTAAAAAATTAGAAAAAAAAATTACTTTTTACATTTCAAAAATCTCCGGAAAATTAAATTTCAAGTGTTGGGCAATTAATATATTAATTTATGTATTTACATATTAATTGCATATTTGGAATCATTATGGTTGCTTTTATTTGCCATTACGATTTCATTTTGTTTTCTTGTATTGAGGTTGCAAATTTCTGAAAATGGTAAACGAAAAAAGTAAAATAACACGAAAATGAAAAAAAAAGTTTCATATTTTTTTTGTAATACAAGTTTATATAAAAAAATGTAATCATTACTAAAAAAAACTAAATCCCCCCCACCCACTGTAGAAATTTTGAGTCCCATTACAGAGTAAAACAAAACTGACACATCGTCGATGTTTTTTTTATTGATTTTAATAAAATTCTAATTACCTTAAAATGTGTTTTTATTATTATTAAATTTTATTACCTCAAAAAATGTTTTTAAATTAAAAAAAAAATAATAATCATGAAATCAAAGTGAAAATGGGTTAATTTTTATACACGAATATGGCCTCGCATTAAATAAATATTTATTATGCACATAAATATATTTATTTTGTATATACATAATAAAATTTCCCCACCTACCACCCTCAGAAAAATATAAACTAGTATTTATTTATTTATGGATTATAATTCTTGAAACAACAGAGAAACATATTATACATATATGTATACATATTCGCCCAGGGCAATAAACTTTATATGTGCAACATATTGGGTGCTATGCTAAACTTTTATATGCATCCATTTTATTTAGTTTAAATCTTGATTTATCTGTCACTAATATTTAAGGTGTATTTACACTAACTGCAATATTTTGATAGTTTAAAAATGGAAGGATATTATGTATAATTGGGGAAATATCGTTGCTCGCTGGAAATAAGAGCAATATAAAGTAATATAAACAATTTCGATTCATGAATTGTGCAATTCGACTCATCATGATTTGTGCATTAAAACTTACATTAAAATAGAGTGATTACAGAGGCTTCCACTTGCATTAACATCTCTAATTTAGAAATACAAAAATTCTCTCATATTTAGAAATACAAAAATTCGTAGCTTAAGCATGGAAAAAGTTTTCTATAAAAATATATTCCTATTTAGTCCGGTAGTCCTCATAGTTATGTCTGTACAGGAAAACAGGTTGACCGGAATGTGTATGTGAATAAACCTTGCACATATGTAGCAAAGTTAAAAAATCTCTCCAGACGGAGAAGTATAGAAAATCGATTTGGTGGCCTGTACAGACACCATCACCTGTGAAATCTTCCGGAACGTGTGTACGGTATATCCATCTTGTATAAAACCATCTTTAAAATTACAGTCTTGTATATAAAATCTTAAAATTATTTTGTGACAAAAAATTTACAAGCAATGTGTGAATTTCTTAATAATTTATGTAAATAAAAAATGTATACCTATATATGAAGAATTTAAACAGAGTTAAATTATCTAATGTGTAAATTTATGTTTTGCAAACAATCTTGAGGTAAAAATTATGAAAAAAAAAATATGTAAAGTTTCCTTTCCCATTAGCAACAACAAAAATTCTAATTTAACTTGTAAAAAAAAAAAGTCAATAATCTAAAACGTGCTTTTATTTCTTAATGAAACTTTCTGTATACATTTTATTTCTATAAAATAAGAAAACAAAGTTTGAAATTTATTTTTGTAGTAGTAAATCTTATCTTTTATTTATATTTAAGCTTTTTTTTATTATTGGAGTTTTTCTTATGTTTTAATAAGGAGAACAACCTAAAATTAGGGCGTTTGTAATTAAGTGTAATATTAAATAAATTTTGTAAAATGTGAGGTTTTTTTTTATTCTATTTGAATAGCATAAAAAAACACCATATTGTGTTGGCAGCACGAATTTGTAGAGTAGAAAGAAACAACATAAATTAAGTCTATATAAATTTTATCCTTCATTAGACATGGATAAGATTATAAACAAAATTAAGTAATCTTGTTTTTTTTTTCTCTAGATATTTTGATAGTTCAAAGCAAAATTATATTTTTAATGGTCAAGGCAACAAATACAACTACAAAAATAGACATTCTGTTTCTTAGAAGTAAGAAGCTACTTGTGATCATAAATATTGAAACAAAAATTATCTTTAAGAATCCAAAAAAACTATACAATAGAATTTTAGCTTACATTTAGCTTTCCCATTTTTGGTAGGAATAATTCTTTGTAAAATCGTTCGAATTGGATATAAAAGGGCTACACAATTGTTCGAATTTATAGAACTTCTCTTTGCTATTTAATACTTAAAATCTGTTACGTACATCAAATTATTTCTGTTCAATTTGCCCCCCAATTCACTTATACTATTAACTTTTGACTTTTGCTCATTATAAATTTTATATTTACATTTTTTTTTGATACCATCACAATAAAGTATTAATATGTTGTATAAATAATTAACTAATATATCATCGGTTTTCTCTTTCCCTATAATATAATCAATCAATCAATTTTTTAATCAATAATTCCAATCATATACAATATCCATATTTATACTTTTATTATAATTAATATAGGTATAAAATTACATTCAAAGTCAATAAACCAAATTAATTTATATATTTTTGTGTTGTATATATAAACTTTCAAAACCATTTAATTTTTTTTTTTATCTTTAAATTTCATATTTATTCTTTAAATTTACTTCAATTATGCCGCAATATTTAATATATGGTATACTTATGTATATAATTTTCATGTAGGTAAGTATATATATAATACCATTTATACAAAATGTCAACGAACGCCGGCCATAATATTCTACAACATAAATTCAACATAAAATTCAAAATGGTAAAAGCAAAAAAAAAAAAATGAATTACCTTTATGAACTTCACTATAAAATTTCTGTGCATTTACTGAAACAAAAATGTTTGAAGTACAAAATCATTTTTCATAAAAACAAAAACAAAAAAAAAATTTAAGGTTTTTTTGCCAACAATTACAATTCTTTTATGTTTGTTGTATCTAACGAAAAAAAGCTTTTTTTTTATGTTTGTACTTTGTCATTTTTGTGTATATGCGCCCACAGTCAAAAAATCAAAAGATTGTTAAATAAAAATTTATGGGACATTGCCACGAATGCAAATTGTAAGTGCAAAGTACTTTCTAAATACAAAAAAAAAATATGTATAAAACTTTTCTGATATGATAATCGGTTTTGAGTTTATAATACTACAGCAAGAAAATTAAATTTATTTTATTTAATTTTATTTATTTTTTTTTAAATCGTGGCAAAATATAAATTTAAATTACTTATATGTATATTTTTTTTTTAATGTCGTGATTTAAAATTGCTGAGATACTTAAAAGTAGATTTTGTTTTTATTGCATAATGAAAAAATTGAGAATTATTTATTGGAATAAAAAAAAATGTTTACTGTATATGAGAAAATTTTGTTTGATAAAACTATAAAAATTGAATTTATTAATTGCAATTTCCCTTATTATTGTGGAAAACCAAAAAAATTTTAATACAAATTCATAAATTTTGGAGTAATGCAGTAAAATTTCCCAATTTAAATAGTTATACATGGTTTTTTTCAGATCGCAATTGAGTGAAACTAATTTAATGTAATTGAATAACTACTCTTGCTTGTTGTTTCCGATATTTTTTAATTTTAAGTAAATTGTATTTAAAAATTGTATCAGAAAAATTTATTCCAATAAATAAATTATATATAGGAAATTGGAAACTTGTAGAACAATTCGTCCATTCATTGGGATAGAAATATTTAAATAAGGTCGAAAGAATTATTTCAAAAAACTGGGAAATTTAAGGAAATAAGGAAATTTTCTTACCTTTGATGCATTTTTTTCTCCCAAAAATAAAAAATAATATAATAAATTGTATTTAAGTGTTATATATACATATTAAATTTAATTTACATTTTATTTTCTATTAATGGTCCCAGAAAAAATATTCTATAACAAACAAGATTTGTTCTATTTTTAAAAAAAAAAAGCTTTTTTTTCTTTATGTTTTTGTATAATTTGAATAGATTTTTCAGCATTTTCCAAAAACAAATATAATACTTTCTTTATTCATTATAACAATTTGTCTTCATTTAATTAAACAAAAAAATTGAGAAGAAAAAAAAATCAATTTTTTCCAAGAAATTTTCTTATCACCATAACGATTTTTCCACAAATAAAATATAATAAGAAAAAATGAAAATTTTATTTAATAATAATGTCAATGGTGGTGAGTGGCATGGTTTGTAATACTAAATAATTGAAATATGCTAGGAGGAGATTTTTGAAGGAGGTTTTTTGGAAAAATATTATTTTTCATTAAATATTGAACTGTAGAAAAAAAAATGAATAACAACAAAAACACCCACATAGAAACAAAGTCATCATTATTATCCAAACAAGCATCAATTTTCATATATTTTTAATCAGGGATCCGTTTATATGTATTTTTTTTTTTTTTTTTGCTATATTCAATTTGAATCTAACGCCAGGCCAAGGATGCCAATCAATTTTAATAGAAAAATAACAAATTACTTAATAATATTTTTGTTGTTGGTATTGTTTTTTTTCCTGTTATTTCCAATTTTCCAAAAGTATATTTTTATTTTATAGGTTAAACAAAACCAAACAATAAGAAAGAAAAAAAGAAAAATCAAATTTTCTGATATTTTTTTTATAAGGGGTGAGAAAAGTCTATGGGAAAATTACAATATCGTTTCACATTTTTCCCAAAATCGAAAAAGACGGTTTGAAAAAAATGAAAATTATATTATTGAGCCTTACAAAATATAAATATTAGTTATGTTTCATTTATGTTTCTGGTGGAATGAAAGCCAGGATAAAAAGATTCGATCAAGTTACATGTGCGTGCATATGCAGACTGTCATAATCCAATTGAAAACCTCGCTAATTATAAAAATCCTTTATAAAGAAACTCATTGTGATGATCTTATCTTTGCGATAAGAATTAGAGTTTATTCTTTCACTTTAACCACTGTCAGTAACCACTATCATGGTAATGTGTCAATATGTGAATGAGAAATATATATGTGATATGTGAATCCTGGGCTGTTCTTCTTTATACTTTTATACAGGATTTTAATCATCATTAAGAGAAGACGAATTTGTTAGTTACTTCAAAGTACAAACAGTTCGATGGATCAATGAAAATTTTCAATTAACCCTCTAGCTAGATTGACCCTCTGCTTTCACAATCACAATTTCACCAATTTGTCATTTAAGAAAATTAACAAATTAACGTTGTTACGACGTTACGAGTATACATGGAATTTATTTCTCATTTACTAATGACGAGACACCCAAAATTTTGCTATTATTAAGGTGAAACCTTATTGAAAATACTTTTTAATCCAATTTAAAATCGTCTAGAAGAAAATTAGCTCTACATTTACCTATATTCCAAATTACTTGACGAAAATTAGTATTTCCTTTACCATTTAGTCGGAAATTACTAGCGAGTATAAACTAAAATCTAAATAGAACACTCCAAATTTGTAACTAAGTGAAAAACATTTTCGATTAATTTTCTTCTTTTTTTTTTATTATTTTCGTTATGAAAAATGATTTTTTTCTTTCTTTGTTTTTTGTTGTCTTTAATTCGAATGGGAAAAATATTTATGTAAAAAAATATGCCTCTTTTTTCTTTTTGATGAAAATGTAAATTTAGAAAAGGGAAATCGATCATCAAGTGAACATTTTTGTGTTCAAAAAGCATGAAAATGGATTATAATATATTTTATCATTTTTAAAAGGCTGTTTTCTTTCAAAAAAAAAAAAAAAGAAGAAAAAGATCCTCTTAAAAATTTATTTAAGTATATACTTTTTATGTTTTTATATATTTATGTATTAAAGATATGAAAATTGCGTGTCTAATTTCAAAAAGATAAGATGGAAAAAAATAAATAATTTTATAATGTAATGCTTTATGATTTAGATACGAGTATGTATATAAAAACTGAAGTACTACGAGTATATTGAGATTTTGTTTTCAATTAAGTAAATAATTTTATATTGTGGCACTCCTCAAAACCCCCCTGGCTTAAAACAAAATTGAATTTTAATGGAACTCTACATAAACCTTAATATAGTTTATTTTAATGATTGGAGGAGGGTAGGAAATATTATCAAATAATTTTGACATTTTTGACAATTATATAGTAAGTATTGAAATTTAATTAAAATTGAAATTTGGAAAATAAACTGAAAAAAAATTAGGAATTTATGGATCATTAAACGAAAACAGTTGTAGTAACTATGCCAACTTGAAAATCTACTTTTGAGACACAAATTAATTAAAGTGTAGTGTCCATTACTTTTGAAAGATTTTCATTTTAAAATCAACTTAATTTTCCTTTCAATTAATTAATCCTTTCATTTATGAAAGATTATTTTAGAATAATTTATTTTAATGATCTTGCAGCCTTTTGATATATCCTTCCTTTAGTTGTAATATTTTACTTTGGTGACAAACAGCTTTCATTTTGATGGACAAATATAAAGGCAACTCTTTCGTAAACAAGCATAACCTTTTAAGGACAAACAGACTTCTTCTTTTTACTCTCAAAAAACAAAACTTTTAAAATTTTGTACTAATAAGAATTTTCATTCCTCCCACACATTTTCACAAAAAAATAAATAAATGCGTATATATAATATTAAATTTCCTTTTAATATTTTCAAGAAAATATTTTATTTACTAAAATATTATTTTATCCTTTAAGAAAAATCATTTAACAACAACAGAGAGCCTTTAAGGAACATCAGAATCGACGTAAGAATTTTCTAAAATTACTCCTTTGTTTATTGCCAAAAAAGAAAAAAATAATACAACGTAAGAAAACCCATCAAAAATTTACTTTAAATTTCATTATTTTCCTTTTATATGAATCATTTATTAAAAAGTTTTTAAATTGTTATCACTTGATCAGGATAATCTTTTAACGCCATTTACTTTTTTGTTCCTTTTTAAAAACAAAATATAAAGAAAAATGATGAAAAATATTTATAAAAATATTATTTTGTATCCGCTTTCGTCGCCCAACTACCAAATTCATTAGTTCAGGGATGGGAACTAATCTTTAATTTTGATTTCGAGAACGATTAATTCAGCAGCTTAAAATAATCGTAAGCTGACCTGAATGTGTGAATTGTTGCAAGTATTTCCTCTATTTCCAAATCATCTATCCCCAAAAAAAAATATTATATTATATGTACACTTACATAAATACAAGCAGTAAAGGACGTCAATTGAATGACACACACCTATAAATAATATTTTTTCAAAAAATAAAAATATAAGTAATTCATTTTTTTTTTTGATTATATTATTTTCATTTATTTTTTATTTTTTTCTCCTTGTATTATTATAGAATCCTTAATATATCCTTTTTGTATTGCCAAATCACTCATGTCGAAGTAATAATCTCTCCGCATATAATAATGTTTAAGGATAAAAAATCAACAACAACAACAACAAAAACTACCACCCCGAAAATATTGAAAAACATAAAAATAAAATACAAAAAAAAAGAAGAAAAATTGAAAGAAATCCTTGAGAAAGAAAACAAAAAAAAAAGGGAGACAGGATAAATAAAAAATATGTTTTACGAATATGAAGAGGAGAAACGTTAATACCTTTTTTTTCTTCTTAGTTATATTGTATACATAATAGTCCTTTTTGCAAATATTATTTAGACGATCCTTTAATACGCAATTTAAATGACCTTGAATATTCTATAAATGTCAAATATAAAATGAATAAATTCTTTGATGATGAATGAAATATTTATTAGGTACAAAATACAAAATTTCATGAAAAAACCATAAGACAGGAAAAAAAAGGATATTATTTTTCAGGTAAAAATGTAGATAAAATTTCACATGTTGGGTTGTGTAATATTTGTTTTCTTTTGAGTGACATTGAACAAATTGTAATAAACATTGAAACCAAATGGTTCTCTTCACTCACAAACATTATTTTTATTTTAATGAAATTGGAATATTTTTATTATGAAAAAACATAATTTACTTTTTCGGTAAAGAAAATTACATATTTAATAAATATTAATTTGTAACATGAAAATCAAAATGACATTAGAAATTATAAAAAAAATTTCAATAGTAAAAATCATAAATAATTAACTTAATTTTTTCATGCAAAATGATTGTCATACAAAACTGAAATTTTGAAAAATTAGCAATCATTACCAATGAATGATACATGACAATTTACTTATACATATGTACAACTGATTGTACAAACTCGGAATAGTTGCTTACGTATAGTTTTACAATCATATTAATCTTTAGACAATTATTTTTTGAAAATATTTCCCAAAAGGAAATAAATAATAAGTAGATCCTTTTTCAAAAAAAGATGTCAATATTTTCTTTGCCCTTTTCTCTTTATTACTTAATAAAAACTTTAAATTTTTAAGTTCTTATTAAGTAATAAGATGAATAAAGATTTATGCATAAAGACCCTTAAAGATTGTTCAGATTTCTGAAGATATTGATAAGGACAAACATTAGATCCTTGTTATTTCTGTATTGAGTAATCAAGATGTTTTATTCTTTATTTCTATTGGTGGAACATTTATAGTTACACAAATAATATTATATAGAACGATCAGAAACCCCCCATGTGGTCTTCTATGATCCATCAGCAATATTTGAAACGAAATATTTCCCTAAGCCTAAGGAGATAATAGTAAATTAATTTTATACTTATATTATTTTTCTTTAAATTACTTAATTATAATCTCCCATGTAAAATTATAAAATCAAATTAACAGATTAGTTAAAAGGGTCAAAAATAGAACCATGATGGCGTCCAGAGATTACCCTTAATTCATTGGAACGAACACGGATTAGAATATTTTTCTATATTACGAAAAAAAATAAATATTTTAATAATATAAAATCAAATATTATTGTTGATAAGCAGACAATTTTAGATAATTTCTTAAAAACATTTCTATGTTAATTAAATTTCTTAGGGTTTAGAATTATAAACAAATTTAAATAAATTTCTACGTCGTTTACGATTTTCGTTGAAACACCAGACACAAAACAGAAGAAAAAAAGTTTTTAAACCATTCTGATAAACATTTTTTTTAGATATATAATTAGAAATGACACAAAATTAGAGAGAATTTTTTTTTTATGAAATTTTATTAGCATAATAATTTTGTATCAAAAAAAAAAAAGCGCCACCGCATAATTTTCAAATTATATTCGAAAGTTTAAAGTTTATTGTTGACTCTAATAATTTTCACTATATAAAAAACATATAATATATTTCCTAAAAATGACAAAAAATTATAAAACTTTAATCTCTTGAAAAATGATAAATGAGTTTTAGACAGATAATAATTTATAAAATTAAATTTCCAACAGAAATATTAAATCGATTTATCAAAAAAAAAAAATTAGATTAAAAGATATTTAAATTTATATACAATAAAAAGATTTAAAATCTTGCTCCATTATTTTCTGAAAATCCTATAATATAAGTAAAGTAAAATCATTTCCACCTTACGCGAAATTTTTAAAAATAAAAAATTCTTTGTTCCAATGAAAGTTGAAAGTTATTCTTTTTTTCCAAAATCATAAAAATTGATTTATTTACTTGAAAAATTTCAATAATTTTCATTATTTGATTTTTTTTTTTGTGGTGTACACTGATTCGAAAACAGCTGCTTGTTAAAAAAAATACAAAATAAAATTTTCAACATTTTCTTCTGTTCAATATTTTTTGACAAATCAAAAATTGTATTTGACCTAAAAACAAACACAAATAAAATTATCTTCCTCTGAGCGCTCCAAAAACCTTTAAATATACAAAATAAAAATTATTATATTTATTCATTTTGACATGATCTCGACAAATAGACGCCAAAAATACCAAGTCATCTTCAAATTAGGTCTTGGACATTTTATATAAATTCATTATTATATTTTCCTCTTCGTCTTCTTCATTTTTATTTATTCAATTTTTATGTACTTTATTTATTTGAAAAGAAATTTTATATTTTTTTGATGATCGGTTTTTTTTTAACTTTGTGGATTTGAAAATTGAATTTTTTTTATAATGCTCAGAAAAATATTATAAATTTATGATTGGCACTTTAAATAAAACCAAAAACCAAAGGAAAACTTACAAGAAGTTTTTTTTTTAAATAAAATTTGTTTTTTTTTTTTTTTGTTATAATTAATTATTTTTCGTTTCTGGATTTAACAGAAAAATGTAATCATAAATTTTATTGTAATTTTTTAATTTCAAGATAAAAATTTTTGTTCAAGAAAAATGATCTAATTTTTTTTTCACAAGAAAATCATTTTTTCTTTACATAAATTCTAATGAATGGAAATTAAAAAAAAAATGAAATGTTAAATTAGATTTAAAAATAATAAACTTAAATTTATAGCTTTTCTTGTGACTTTGTATAATAAATAACCATCACAGAAGAAAGTTATATTAAACAGAAATTAAATTCCGCATTTAGCTGCTGTAGTCAATTATAATATAAAATATTAAAAATTACAACAATGTGAAATTAAAATATTCTATCCCTGTACTGCATTAACATTATAAAAATATCATCATACTTAATTTAATGAAAATTCAAATGATTAACGTCGTTTTTGTATTATATACTGTTTTAAATATAGAACAATAAATCAAAGATAATTTTAAATTTTGCATCTCTTCTATCTACCAAATTATAATGCATCATATTTCTTTTTGTCTTATATGCAGAACAGAATAACTAAGAAAATACTGTGTCTGTCTCCTCTGCCGGGTGTTACTAAACATAAATGAATAATCTAATCTAACTTTTAACATTGTTAAGCAAGCAACAAAGACTAATAAAAAGACTAAAGCACAAAGTTAATATTAATTTTAAATTTTGTTATGAACAGTTTATACTTTTAATAAAATCTTCATTGTAATATGAAATATGTACATAAAAGGCCAATAATGACAATCAAAATTAACCCATCATACTTGGTACTATTGGTATCACTATTCTTGTACTACTTCAAATTTTAATTCTTATCTGTTACAGGTTATCAATTAACATCGAGGGTTAGGGTTTTCAATTACATATATGAGTCCTGCTCGAAAATCGTGATAATTGATTGATTGAACGACAATAATTTGTTGGATTTGACGGATAGTTAATGCAGTGAGTCAGTCGTTTCTTGTAATTGATAATATTACCATTGTACCATTTAATTTATTTGATACATTAATTAATTTCGATGGTATTAAAACTTAGAATTTCTAGACTTTAGTCAATCAAATTAAATAGTTATTACTATCTACTTAACTAACATTTGTGTTTTCCAATTTAATTCAAATTATTTTTTATAAATTGAATTAAATTATGTTACCAAAACCTTAAAAAAACTCATTTTTATAATTGATAGAAATTTATTATTATTTCACTTCGATGTCGGGAATTTTTGTAATTTTCTCTATATAAAACAGAATAAAGTAATAATAAAATTTAATATAAAAAAATTGCATCTGCTTAACAAGATTAAAAAATAAATTGTGTTCCAATTTTTTCTCTCCATGTTTCATAAGCTAAAATTACAAACAGTGCGGAAAAACAATTTGAAGAAATTAATAAAAATTTTGTAATGGAAAAGAAATAAAATAACTTGTTTGATGCCATGATATAATTTACAATATTTTACCCAAAACATAAATTTTTACGAATAGTTTATATATATACCTTACCTACCTACCTACCTAACATTTCATTATTATTCTTTCTTTATTTTATACCTTTTTTAGTTTACCTTTCAATTTTCTGTAGATTTTGGTTTAATTTTATAGTTCACAGTTACTTAAAAGAAAAATTGTATAAATACAATAAGGAATTTCTGATATTTTGAAATAATTTATTATTATTTTTTTTACTCTTTGAATTTTCTCTTGGAGGGACCCTTTGCTAAGCACTGAGTGTCCCAAATAAATATATTTTAAAAAAAGTGGAATACTTTACATAGACATAATATTGTACTTTGTGCCGCTATCTATGTTACTATGTTGTTCATTACCCCAGTCCCAGAGTTCATCTTCTTCATCTACTAACTACTAATATAAAATCAATCAATGAATCAATCACAAATCACTATGTTTGATGATGCATTATATTAATTAGATCATCTAATTTTATTTAAAACAACATTTACCATAACAAAACCAACCGTCAATCATTTTTCAATATAAAATTAAATTTATTATTTTTTAAAACCATAGTAAATTTATCTATAAAATTGATTATATTAATTAGATTAATATTTTTTTAATTCATTTACATAATCTGATCTCTTCTCTGTCCTAAATTAAAAAAAAAAAACGCTTAAAATTTTTAATAATAAATCTATTTTATTATTATAATTTATTTATCTCAATTTTAATTTTTACACACACCTAAATTAAATTTAAAAATTATTTTGTTTTTTTCATTCTGAAAATTGAGTTTGAATAAATTATAAAAATAATAAGCTTTCAATAACAAGAAATATACTGCATCAATATCAACAACAGGCAACAGCAACATTTTTGTTATTCATACATTTTATAATATAATTATTGTTGTTGTTATTTAATCATGTTGCAATTTTTATAAGCACGTTTTTTTGGAAAAACAAAAATAATAATTTAAAATTTCTGTTTGTCGTGCAGTTTAAACTAAAATGTGAAACCTAAGAGAGTAAATTATAATTTAGTCATTTGAATGTTTTTATTCGAATAAAATGAATTAAAATGTCGAAAAACCATTTTTCAAATAAGAGTTTCTGTTTATAAATTACAATTTGTATGCATTTGTGGACATGCATATGAAATTAATTTGCATAGTCAACATAACTTTCCTAAATACAATTTTAAACTACAACATAATTATTTTTTTATTTATTTAATTTAAATTGTAATTTTAATATATATTTTTATTATAATTTTAAATTTATATTTTGATTTTTTATAGATTGTGATTGCGGTTGTGTGGATACATCAAGTGGTGGTGGTGGAGGCGGTGGTATTGGCGGCAGTAATAGTATTGTGACAGTTGGTATAAATAACAGCACAACAACGGCTCCATCAGCGGCATCATCATCGAACAGCTCCAAGACGGCGCATACGAAAGTAGCGACCTCTGGGGGGCATGCAAATACGCAACCCCCCAGTAAAAGGTCTAGTAGTGGTGCTGATGGTGATTATCAATTAGTACAACATGAAGTATTATATTCATTATCAGCTGAATATGAGGTAATTAATTATATCATTAAAAATTTATATACATAAATATAATTTTAAATTTTATTTTAATATTTAATCTTTGGGCAAAATAACATTTAAAATAAAATATACATTTTTTTCCTGTTATTATTTATTTAAATGCAATCATTAATTAATTTTAGTATTATATGCATTAAATATTTACCAAATTTTAATGTTATTCATATAAATTGTCACATAATCGCATTTATGTGCAGTACCACCAGTAATTTAATAATAATAGGACTTTTTACGATAAATTTTAAAAATATTATCTACTTTATTACTTTTGCCAATTGGACCGACTAATAAATGGACAGAAAACCGTTGTTAAATAAAGCCCTAATAAGGAGATAAATTTTAAAACAGGATTTGATAAAAATCTTAAATGATAAAAATTATCTAAAATGATATTTTTTCAAAAAAAAAAAACTTGTTAATTACAAATTTGAAAATTTTTGTCAACATTTTTAAAAAAATTTTTATTTTATTTATGTTTAACAAAACATAAATAAATAAAAACTAGATTTTTACAAAATCATAAAAGCCAAAGCTTTTATGTTTACGTTAAATAAGAAAAAAAAATATCTAAATTGACCTTGTCTAATTTTTCTATTTTACTATTTTCAATCTCATTACTTATTTCTGATTTTAATTGCTATTTAATTTTTTTTTTGTTATTATTACCTATATTTGATTTAATTAATTTTGTTTTTGTTGTTTTTTTTTTTAAGGTGTTGGAGTTTTTGGGTCGTGGTACATTTGGTCAAGTTGTAAAATGTTGGAAACGTGGTACTAGTGATATTGTTGCTATAAAAATATTAAAAAATCATCCATCATATGCACGTCAAGGACAAATTGAAGTATCAATATTATCACGTTTAAGTCAAGAAAATGCAGATGAATTTAATTTTGTACGTGCATTTGAATGTTTCCAACATAAAAATCATACATGTTTGGTATTTGAAATGTTGGAACAAAATTTATATGATTTTTTAAAACAAAATAAATTTTCACCATTACCATTAAAATTTATACGACCAATATTACAACAGGTTCGTAAATAGATTTTTATAATATTATAAATTTTTGTTTGTTTAGTTTAATTAATTAATTTAATGTTTTATTTTATTATTTATTTAAACAAAAAATATATTATATATTTCAGGTTTTAACTGCGTTACTAAAATTAAAACAACTTGGATTAATTCATGCTGATTTAAAACCCGAAAATATAATGTTGGTTGATCCAGTACGACAACCATATAGGTAAATTAAACTTTTTTTTTTATATTTATTCAATTTTAATTATAGTGTAAATGGTTTTAACTTTTCCCTTGAAGCGTTTGATAAAGTGAAATTAATGTTCTTTAACTGATAATAATTTTAGACTAATTTCACTCATTTTAATGCTAAAATTCAAATATCATTTCATTATTGATTTGTATAATTGTAAAATTTTCATAAAATTTTCACACCTTATCAATTTTGTTGAATCTTCAAACTATATTATATTTTATTAACAATTTTTTTTATGTAATTTATATAGGGTGAAAGTAATTGATTTTGGTAGTGCATCACATGTTAGTAAAACTGTTTGTAATACATATTTACAATCACGTTATTATCGTGCACCAGAAATTATTTTGGGTTTACCATTTTGTGAGGCAATTGATATGTGGTCGTTGGGCTGTGTTGTTGCTGAATTATTTTTAGGATGGCCCTTGTATCCAGGTTCATCAGAATTTGATCAAATTCGGTAAATTTATATAGAATTATTTTTTTTTTAAATACATATATAGAAACTTTTTTAATACTTTTAATATTTTTCACAGATACATATCACAGACACAGGGTCTACCAACTGAGCATATGCTTAATAATGCTAGTAAAACATCAAAATTCTTTTATCGTGATGTTGATTCAACTTATCCATTTTGGAGACTGAAAACTACAGAAGAACATGAGGCTGAAACAAATACAAAAAGTAAAGAAGCCCGAAAATATATATTTAATTGTTTAGATGATATTGGTCAAGTGAATGTACCAACCGACTTAGAAGGTGGTCAATTATTAGCAGAGAAAACAGATCGACGTGAATTTATTGATTTATTAAAACGAATGTTGACAATTGATCAAGAACGTCGTATAACACCAGCTGAAGCATTAAATCATTCATTTACAACATTAACACATTTGGTCGATTATGCACATTGTAATAATGTTAAAGCATCTGTACAAATGATGGAAGTTTGTCGTCGCGGTGATTTCCATACGTAATTTTCAATAAATTTTTTTAATGAACTATATTTCAAATTATTTATTTTCTTTTGGTTATAGTGTTCAACCGACATCAACATTGGTCACTAATTTCGTACCAAATACAACTGAAAATATGACATTTGCAATTAATAATCAATTGACTCAAGTACAACGTTTAGTCCGTGAACGACCAATTACATATGAAGGATTATATCAAATTTATGGTGGTAGAAATGTTGGCCGTCAATATGCTAATGGACGTGCTGATGCATTTCAACATCAATTGGTATCAAATATATTATGTCCGCCACCTTATCAGGCAATGCAAAGTCCAACAAAACATGTTGTTGTTGGTAGTGCAGCTATGCAGCCACCACTACAAGTAAATATTTAAAACAAACTAAATTTAATTATTGCAAATTTTTAATATATTGAATTTTGTTATTTGTTATCTATTAGGTCCCATCACAACAATATGTTAATGTTCCTGTACCAGTTTCAATGGTTGAACCAACTTCAGGACAACGTATGCTATTAACAAATCGTGTGCAAGCAAATGCATGGCCAAATACTGGTAGACAAATGGCATTAGTGCCATCATGGCCACAACAAGCACCACAACATTCATTAATTGTTGATTCAGCACCGTTCCTTAATGTTGAAGAAATATATCCAAAACATCATTTGAATTTACCACGACATGAACCGAAAAAAGAATCACCAGTACATCATTTAGTGTAAGTTTTTTATACTAAAAAAAAAATTAAATTGTAAATGGAAATATTTAAAAAAAAAAAAAAGAGTGTAGGATATTCAATTATCTTTTCCATTTTATAATGAAATATTTATTTTTCGCGGTATTATTGCAATATTTTACTTATTTATTATTTAGAATTTCTGTTTTATCAATTTGTATAATTTTACTAGGTTCTATTATTTTAAGTTTCATAGAAAAAGTCAAATTAATATATGAAAAAAAAAGAATTATTTGTAAATGATTTGTAGTTAACGTGCTACTAGTTAAATTTATTAATTATATATCATTCAAATTAACTTACATAAGATATCATTTAAAACAGAATTTCATTTAATATCTAAAAGTTCAGTACGAAGTTCAAGTGAAATGAAATTTAAAACTAGTCTCACCATTAACCATAGTGGAATTTTGGGAGAGAAATTCACGAGAATCAAATTTAGAAGTTTACTTACTAGAGATTTAAATTAGAAATGGAATTTTGATTTATATTTTATGTATTAAAATTTCACTTTACTTTAGAACATTTACATGTTGATGTGGACTATAATACTAAACTTCTTCACTAAAATTAATATTTTTGTTTTAAATTAAAAAAATTTCTGAATACATTATTCATTCATTTTGTATATATTGTTCTAATTTGTATTATGTAATTTTAATGCAATATTGCTATACCATAAGCAAAAGTAATTAATTTTTCCTAATATTATATAAATTATAAATTATGCTTTTAATTTTATTTACTATTTTTCTTAACATTTTAATCAAAAAATATAAAATTATCAGATTTGAAAATTAATTATTTTTTTTTTGTGTACAGTTTTTGAAAGCGCAATTAAATTTTTTTTTATTTAATATAACATAGAAAATATTTTTTCAGTGTACCACGTCATGAGAAAAAGGAACAAAATCAATTTTCACCAGTTAAAAAACGTGTCAAAGAGAATTCACCACCACACCAACAACGTTATAGTCGTACCCATGTATCACCACAATATCATAATCATAATCATGGTACACAATGTAATTATTATGGTAATAGTGGTAGTGGAGGAAATGGTGGTAGTAATAGTAGTAGTGGTGGTAATAACAACGTTGGATCATCATCATCAAACAGTAATAATACTAATAAAAATATTAATAAACTAATTACTAACAATACTAAAAATTTAATAAAATTTGATTTAATAGATATTGTGAGTAGTCAACATCATCATCATCACCACCATCATCAGCAGCAGCAACAACAACAACAACAGCAACAGCAACCATTGCAACAACAGCAGCAACAACATAGTGGAAATGCTGTACATCAATCTGTACAATCATCTTCATATCATAGTGGTAGTGGTGGTAATAATAATCAACATCATCATAATCATCATCATCATCAACAACAACAACAACAAATTCCACAATGTCAACCAGTTAGTGGAATTAGTGGTGGTCATAATGGAAAACAACAAACAATTACAATCCATGATACACCATCACCCACAGCTGTTATTACAATATCAGATAGTGAAGATGAATCACCAGATGTTGCACCACCACCAACACAAATTAAAACACAACCATCGTCACATCAACATCAGCATCCACATCAACATGTACAACGTGCAAATGCCCAATCACAAACAACATCAACATCAAATTGTCGTTCAAGTGGTCATAATGGTACTGGGGGTAATTTAGTAATAAGTAATCATCAGCCCGCACATCAAAACTCTTCTTCAACATCAACAAATAATATTCACCAACATCAGCATCATCAGCAACAGCAGCAACAACAACATAATCAACAACATGTTCATCATCATAACAGTAGCGGAGGTACTGCTGGTAATAATCAACATTATCATCATCAACCACAACATAATAATGGTAATTCAAATACAATTACTAATAACAGTAATAACCAGCAACAATTACCACAACAACACCAGCAACATATTCAACAACAATCTAACAACCATCCACAGCAACAATCTGTTGGAAATAATTCAATTATTAGTAGTGGTGGAAGTAGTCAACCACAACAACAACAACAACAGCAACAAAATTATCGTCAACGTAAAAATGTAATTTCATCCTGTGTTACTGTTGGTGATTCAGATAATGAAGATCATCATCGCCGTAGCCCAAAATATCATCCAAATGTTAAATATGAATCGCAAAAGAAAAGAATTTTACAAATGGCACAAAATGAATGTTTGCTACCATCATCGACAACATCAGGTACAAATACAATAGGTGCACAACAACAACAACAACAACAACAGCAGCAACATAATTCAGCAGCTGCCATTATAACATCAGCAGCATCATCAGCTGCAGCCCTACAACAACAACAAAATCTTCATGTACCGAAACAAGAACCAACAGAATTTTATGATTATCCACCGCAACAACAATTAGATAAACGTGCTTCATGGGCACCACCAGCTCCAGCACATCATAATCATCATAAACGTGAACCAACTACATATATTGCTGCTCAACAACAGCAACAACAACAACAATTACAAGCAGTTATTACATCAGCTCAGCAGCAACAACAACAACAGGCCCAACCACCACCATTAGCTCATACAAAAAATCAACAATCTACAAATTCAACATCAGCTGCTGTTGCTGCTGCTACTTGGGGTGCACCAATATACCGTCAACAACATCAATCAAATACACCAATTGGTGGTTCACCAGCTGCAATTTTACAACAAGAAATTTATGCACAAGGTGATATGTATCGTCGTCCAACTGTTTTTGTATCACAACCACCATATCAAAATTATAATCGTGTTGTACCACCACCAGCTCATAATGCTTCAAGTCGTCAGGTAATTTTTTTGATTATTATTTTTTTTATAATAATTGTTTAAGAATCAGAAAAGTATTTAATTAAATGAAATTCGTTTAGCTGTACACTATTTTTTTTTTCTTTGTATGTTTTCTCGTTTTGTGTAATTAACAAAGTAACAAAATTAAATGTTTGTCACTGTCCGCTAATTAACATCGTATATACATTACATAATTAATTTTATATTAAAAAAAAAAGTAATTTCTCTTAGTCGTCGTTGGAAACTTTTTAAAGTATATTTATAAATATTGTAGATAAATTAATAGTTATGTAATAATGTGAAATTATTTTGTAGGATAAATATTAAGTAAAGATAAATAATATTAAGAAGTAAATTTATTGGTCTATTTGCATAATTATTAAGAAAATCTTATTTACATTCATGTAAAATATAATTTATACCATAATTTCTAAAAGTTCCTTATAGAAATTATGATATATAATTACAAGTTGTTACAAATATTCTTATATTTTTGTAATTCGGTCTCAAATTATTTGAAAATTCATCTGTATTGTGTATGAATCAATTTTTTCAATTGCATCAATTACCAGTAGTGTGTACGGTAGGGAAAAATGGTATTAACAGAAATATAAATAATAATTAGTTTTCGGTTTAACAGAATCGTTTCTAAAAAAAATTTAACTGTAATAGTTTCTAAAAATTTGCTAAGTAGAGAAATGTATATATATTAAATTATTTGTATATTTTAATTTTACAAATGGCACATATTTTTATTTGTATATTTTAAAAAATTATTAAATTCATCCGTATATCAATTTTACTTTAACAAATTTAAATATTTTTATTTAAAGGTTTTGCCATCCCATCCTTTGCCAGCCCATATACAATTTCCAACACAATATAGTCAATTTGGTCCGTTAAGTCCAGCACAGGTAGCAACTAAACATGGTCATTATGCACCCGCGAACATATGGTATGGAGAATAATAAAAATGGACACTCAGTGAGTCTTTTTAACAAAAATGATTTATATTTATTTATTTTTCAAAATTTCTTGTAATTTCGAAAGTTTTTTAATATCAGAAAAGTTTTTTTTTAACCATTTCATTTTTTTTCCCCACAATTTCTTTTTACATTTCTAGAGAATTACTGAATGCTAACTCAAAACTTTCATGGTGGTATGAGCTGCTATTAATGAATAATAAATTTTTAAACGAAAATCGAATAACAACAACAACAACCATTAAAAATGAAAAAAATTTAAAGAAAAGGAAAAGACGATCAAAATGAATTTAACTAAACTATTTTTGATTCGTTATCCTTGGTTGTTGAAAAGAAGAAAAAAAATAAACAAACAAACTTAAATTTCAATAAAAACAAATCGATTGCAACTGGAAAAATGCAGAAGTACAAAAAAACAACAAATATATAAATACTAAAATTAAGTATTTACAAAAATTGAGAATTTAATTTAAAAAAAATATTTTTTTTTTTTTGGAAAATTCACAATTCGAATTTTATATTAAAAAAATATATAATAAATTATTATGTAGGCTTTTTAAAAAATACATAAATTAATGTATACATTAATAAAATTAGTAGTTTAGTCAATATTATAAGACAAACAAAAAAAACTATAATTTCTTTTAAACAAAAATTAAAATTAAATTATTATTTTAAGCATTTTTTTCTCTTTAGGCAAAAAAACAAAAACAAAACAAGAAATAAATAAAAATAAATATTTAAAAAGTTTTGTAGATAATTACAAAAAAATATATATATATAATATATCAAAAAATTATTGAAAAAAATTATGAAATATAAAAAAATATTAATTGTAAAAACAAAAAAAAAACATAAAGCACAAGTAAGAAATACTAATTTTTTTTCTATTATCTTTATTAGTAATTTTTATTTTTAATTAAAATTAATAATAAATCTTATATGAATTTAATTTTAATTATGAAAAAACAACACCGAATTCAAAAAATATATTTTTTTTTTAATATAGTTAGATTTGCTTATGGGTCCGCTGGGTTATGATTAATATATAAATAAATTTTTAAAAGTTTGGCTAATTTTGAATAACTTTTTTTTGTATTTAATAATAGATAATATTCATTTGTATATTTCTGGAGGAGGGGGCGTTAAATCAACAATTACTAAAAGTTTTAATTTGTTCTAGAGCTCTAAAAATTCAATTTATAAACAATTAAAATTATTTTCCAATAAAATATCATTTATAAATAATATTATTAAAATAGAAATTCACTATATGAATATTTTTAATCATTAATTAATATAAAAATATAATGTAAAATACAAAATATTTTAATGTGATGTAGTTTATTAAAAAAAAAAACAATGGGGAAAAAGGATTTAAAGTTCTCAAGAATGAAATCAAAATTCTAAAAGTATATAAAAAAAATACATATTATTTATGTATACTTAAATATTATTTTCTTAGATTAGTTTTTCATTTATAATATGAATTCTTATAATAACTTTTTGGGGGGCCTAATTAAAAATTTGAATCAAATTCAAATAAAATAAAACTTTAATTAATTATTTAAAAAAAGTAAAAATTGATTTTTAAAATTTAAATAATATTTTTCTTCACTTTATATAAATGAAATCATAAATAATATTTATAAATCAAATATAAAAACACTAAAAATATTATTAAAAAAATAATTATTGCTATTTGTTTTTTATTATTAACATTTTTTTCTAAATAACAATTATTATTTTTTTTTGTGATTATTGATTATTATTAACCTAGAAAACAGTTTAATTTTTTCTATTATCAATAATAAAATTTTTAAATATGAATAATTATAAAAAATATATATTTAATTTAACAAATAGAATCAGAGTCATACATTAAGAACAAAAAATGACTTACAAATTTTAACTATTAAAAAAAAAAAAATATTATTATTAGAAAAACTTTTAATGAAATTTTTATATTTAAACGAAGAAAGAATTTTTTTATTCAATTTTTTTGTACCAAAAAAAAAAATTTGAGCGTTCAATTTCTAAAATTTCTTGAATAAGTATTATAAAAAAATTTATTGGGGAAAATTGATTAAATCAAAAATATAGTTTGTTTCTTTTTTCTTCAATATTTTCTCTCTTTTTTTCACTAAAATTTCAATTAAAATAAATAATTTTAATAAAAAAAAAAATATATTAATTCTTCTTATTTATAATTTCAAATAATAATAATAAAATAAATATCGAAAATGAGTGACAATTTAAATGCACTATATTTTTTTTATTACTAAATGAGTAAAAAAATTTTATATTAATTTTTTTTTATTGTTGTTTAATTATTTTTATTATCTCAAAAAATATATTGAAAATAATTCTTTTTTTTAAGCTTAACGAATTAGAAGACTATATTAAACATTTAAAAGAAATTTAATAAATTTTTAAATTATAAATTTGTGTGTGCAAATAAATAAATAATAATAATTAAAAAAAAAAAACTATACACAAAAAATCTAAAAAAAAAACAATTTACTACAAAATAAACAAAAAATTAAATGCAAGTTTCAAGGTTTTATAGAATTTAGATAACAAAAAAAAAAAAAGAAAAATTATTAAAAAAAAACTTTCGTACTTTTTATGTATAAACAACTAAATAATAATAATTATTAATTAAAAAAAATTAAACTTAAATATTTAACAAACAAAAATATATATATACATTACATTAAAAATATTATTATATTAAATAATTATTAGTCTGCTGCTGTGTTTGTTAGTAGTTCAAGTAATTCAAAAATTATATGAAATTTTTTTAGATTATGTTAATATGGAATTTATTTTAATATTTTGGGGTTTTTTTGTTTTAAAATAATTATTCAAAAAGAGCTAAAAATACTGCTAAATAATTATATATGTTGAAACACACAATTATTATTTTTCTTTTGCTTAAATCTTATTTTTTTTTTGTAAGTTTTATGTGATTTTTAATCCGAAAATAAAATATAATTTTTAATAATTATTTTATAATGGACAAAAAGTATTTTTTGTGTATATTCAAATTAATTTTCTAGGTTTATTTTATTATTTTTTTATAGTTTTTGACAAATCAATTCATAAAGTAATTTAATTAATGAAAAATAAATAAATTAATATTATAATAACAAATTTATTGTAGAGTGTACAATGCCTTATTAATCCCAAAAAAAAAAAATTATAAATATAAAAATTTTTTAATTTGGAAATAAGAAATTTTCATGTTTTTCATAATAAAGAAGTTTTTTTTTTTTTGATAAATAATTTTTTTTTTTTTTTGGTCCTAGAAAATTAAGGAAATGTAAAATCTTTAATTTAAAAAAAAAAAAAATTAATAATTTTGCCTCAAAGCTGCCAATATATATTTTGGAATGAGAAAAAGTAAAATGATCACAAAAAGATTTTTAGGGGACAACAAAATCTTATTATTTTTCAAAACTTTTATTATTTAAAAAAATAATATATATATAAAAACTTTTCTTGTGTTAATTGAAAAAACACCAAATATTATTCTAATTTTTATATTTAAAATCATTTTAAGTTGAGGAAAAAAATTGTACATATAAATATAAATTAACAAAAAAAAAAAAAATTCAGCTAAAAAAACATGCAAATAGATTGTGGGCACCATTAGATTAATCCGAAATTCAAAATGAATTTGAACGTTTCAATTATGAAACTTCGTTTTTAACTTGAATTTCAAAATATATAATTAGTAATTTTAAAAATTATTATTATAAAAGTTTGTGTGTATATGTTTTGATTTTAATTGAATATTTAAAATATTCTAAAAGATTTTTTTTTTTTTTTTGTAAATAAATAAATAACAAATTTATGAGATTAAAAAAATATTGTAATTGCAATTTAAAGACTTACAAGAAAAAGAAAGAAAGAAAAAACAAATAAAATAAACAAACAAATTTTTTTTAAATAAAAATTTAATTAAAAATAAATAAAAATATAGTTTTTTAAAAAATAATTAAAAATTGATAATTTTTTTATTCCAATATAATAATGATTTATAATTTTTGCAATAATCTCTTATTAATATTTTACACAACTATTCAATATATTCAAGAAAAAATTATAGTAACATTTAGAAATTTTTCAAATATAGAAAAATATTATTAATAAAAGTATTCATCAAAAATTAATTAATCAATTTTACTAAAAAAAAACAAACTTTTTATTAAATAAAAATAAATATTACTATAAAATATTGGGATGAAATATTTTTCGTTCGTTTCAGAAAAAGAAAAAAACAATTTTTTTTTGTAGTATTGTTGGCTGAATTGAAATATTTCTATCGCATTATATTTAAAAATAAAATAAATATTTTACATTTTAATCTAACATACAAAAATTTAAATATTATAGAAATGTTTTTAAAAAGCTTAGTTAGATTTATATTTAACATAATAATGAACAAAGATCATTTAAGAATAAAATTTATAGAATTTTTACTTCATTATTTTTTGTTTTGTAACATATTCAAAGTTAATAATTATATTTTTATGGGAAATCAAGTCGATAATAAACTAAATAAATTCAAAAAATCACTAAAAAAAATCAGAAAATCAAAAATATTAAATTAGTAAATTGAAATTATTATTTACAATGATTTTGAATTGCAAACAAGAATGCACATTATTTTAATTGAATATAATTTTATATTGAATTTTTTATTAAGATATTTTAAATAATATTGCACCAATGGCGACTTTAATGTAGTTTCTGATTGATAATTGAATTAGAAATAAAAATATCCCTCCATTATTACTGAGCAATAATTGCTGTGCTAATTAAAGCTGCCCCATAATAATTAAATATTAATTAATTTGTTAATTACACATCCGTGAGTTTTGTATAGAAATTCGTTTCAACTTTTTTCCTTTTAATATTAAGTTAACTAAAATAGAAAAATATTAAAATTTACGTGGCTAAATTTATACTATAATATAATTCCAATAAAAATATTACCACGTTTTTTTTTTTTTTTGTATATACGAGTGTATTACATCTCACATTTAGCTATACAAATTATCAAAATAAATTTTAGTAAGGAAGGGAAGGGGTTAATTAAAATGTATTGAAGAAAAAAAATGCCTTGGTTTTTTTTTGTGGAAAATATTTAATTCTCTTTTGAATTTATCGCCATCCATCCATTAAAATTTACTGACTTATAAAAAAATCTATTATTAAACTAATTAATATTACTAATTTTTTATATAGTTATTTTTTTTTTTATGATTATAATTTAATTTAAGTTCACAATACACAAAATAATATAAATATAGAGAAAAAATGGCAAAAACAATCTTTAATATTAAATAATATATTATATATATGTATATAAAATTATAAAGTTTTTTAAATGAAAATTATTTATCTTCAAATATATATTAATTTACTAAATAATTAATAAACTTTTATGAAAATTTATATATACATATATATATTCAAAATATTTTTTACAAATTTAACTAAAAAAAATTACAAGAAAAATATATCAGACTTACTAATTAATTAAAAATTGTGTTAATTATTATCATATTAAAAAAAAAAAAACTTTGTTTGTTTATATTAAATTAAATTATAAAAATTAATATTCATTTTAATTATATTATTATTCGATTTTATTATTTTCTTATTTTTGTATAAAAATTATATAAATTCATTTAAGTATACTACAACAAAAACTATTAGATATCTAAATAATATTAAATAAGTAATTAATGTTTTTATTAAAAAAATCATTGTATAATCATTTTTAATTTCCAATATATTTTTAATTAATATATCTTAATGAAATTATTATAGATAATTTTGGTTGTATTTTTTTTACTGTAATTGTATAAAATTTATCTTCTTTTTTTTTCTTCTTATTTTTTGATGTGAATTTACTTGTATAAATAAAAAGTCCTTTTTTTTTATTTCATAATTATAAATATTAATTTTTCTTAATTTAAATATATATATAAATAATTGCTTTCTCTAATCAATTTAATTAATATAATATTTTTATTTTTGATTTATTTTTATTATTCATATTATTATATAAAAAAAAAATATTTAATTTCTGTTTTTAGTTTTTAAGTGTGAAAAAAATAAATAAAATAAAATTATATAAATTCTTTGATGGTAAAATAAAAAATTAAAATTAATAAATATAAAAATAATTAAAAAAAAAAAATATTATATATATATTATAAAAAATTAATTAACCAACATTAAATGGCATAAATATTAAAATAAAATATAAAAAGTGAATATAATTAAAAAAAATTATTAAAAAATAAATAAATTTTATTTTGTTTTATTTTATTTTTTTTAATATTCTAGGATTATAATTTATTTTTAGTTTATTTGTTTTTATTTTTTATAATTCCGAATTTTAATTAGTCTAATTTCTCTGACAAGGACGAAAAGTGAGATAGACATATTTAAAACATATGAAAAGTAAATAAATAGATTTGTAAAATTAATTACGCTGATACATTCTATGAGAAAGTAACTCTAAAGATGAAATTCATAGAAATATTTTTAGAAAATTTCTAGAAATTGCATAAAATCTAATTAATATTCAAACTTCTTTGTCAATCAATATATTAGATATTTTTAAAATCAATAATTTCATATTTTTTTTTATATTATTTTATTAAATTTACCTACCCTTTAAAATATTTTTCAATAATTTATAAAATAATTCAATGTTAAATTAATAATTAACTTTAGTTTTAACTTTGACATTAAATCACTATCAAAAAAAATTTGAACCAATCTAAATCAATTTTATTATAAAATTGATTATGATTTTTGGTTAAGTAAATTAAATAAGAAAATTTCAAGTATATATTATAATTAAATATATTTTTTATTTAATTATCACCAATTTATTTATTTTTTGCTATAAAATCTATAATTTTCATTTAAATATCATTTTTTATTTGAATTTTATGAGAAATTTTATTTAAATATAAACTTTAACTACATATTATAATTAATATCTCATCCATCAACAAAACAAATTTAAATAAATGTATATCTAATTATTTAGTAAAAAGATTTTTAAAATTTTAACATTATACAAAATAAAACACAAAAAAAAATATTTAAAATAAAATTCTTTTAACGAAAAATTATATCGAAAAATTTTTAATACTATCTATTTACTCTAAAAATATTATATGTGTGTATATTATATTCTATATACCAAAACAAAAAAAAATGATTAATAATATTATATCCTAAAAATATGTAAATTTAAATACATTTTAAAAGCAACACACCCGCAAATTAGACTTGCATTTATAACTTTATAATTATTCTGCTCTATTCTTAGCAGTTAAATACAATTTTTTTTTTAAATATAAAATAAAATTTCTAATTAAATTTATATTATTATAGATAAGTGGAAAACAAAATTTAATCAAATTATTAATTAATTAATATATATATATATAACTATAAAAAAAGAGACCAAAATTTAAAGAAGCTTTATATTAATCGAAAAAAAAAAACAAACAAAAAATTTCTTGAGCTTGAAATATTTTCCTATTTATTTTTTAATATATAATTATAAAAGAAAATTTAAATACCAACAAAATAAGAAAATACAAAATCAATAACCACCGCACCAAAAATTATAAAATATCTTAACTTTAATATAATCTAAAAAAAAAAAGAAGTTTGTTTTTTTTTTTGCTGAATTAAAAGAAATTTAAAATAATATAATTAAGTTTTTGCAAATTTTTCTAAAAAAAACTACTATCATTGATTTTTTAGCTTAGTGCTTACAGCAAGAAATTTTTAATTTACAGAAAAATTAATCAATTTTTAGACAAATAACCGTCCACAAATAAAATTATAAGTAAATAAATATATTTTGGTTTGTATTTTTTTTTTTCAGTTCTTTTAAATAAACTCAGCACAATAATTTAGATGGAGAATAGAAAAATAATTATTACATTTTAAAAAAAGTTTACCTTCAATGTTGAAGAAATTAAAAATAATTAATTAATGTTATAAAACTGAAACATAGAAATAAAAATATGAATTTTCAAATATAAAATATCTTTAGATAATTTACAAAAAAAAAAAAAAATTTATGAAATTTTAGAATTATATAAGTAAATAATTAATTAAATAATAATAAAAAAAATAGTTTGTACCAAGTTGATGTAGTATAATTCATAAATGGTTTGAAACTAAAATTAATATTTTAAAATATTTTGCATCTTTAATAAAAATAATAAATTTGTCTGCCAGACATACTTTTAATAGAGAAAAATATGTCTACATAAAAAAAAGTTTAAAAAATTAATGATATAAATAATCACAGCAAATTTAGATTTTATTTTCTATTTCCTGTTCACATACAAATATATACAAATTATTATAAATGTTAATATCTTTAAATAAAAACCATCAATATTTTGTATGAAAAATATATGTTTGAGTACATAGCGAGCATAATTATGTATACCTTATTCGGCATTGTGCTGAATATAATCAAATTTTAACAAATTACAGGAATTAGTTAAATGTCTAATTCATAATCAATTTTTAAGCATTAGAAGACTCAGTATCAAAAACTTACAACCTAATATAAAAACGTCTATCACTTTCAAATCTAGTTTAGTGTTTAAAATAAAATGATATTTTGTCACATAAAATGTAACATGAAATATTTTGCGAAATTTATATGAGAATATTTTTTATGGAAAATTTAATATTATATAGTAACTATTACCTTCCAGTTGAAAATAATTGCAAATACTTAATTAAAAGTGTGATCATGTAGGACCATTATAATCGTTTGCCTAGAAAGAGTATTTTTGATTGAAATTATTCTAAAATCAAAATTAATTCAAAGTCACATAATTTTGCTGATGTTACATCATTGTGAAAAAAAATGGAAGTAAAAACATATAAATATCATTGAATTGGTTATATTGAGCGAGAAACGTGTAATATTAATAAAAGGTCAAAATATATTTTATTATTCGTAATATATAAAAAAATTTTTTACTTAACTATACTATATATAAATTACATATATGCACATTCATATTCTCTCAGTTCATAAATGTTTAACCAAAAATACAAATAAAAAAAAATTTAAATAAATAATTAATAAATTAATAATTATATTATTATAATGAAAATCAAAATGTACCTACACTAAACATAAAATAAATTTATTCAAAGTCTGATGTTTGCAGGATATTTATTTTAAGTATCATAAAAATTGTATAAATATAAATAAATACGTCTTTTAAATAAATAAATAATTAAAATATCCTGCACAAAAATATATACATAGTTAATAAAAAAATTTAAATAATTTACATATATATAAATTAATCTAAAATATTTAACTTAAAAAAAAAATCTAATTCTATTTTATAGTTACATAAAACTTGAATAATTAAAATTAAATAAAAACTAATTATTAAAAATTTTGAATTTATTAATTAAATAACATATATAATATATAAAATTAAAATTTCATATTAAATTTTTATCAAAACTTTTTAAAAAATTAACTTAAATTTGTATATTTCTATAAAAAATAATTTTTAAATCTTATGTAGTATAAATTCATTTAACCAACATTTACATTTTGTGGTATTCCATCACTATTATAATTCGCTTCAACAAATGTCAATTACTGTCTGCCAGTAAAATTCACACTTTTTCATTGATTTCATAGATAACATAGAACAATTGATTAATTAATAATTAATTCAATTAATTCATAGTTTGATTTGTAATTAACAGACAGTCCCCATAAATTTTTCTATTGACAACAGAATGGCGTTTGCTCCTTGAAGACAATACATTTTATTCTAAGTTGTAAGTAAAGAGTGCCAGTATCCCAGTTAATTTCTAAACGTCACGATTAATAAACAATTAAATATCAAAGAACTTTTTCAAAATATTTCTATACATAATTTTGTTATTTTAAGGGAACACATTTTTTTACTGACCAAAAATTATGATATAGCGACGAACTCTTGAAAAAAAACCAAATTTGATACACTGAGAAGTTTTCTACATAAATTTATGGGTAATTTAGTAGATTACAAAGAAAAGTTTATCAACAAATTCATTTTCTTTTCTTTTGCAAATACCGCCAATAAAATTGATATCTTAAATTAAAAAATTATAAAAATTGTAAATTTGATGTGTAAATAAAATTAATACTGAGAATTTATAATCGTACCTTAAATATATTATAATATATAAATAAATTAAAATTAAATTACAAATATTCAAAAGAAAAATTATATATATAAATTTTAGATATAAATATAAGAATTTTTCAAAACAGGAAATTAATGTCATGTTGTAGTGGAAAATTATTTGAAAACTTTATAAAAATAAATAAAAAAACATTAAATAAATAAATAAATAGTTAAACATATATTTTATGTGAATTAATTTTTGTAATTACTAAAAAGTTTATACATTTTTAAATAAATATAATAAACATATTGATTAAAACTTTTATATAAAAAAAATAATTAATAAACTAATAAAATTCACTTTATCAACAACACTATTAATGTATAAACATATTTTAATTGTAGAGTAGAAATTATTATAAATTTATAAATGTACAAACAAATATTATACAATATAAACTTTAAATTATAGAAGAAATAATTCAAATACACTGAGAGAAAAAAAAAATTAAAAATAAAAAACATATTTTTATATTAAAAAAAAAAATAAATTAATAATAAAAATTGGAAAAATTACAAATGCAAAATCTTTCAATAATTTTCTTAAATGTTAAATGTTTCGTAGTCATGTTAATTGTGCTTTATATATACATAAATTTTTTTCATTTTATTTTTTATGAGAATTAAATAATATTTAATTAACAAAATTAATTATATATCCAATTAAATAAATAAATTTGAAATTATACATCACAAAATAAATAAATAATTTTTGTTTTTACATAATTTTTAGTACATAAATGTACAATTGAATAATTAGGACAAAATTGTAATAAATTTCTTTACATTATATTCACCAATTCATATAATAAAAATTTACTTAATTTTATTTAATTAATTAAACATTTAATTAGTATATTATTAGAGTGATTTAAAAAATGCATTATTTTAGTAATTCAATTATAATTCATTATATCCTTATATCAGTATACCAAATTCATTTGAATTGAATTATGTCATTGAATACTTTGTAATATTTAATTTTGAAAATCTGTAGTACTAATTACTTATTTTGATATTACTAATACATTACAATAATAATTTATTGTAATGAATTTTTTTTAGCTTGAGTTTTTACTTAATTCAAACTCAAATCCATAACTGAAATTGATATAGTAAATAATTTTGTAATCGAAATTTAAATTTTTTTTTTAATTAAATTAGAATAATTACAAATGTCATGTAGTAAGTTTGAATGACTCAGTAATAATAATAGTAATGTATTTATTTAACAACTCTAATAAGTATTGTCAACATAAAGTATAATTTTGTTTACCATGAAATTATTGGGATGGTATACTGTATACCCTCTAATTTGAAATAATTAAAATAAAAATTATTCTTATATATAAATGGATCAAATATATTTAAAGAAAAATTAATAATTAAAATGTAAATTTCATTAAAATAATAAATATTTAACGCTTTCCTTTTTTTTTAAAAAAAAAAAACCTTATCCTTCAAAAAAAATTATATAATATTTTTGTATTGAATTGAAAAAGAAATTTTATAAAAAATGAAATTTATTATATTAAAAGTTAAAGAAGAAATAAATTAAATATTTTAAATAAAAATTTCTAAAAAAAAATATTAAACTTAAATTAAAAAAATTTTCTTATAAAATGAAATTTAAAGCAGCATTTTCTTTTTTTCAAAATTTCATCACCAAAAACAAAATTAATTTCCAAAAAAAATTGAAATTTTTTTAATAATAATATAAAAAATTGTGCAAAGAAATAATTAGGGAAAATTAATTCAAAAAAAAAATAATTAATTTTAAAAAATTTTTAATTATTTATTTTCAAAAAAGAAAATTCATTCAGAAAACAAATAAATTAATAAAAAAAATCAAAGCTCTTTAATTTTTAATAAATATTTAAAAAAAAAAAAAAAAGAAATTGAATTTAAATATTTAAAAAATAATAAATTAAAATTAATTATGAATTATAAAAATATGAAATAAATAAAATTTCTCCTCAATATCTCCGTACCTTTTGTAATTTGTAAATTTGTGTATATTAGAATATCAATTTTATGTTTTTGAAGATAAATAATAAAAAAAATATGTAAAATAAATTTAAATTTTAATTAATTAATTAAAACAAAAATTAATTACAATATAAAAGAAAATTTGCAAAATAAATACAAAATAAAAAAAAACTTAATGGCTGTTTTATATCCTTATATAATGAATAAACTAATGGAAATATATATATATATATATATATATATAAATTGTATAATTATATATTAATTTAAAAAAAAATAATAATTATTATTTAAATAAGAATATAAAATATAAATGTGTAAACATATTAAAAAATGGATAATAATTATATATCTAAATGATAAAATTTATGCTCCATTATTCACCACAAAATATAATTAAATGGTTTAATCAAATGTAAAACAAAAGTTAAGTGTAAACAATAAAAGAAATTACATAAAATATATAAGTAATAAATAATAAAAATTAATATAAATAAATCAATGCTGTGTCCAATAAATATAAAAAATTCTAGAGAAAAAAAATAAATTTTAATATTTTTTTTTATTTTTTTAACAGGTGTCACTACTCTTTTCTGTTAATGGATATAAATTTTTGTTCTGTGTAGAATTTAAATTGGAATATACTAGTAAATTACATTGTAATAACAATTTACAAAATATAGTGAAACTTATTTGTATTCTATCAATTGAAAGTCTCTGAATTAGCAGAACTAAAAAAAGAAATTTCCTATTCCACTATAAGTAATTATTTATGGTAAATATGACATCACCAGATTATCTTGAGTTACAACATCTTCATTGATTATCTCATACTGGACGATTTCCCTATCCTATGCTCAAAAATCAGCATATCAATCGTTTAATCGGTTTTAATATTTATTAATTGAAAATTGTCAAATTTTCAATATTACTATATCATAATTTGGACCAAACATAAGTTGATACTCATTATATCAAATAAAACATGAAAAATTATTAGATTTAATTATTTATATTAAATTTAAAAGTATTATTTATTTCAAAATTAATGAAATTTTCGATTCGATTTAAACGAAATTCTGTAAATCATCATATAAATTAATTAAAGATGATAATTTTTTAATTAAATTGATATGAAAGAAAACTGCATAGTTAGGGAAATTGATTTTCGGAAAAATGATTTTAGAGAAATTATTTAGAGAAATCAATATAAATAATAAGTATGTATTACCTTTTTTACATCCTACAATTACATTTATATACAATTAAATTATATCTAAATTATGCAAATCCAAATACTAATTATTCGATGTATGATAATTTTTTTATGTGACCGAAATATCTCGGAATTATTGTGAATGATCATAAAAATTTTTTTTTGTATACATATTTATAAAAAAAAATCAAAAATGACATTTTATGTTATTATCAAAAATTGTTTATAAAAATTATTGAAAATTATTAAATATTAATTATATATGAAGATATATGAAGTTATTTGAATACAATGAAGTTTGGAATTTATTTAAAAGATAATTTAATATCAGAATGGAAATCACAATATATTCATTATGCAGTAAGTATTTTTGGTTTATTATATTTGAATTTTTAATTATAATAAATTTCTAAATTAAATTTATTTATTTTAAGCTAATGAAACAAATGATTGCAACTGCAATTCAAGATTTTGATTCATCTAATTTAACTGAAAAACAATATTTTTCTAAATTTGAGAAAGAATTTTTTTCATTATGTAATGATCAATTATTAATAATAAATGAATTTTATAAAAGAAAAATAAAAGAAGCCCAAGATATATATACACAATTATGTTATGATTTTGAACAAGAAATACATGAATTTACAGATGCAGCACAAACATTACATCATTTTAGAGGATATTTTAGTGAATTATATTTAAGTTTAATATTTTTGACACAATATCAAGATTTAAATTATATTGGATTTCAGAAAATATTAAAAAAATATGATAAAAATTTTCATGGAGCAAATGGTGTTAAATGGTTTCAAAGAAATGTAGATAAATCTGATTTTCATAAAAAAAATGATACTGAATTATTAATGAAAAATATTGAAAATTATTTTACAATTAAATTAATGCATGGTAATCGTAAATTAGCTATGGATAGATTACGTTTACCACCATTACATCAATTAAATAATATAAAATTTTTAATATTTCGTTGTGGTTTATTATTTGGTATTTTTATAATATTATTAATATTATTATATATGTCAATATTTTATAATAATAATTTAAAAATATCAATGGAAGATTTAATATTATTTCGTGCACCATTATTAATAATTGAAACAATAATGTTATGTGGTTTTAATGTATTTATATGGCGATTATATGGTATTAATTATATATTAATATTTCAAATAGATATTAGAAATCATTTAAATGAATATCATATTATGGAATTAGGATTAATATTTGGTATTATTTGGTCAACATGTGTATTATGTTTTTTACATAATATCAGTTTTGGTATATCAATTTATATACCAATTATATTAATATATATAATAATGATTGTATTTTTAATAAATCCATTTGATATTATATATCATTATACAAGGAAATGGATATTACATTATATGTGGCGTATTATAATTGCACCATATCATAAAGTTAAATTTGTTGATTTTTGGTTATGTGATCAATTTACCAGTTTAACAACAGCTTTTCATGATATGCATTATTTTCCATTACTAGTAGAATACATGGTAACGAGTACTTCTTCTGGTAACTGAATATATTTAATTTAAATTAAATTTTTTTTCTTTTATTTTCTATTTTTTTTTAAATTATTTAAGCCAAAGATCATTTCCATCATGACTGTGATACATCATGTGGTATAATTAGTCTTTTTATTGCCATTATGCCATATTGGTGTAGATTTATGCAGGCATCAAGGCGAATATATGAAACTAAACATTGGATTCATGTCTTTAATGCTGGTAAATATGCATCAGCTTTGGCAGCTGCTATAACGAAATATATATATGAAATGGTTAAAGGTAAAAAAAAAACTTTTATTTAAAATTTATTTTTTTATTAATGAAAATTAATTTAGGTTCTAATAATTTATATGATCCTTGGTTTTATTTCATGGCAATTGTAAATTTATTTGCATCATGTTATACATCATTATGGGACATTAAAAAGGATTGGGGACTTTTCGATGTTCATAATCATGGCCATAAATTTTTACGTACTGAACTACTTTATCCTTTTAAAGTAAATTTAATGATTACATATATATACATACATAAAAATTATTATTTATTTGCAATTAATTGTATTTAAATATATAATTAATTTTTATTAATTATTTATTATATTAATTTAGTGTATTTACTATATCGCAATTATTGAAAATATAATATTACGTTTTAATTGGATATTTGGTATATATCTTACAATATATGGATATATTAATAAGGAAGTAATGGTAACAATTTTAGCTGTATTAGAAATTTTTCGACGTTTTGTTTGGAATTTATTTCGATTAGAAAATGAACATTTAAATAATTGTGGTCTATTTCGTGCTGTACAAGATATTCCGATATCAAATACTGAAATGGTACAAAAAATATTATTTAAAATATATTAGTACATACTTATAACATTAATATCTAATACTTCATAATATAAAATTTTCAAATTAAATTAAATAATTTTACTTCAATTCTTTTGTATATTTTTCAATTTAATTTGAAAATCGTATAAATACAATATTCAAGTATTATATTATACATATTAAAACTCAGTGTACAACAACTAGCACTTATGAAACATTTTCAGATTAATCTTTCTTTTTTTTTCAAGATTCATAAACGTGCAAGTCTAACAGCTGGTACTAGATATCATGATATATCAGATAAATTAGGGGAATATAGGGGAAGTTTATTGGAGCCAGAAGATAGAGAATTCGAAACTATACCAAGCGCAAGATCATCACTTTTATTTACCAAAAGTGCCAGTATTCATAACTTAGAATAGTTGTTGATATTTTTAATATATTTTTATATTAAGTATATTAATAAATATTATAATAATTAATATTATTTGAAATATCTTTCTGGCTAAAATGACAATTTTTTTTGCAAATATTGATATAATTAAACTTTATCGAATGCCTTACCCAAAAATTCCGCGCAGCCGAACTATAATAATAGTTATAATAATAGTTATAATCATGGGCTTTTTTTAAATTATCTACTGTAAATGCATATTTTGAGTATTATGTTGCACCCTCTAGTGGCAGAAACTAAAATTATAACAACTGTGACTTTATACTACTACTTACTACCTTTCATATGAGACATTAAACTTAATTTTAGGGGCTTATTGACTATTGGAAATCACATTTTAAAAATTAACATTTTATATATTTTACCATTCAGCGCCTCTAGCGGTATAAATTTGAAATATGGTTACTGGTCAAACTTCACACATTTACTATATAAAATTACATTTTTATTCGGAAAAAGATGTTTTGGAAAAATGTATATACCGCCGTCTACTGGCCGAATTTTAAAATTTTATCAATTACATCTGGTTCTCAATAAATCAAACTATCTATTGGTGGGTCTATCATGAACTTGTGTGTACAGTAACTATAAAAGCAGTTATTTATTGTTTACATCGGACAGACGGACAGACGGACAGACAGACGGACGGACAGAAAAGCGTTAACATAAGGGATTTTTTTTTTTAAAAAGCCCTAAAAAGGATTCTTAACACATTGGCGTAAGGAAACGAGAATTCTCATTTTAAAAAAGAGCGTTGTCGCGGGAAACGAGAATTCTGGTTTTATAACAAGTGTGTTCTTTGGTGATAATTTTTGAGATAACGGGGGGGATTTTCAATAATGCAGGCTGCGCTGCAAGTTCTAAATTAGAATTATAAGCTTTTTGCGCAGTAGTACGCAACTGCGCAACATATAAGATTTGCTTTTGCAGTAAAAAAAATTCTGACATTTCTCAATTTCCTGTTTATTTTTCGTAATTTAAAATAATGGTGGTTTTTCTACAAAACAATTATATATTCTACAATTATGTATGACGATATTTTCATCTGGGATTTTCTCTAGCACCCCTCGATGGATTGGGCTGATATTTCGTAAACACACTCATTATAGTATTCGATAGTTAATTATGCTTTGATTCAAATATTTTTTTCTGTTACTTTTAATATATTATAGATAATAATAATATCATATTTTCAACAATATTTTCAACAAAAAAAAAATTGGAATAAACAATTCCAATTTTCACATAACCTAAATGTTAATGTATATACTACTTACATTTTCTAACTGAATTATTATTGATATTAAATTACTCTGAATCGAATTAAATTTGGCATATAAAGTAAAAATAAAATTAATTTATTTTATAGATAAAATAAACGATCTATATATCGTAGATCAATTTTTGATCGTTTTACATAAAGTGTATTTATTATATTATTCTTTCAATAAATTTGATGTATCAATCTTCCAAATCATAGTTTTTATTTATAATTTTTATTTAAATAAAAAATTAATAATTTGTAATTTTTAAAATTGATTTGTTAAAATGAAATTTACAGAACATTTATCTGCACATATAACACCTGAATGGCGTACCCGGTATATTAATTACGAGGTAATTTTAATCCTTTCAGAATGATGGAACCAAAATGTTCCAGTAACTCAAGTGATCTAATGTTTCAGCAATAGCTGAATTAAGTGACTAATTTTCTTCCCGATGGGGTTAAAATATAATTAAGTATTTACGATATATATAGTATTTATTACATTTCATAATGAATGTACTACGGTCCACATATCGTAAATACGATACTATTTGTAATTATTAATAATACTTATGTTGCTTTTATAAATAGGTAATGAAATCCATGATTAAAGACTGTGTTAATACTGTTTACAATACTAGTACAAAACATGATATAAATAGTTGTGAAAGAAGGTTTTTTCATTTTTGTGGTGCCGAATTAAATAAAGTTGAAGCATTTTTTATAGAAAAATTATCTGAGGTAAAGAGAAAATATAGTGATATAAAAAGACGTGTTAGTACTGGAAATTTAACAAAAAAAGAACTAAAAAAATATCGTTTTGATTTAAGTGAATTTTATTTAAGTTTAATATTATTACAAAATTTTCAAAAATTAAATTATACTGGTTTTCGTAATATATCACGATATCACGATAAGGCAACAAAAACTAATTTTGGTGTAAGATGGTTAGAAAATGTACATAAAGCAGCATTTTTTTTAAATAAAGATGTTGATCATTTTATACATGAAATTGAAAATTTATATACACAAGTAATAGAAAACGGTGATCGTAAGAAAGCATTGGATCATCTTCGTGTACCACCATTCAAAGAAGAGTATAATGTATGGACAGCATTTCGTATTGGATTTTTTTTAGGAGCATTTATACTACTAATAGTAGTTATAGTTGTTACGTATATTGATTTTCATATAAATTCATATTGGTATTATGTAATACCAATGTATCGCGGTTCATTTACAATAATATTATTAATATTTTTATGGAGTATAAATATGCATGTATATCGTAAATATGGTATTAATCAAATATTAATATTTGAAATAGATCCTAGAGATCATTTACCAATAAATAATTTAATGGAATTAGGATCAATATTAGCTTTATTGTGGTCATTGTCAATTTATGCATTCATATATCATGTTAATTTATCAATGCCAAAGTATTTACCACCATTATTGCTATATTCTATAATTATTATATTTTTATTAAATCCAACAAAAACATTATATTATTCATCAAGATTATGGGCATTAAAACGTTTTTATGGTTTATGTTTTGCGCCAACATTTTTTGTTATATTTCCTGAATTTTGGATAGGTGATCAAATGAATTCAATAAAAACATTATTACTTGATATTAAATATACATGTTGTTTTTTTAAAGAAAATCCAAAAATGAGTGAATTAAATGGTATAAATATTTTTGTAATTAATAATATCTTATATCAATGTATAATGTTTTATAGTTGAAGATGCAAGCATATGTAATGTTTCTGGATCTTATAGTAATATGATACTAGAAATGGTACCACCTTGGTTACGATTTGCTCAAGTTGTAAGACGTTACCGAGATAGTGGCGCTAGCATGCATTTACTAAACGCATGTAAATTTTTTATAACCATGATTACTGTTTTATTTATATATATATACAAGAGAACAGAAAGTAAGTTTTTACTAATTATAAATTTATAGTTAAGAAAATTAGTTTATTTAATTATTCGGCCTTTGAATGTATAATAAAAAAGTCAAATCAAAATATTAATTTGTAGATAAATATGAAAATGAAACAAATCCTTGGTATTTCATTATGCTAGTATTTATGGGAATCAATACAATAAATAATATATTATGGGATTTAAAAATTGATTGGAGTGTCTTCCAAAAATGGGATAGAAAAAATTTTATGTTACGAGAAGAATTAGTATATCCTAAAAGTGTTTGTATTTTATTTAATCAATATAAAATGGATTAGCATAATAAAAATAATAATTTTACATTTAGTTTTACTACTTTTCAATAATTGAAAATATTGTTATAAGATGTGATTTAATTGTAAAAATTATTACACACAATAAATATGTGAATGATGTTTTAATAGTAACAATATGGAGCTATTTAGAAGTATTCCGACGATTTATATGGAATTTTTTTCGTTTAGAAAATGAACATTTTAATAATTGTGGTAGATATCGTGTTCATCGTGATATATCTGTACGACCTAGAGTAGCAGCATTATTTGCTGATGAGGAAATGAATGAAGAATATATAAGATATGAACTAATGGATGATATCATAGGACATGTTGTAAAAGACGAAGTTAAACGAAAAAGATCGATATTTTTAGACGTATTATTATTAGCACAGGATAACACTGAGCAACCAGGGTTAGGAAGAAAATTGATTAAATTTTTAAATAATTATTGTAATTTTTTTATTGTTAGAATGCGGCCGGGTCAATCACGACAGTCAATATTTCTTAAACTATCAGAACAGAGTCCTGCTCGAAAGTATTGGAATAAGTTAATTTATATAAAAAAAACAAATAATTATTGTGTTTTTTTGTTAGATCACTTATGAGACCTCGAACAAAATCAGTAGTTTATAGTGAAAATGATAAGAAACACTTTCGGTTAATAAACTAAATAAAAATGTTGAAATAATATTTAAAGAAATTTTTTTTTTTATAATAATAGATTCGAAGCTGAAGAAAATCCCAAATTCGATACAAAACAAGTTTCATTTACTTCAACTAAAAGAGCTGAAGATCTTTTATTATTGGAATATGATTCAGATGATGATTTATGATGATGAATCATAAAATGTTTTTTTAGTATTAATAAAAACTTAAAATAATATTAAAATTAACAATAAACCTTTATATATAATATTTATTTTTAATATAATAAATAAAGATTTTTTGTTGATTTTAAATAATTATTATGTATTATATTAAATGCTAAATTATATATTTTTTATATGTAGTATATTTTTTTTGCATTTATTTGGTAAATAAAGTATATTATGAATAAAATTTAGTAATTATTATTAATTAACATCCATAATTAATAAATTAATTTAATCTATAATTTAATTATTATTTTAGAACGTATAAATTAGAAAAAAATAGAATTTTCGATTAGAGCTTTGCGTCGCAACGCAACGCAAGATACTACTTGTGCAACGCACCGCCTCGCCATTGGAACGCCAGTGCAACGCAACGCAACGAAGAATACGACATGTTTTGGTCTTATATCAGAAGTAAAAGCCAATTAATTATAATTATCAATTTCGTTATCCAAACGCAACTTCAGCAGTCGAACATTCTTGTTAGATCGAAAGAGGAATTACTGATCTCAGTCAGACTATGTCTTGTTCGTACAAACAAACATAATCTCGTAATCGGTACTTGTGAATTAAAGCGTAATGTAAATATTTATGAAAATAATCTGGCACTACAGAGTGCTGGGTTTTACCACTAAGTCTGTCATTGTGTCGTCGTGGTACTTAAAATTAACACATAAAACTTGTTTCAACAAATTTTATATTCAGTCCATGTGCTTACGTGTTACGTAGTTTATCGTTTTTATTTCGTATCTTATGTGTTTAAAATTAATCTTTTAGTTTAATTAGTATTATAATTTGTATTATTATTATTATTACTATTATTATTATTATTATTATTATTGTTATTATTATTATTATTAATATTATTATTACCATTTTTTATTACTTGTATATGTTAAGTTGGTTTTAATTTTTAATTATTTCTGTTTAGCTAAATTCTTGGACTATTAATTTCCGGTAATTCATAGCTTCTGCGGTGTAGCCGGCCAGTTTTTCCCAATTTTCATCATTAAGTATTGCCATACCCTCATCATCAGTTAGTATATTTTTATTAAAGTAAGGTTTTCTTAATTCTCTAAAAATTGGGCATTCTGTCAATAAGTGTAAACTATTTTCTTCTTTATTTAAATTACAGAGTGTACACAGTGATGTTTCGGTGTTAATATGTGGCGAGTAGTTTAATCCCAACAGCTCTCCTCTAATTTTAAATATAGCAGATATTTTGTTTACGGAATATTTATCATTAAAGTGTTTCAGATTTATATAAATATGTCTGTGATGTTCTTGCTTTAAATAAAGATGTTCTTGCTTTAAATAAATATTGTTTTCTGAAATCATCATCTATCTTTTTAATCAGTTCGTATAATTGTTTTTTCCAGCTATCTCTATCATATTCATAGTATTGATCACGTAATCTAAATTCAGTTTTATTTAATGTGTACAGATACAGAGGGGCAAGACCGGTTTCAACAAAAATCATATATTCTGGAGCATGTTTAGGTAGTTTAAATATTCGTTTCACGAAATATCTTTGTATTTTTTCTACCATGTCGAAGTACATATATCCCCAAGTTTGTGCTGCATAGCACACTATAGACCTCATAACTGTTTGAATTTTTTTTATTTAACTGAGTGTGCTATATTAACATTTCCAAGAATATTTTTCCAGATACCATTTAATGCAGCCGTTGCCTGATTATATCTTTCCTCTAGATGTTTCTGCATACTTAGTTTTGGTGTTAGAATAACTCCTAAATATTTATATTCTTTCACTACCTCAATATTGTTTCCGTTTATGTACCATTTTTCGTTATTAGCTAGTTTTCCCCCTGATTTAAATACCATTATTTTAGATTTATCAAGATTTATTACCAAATTCCACTTGTTGAGGTATTGGCTTAATTTGCTTATCATTAGCTGTAATGATTCTGGCGATTCTGCCAATATGACCATATCGTCAGCATACATTAAAATTTTTATGATCAGTTCCAAGATTTGTACTCCGCCTGTGAGCGAGTTTACGATATCATCAATAAAAATCGAGAATAGTGTCGGACTTAAGATACATCCTTGTCTAAGGGCTATAGTCGTAGTAATTTCTTTTGAGAGTTCGGTACCGTTCCATACGTTAGTTCTCGTTTTTGAGTAGATTGCTTTTATTATTTTTATGAATTTATATGATATCCCACGTTCACTCAGTTTGTATATTAACACATTCCTATCTATGTGATCGAACGCTGATTTTAAATCAATGAAGAAAGCATATACCATCTTATTTTTTAGAAGTCGTAATTTTATAATATTTGTTAATGTATAAATGTGATCGTGAGTTCCATAGTTCGAGCTAAATCCTGCTTGGAATTTCGTTATTAAATTTTTTGCCTGTATAAATTCTTGTAGCCGTTTCAATAGCAATCCACAGAAGACTTTACTCATAGAGTTCGAGAACGCAATAGCTCTATAGTTGGAGGCTTCATCCGGATTACCTTTTTTATATATTGGGCATAAAATTGAGTGTTGGAAATCAGTTGGTATTACCACCTCTCTGTATATTTTGTTGAAGAAACTTAACATTTTTTGTAAATACTCACGTGGTGCATGTTTTATGAATTCAGCTGGTAGTCGGTCCTCTCCCGGTGCTTTATCGTTTTTCATTTTTTTTAACGTAGCGACTAATTCTTTCATGGTGAAATCTGGATCCAAAATATTTGATTGTATACATGGCTCAGCATATTGTATTGATGGTGCATAATTAGGTGGGTTCAATTGTACAGAAAAATAATCTGCTAGCTGTTGTGCACACAATGACTTACCCATTAATGGTATTCTTCCTTTTAATTTAGTTATTTTACTCCAAAGAGTTGAAGGATATTTGGCTTTTACTAGAATCATAGCGAGCTTCAGGTTATATTTGTTTTTTGTAGTGCTGGGCACTTTCGTTACTTTGGAGTATTCGATAGTATCTGATACTTTTAATTTGAGTATCGAATACTTTTATTCGATACTGATTACTTTTATTTTGAAACAGAAAATATAGATTTAGGGCCGAATTTATAAACGAAACTTAAACTTAAGACGGTCGTAGATTTCGTATTTATAACTTACATTTATGTAACTTTTATGTCTTTTATAACCATAGTCAAAATAAGATTGTCTATATATTTTTGGTGTGTTAAATTAACTTTTCGATGGTGTAGAAATCCGGACAAAATGCGTTGTTTTAAAATTCCATTTGTAGTTTTTTATATGGAAATGTTATTTTAAATATCATCATTAGAAGATGTTGATTGTAGAAGAGCTTGGTTGTTCGTTTTCTATCACCTTTCCTGTTTTACTCTTAAAGAAATTGTCATTCTCATTTTCTGATATTTATAAATTCCAATATACCTGTATTTCAAATGTTTTAGAACGTTTGATGTTTCACCTCCTTTTATTGATAAAATATTTTTGCAAGTATTGAATTTGACATGAAAAGTATTTAGATTTAAAATGGACCCATAAAAACCTTCTTTTTCTAGGTGGTATTGAAAAAGATTTTTCCATTTTATTTTTTTACACTGAACCTACAATTACCTCGTAAATCGTGAGAACCGAACCTACCCTAAAACCTTACCTAAGAAAATAAAAAAAATATTTAAACAAAGTACCGAGTATCGAATACAAATGAAAATGAGTATTCGTTACTTTTGGTATTCTTGAGTATCGAATACTTTGTATTCGATACTATCAGTTTTGCCCAGCTATAGTTTTTTGTTTGAATACAGAGCTCTTTAAATATACGATTTTTTTCCACATAAAATATTCGATTATTCACTGTTTCGGATTTTTTGTAATTTCTGAGGTATTGAAAGATTCTTTTCTCGCTTTCCAACGGTTCCAATCAAACCATTTTTCTTTAAATATTATTTTATTTTTCGGTTTATTAGTAATTGAGTTTATAATGCACTCTTTCAAGCTTTTACTAATTTCCAAAATTGATTTATTTTCCATCTCTATTTCTTTACTTTTTTCTCTCACTTTTTTTTTATATTGATCCTTATAATTTTCATTCCACTTTATTTTTGGGAGTAGCTTTATTTTTTCATATTCGGGCGGTTGCATACTAATTTTGGCAACAATTGGCATGTGTTCCGTGTAATTTTTAAACTTTATTTCCATTTCTTCTATTATTCTTTCCCAATTTCCTTTTACCATACATAAATCAATTACCGATGCACCGTTGCTATTTATAAATGTATATTCTTCCATTTCATCACCTTTTGTACAGCCATTCATTACGTAGTATCCTTGTTCATTACTCATTTATTTTACTTTCTATTACAAATGTTTCAAATAAGAAAAATATATAGAACTTTCTAATATATGCAAAGAAATCTCCGAATATTTACTAGACAGTCCTGCTTTATTGTAGCTCAGTATTTCTAGTTTTGTTGCATATAATGGGATCGGCCCATCTTAAGTTCTTAATATCTTATCTTAAGCAAATCGGCCCATCTTAATATCTTAAGAAAATATGTATCTCTTGATCGTGTTAATTGGTGCTGAATATGTTCTACTAATGCCTGGTCTAGAAGTTTTATTTTAGCTCTAGCTAATTCGCGTAGTTAAGCCGTCTTACTAGATATGTGAGTCCGCTATAGCACTTCCTAATCATATGATGGCTGAGATGAGAGCCAAGATTTCAGCTTGGCTATCTGCAGCTATTGTCGCATTTCGTCTGGGTGTAAAATCAATCCTTAGTAGTTTGCACGATTTCCAGACTGCTAGCAGTTCCAGCTGGAAGAAAATGCGTCCGTCTTGTGCAGGAGTACAAGGCTATACAGGCCCTTTTTAAGGTATATTTGGAATTAGCATCAGAGACACTTGAGCCATATACACCGATATGCTGCTGCCTTGCCATCCTCTTGCTCGATCTTGACACTTGGCCAAATTGTCATAAAAAGTAAAATTAAAAAATTATATCTCATCTATATATCTTAGATCAATTTTTGATCGTTTCACTTAAAGTGTGTTTATTATTATATTTTTATTTCAATTAATTTTGTGTATAAATTTCCAAATTCTAGTTTTTTATTATTATTTATAATTTTTATTTTTATTTTCTCTGTGACTTTTAATAATATCATATTTTCCAATGAACAATTCCAATTTTCACATAACCTAAATGTTAATGTATATACTACTTACATTTTCTAACTGAATTATTATTGATATTAAATTACTCTGAATCGAATTAAATTTGGCATATAAAGTAAAATTAAAATTAATTTATTTTATAGATAAAATAAACGATCTATATATCGTAGATCAATTTTTGATCGTTTTACATAAAGTGTATTTATTATATTATTCTTTCAATAAATTTGATGTATCAATCTTCCAAATCATAGTTTTTATTTATAATTTTTATTTAAATAAAAAATTAATAATTTGTAATTTTTAAAATTGATTTGTTAAAATGAAATTTACAGAACATTTATCTGCACATATAACACCTGAATGGCGTACCCGGTATATTAATTACGAGGTAATTTTAATCCTTTCAGAATGATGGAACCAAAATGTTCCAGTAACTCAAGTGATCTAATGTATCAGCAATAGCTGAATTAAGTGACTAATTTACTTCCCGATGGGGTTAAAATATAATTAAGTATTTACGATATATAGTACTTATTACATTTCGTAATGAATGTACTCTATAGTCCAGATATCGTAAATACGATACTATTTGTAATTATTAATAATATGTTGCTTTTATAAATAGGTAATGAAATCCATGATTAAAGACTGTGTTAATAATGGTTACAATACTGGTACAAAACATTATATAAATAGTTGTGAAAGAAGTTTTTTTAATTTTTGTGGTGTCGAATTAAATAAAGTTGATGCATTTTTTATAGAAAAATTATCTGAGGTAAAGAGAAAATATAGTGATATAAAAAGAGTTGTTGGTACTGGAAATTTAACAAAAAAAGAAATAAACAAATATCGTTTTGATTTAAGTGAATTTTATTTAAGTTTAATATTATTACAAAATTTTCAAAAATTAAATTATACTGGTTTTCGTAATATATTACGATATCACGATAAGGCAACAAAAACCAATTTTGGTGTAAGATGGTTAGAAAATGTACATAAGGCAACCTTTTTTTTAAATAAAGATGTTGATCATTTTATACATGAAATTGAAAATTTATTTACACAAGCAATAGAAAAAGGTGATCGTAAGAAAGCATTGGATCGTCTTCGTGTACCACCATTCAAAGAAGAGTATAATGTATGGACAGCATTTCGTATTGGATTTTTTTTAGGAGCATTTGTACTATTAATAGTAGTTATAGTTGTTACGTATATTGATTTTCATATAAATTCATATTGGTATTATGTAATACCAATGTATCGCGGTTCATTTACAATAATATTATTAATATTTTTATGGAGTATAAATATGCATGTATATCGTAAATATGGTATTAATCAAATATTAATATTTGAAATAGATCCTAGAGATCATTTACCAATAAATAATTTAATGGAATTAGGATCAATATTAGCTTTATTGTGGTCATTGTCAATTTATGCATTCATATATCATGTTAATTTATCAATGCCAAAGTATTTACCACCATTATTGCTATATTCTATAATTATTATATTTTTATTAAATCCAACAAAAACATTATATTATTCATCAAGATTATGGGCATTAAAACGTTTTTATGGTTTATGTTTTGCGCCAACATTTTTTGTTATATTTCCTGAATTTTGGATAGGTGATCAAATGAATTCAATAAAAACATTATTACTTGATATTAAATATACATGTTGTTTTTTTAAAGAAAATCCAAAAATGAGTGAATTAAATGGTATAAATATTTTTGTAATTAATAATATCTTATATCAATGTATAATGTTTTATAGTTGAAGATGCAAGCATATGTAATGTTTCTGGATCTTATAGTAATATGATAGTAGAAATGGTACCACCTTGGTTACGATTTGCTCAAGTTGTAAGACGTTACCGAGATACTGGCGCTAGCATGCATTTACTAAACGGATGTAAATTTTTTATAACCATGATTACAGTTTTATTTATATATATATACAAGAGAACAGAAAGTAAGTTTTTACTAATTATTAATTTATAGTTAAGAAAATTAATTTATTTAATTATTCGGTCTTTGAATGTATAATAAAAAAGTCAAATCAAAATATTAATTTTAAGACTTAGATAAATATGAAAATGAAACAAATCCTTGGTATTTCATTATGCTAGTATTTATGGGAATCAATACAATAAATAATATATTATGGGATTTAAAAATTGATTGGAGTGTCTTCCAAAAATGGGATAGAAAAAATTTTATGTTACGAGAAGAATTAGTATATCCTAAAAGTGTTTGTATTTTATTTAATCAATATAAAATGGATTAGCATAATAAAAATAATAATTTTACATTTAGTTTTACTACTTTTCAATAATTGAAAATATTGTTATAAGATGTGATTTAATTGTAAAAATTATTACACACAATAAATATGTGAATGATGTTTTAATAGTAACAATATGGAGCTATTTAGAAGTATTCCGACGATTTATATGGAATTTTTTTCGTTTAGAAAATGAACATTTTAATAATTGTGGTAGATATCGTGTTCATCGTGATATATCTGTACGACCTAGAGTAGCAGCATTATTTGCTGATGAGGAAATGAATGAAGAATATATAAGATATGAACTAATGGATGATATCATAGGAAATGTTGTAAAAGACGAAGTTAAACGAAGAAAATCGATATTTTTAGACGTATTATTATCAGCACAGGATAGCACTGAGCAACCAAAGTAAGAAAGAAAATTGATTAATTACTTTTAAATAATTATTGTAATTTTTTTATTGTTAGAATGCGGCCGGGTCAATCACGACAGTCAGTATTTGTTAAACTATCAGAACAGAGTCCTCCTCGAAAGTATTGGAATAAGTTAATTTATATAAAAAAAAACAAATAATTATTGTGTTTTTTTGTTAGATCACTTATGAGACCTCGAACAAAATCAGTAGTTTATAGTGAAAATGATAAGAAACACTTTCGGTTAATAAACTAAATAAAAATGTTGAAATAATATTTTAAGAAATTTTTTTTTTATAATAATAGATTCGAAGATGAAGAAAATCCCAAATTCGATACAAAACAAGTTTCATTTACTTCAACTAAAAGAGCTGAAGATCTTTTATTATTGGAATATGATTCAGATGATGATTTATGATGATGAATCATAAAATGTTTTTTTAGTATTAATAAAAACTTAATTTTTTAATTTTTAATTTAATTTTTACAAAATAATATTAAAATTAACAATAAACCTTTATATATAATATTTATTTTTAATATAATAAATAAAGATTTTTTGTTGATTTTAAATAATTATTATGTATTATATTAAATGCTAAATTATATATTTTTTATATATAGTATATTTTTTTTGCATTTATTTGGTAAATAAAGTATATTATGAATAAAATTTAGTAATTATTATTAATTAACATCCATAATTAATAAATTAATTTAATCTATAATTTAATTATTATTTTAGAACGTATAAATTAGAAAAAAATAGAATTTTCGATTAGAGCTTTGCGTCGCAACGCAACGCAAGATACTACTTGTGCAACGCACCGCCTCGCCATTGGAACGCCAGTGCAACGCAACGCAACGAAGAATACGACATGTTTTGGTCTTATATCAGAAGTAAAAGCCAATTAATTATAATTATCAATTTCGTTATCCAAACACAACTTCAGCAGTCGAACATTCTTGTTAAATCGAAAGAGGAATTACGGGGACAAGCGCTTGTCGCACCACGCGACCACCCGGCCATCGCCAGCGATGACGTATTCTGGTGGTGGTGGTATACTATATATACTATATATATATGAATATACTAAAGTATAACTATATAATATATAATATATAATATAATATACTAAAGTATATCTATATTAATATAATATATACAACATTAGTATATATATAACATAGTAAACTATAATATATACAATATATAGAATATACTAAAGTATATAATATGATCAATTCATAGTACAGAATGTACTAGAATTTACCATATGGCACAAGTAATTGGGGCCGTGAGGCCAGGTTATCGGTCCAAACGGACCAGTCCAACTGCTCATCTACCTAGTTGTGTGTCTAGAGGCAGGTGGCAGAAAGGCAGGTGGACACGTCCACCTTCAGTTGCTCTAGTTTCTTTACATCATTCATAGATTTCATCTATACATCATATATACATTATATACTTTGTAGTATATAACATTCGATATATGAGGCATTCAGGGGACGTGATGGCAGAGAAGCTGCCTGATCTAGTCCGGGGATGGCGTGTTTCGTTCCTAGTCACTACAACAGCAACATGTCCAACCGGCGTGCTATGCTGGTGATATTGATGTTGTGTAAGTGTGTGGGGACAAGCGCTTGTCGCACCACGCGACCACCCGGCCATCGCCAGCGATGACGTATTCTGGTGGTGGTGGTATACTATATATACTATATATATATGAATATACTAAAGTATAACTATATAATATATAATATATAATATAATATACTAAAGTATATCTATATTAATATAATATATACAACATTAGTATATATATAACATAGTAAACTATAATATATACAATATATAGAATATACTAAAGTATATAATATGATCAATTCATAGTACAGAATGTACTAGAATTTACCATATGGAAAATATAGATTTCAGCTTGGCTATCTGCAGCTATTGTCGCATTTCGTTTGGGTGTAAAATCAATCCTTAGTAGTTTGCACGATTTCCAGACTGCTAGCAGTTCCACGTCTTTTGCAGGAGTACAAGGCTATGCAGGCTTTTTTTACTCTTTCTTTCTTGTTCAGAGGTACAGGGCTATACAGGCCTTTTTTAAGGTATATTTGGCATTAGCATCAGAGACATTTGAGCCATATATACCTATCTGCTACTGCCTTGCCATCCTCTTCCTCGATCTTGACACTTGGAGATCGCTCTATGCCAAATTGTCATAAAAAGTAAAATACAAAAATTATATCTCATCTATATATCTTAGATCAATTTTTGATCGTTTCACTTAAAGTGTGTTTATTATTATATTTTTATGTCAATAAATTTTGTGTATAAATTTCCAAATTCTAGTTTTTTATTATTATTTATCATTTTTATTTAAAAAAAATTAATAATTTATAATTTATAGTTTTTAAAATTGATTTGTTAAAATGAAATTTTTAGATCATTTATCTGCACATATAACACCTGAATGGCGTACCCGGTATATAAATTACGAGGTAATTTTAACCCTTTCAGAATGATGGAACCAAAATGTTCCAGTAACTCAAGTGATATAATGTTTCAGCAATAACTGAATTAAGTGACTAATTTACTTCCCGATGGGGTTAAAATATAATTAAGTATTTACGATATATAGTACTTATTACATTTCGTAATGAATGTACTTATAGTCCACATATCGTAAATACGATACTATTTGTAATTATTAATAATATGTTGCTTTTATAAATAGGTAATGAAATCCATGATTAAAGAGTGTGTTAATAATGTTAACAATACTGGTACAAAACATTATATAAATAGTTGTGAAAGAAGTTTTTTTCATTTTTGTGGTGCCGAATTAGACAAAGTTGATACATTTTTTTTAGAAAAATTATCTGAGGTAAAGAGAAAATATAGTGATATAAAAAGACGTGTTGGTACTGGAAATTTAACAAAAAAAGAAATAAACAAATATCGTTTTGATTTAAGTGAATTTTATTTAAGTTTAATATTATTACAAAATTTTCAAAAATTAAATTATACTGGTTTTCGTAATATATTACGATATCACGATAAGGCAACAAAAACTAATTTTGGTGTAAGATGGTTAGAAAATGTACATAAGGCAACCTTTTTTTTAGATAACGATGTACATCATTTTATACATGAAATTGAAAATTTATATACAAAAGAAATAGAAAAAGGTGATCGTAAGAAAGCATTGGCTCGTCTTCGTGTACCACCATTCAAAGAAGATTATAATGCATGGACAGCATTTCGTATTGGGTTTTTTTTAGGAGCATTTGTACTATTAATAGTAGTTATACTTATTTTGTATATTGATTTTCCATTAAATGCAGATTGGTATTATGTAATACCAATGTATCGCGGTGCATTTACAATAATATTATTAATATTTTTATGGAGTATAAATTTGCATGTATATCGTAAATATGGTATTAATCAAATATTAATATTTGAAATAGATCCTAGAGATCATTTACCAATAAATAATTTAATGGAATTAGGATCAATATTTGCTTTATTGTGGTCATTGTCAATTTATGCATTCATATATCATGTTAATTTATCAATGCCAAAGTATTTACCACCATTATTGCTATATTCTATAATTATTATATTTTTATTAAATCCAACAAAAACATTATATTATTCATCAAGATTATGGGCATTAAAACATTTCTATGGTTTATGTTTTGCGCCATCATTTTTGGTTATATTTCCTGTATTTTGGATAGGTGATCAAATGAATTCAATAAGAACATTATTACTTGATATTAAATATACATGTTGTTTTTTTAAAGAAAATCCAAAAATGACTGCATTAAATGGTATAAATATTTGTGTAATTAATAATATCTTATATCAATGTATAATGTTTTATAGTTGAAGATGCAAGCATATGTAATGTTTCTGGATCTTATAGTAATATGATACTAGAAATGGTACCACCTTGGTTACGATTTGCTCAGGTTATGAGACGTTATCGAGATACGGGCGTTAAATGGTATTTACTAAACGCATGTAAATTTTTTATAACCATGATTACAATTATATTTACATATGTACACCAGAGAACAGAAAGTAAGTGTTTACTAATTGTTAATTTATAGCTAGTTAAGAAAATTAATTTACTTAATTATTCGGCCTTTAAATGTATAAAGAAAATAAGTCCAATCAAAATATTAATATGTAGATAAATATGAAAATGAGGCAAATCCTTGGTATTTTGTTATGCTAGTATTTATGGTAATCAATGCAATAAATAATATATTATGGGATTTTAGAATTGATTGGGGTGTCCTCCAGAAATGGGATAGAAAAAATTTTATGTTACGAGAAGAATTAGTATATCCTAAAAGTGTTTGTATTTTATTTAATCAATATAAAATGGATTAGCATAATAAAAATAATAATTTCACATTTAGTTTTACTACTTTTCAATAATTGAAAATATTGTTATAAGATGTGATTTCATTGTAAAAATTATTACAAACAATAAATATATGAATGATGTTTTAATAGTAACAATATGGAGCTATTTAGAAGTGTTTCGACGATTTATATGGAATTTTTTTCGTTTAGAAAATGAACATTTTTATAATTGTGGTAGATATCGTGTTCATCGTGATATATCTATACGACCTAGAGTAGCAGCATTATTTGCTGATGAGAAAATGAATGAAGAATATATATGGTATGAATTAATGGATGAAATAATTGGAATTGTTATAAAAGAAGAAATAAAACCTAAAAGAAGACCAACATTATTTGCAGTATTATCAGATATCCAAGTATCAGGATATGATACTAAAATGCGAACGACTCAACCATCATTTAGAAAATCAGCAGTATTGAGAAATAGTCAACAAATGTATTTAAAAAAAATTAATTAATTTAAAAAAAAACGATTTTTTTTGTTATTTTTTTCTTAGAGAATGGAGTCCAGGTCGAATAAAATCCATTAGTGATGAAACTGAAAGGAAACCGTTTATAATTCCGTTAATAAACTAAATAAAAATAATGTTTATATAATTTTAATAAAATGTTGCTTTTTAAAAAATTAGATTAGAATCTCAAGATTTGTCCAAATTGGTTTCAAAACAAGTTTCATTTTCTCCAAATAAAAGAGCTGAAGATCTTTTATTATTGGAATATGATTCAGATGATGATTTGCCTATTCCCAAATGATGATAAATAATTAACGTTGACCTCTATTTTTATATTTTTAGTAAAATGTTACAATAAAATTATGGAAAAACCTTATGGAAAATGTATAATGGTTAACACATGTATGAATATGTGTGTACATGATACTATGAACTCTGATTTCAATATTAAATTATATATACTATGTTAAATAATGTAAATCATAAAATTTAATTAATTAATTTAAAATAAAATAAATAAAGTAAAATAAATTTAAAAATATAAAAAAAGGAAGATATTTAATGTAATAAATTTTTACGCTGTAAATTTATGCTATTATCTGGTCAGGATATTATATTATAAAGACTAATATGATATATTTAAAAATTGAATTTATATAATTAATCAGTTTACCAAGTTACACTTTGAAAAGAATTTAAATTCAGATAACAATTGAATAACAGCCAAATAACATTTAACATTATATTTATATAGCTACAACTATACTATTAATACTATGCCAACATATATATTTTTCAATTAGTTTAAATTAAATTGATAGGCCAAAATAGTTTTTTTAATTGATATTTTTCATTTTTGAATATTTTAGTCTTTGAAAATTAAATTAAAAAGTCTAGCATAGCACATCGTAATATGAATACTTATTTATATGATACTTATAATAATTCGATGAATCCGATGAGACTTTTATCATAAATAGAAAAATACTATATTTATATTTATCTTATACCAATTTATCTAATAAATATTTTCGGTATATTTATATATGTACTTCCTTATTCCTCAACTTTCTTATTTTAGGTTAAAAATTAGGGATTTTATGTAGCACTGAAAATGGCTTTATACAAATTTTAATTTATATAGGTGCATTTTTCATTCTGGCGTTCATAAAACCAATAAAAAAGTTTTCACTAATATCATTTATATAAACCAAATTAAAAAATGAACTTTCTATTTTCATAATCAATTGTAGCTCTAAAATTAAGTATTTTATGGATAATTGAAAATGTACAAAATTACTAGAAGGATGCTATAACTTGGTCAAATTAAAAGATTTTTCAATTTTGTTTGGATAGTTTTGTTATAATTAAATTTATATACCAAATTTGTCTATATTGGAGAATTTTGATTTTTTCTGAAAAATAAAATGCAAAAGGGTACTATACTCCTTGCCATTTTTTGGCGTAAAACTTTGACTTTCTCCAATATAGCCTATATTATATTATATTATATTATATTATATTATATATGTATGTGCAAATTTTTTTTGCTGATTCTGATTCCCCCCTCACATCTAAAACGTCAAGAAAAATTAAAATCTCGAAAACAAAATTTTTGAAATTTAGACCGCGAATATATAAAAAATAAAATACAAACGTACTAATTCAAATTATTTTGCTTTTTCCATTGATTAATCAAATTATTTTGCTTTTTCCATTAATAATTGATGTGTGTTTATAAATTAAATTTGGGGCCTTGGAATCAAATCTATTTCAAAATTTCAAACAAATTTTAAATTTAAGGAATTGTTATAAAAAATTATATACATACATAATTCGTGCAAAAAGTAGATAACAAAAACATAGCCGAAAATACTTAGGCATAAAAAATATAAAACATTTGGTATTAATCTATGATATTTTCAACATATAAAGTTTTTGTCTAGACTAAAAAACAAAAATTATTTTTTTTTTCATTATAAATTATATTTTATATATGATTTTAAAGCTAACACAAAAAAAAAAAGCTTTCATTTAGTTTTCTAACAATGTTTCTTACAAGTGGATGGAATTTTTATTTGCAAAAAATAAATGTTATTACTATATATATATTAAATTATTAAAAAGAAGTTATTTTTGTTGAACGATAATATAAAATATTATAAATTATAAATATGAAATTTGCTGAACATTTATCTGCCCATATAACACCAGAATGGCGTAAACAGTATATAAATTATGAGGTATGTATGTAAATGTAAGAAAGATGATCAAATTATTTAATTTTTCATTATAATTAATATTTTTTCTATTTTTCTTTTATAACATATGATTATTATTAAATGTCAAAGTTATCATAAGCTTTTTTTTAAAAAAAATAAAGCTTTTATATTAACACCTTGTACGCATGTCCGTTTTTTAGTTGGAAAGTTTTGTGTAATGATAATTTAGGATTATTTATAGCACGTGTGTGATTAATATTTTGTTTGTAAACAAACACTTTTCTAGAAATATAAATAATATCCCAGCCAGACAGAGAACGATTTCGGATGAATTTTTTTTTTTTGAATATTTCGATTTCAATTAAAATATTCCGTCGATTTTTATCAAATATAAAAAAAAGAAGAAATATATATTGTACGTGTACCTATTGGTTGGTTGGTTGGATTGGAGTGGCAGCCCCCGCAAGCCTAAGCTAGGAATCTCAATTAGTACGTTATGCGCCGTTTTGATACCACAAACCCCTTGACAAGATCTTTACAAGACGCTAAGAAATAAACGCTTAAGAGAGCCAACCTATGTGGCATTTATAAAACCAAGTGTATCTATCTGTTGGCATCCTTGCGGCTAGATCACTGAAATCGCTTAGGAAATGGTTACCTATATCTTGACAGTGGAAATGGTCTATATCTTGACAGTACTGGGCAGTTACATACAAAGTGTGTTAGAGTCTCCTTCTCACATTGGTTATACTCTGGTTTTTTTTCTGATTAGATTTCTATATTATTTTTTCTTTAATCATTTTTTTATAATATTTATATAATATGCATATGTTTTTAAAATAAGATATACATATTATGTATTTTATGTTTTTATGGCACGCAAAACATTAAATGCGCCTAAAAGTATGTAATGTTTTTGTTATAAAGGAATAATTTATATGGTCAATGTTTATAGAATTTTTAAAATTAAATATTTGAGTCACAATTTCTATTAAAACAAAAAATAAATGATGTAAAACTTTTAATTTATTTAATAATTATAATAATAATTAAATAATTATTTTTAATTAAACAAAATTTAAAGGAAATGAAAGCAATGCTTTATGCAGCTGTTGAACAAGCACCATCAGCTGAACTAGTTGATCCTGAAATGTTAACACGTTATTTTGCTAAATTTGATGAACAATTTTTTAGTTTTTGTGATAAAGAATTAGCTAAAATTAATACATTTTATTCTGAAAAAATGGCTGAAGCAACTAGAAAATATGGTAATTTACATAGTGAATTAAATGAAACATTAGAAGATGGATTTGTTAATAAAAAACAATCACAATGGCGTACAAAAAGTTTATTAATTAAAAAAAATGTACCAGCTAGAAAATTACAAGATTTAAAATTAGCATTTAGTGAATTTTATTTGGGTTTAATATTATTACAAAATTATCAAAATTTAAATTTTACTGGTTTTCGTAAAATATTAAAAAAACATGATAAATTATTATCAGTTGATATTGGTGCTAAATGGCGTACAGATCAAGTTGAATCAGCACATTTTTATACAAATAAAGATATTGATCGTTTAATACAAGAAACAGAAGCTGTATTTACCCAAGATATTGAAGGTGGTGATCGTCAAAAAGCAATGAAACGTTTACGTGTACCACCATTAGGTGAGCAACAAAGTCCATGGACAACATTTAAAGTTGGTTTATTTTCTGGTGCATTTGTTGTATTAATGGTTGCTGTAATATTATCATCATTATTTCATGGTTTTGGTATTGAATGGCGTAGTGCATTTCGTTTATTTCGTGGACCATTATTAATAATTGAATTTTTATTTTTATGGGGTGTAAATGTATATGGTTGGCGATCATCTGGTGTTAATCATGTATTAATATTTGAATTAGATCCAAGAAATCATTTATCTGAACAAAATATTATGGAATTAGCATCAATATTTGGTGTAATATGGACAATATGTGTATTATGTTTTATTTATCATATTGATTTGGGCATTCCACAATATTCAGCGCCAATATTTTTATATACTGCTATGGCGATATTTTTATTTAATCCAACTAAAACATTTCGCCATGAAGCACGTTATTGGACAATACGTTGTCTTGGACGTATTATATTAGCACCATTTTTTTATGTACAATTTGCTGATTTCTGGCTTGCTGATCAATTAAATAGTATTGTACCAGCTTTTCTTGATATACAATATTTTTTATGTTTCTTTAGTCAAAATTCTAATTGGAGTACATCACCTTCTGGTAAATCTGTTTTTTTTTTTATTTTGTTTTTGTTTTTTCGATGATTTATCAAAAGAAAATAATTAATTTAAAATTTTGTTTATAGATAGTCGAGTTTGTCTTGAAGATTATTCAATTAGTAGACCACTTGTTGCAATTTTACCAGCATGGTTTCGATTTGCACAATGCTTAAGACGATATCGTGATACACGAGAAGCATTTCCACATTTAGTAAATGCTGCTAAATATTCAACATCATTTTTTGTTATTATCTTTTCATATTTATTTCAAAGAACAACAGGTAAAAATGAATTTTCATTGATATTATTAAAGGTAATTTAAAATATTGCACGAACATTTTATGGTTAATATATAAATATATAATATGACATTGATTTTAACATGGAATATTTAATTTTCTATAATTACTAAAAGAATAAACATTTAAATTAATTGTTAGTCATTTATTTAATTAGTAAATATTTCTCTTCTTTTTTTTGCGTTAATTCAACAATAAATTGTCCGAAAATAAATGTGGAATTTCTTGAACTTTTTAAACTCTTATCAAAATGGCAAACAACTCAAGAAGGGAAATAAATTTTAATTACAAACCAATAAAAAATGAAAATAAAAAATGTATAAAAAAGAAACAAAACAATTTTCGAAAAAAAACATAAAAATTTAAATGATATGCCTAAGTAGCTAAATTTAATAATGTCTCGAAGGCATTTTATTTAAAGTTTCCAAATAAATAAAAATTTAATGTAATTTTGGTATAATTAATAGAAGCCTAAATTTAACAATTCCTTAAATTTAAAATATTTTTACACAAATTTTCATATTACGATAATTAAAAATTTATTACATTTTAATTTATGTATAACAAATTAAATGTTATAATATCTAAATTGAATTATGGGGAGTATTCATAAGATAGTTCGGTGATTGTAATAAATGTGAAACTTCATTTAAATTTCACTTAAATTTTCTCAATAAAAAATCACATTTTTTTTGCATAGTAAATAAAATTGAATCATCATTTTTGAAAAAAGATTTAAAAAAAAAAATTAAATAAATGATTTTTTTTATAATAATTTTACTTGTTTGAAAATTTAATAGAATCTTATCCATCATCAACTGAAAATCCATGGTTTTATTGTTGGATAATAGCATTAATAGTATCATCATGTTATGCTTATACATGGGATATTAAAATGGATTGGGGTTTATTTGATTCAAAACCGGGCGATAATAAATTTTTACGTGAAGAAATTGTCTACTCTTCTACAGTAAGTTTTTTTTTTTTGTTTATATATTTTAGAATTTCTTATAAAATTTACATATAGCTATAAATAAAACTTTGTATATAACACGAAATTTCTTTATAAAATCGATAGTGTTGTATACAAAATTTTAATATGTATATTTTATTATCTTTATAGTGGTTTTATTATATATCAATAGTTGAAGATTTAATATTACGTTTTGGATGGACATTATCAATGAGTTTAATCCAAGCTGGTTATATTGATGGTGATGTTATGATAACAATATTAAGTCCATTAGAAGTATTCCGACGATTTATTTGGAATTTTTTTCGTTTAGAAAATGAACATTTAAATAATTGTGGTAAATTTCGTGCTGTTCGTGATATATCAGTAGCACCAATTGATTGTTCTGATCAGGTAAATAAATATAACAAAATTTCCGTTTTATAATAAATATTGGATTATATTATTGTACTATATTTGTATATATAGATAACAATTTTACGAATGATGGATGATGAAAATGGTGTTATAAATCGTCGAAATAATAAAATGAAAAATTCAAATAATAATAAAAATAAAATGAAAATTGAAAATAATCGTTTACTTGAAGCAGATTCCTGTGAAGATTTTGATTCATTACATATAGGATAATGGTTAACTAAAAAGCAGCAGCTAAAATTTATATAATTTCATCAACCAAAATCATGACGAAGATAATAATTGCAATTTTTAAGAGACATTATAATTTATTTTGCTAAATATTATATTAATATTTTTTTTTTCTCTTCTCATAATTAATTTAAATTAATTAGATTTTTTTTTTTTTAGAAACTTTAAATTATTATTTTTTTTTTCTATACTATATATTTACTCGTAGTATTTCATTAGTAAATTGCTTTTAATTATATTAAGTTGTTTTAATAAATTTTATCTTTTATATTATTAATGTATACTTACGAAATCATGATGTAGTTAATTTACTAATACCGAGAAGAAAAGTGACAATTAAATTATCTATCTATAATTAGTAGATATGTAGTAGTATTACTTAAGGAAAAAAAAAAATTTAATAAAATATAAATGTGTAAAAATTAACAAAATAATTTTTATTTCTTTAAAGATGATTATAAAATTTAGTTGTATTAAATTTAAAAGAGGTTATCTTCTTTGGTACATTGAAAATTTTCAAATCACAGATAAAAGACAAGAAAATGAGAAGCAGACTTACTAGTTACAATTTTAATTAATGAAAATTCTTGGCTTTTTAATTTTTTTTAAATCAATAACCAATATTTATATTTATATCTTTTTGGTTATTGATTCAAAAAAGTAGCAAAATAGCTTGAAAATTAATAAATTAAATAAAAAACTGCACTTATTATAAATTAAAATATTATTAATTCCTTGAAAAATTTATTTAATATTACATTTAGAAATATTTACTTATATATTATATTAATAATTATATAAAATTTATGAGCATTATAATTCCATTGAGCAAAATTCGTACCATATCTGTTAAAAGTTGTAAATTGGTTTAAACATTGAATTTTATCTTGTCCTTGTTTAAAGCCTTTTGTACTGATCCCAATCATTACTACGGCAGTCGCAATTAATGATGATATCATTAGTCTTTTTTAAACCTTTTCCATTATCATTCAAATATTCTATTAAATTTGTGATTATGATTTTAAATGGCTGGCAGATACACAGCTGTTTGCTTCCAAATTCTTAAAAAAATTAAAATTATTTTATAACCTTTCTAATTTTTGTAAGACGAATTTTTAAGTGTACATGGTGAAAATGTTTTATTCTCAGTAATTTTCATATTTTTATCATCTTCAGGAAATTTAACTCGTTTCTTTTTAACATTAATATTATTATTGTTTTCTAATTTTTGATCAATTTTTGTTAAATTTGAATTAGTTTCATCTGTAAGCATATTTTTTGAAATTTTTAATAAATTAAATGAATTATTTATTATTTCTTTATTTTTTTGAATAATTAAAAGAACTTCGATTAATTAAAATAATAGAAGAAATTTCAGTGTTATTAACATTATTATAACATATATTAAACATTTTATATAAAAAGATTAAACTAAATATTTTCAAATAAACAAGGTATAGAGAACCATTATTATTGTTTTGGTTATTTAATTATTACCTTGTTGGTCATTTTGTGTTTGTTCTTCTGGTATCACTGTGAAATTTGTATGTCCATAAATTAATGGACTTGTTTTCTTCTGATTTTTCTTAAATTTACCATTAACACCAGTTGTTGTTGTTGTTGTTGTCGTTGTTGTCGTTGGTGGTGGTGGTACATATTTCTTATTTATTTCAGTCTAGAAAGAATAATTAATTTTCATTTCAATAAAAATTTATAAACATAATAAATAAACAATGATATTATATACTATTGAATTAGTTTGTTTCCTTATGTGACCCCTTCCAACTCTGTATTCTTGATATTGTGATATTACACAAAGTAAACAGTAAACCTTATATATATATAATAAAATTGGAAAAAAATATTTCAAAGATTAAAGAAAGTTACAAAAATTCTAACTAACAAATTCATTTTTTCTTGCTTACATTAAGACATAAAATAAAGAAATCAATTGTAAATAATATTGCTGTAATTGGTTCAAAATCTAAAGTTTTTATAATTAATAAATAAATAAAATGTGCAAATGCTAAAAAAATATCAACAATCAGTACTAATATCCATGGTAATAAAAGTTCTCTTTGATCCTGAAAAATAATTTTTTTTTTACATAAATCAATTATGTATTATTAATATTTTATATTATATAACTTACAGTTTTAAGACCAATAATCACAAGAATTGATGATACAATTCCAAATGATGATGATATTAATAATAAAATATTAAATATCACTGTAACTGAAAAACGATGATAATTTATATTTTATTTTAAATCTATTTATTATTATATATTCAAATTTACTTGGTGAAATTGCTTCTTTTTCTAGAAAACTTTCTCCACTTGGTTTATCTACTTCGCCCCTTATATATTTTTGTTCATCGTAAATATTTATTGATGTGATTAAACAGGAACTTCCAAAATAAACCTACAAATGATATTAAATTAAATTAAAATATTTTTAAGCAATAATATTGAATTTTGTAAATAGAAAAAGGCCGCAATTTGATGATCCAAAAAAAACAATCACCTTTCAAATATATAAATCCTATATATAATATTTTTATTTAATTGGAATTCTGAACACTTCTCTCTGATATATTTAAATTATGTTAAATCAAATATATTTTTAAGGATTAAAAATTAAATTAATTTCGAATCTGTCAATTATCTTCATTCCCAATTTTGTATACTCTACAAATAGTCAATTTGAAATGACAAGAATAATATCGAAAATGGAAATATAGAGAGTTTGTTTAAAAACGACATTTTCCTTATAATTTTAAAAGAATACGAATAATCCTATTCTTAGGGGCTATCGCAAAATATTTGTAAAATAATAATTTAAAAAATAAATTTAAATTATTATATGCAAATTATTAAAATATTCTGTAAATAGGAAAGAATTCTAATATACTAATCTCATGTAAACTGTAGTACTTTAAATCTACTTTCTTGAGTATAGTGTGCTTTTAATATTATTAGCTTAATATCCCAGGGTATTTAACCTTTTCAAAATATTATTCAATATATTTTAATCAAAAAGGATATATAAAATTTTTTAAAATTTAATTTATACGTTTACATTTTTTTTAGGTCAAATTGGTCTTTTAACAATTCAATTTGATTTGTAAAAAGACGAATTTGACGTAAAAATACTAAATTAAATAATGGCAACGAAGTCTAAAAATATCGATTTAGATAAATATATGTAATCAATGAGGTATGAATTATTATTTTCCAATAATAATTGTATATTGTTTGTATAAACTGTTTATTAAAAAATTAAACCAGAATTTAACAGATAAGAATATTGAAGAATATTTTCATTTACCTAAATAAATTATTTACCAAATTAATATCAAACATTTCAATCTATTACAAAGTTTTATTTCAAATCTTATTCTGTCAATAAAGTTTTATTACTTTTTTACATTTCAAAAGTTTTTTTTTAAATTCAATTTCATTTCATTCAGATAATTTGATTTTTGATTTCCTGATTTCAGGAATGTTTATGTTTGTTTCTGATCATTCTGATCAAAAAGTCAATTTTTTTTATATAATATAAATAATAAAGCATATTAAATATACAGTACATATTACCATAATAATAACAATAATGTGACAAAGGGAATACTCTCTACTATACCCTATTTGAATAAATTGTGTTGTAAACAGACAAATTTTCAATAAATTGTGTTCGATATTTAAAGTTGATATTTTGTATATTATATAGTTTAAAAAATATCAAAGTAAACAAATTTAATAAAAAAAAAATATGTAAAAGGTGTTCCTTATTTTACAAAAATTTATAGTTCATTTTAAATTAGCATAGCATTTATATAATTTTACAAAACCCACAAAATATCTTCTTTTATTGGAAAACTTTCATGGAAACCCAAAAATAATATATTTTCAATTTTTTTTTTTTTTTGATTTAAGAAACAAAAAATTTAATTATTCAGAAAAATAAAAATCCCCAAAATATTATTCAAAAATCATAAAATCAATCATAAAAATATAAAAGATTATTTTAAGTATATCCCATAGGGTAGATTTTTTTTATTAAAATTTTCTACAGAATAAACTTAAAAATTATACTTTCAAAATTGATCAATACAAAAATTTATCAGAACAAAAAATTTCATTAAATTAAATAATCATTCATTTTTTTTTAGAAATAAAAATAATTTTTAGGTAAAATTATTTCTTATAGTGTTGTTGGCCAGTAAATCAATAAAAGCCTTAATAGTATTTTTCCCAAAGCAGCTTAATTACAGTATATTCCCTTCAGAGATGATTTTTCTATATTATATTAAAGGTTTTATTCATTTGACATGAACACGAATTTATACTAGTGTAAGGATAACAATTCAGGGAAATAGTAGAGACACATAATTTTATCTAAATAAACCAAGAAAATAAATGATAAATATTATTTTTATCATATAGTGTGTATAGTGTAAGATGTAGAATACTATATTAGAATTTTATAAATTGCTTTGCTTTGTGACTGTGCACGAATTATAATAAGATATATTTTAAAATTGCGTTGCATAATTAAAAATTTATTATTAATTAAATTTATTAATTCAATTTTATTTAATTAAATACAAAAAAGTAATTAAACATTTAATAATTACACAATTTTATATTATTGTACAACATAAATAATGCTGTATAATAAAAGATTTATATTAGTTAATTAATTTTAGCATAAAAATTTAACAAAGTACAATCATAACTTTGTTGTAATAAGTTCTATAATTGACATGTAATATAAAATATCTAGAAAATCGACATAAATTTTAGAGAACTATTTGCTAATTGGCCTGAATTTATAAATTTTTTGAGATATAATAAATTATTTTCTAGATTATGAAACTAGAAGGGCATAGCTTTAATTTGGTACTGAAAATATTCAAGGAATATTATTAAAATTTATGAAGAAACAAAATTATTTAAAAAAATGAATAGTAAAATTACCTGAATTTTAAAGGATATACCACATTATCACCAGAAATGTTAATTTGTCTCTGTTGTTATAGCATAGCAATGAATAATTCTAATTTTATATTTATACAATCATTTTACGATAATTATGCTAAATATTCATGAATAAAAAGCATTTAAACAATGCTAATTAGATAATTTATATATATATAAGTATATATTATAATAATATTTATTACGTTGGTAGATATTTACGAGTATATTTATATTACAATGTAAACGATAATAAATTTATATGAATTATTTATTATAATAATTTTAAATTAATTTTAGCATGTCATCTAATTACATAAAAATCCTTTTAAAAATTCTTACGAAATATTAAAGAGCTTTAAAATATATAACATAAATCTCTAATCCTCCCCTTGCGCCTATTATAAAAATACCATATAATATTTTCCCAAAAAAAATAATAAAAATAACTAAACCACATTAATTACCATTAAATTTACTATTATACCAAATATAAAGATAAAGCATGCTTTTTTCTCGTAAATATTTTTTGGAATTAGTTAGTTCAACAAGAATAAAATTTTATAAATAAAAAAGGTTGTCCACGCACGAGTCCTTAAAATATATAATTGGATCAGGACGCGGACATAAAAATACTTAAAAACTTATGATTAAGTACTTAATTTGTCTCAGGTAAATCAAAGTATTTAATACGTATATGGATTAGTAAATATAAAAAATATTTCGTAACTTTTTAAAATTCCTAAAATTTACCAAAGAAAAAATAATTTAGAAATTTTAAAGAATTTTGTAAAAAATATTTTTGTAAAATTATCAGAAATAATTAACTAATGTAATTCTAAGTAAATTATGATTTTTTGTGGAAGAAAACAATCATTTCAATTATACCAACAAAATCATAACTTTTGAAGAATGTATTTTTCCATGGAATTCTGTAGAGAATTTATAATAATTTTCGGAGTATTAAATATTTATTTTTAACCCATGGTAAAAGAAAATTAATATCTCAAAAATTTAGGCAATTTTTCAAATTTTTATGCAAGGCTTGCAAAATTTAAGAGACTTTTAAACAAGAAAAAAAAGAGATTGATAAAGTTGAACTTTACTTCCACAAATTTTTATGACATTTTATATTATAATATTTGACATATGAGTACAAGTACTTAACTTTCTAGATTAATAGGTAACATTTATTTTCGTCTGCACAATTTATAATCACAAACATTTCCAATTATAACTAATTTGACTTTCAATTTGATACTTAAACTCGATTCATTTTATTATTACACAGATTGCATAGCTATAAGTCAAAAATGAAATAGTTAATAAAGGATATTATAAATTTTATTTTATACCATTTCCAGGACATATTATTGGCTTTTCCCAAATCAAAATTTTTACTTTATTCAATTTCAATTCTCTTCCAAGGCAAATTCATCCTTTTTTGCAGGTCAATAATTTGAAGAAAAAAAACGACAAATGAAAAAGGAAAATGACAAATTTATTTTATCTGAATGAAATTGTTACTGAAAGTCGTAACATAAATTTCTAGTAAATTCTATCATATAATTTCAAGAATTTTATTACAAAACAAAATTTATTTATGTATATTATTTAATTTTTCATATTCCAAAAATATTGAAAGTTTAAGTTATTATGTACAAATGTAATATTAATTTGACCTCATTTCAAAATATTAATTATAAATTTATAATTTTTTTAAATAAGGAGAATCATTTTACAAATCATAATTATTATTTTTCACAAATACAAAACAAAAATGAAATTATTAAGTAATTTGTTCAGTTCATATTTTTTTTAAGGACAAAAATTAATTATCTTTTCCTCTAACATTATTATTATCATTATTTCTGGTTGTTATTTAAAATTTAACAAAACAAAAAAGCATCATTTCCGTAACTCTTTCATCTCATTTTTGTTTACTATGGTGTGGTTATTATATTATTAATAACACCTAAAAAATAAGGGAAATGTTTCAAACCACAACATAATAATTATTCCCTTTAGAATTTATTCAAGCTATTTGTTTTTAATGACTTTAAAAAAATCTTTTTATTTCATTTAATTTTGGTATAAAATTTAATATAATATTTAAATCACTGGAAATTCTATAAAAAAATTTTTTTCTATAATCTTATCCTTTCGTTATTTTTTTTTCTCTCTCTCCCTGGAAGTTTTAGTTGGTATTATTTTACATTAATTTTTATTTAATTTATTTATAAATTAATAAATAATTGGAAAATCAAAATTAAAATAAAATAAATTACCCTTTAAAAAAAAAAGTTGAAAATTTTCCTTTATTTAATCTTTTCATTTTATTTTGTTATGCCCAGGAAAATAAGAAAAACGAATTAAAGAAATTGTTATGGAGAGAAGTAAAATTATTGGTATATACAATTTATAATAAAGTTTATGTGATCGATGCTGCAATCTGTTGAATATCAATTAATCAATTTAAAAGTAATTGAACCATAAAATCATTTGTTATATACAAAAAACTTTTAATGATTTAAACATTTCTTTTCCACAATATTTTACAAGAAAATAAAAAATTCTTTTTGTTATTTAATTTTATAAGTTTTATCGAAGTTTTACGCTAATACTCACTATATATATATATATATAAATAATATAAATAGAAATTTCCGAAAGTTTATAAGAAAACTTTTATGGTTAAACTAAATTTTTTACAGTTCATTTGTTAATAAATATTTTATTTATTCGTTAATATAAAGTATGTAAGTAAAAATTATTATTAATATTTTGATACTATATAAGCACTTATTTGGCTCCATCAATGAAATGTAAAATGATTTATTTTTACTATTATATTAACCATAAATCAAAAATTGTGGGATTTTTATGCATAAATAATAATATTTGTTGGATAAATTGCCTCGAAACATTTTGCAGGATAATAAAAGGATCATCAAAAGTCAATTACATATATTGAGAACATTTACGATATTAAGGTTTTCAAATTCAGTATAGTCATTTGCCATGTTAATGTTTTTATAATTAAATTTTCAAGAACATTTTTATAGTGAAATTTATTTCAACTATTCGTATGTTAAAAACGTTAACGTTATATGTATGTATATGTATGCGAAAAAGGAATTTTCATATAAAATAATTATTTCAAAATTTATTATTTTTAATGAGAAATTATTTGGCAGGCAGAAATATAAATTCATAAAATTTTTTGGCATAAAAATAATTTTATTAATATATTGAAAATGGAGAATTTTCATATTAAGAAAAGTATACCATTTGTTCTTAGTGCTGTGTACCAAAAATTTATATGATTTGTTGAATCTACAAGAATAATATGAAATATTATTATAAATATTTTATCCTCAGAAACAAACCATAGTTATAATAGTAATAAAAAACATTTATGTAATATTTATTTTTTGATTTACGAAAAATTTTTGAATCTTTATAAAAGGATTTATAAAAAAAAATTGCAGTCAGTGGTTGGTTTTATATCACTTCTTAAGAATTTTATTCTTTGATTTTAAATATTAGAATAATTTTGAGTACATAAATTTAAATTTGTACTTTTAGAATAATTTTAATAAAATCATAAAATATTTGTTGATTTATTTAGTGTTGTATACAGAGTGTATTTTAATTTTAAATGAATAAATGAATAAGAGTTCGTATAGAAAGATTATAGTTCAAATGTAACTATAATAAAAATATAAAATGATTAATGTATTTTTATGAAACTTTATCCACAAAATTATATTCTTTTGAAAATGATCTTTTGTCTTGTGTTTTTGTATTTTATGTGGTCAAAATATTCAACCAAATAAAGAAATTCAAACCAAAGAAAGAAAAAGAAGAAATTCAATCAAAATATTTTGGTCCAGAATTTAAAGAGGAAGAAATCATTTTACCACAAATTTCAATACAAAAAGAATAAAAAGTCCATTAAGTTTTACCAAAATTTTATTAGCAATAAAAAAGATATAAAAAAAACCGAAATTCATTTTGACTGAATTTCCCATTTAGTTTTACTTTTATAAAACATTTCCGAAAGCAAAGGGCCAATTCGAATAAAAAAAAATTTTCATTTTTTTTTTTTGGTAAAACGTAAACTACTTTTTAGAATTTTTGGGGTTTATTTGAGTACTTTATTTAGGCCTAAATTCTTAGATACAAAATATACTAAATTTGTCTTGAAATCAACCAGAAGTGAAACAGTGAAGGTTTAATCTTAAATATATTAACAAAAGTTTTCTTTTTATATAAAATTTCTAAAAAAATTATAATGTAACAAAACTATATTTCCTCCACAAAATATTTTCTTTCCCATAATAATAATGAACATAAACCAATATTATTTTTAATCCAAACATAATTAAAATTTACTTGGTATAATAAATTTCTTTACCATTTTTATATGTACATACATTTTTTTTGTTATCAATTCTGTTAAACCTTTAAAATCTTATAATTAAATTTATTTAATTTGTTGTCTTATTTGATATATACAAAAACTTACCATTGTATAAATGGCACTAGCAAAACTTCCTTTCCTTACGGATTGCCAAAAACAACATGAATGTAATATTGTCATAGTGATGTATAGAATTATGTAGCTTACATAAGGATTACAGATCTTATTTACTTTATTGTTATATTCCTTTTAAATGTTAAACAATAAAAATGTAAAAAAAAAAATATTATATTACTGACATCGGTTTAACAGTATTTTTGATGAGCACGTCACAATTCATTATGTGATGATACCTCTAGAGCCGAACAAAAAACAAAAAATGTCTTGTAAAAAATTGAAAAATTATAAATGTCATGCAATAAAGATTTGAACAAATTTTTTTTTTTTACGACAAAAATTATTAATCCTGAAATTTTGATCTTTTATTTTAAAAATTTCAAATTCTCTTTTAATAAATCAATGTAATTACATAAATAGCCAAATTTTTGTAAATATGTAGTAATTTTTTTTTTGTATATAAAATATAAAGGATCTTTTTTTGTTGGTAAAATTAAGGTTCAATATTATAAATGGAAAACCATTTTCATAAATTTTGATTTTCATTTCGTAGAATTTAATTAAATCAATGAAATATTTTTTGTTGGAGTTTATTTCTAGTAAAATATTCGAAATTGGTATACAATTTAAAAAAAAAACAAACAATCGAAACTGTTTTAATATTTTAACCTAATCTGGTCGTGCGGTCATAAGATACCAGAAAAAATCCATTGGGAATATAGGGAAAAATTGAAAATGACTTTCTAAGAAATTGCGTCGGCTGGAATATATACTAAATGGCTGAATACCCAAAAACCAATTTACAGAATTTATTTTAAAAAAAATTACTTAATTAATTTTCGTGTTTACTAATAAATTGGCAATATATAATTAAATTTTTGTTCAATGACATATTTCCCAATTCAAATATTTCCTAATTTGAAAATTGCTTTCTTCCTTTAATTTTTGTACATGCTAATATATTCGCCAGAAACAATTAATTTTGGTTTGTTTCCTTGGCCCGAAGTCAAACGTATATATATTTCGTGTTAACTTTTTCAAAAAGTCATTCTCCTTTTTATTTTGATTTAATAGTATTTAATATTGATTTTTATAATAAAAGGAAAAATATAAATTTTCATTTTATAATTCGTAAATAAAAAATTTACCAAAATTTTAGAAAATTAAAAATTTCACTTTCTCAAACTATTCTTTTATTTTAAATTAACATTTTTTTTGTTACAAAATGAAAATTACAAAAACACTTTTGTATCACTTTTCCAATTTCAAATTTTATCTAATACAAAATTTAAATTTTTCTCCGTAATAAAATTGAATTTACATTTTTATCGATAACGTGTAATTTAATAGGACTGGTATTAAGTACTTTTCTTTATTATATAAAATTGAAATATTAATTTTTGTTAAGTATATAACGAGTTTTCCTTTTAACAAATTTACGAAAATTTTCACTTTCATTTGTTTATAAAATAATTTAAAATTTTCAATGTATATTTTCACCGAACTTATCAGTAGAATATCTCACATTGAACTAATCAAATTGAAATAACGAATCATGATTTTTATAATAAAATTTTATTTCGAAAATGAAATGTTAATAATTATATAAATTTGTTAGTTTTTGCGCAAAATCTAACTTAAAATTTAGCTTTTAAGTTTATTAAAAGTTAATGCAATGTGAATAAAATATATCGGATTCGGAAATCATTTCCTTCTTAGTTCCGGATTAGAACTTAACTGTTAGAAGGAAAATAATAATATTTAATATGATAAATCAAAATATTTATTTTATTATTATTATGAAAATTTTTTAAAAATGATTTTCCATTACAAAGTCAGGACACGATTTGAATTTAAATTTATATAATATATAAAAAAACAGATTTTTACGTTGTTTTTATGAAAAAATAATATACAAATTTATTGGTATATATACGAAAAGTTGGAGGATGAAAGTAAAAGTTTTTATTTTTTATAAAAAAAAAAATTACAAACACGAAAGTAATAAAAAAGGAGATTTATAGAAGTTAACCGATTTTTATAATTTGACTAAGATTAAAACTGTATATAAAAAATTATCCATAAGATTCAAAATTAAACTTTCTCCGTAATTTAGGTGGATTTTTGGTAATAAAATGGGCGGAAATATACGCAATTTTATTGAATTAATGAAAAAGATTTTATTTTAAAAATAAAATTGGAAATTAATTTTCTTAAATCTAAATTATTTTTAAAATTCTTAAATTTCTTTATTTTCTAACAATATTAATGTTCATGAATTAGTAATACATTTTTTTTAAAAAGCACTTTATTATTTTTCAAAATCTTTTCACGTGTTTTATATACCAACAAAATTAAATTTATATTTTATTATTCTACCTCAAAATCAAATCAAATCAATAATAAAATATCAATATTACATATAATAATGTGTAGACTGTATTTGCATAAGAAACAAATGATATCCGATTATTTATCTGAATTCTTGATAATATATTCATGTCACAACCTATTTTTATTCAAAAAGAAAATCCAAAATGTTAACAAAATAAGATAAAAATAATGTGTGAAGCATACGTATAAAATTTTCCGGATATATGTTGTTATTTTCCTTCTTCAAAAACAAAGAATATATTAATTTTATAGATTATATATTCTGAAATCAAATTGACCAAAGACAAATGCTGTCGACAAAACTATATTTTATATATACCATAATATTTCATCCGTTCAAAATTTAAATATATTTCATATGGTAGAAAATTTAAAAATTTCTTTAAATAAATTAAGTAAAATTTTGAACTAATTCAATTTATATTTAGGTATATGAGAATTATATCAAAAATTTAATCAATTTAATGAAAAAACTCATTTTCATGAATTTGCACTCCATTTTTATTCAATTTTATGAAAATTAACTCAAGTCTCTGAAAATTTAGTCACTTTAATAAGAATTCACTCAATTTGTACAAGAATTCACTCAATTTTATGAGATTTTAATCAATTATATGAGAATAAAATAATTTTATGAAAATTTAACTCGATTGTATAACTCGCAGTCACACTGATTAAATAGGAAATGCAAGGCTTATAAGGAAAATACTATTTCCTATTAGGACTTTCAATATATCCAAGCTCATGATCAAAGCAAAGCGCTCTTGAGTCGTCTCTAGGACTTTGACACAATATGGACTTTACTTAAGAAGACTCTCATCCCTCATCCATGGCATTTTTTCCCATATTTCCTATTATTTTTTATATTATTAACAAATTACAATAAAATACTAAATTTATTTATTAACTTTCGTTTTTTTTTTTCTATAATTTTATTAAAAAATAAAATGATTTATATAATTATAAATGTGTAATGCAAGAAGCTTAAATTCTAATTTATATATCACTGATAAAAATGCAGAAAAATATATTTTATATAATATAAAAAAAAAATATGTAGAAAAACATTTATAAAAATTATTTTAAAATAAAATTATAACTATATTCTTTTTAATATTATGAAAAGGCATTTGAATTGAGAAAAGTGTATGTGTGTATACTTTGTTCTTAAAGCGTTAATTAATTTTCTTTTTCGTCTTTCTTTTTTTTTTTTAAAAAAAAGTCTCTAATGTTCCCTGTGAATTAGTGTACATATATATATATATTATATTTTGTTATAAACAAAGTTCTAAGAATTGATTTTTTTTAACCATATTTGGTTTATTTTAATTTAATTATTTCTCATTACTGGATTCCGTAGAACTAATTGAGTTTCTTCTGATATTATTGGTAATGAATTTGTCCAATGATATTTAATTAAATGACTTATACTATCAAAAACACGATCTTTTGTTCGTACAATACCATGTGGATCAACAAGTAATAAATGTTTTGGATTTGTTCCTTCTAAACCAGTTAAAACATATTGTCCTGGTTTACCTTGAGATTCACGTACCAAAAAATCACCATCATTTTTTAATAATGCTTCAGCAACTGGTCGACTAATTACGGAATGAAACCAAGATTCAGTTAATAATTGTGATCTACTAACTTCAGCGCATAGTGCAAACGATTCTAAAACCAAACAAATAAAAAAATTATATAGATATAAATTGATTTTTAATTTATTAATGTAATTTTCTTCTTGCTTACGAATATCAAAGACATCACGTGTTGCTCCATTATTTCCAGTTGGTGCTGTATTACTATTAGCATCTAAATTAATATTGCAATTTTGTTTTATATTCAAATCAGCTGGTGGACTATTTAAATCTATTAAATTACTACTTAATCTTTCACGTGGTTTTTTTATATTTAATTTTGTTATAAGTTTTTTTGATAAATTATTTTCGCATAAAAGATCTGGTGGTAATTTACCAGGTAAATCGTTGTAATAATCTTTTTCGTTATCTTTTTCGATGTTAAAATTATCCACACATGGACTACAAATTTTTATTAAAATATATAAGAAAATTTCATTATTTATTAATTATAAAAATGTTACAACTTACTGTGATTTATTAATTGCATTAAATCTTAACATGAATGCTTTGCCAATTGTTAAAATTAAATCTTGTGTTTGATCACCACCACATTCAAGAACATAACAAGCTCTCCATCCTTCTTCATTTTTAGCTACATAAGCCAGAAAATCAAGAGTTTCCTAAAATATATTGAAATTGTATAGGTACTTAAATCAAGTCATTTTTTTTTAATAAATGAAAATAATAAATTTACATTGTCACCACCAGAAGCAAATGATATTCTTGGCATATCATGATTAACAATTAATTCACCAGTTTCACTATTTACCAAATTTAATGATCTACTAGAAACATTAATAATAACATTTATACCAGCATTTGTCATACATGGTCGATCTGCAATATATTGAAGAATTTTTTTATCTAATCTTCTCTTTTTATGGCTTTTCAATCCAGCAGTTTCACAAACAATATTTATGCACTCCCTTTTTAATGAAATTAATTCTAATTATTTAGCTAAATGAAATTATATATTCTATAAATTTTACCTAGCGACTAGTGATCTTGTACCAAAATCCAATGTTTTCATTGAAGTTTTCACTTCCAAACAACCAATATACTTTAAAGAAATTTTTTTTTAATTAAATTATAGAATTTAATTTACATATTCTTATTGAAATAAAAAAAAATTTACATACTCGAACAGTAAATGTTACACCATTTTTCATAATTAATTCATCTGGATATGAAGAACTGCCACCGGTTGCACTCGCACAACTATTTTTATATGATTTATCTTCAAATTCACCAAAAGCATTTCGAGACATTTTCTACTCTTTTTTTACTTCAACCTAATTTAAATTAATTAAAATTATTATTTATTTAATTCTTAATTAATTTCTTTGGAATTTTTTTTTCGTTATATCATTTTTATTGTTTTACATTAAATTGTAATTGTATATATATAGTGGGGAAAATTATTTTTATCTGAATCATAGAATCAAAATCAATTCTAAGAAATTAATTTAGAAAAATGATAAATTTTCACAAAGAGAATAAATATATAAAATATTTCCTTAAACACGATATTAATTAAATAATTATAAATAAATTATTTATTATTTTGTGATTAGAATTAAAATAAAAAATAATAAATTTGTTAGTTATGCGAATATTATTACTTTCATCACGTATTATTTGAAGGAACTGTAGTGGAACTTATCAAATTTTGCGTATGCTACAAAACTAAAAAAATACAACCACAAATTGTAGCTCTATCTGTTGGCGAATAGAGAAAAATTTTGATAGCTCTTTATATAATTATTTTCAAAATTAAAAACGATCGTAAACAAAATGTTAAAAGATAGAAATTTATAATTTTCATGATTCTTATTTAATTATTTCATCTATTTAATTATATCAGCTATAGAAATTAGTTTAATTACCTCATTACAAATATTTAACCTATTTCTGATGAGGTAGAATAATTAGAGGTAGTATGATTTTATGGCATATTTTTATTGAATTAGATAATTTGTCCTTGTACCTGGTACCTGAAATTTTTTATTATTATTATTATTAAATAACTCATGGATACTTTAGTACCAGCCCAAAATCACTACTAGAGGTAAATTTACAGATTATCTGAAATTTAACTGATTTAATAAAAATATTTGCATATAAAGAAACTCCAAAGTCATTTCTTAATCAGTTAATAATTAACTTTTAATCAGAGTGTTTTTTTAATTAATTTTCTCACCGAGTAATTTTTATTTGAAATTATATTAACAATATGTCAGTTTTAGAATTTGTTCAAGAATTATCGACCGTTTGCCGTATACCAGGCTGCACATGGTTTGGTAACTTTAGTGAATTAGAAAAGCATTTCAACATATTTCATCCAAAGCAAGTAATTGAAATTAATTCCAGTTCATATTTCGAATTAACATTTGACGATCTAGTAAGTGATCAGCCACTCTTGCTAACAACAGATAATGGTGCTTATTGGTTAGCTTGGAACGAGAACGAACAACGGCCAGAACAATTTTCTAGAGGATTATTTGCAATTGAAAAATCAGAACGAGTACAGTATCACATCAAATTAGGAACATTTGCAACAAGAATAATGGAAATGTTAGGACCCTTTGAAGCACAGAATGAAGAATCAAATCAATATGACTTTGATATGTCATTGGAATATATGCAACAATTAAGGAACACGATGACACCGAAAGTAGCAATTTATTTTGGAGATTTCGAAGAAGAACACGAGGAAGAATACGACGAATTTGATCAATTATCACCATCACAAGCAATAGAAAGCGAGCCGGACAATGGTAAATATTCAACTTTCATTTGTACAACATGTGTGAAGACAATACTAGGTGAACCAATATTATTTAGAGATCGTCATTATTTGTGTAACAATTGTCATTATTATGTATTAGTGTGTCTAGAAAATCAAGGAAATGAAATTATATGTTAAATTAGTTATTAAGTTAAATAAATATTAATTATTATAAAATAATATTTTTGTTATCTTTCAAAAATTTTAAATATATTTTAACAGAAAAGAATCAATCGCTTTAATTCTTAAAATAATTTTCAAAATATTTTCTTAAATCCTCTTTTCTTTTAAAGAAAAATGGATTTTTTCCTTTTTTTAACATTTTCCTTGTCTTTAAACATTTTCCTTGTTTTTGAACATTTTCTTTGCCTTTTCCTACAATGGTATGAACACATGTATGAGGTTGGTCCAGCATTGACTAAAATTGAATTGAAATTTATGTTACGATTAATTATGACCAAAAAGTAAAATTATTTAAATTTCATTAAATGAACATAATTTCAATTTTTTTTCGGAAAAAGGATGCAAAGGGACCATTGCCATTTTCTTGGCGTAACATATCGACATGGATGTCTATAAAATAAAAAAAACAGCACAGATTCTAAACTAGAGATTTCAATCTTTAATTTCGTATATAGAACATAAATAACAGACAAAGATTTCTATATATATTATTATTTATTCAAATTTTAAGAAAAGAGTAAATTTCAAAAATGACTTAATTTTATGAATTTCTTTTCTTTGTTTAGTTTATATTTCATATCAAAGTTCGAAAATATAATTGCCGTTAAGACAAAATAAAAGTCAAAAATTAAAATTCCGGCTCTGGGAAGCAGTTTAGTTTTATTACTTGCGATTACTTCCGATTATCATCCGCAGCTTAAAATCTTATCCTTCCAAGGCCTTTTAAGTATATTGCTAGAATTTGCAATATTAATTAATCGTCCTATAAATTAATTCAATTAAAAAAGGATATAATATTTAGATTATTTTCCAGGAAATAGCACTAAACAATTAATTAATATTTAAGGCTATCTTAAAGTATTTAAAATTTTTATATCCTGTTTAAGTGTCAAGAATTTATTTATAAATTAATAAGCAGGTAAATTGTGTAATTTTGTACGATTAGAATATAACAGGATGTAATATCCTTGATATAGCGTAAGCCCTTTTTTCTACAAGAGGTGGGGAGGGGTTTGCGGGTTAACTGAAATTTACCTGCTTATCCTAAATTTTTACATATAAAGAAACTGCAATGTGATTTTTGAATCAGTTAACGTTTAACTTTTAATCAGAGTGTTTGATTTTTAAATTAATTTTCTTACCGAGTAATTTTTATTTGAAATTATATTAACAATATGTCAGTTTTAGGATTTGTTCAAGAATTATCGACCGTTTGCCGTATACCAGGCTGCACATGGTTTGGTAACTTTAGTGAATTAGAAAAGCATTTCAACATATTTCATCCAAAGCAAGTAATTGAAATTAATTCCAGTTCATATTTCGAATTAACATTTGACGATCTAGTAAGTGATCAGCCACTCTTGCTAACAACAGATAATGGTGCTTATTGGTTTGCTTGGAACGAGAACGAACAACGGCCAGAACAATTTTCTAGAGGATTATTTGCAATTGAAAAATCAGAAAGAGTGCAGTATCACATCAAATTAGGAACATTTGCAACAAGAATAATGGAAATGTTAGGACCCTTTGAAGCACAGGATGAAGAATCAAATCAATATGACTTTGATATGTCATTGGAATATATGCAACAATTAAGGAACACGATGACACCGAAAGTAGCAATTTATTTTGGAGATTTCGAAGAAGAAAACGAGGAAGAATACGACGAATTTGATCAATTATCATCATCACAAGCAACAGAAAGCGAGCCGGACAATGGTAAATATTCTACTTTCATTTGTACAACATGTGTGAAGACAATACTAGGTGAACCAATATTATTTAGAGATCGTCATTATTTGTGTAACAATTGTCATTATTATGTATTAGTGTGTCTAGAAAATCAAGGAAATGAAATTATATGTTAAATTAGTTATTAAGTTAAATAAATATTAATTATTATAAAATAATATATTTCTTCTTATATTTCCAAAATCTTAAATATATCTTTAATTTCGTATATAGAACATAAATAACAGACAAAGATTTCTATATATATTATTATTTATTCAAATTTTAACAGAAAAGAATCAATCGCTTTAATTCTTAAAATAATTTTCAATTTTCTTGTCGTTGAACCTTTTTTAGTTAAATAAATTAAAATTTATGTTACGATTATATTGCTAGAATTTTCAATATTAATTAATCGTCATATAAATTTCAATCAATTTAAAAAGGGTCTTATATTTAGATAAGTTTCTAGGTAAATTATAAGTTTAATCATTTGCCAGGAAATATTACAAAAAAAAATTAATTAATATTTGATCCTCCCTAAAATTAATAAAAACTATTTATATCCTGTTTTAATTATTTAATTTTGTCAGCTACCTCCTTTCTTTTAGAAGTGGGAAAGTTTACGGGTTAACTGAAATTTAGCTGCCTTTCAATAATAAATTAGATCCTTAAATTTATTTCTGTGAATAAAAAATAATAACAGTCATTTTAATAATATAACAGACACCATAATATTTATGATAATTCTAAGGCACTTTTAAAAACTATATCTTTACTTGATAATTACAATATTTTTCATTAATAAATAAAGTGTCACAATCATAGATTTATTAATTTCTTTCCTATTTAGAACTATTATTATATTTGATATTTCCGTAATCTTTGACTTTTCATCATTTTCACCATTTTAGTGGTATGGTAAATGATTTGTAAAACTAAAATTAATGTGCTGAGTATGGATTTTATTTTATATATCCTTAGTAGATTTTAGTTAAACTAATAATAAATCACAGAAGATTTATATGTACAATAACATATCAGACATTGACCGAAATAAAATATATATATAAATAATAATGAAGAAAATTCTTGATTGGATAAAATGACAGGATTTTCTCTTTATTGGCTAAATAAGATTTATATTAAAGAAAAATTTTACGTACAATATTGAAAGTTTCTTTAATGTTGATATATTTACTTAAACTTTAAAAGTTTGGTAAAAAAAAATTCTATAATGACATATTTTTAAGTGTAATACCAACTACATAAAAAAAGTATAAATTTTACATTAACATAAATAAATCAGATCATTAAACCGAATTCTAAGAGTATAAAAAAAAAAGATATAATATATTATTGCAATGCAAATTGCTCTACTTATTTTGTTTGTATGGTTCGTAAAATTGCTTTTTACAAATTGATTTGGTGAAATTTGAATACAGAATTGATAGCATATTTTAAAAATATTATTCTCAGTTATTTTTTTTTCAGTCTTTTATATAATAATAACAAAAATTTAAAATATAAATTCGTAATAATTCACTCCTTGTTTTGATAAATCTTTTAAACTGCACTCTTATTTCATATTCGCTTGACTTTACTAAAGTAAATCTTGTCCCAAAATTAAATTCGTCCTTTTTAAAGAATGAGTTGGCATCTTATTTCTCTTCTTTCTATATTATAAAAAAAACTTTGACAAAAACAATTTTCAGTTATTAGACAATATGTAGTATAAAAAATATCAACATTTTTGCTTGTTATGAAAATTATGTTCCAACAAACCTATAACATAAATTTTATTCAAAATTTTTTTATATATCTATAACTTATTTTTATCTTATTTATATGAAAAGATATGAAAATTCACATAAAATATATTTCGCATAGCTGAAATAACTAAACAAAAAAAAAGAAGAACATTATATTTACAGTATAAATTTATAATTCAGATATTTTATATCCAGAATTTGATATTGCAGTTTATACATAATTAATAAGGTTGCATTATTTTATTATCATTTTTATTGTGTAAGTAATATAAAAAGTAGAAAAGTTCTATTTGAAAATGGAAAAGTTTTTATAGAAAAACTTTGGTAATAAAATTTTAATATCATTCGAATAATCTTTATTACTCGCGAAATTACAATTAAACAGATGGAGAATAATAAATGTTATTAAGACATTAAAGAAGAACTATGGTAATAATAATATTTTGTAATTATATTTATTAGATTAAGATATAAAAATTGTCAACCAATTATCAATTTTACAATTCATTTAATAAAAATTTAATTGCTAAAAATTTTACAAAATGATATAATTAATTTGATTACCAATTTTATAGATTTTACATTATGTAGTCCGTAGTCATACCCAAAGAAATAATGTTTTTCACCCAAAAAAGGTATTTTTTTCTTTCCAATGTTCTGTAGTTAAACTTTAAAGCTTTTTTTTCCATATGATATAATGAAAATTATATTATTCACGTGCTGTTAACCTATAAAATCAATGAGTCACTTTTTGTAGCATAATTTAGTAATAACATTAAATATATTTTCATTATTATTTTTGTAGGTGGATATTTATTTGCATGATAACTTAAATGGTTCACTATATTTACATATGATCCTAAAATTAACTAAAATAAATTTTATTTCTGATAAACTAGAAATAAAACGACCTTTATTCACTTTAAATAAATATGTGAAAAATAAATTAAATACCTATATCGCCAGATATCCTGGCTGTTAATTGATATGATAATGATAAATATTTTCATTCTATACAAAATATTATTAAAATGTATGATGAAATTACGAATATCTTATTTCATTTAAATTGTTATAAACTAAAATAGTTAAATTGATTAAATTATATTTAAAGTTTTACTTGAAAAATTTAATTTACACATAATTACGAAAAAGAACTATTGAAGACATAATTAGTATTTATGTTTTAAATATTAATTATTATGTATTCAATAGTTCCTATTCGAATATTACTATACCCTTTAATGAATTTATTAGACTATTGAACAAATAAATGCATTAATGAAATAATTGTTCCCTAAAGATGAAATTGAATTATAAGGGATCTTTGGGAACAGTGACCTCGAAAATCCATTTTACTTTAATAATTTAAAATTATAATTTTTTTTTCTTTGTTTCTATACATTTTCTATATAGATTTAATTTCATTTTATGTTTGAACAGAGAACTCACATGAAAGTGTTAAATCCATAACAACATCCTTGGAAATGTGCAAATACAAAGGGAAAAATTATATTCTTTTATTTTGATTTTCATGTTTGATAAAATTTATATATTTTTCTTTTGCGAGGGATACTTGAAATAATAACATTGAAGGTTATAAGAAATAGAATTATTATATTTTATGAACCGAAATATCACTATTTTTGAAATGGAAAAATCATACTTTGTCATAAAAATTTTAGAATTATATTTTTTTTTATTAAAATGATGTTGACATTTCTATTGCAACTTACAGAGATAATTATTTTTAATTCCATAGAGTAAATATTTAAAAGAATATATTTTTAATGTTATTATTATCATTTTCATTAAATTACGAAAATTTTACATTCATATTTGGTTGCTCTTAAAATTTTTTCAATAATTTTATATCCGGTTTAATTGCCAGATTTTTTTTAAAATTAATACTTAAACAGGTAAATTTTGTAAGATTAGAATATAAACAGGATGTAATATCCTTGATATAGCTTAAGCCCTTTTTTCTACAAGAGGTGGGGAGGTTTGCGGGTTAACTGAAATTTACCTGCTTATCATAAATATTTACATATAAAGAAACTGCAATGTGATTTTTTAATTAGTTAACGATTAACTTTTAATCAGAGTGTTTTTTTAATTAATTTTCTCACCAAGTAATTTTTATTTGAAATTATATTAACAATATGTCAGTTTTAGAATTTGTTCAAGAATTATCGACGGTTTGCCGTATACCAGGCTGCACATGGTTCGGTAACTTTAGTGAATTAGAAAAGCATTTCAACATATTTCATCCAAAGCAAGTAATTGAAATTAATTCCAGTTCATATTTCGAATTAACATTTGACGATCTAGTAAGTGATCAGCCACTCTTGCTAACAACAGATAATGGTGCTTATTGGTTTGCTTGGAACGAGAACGAACAACGGCCAGAACAATTTTCTAGAGGATTATTTGCAATTGAAAAATCAGAACGAGTACAGTATCACATCAAATTAGGAACATTTTCAACAAGAATAATGGAAATGTTAGGACCCTTTGAAGCACAGGCTGAAGAATCAAATCAATATGACTTTGATATGTCATTGGAATATATGCAACAATTAAGGAACACGATGACACCGAAAGTAGCAATTTATTTTGGAGATTTCGAAGAAGAACACGAGGAAGAATACGACGAATTTGATCAATTATCACCATCACAAGCAATAGAAAGCGAGCCGGACAATGGTAAATATTCAACTTTCATTTGTACAACATGTGTGAAGACAATACTAGGTGAACCAATATTATTTAGAGATCGTCATTATTTGTGTAACAATTGTCATTATTATGTATTAGTGTGTCTAGAAAATCAAGGAAATGAAATTATATGTTAAATTAGTAATTAAGTTAAATAAATATTAATTATTATAAAATAATATATTTGTTCTTATATTTCCAAAATCTTAAATATATTTTAACAGAAAAGAATCAATCGCTTTAATTCTTAAAATAATTTTCAAAATATTTTCTTAAATCCTCTTTTCTTTTAAAGAAAAATGGATGTTTTCCTTTTTTTAACATTTTCCTTGTCTTTAAACATTTTCCTTGTTTTTGAACATTTTCTTTGCCTTTTCCTACAATTGTATGAACAATTGTATGAGGTTGGTCCAGTATTGACTAAAATTGAATTGAAATTTATGTTACGATTAATTATGACCAAAAAGTAAAATTATTTAAATTTCATTAAATGAACATAATTTCAATTTTTTTTCGGAAAAAGGATGCAAAGGGACCATTGCCATTTTCTTGGCGTAACATATCGACATGGATGTCTATAAAATAAAAAAAACAGCACAGATTCTAAACTAGAGATTTCAATCTTTAATTTCGTATATAGAACATAAATAACAGACAAAGATTTCTATATATATTATTATTTATTCAAATTTTAAGAAAAGAGTAAATTTCAAAAATGACTTAATTTTATGAATTTCTTTTCTTTGTTTAGTTTATATTTCATATCAAAGTTCGAAAATATAATTGCCGTTAAGACAAAATAAAAGTCAAAAATTAAAATTCCGGCTCTGGGAAGCAGTTTAGTTTTATTACTTGTGTTCCGATTATCATCCACAGCTTAAAATCTTATCCTTCCAAGGCCTTTTAAGTATATTGCTAGAATTTGCAATATTAATTAATCGTCCTATAAATTAATTCAATTAAAAAAGGATATAATATTTAGATTATTTTCCAGGAAATAGCACTAAACAATTAATTAATATTTAAGGCTATCTTAAAGTATTTAAAAATTTTATATCCTGTTTAAGTGTCAAGAATTTATTTATAAATTAATAAGCAGGTAAATTGTGTAATTTTGTACGATTAGAATATAACAGGATGTAATATCCTTGATATAGCGTAAGCCCTTTTTTCTACAAGAGGTGGGGATGGGTTTGCGGGTTAACTGAAATTTACCTGCTTATCCTAAATATTTATATATAAAGAAACTGCATTGTGATTTTTTAATTAGTTAACGATTAACTTTTAATCAGAGTGTTTGATTTTTAAATTAATTTTTTTACCGTGTATAATTTATATTTGAAATTATATTAACAATATGTCAGTTTTAGAATTTGTTCAAGAATTATCGACCGTTTGCCGTATACCAGGCTGCACATGGTTCGGTAACTTTAGTGAATTAGAAAAGCATTTCAACATATTTCATCCAAAGCAAGTAATTGAAATTAATTCCAGTTCATATTTCGAATTAACATTTGACGATCTAGTAAGTGATCAGCCACTCTTGCTAACAACAGATAATGGTGCTTATTGGTTTGCTTGGAACGAGAACGAACAACGGCCAGAACAATTTTCTAGAGGATTATTTGCAATTGAAAAATCAGAAAGAGTGCAGTATCACATCAATTAGGAACATTTTCAACAAGAATAATGGAAATGTTAGGACCCTTTGAAGCACAGGATGAAGAATCAAATCAATATGACTTTGATATGTCATTGGAATATATGCAACAATTAAGGAACACGATGACACCGAAAGTAGCAATTTATTTTGGAGATTTCGAAGAAGAAAACGAGGAAGAATACGACGAATTTGATCAATCATCATCACAAGCAACAGAAAGCGAGCCGGACAATGGTAAATATTCAACTTTCATTTGTACAACATGTGTGAAGACAATACTAGGTGAACCAATATTATTTAGAGATCGTCATTATTTGTGTAACAATTGTCATTATTATGTATTAGTGTGTCTAGAAAATCAAGGAAATGAAATTATATGTTAAATTAGTTATTAAGTTAAATAAATATTAATTATTATAAAATAATATATTTGTTCTTATATTTCAAATATCTTAAATATATTTTAACCAGAAAAGAATCAATCTCTTTTAATTCTTAAAATAATTTTAAAAATCTTTTCTTAAAATCCATTTTTTCTTTTAAATAATTTTCTTCCCTTTCAATCTTTTGCTGTTTAAATTAAAATTTATGTTACGATTAATTATTAATTAGATTGAAAGGCAAGAAAATTGCTAGAATTTGCCATATCAATTCGTCATATAAATTTCAATCAATTGAAAAAAGGTATAATATTTAGATATTATAAAAAATATATTTGTACTTCTCCTTTAAAACTATTAAATATACATACATATTTAATAGTTTTGAAAAGAATCAATCGCTTTAATTTTGAAAATTATTTCAATAATTTTATAATAAAGTTAATAATATTTAATAATTCTAACTCTTGTTTTCGATTTATATCATAATGAAGAATATTGCAATAAGTGGAATGGAAAGATGAATTAAGAAGAATATAATTTAATTATATTTAAATATATGTGAAGCTATTTAAGAGGTTAAAAATATTGATTTTGTTTCACGGATTAAAAATTATCACAACTTTTCATTTTAGATTGATATTACTTGATTTAAAGATCCTTTCAATATAAATATCAAATATACCCAAATTTCAATGGCTTTTTTAGGGACAAATTTTAATTAAATTGATATCGCCTAAATATACAGAATCTTTCGTTTTACATCGTTAAAAGATTTCTTATTTGGAATTATCTTGACATTTTTTATTTGAAATTATCTTGACAAATCTTATTCACAAAACTTTTTACTATAAATTCGTTCTTAAATAAATATTTAATTTGCTTCAATTTTCATTTAATTTACTTTTGCTTGAACTGTTTTATATGAAAAATCGACTTGGCTAAACGATATTTCCGCCTAGTATCCCTATTGTAAGTAATAATGCAGGTTACTAAATTTTATTATAGGTATGTATAGACCAGAAACGTATTTACTTTTTCATAAAATGAAATTACAATAAAAATCTTTAATTAGTAAAACAAAAACTTTGCACATCATTAAAACTTTTTGATTAAACTAAAATAAATGTTATAATAATAAATTAATTGCATACTCTGACTTATCAGTCAAAGTTCTAAAAATATTATAATAAATATTCATTTGGAATGAAAATATTAACGAAGGATAAAAATTTTCGAAATTTGTAAGTTTTCTCCTTAATTTGTGCGCATGATCAAAGCTTTCTCACATTAAATTGCATTTACAATAAATATTAATTTTTGGTTTATTTTGCCGGCAATTTAATGTGTTGTTATTTATTGTTGGTATAATAAATTTATATTTCAAGTTCACAAGGATATAAAAGTGAGATCATGTGCACCAGTGTTAATTATTTAAAACAAAATTTTTCAAAAATTTTCAATTTTTAATTGGTTAATATTGAAATAATCATAAATCAATTTTAAATACTTACCATTATTATAGTTTAGATCTTTAGATGGATGATTGTTTGATTTTCACTAAGTACCATTATCTTTAATAATGCTTACCATAAATTAATCTCTAGATAAAAATGATTGTATTTGATATTTCAATGGTCAATTTTTATATTAAAAATCATATATAATTGACAGAATATATTTACCTTTTGTTGTATCCACCTTAAAATGATAACCCTGACCTAATAAACTAGAAAATATTATACTTTGTTTATTAAATATAAAAAATATATATATTTTATTTATGAGTTAAAACAATCCAACCAACAAAGAAAACTAATTTCATAAAAATTCATCACCATCAAATTAACAATATATCTATGTACATATATTAAATTTATTCTATTTATATGTGGAGGGTTATTTTTTTGCGATTTAACCTTAATTTAAAATTATTTTAACATTTCGTTTCTTCTTTTAATTCAATTTCATCCCCTTTTTGTGGGTGGTAAATGTTTCGTGTATATTTTATTAATGGAAATAAATTTAATATTGATGAACTATAAACATTTTTAATTGCCATAATATAACCTTTAATCTACTTGGAAGTGTATATTAATTTTCTTATTTTCTCAATTTTAAAGGTTTCTAGCTTGTAATTAACCTTAAACATTTTTATATAAAATTACATTTACTTAATATTAAGTTTGGTACATTTAATTAAATATATCAACTTCACATATATATGCACTTTAATACCAAAATGTAAGACTTATGCAATTTAAAAAGTTTCAGTGACATTTTATATTACACATTTGTTACATTACATTGTATATAACATTTTGTTAGATACTAAATAAAATTAAATAATAATTACTTAAATAAATAAATAATACGTGTTAATAAAAATTTTTTATTTATAAACTGTCGAATCTATATTTACCTTTTATATAGCTGGAAAATTCTTATATACTCTAAAAACTGAAACAATGTTGCGAAAATATTATAGTTTCACCCCAAAAAAAAAAACTTAAATAACTAATACGTGACCTGGTTAAAAAGTTACCAGATAAATAATTTAATTTAAGAAAATTTTTTAGTTGTGAACTTAACTACGTAAACTGAGTCCTATGAGACAATTTTTATTTAATGTTTAATAATTTTTGTTAAGTTCATAAAAATTGCAGCATGACAAGATAAGTTAATTTGAACACGAATGTTTTGTAATATTATTAATACGGTACTTAAATATTCGTAATAAAATTCATATACTTATTCTCAATTTTGAAAATATTTTGCTAATTTTAAAGATTAGGAAAAATAATGAAGGATATAATACGTATACGGTATATACTATAAATAATTTAAATTCATATTTGATGGTTCTGAAAGTTTTTTTCAATAATTTTATATCCTGTTTAAGTGTCACGAATTTATTTATAAATTAATAAGCAGGTAAATTGTGTAATTTTGTACGATTAGAATATAACAGGATGTAATATCCTTGATATAGCGTAAGCCCTTTTTTCTACAAGAGGTGGGGAGGGGTTTGCGGGTTAACTGAAATTTACCTGCTTATCCTAAATATTTATATATAAAGAAACTGCAATGTGATTTTTTAATTAGTTAAGGATTAACTTTTAATCAGAGTGTTTGATTTTTAAATTAATTTTTTTACCGAGTATAATTTATATTTGAAATTATATTAACAATATGTCAGTTTTAGAATTTGTTCAAGAATTATCGACCGTTTGCCGTATACCAGGCTGCACATGGTTTGGTAACTTTAGTGAATTAGAAAAGCATTTCAACATATTTCATCCAAAGCAAGTAATTGAAATTAATTCCAGTTCATATTTCGAATTAACATTTGACGATCTAGTAAGTGATCAGCCACTCTTGCTAACAACAGATAATGGTGCTTATTGGTTTGCTTGGAACGAGAACGAACAACGGCCAGAACAATTTTCTAGAGGATTATTTGCAATTGAAAAATCGGAACGAGTACAGTATCACATCAAATTAGGAACATTTGCAACAAGAATAATGGAAATGTTAGGACCCTTTGAAGCACAGGATGAAGAATCAAATCAATATGACTTTGATATGTCATTGGAATATATGCAACAATTAAGGAACACGATGACACCGAAAGTAGCAATTTATTTTGGAGATTTCGAAGAAGAAAACGAGGAAGAATACGACCAATTTGATCAATTATCATCATCACAAGCAACAGAAAGCGAGCCGGACAATGGTAAATATTCAACTTTCATTTGTACAACATGTGTGAAGACAATACTAGGTGAACCAATATTATTTAGAGATCGTCATTATTTGTGTAACAATTGTCATTATTATGTATTAGTGTGTCTAGAAAATCAAGGAAATGAAATTATATGTTAAATTAGTTATTAAGTTAAATAAATATTAATTATTATAAAATAATATTTTTGTTATCTTTCAAAAATTTTAAATATATTTTAACCATCAGAAAAAAATCAATCGCTTTAATTCTTAAAATCATACTTTTCTTTTAAACAATTTTCTTCCCTTTGAATCTTTTGTAGTTAAATTGAAATTTTTTTATGATTAATTAATATTGCAAATTATATTACTAGAATTATTAAATATATTTAAAAGAAAATGAGATCGGACTCCATCAATGACATTTTGGAATGAAAAAATTTTTACTTATTATGATAAGTAAATTAAATATTCTCATTTTGCTTTTAATACTATTACAAAGTTTCAAATTTTGCTATTCAAGAAATATTTTGTATAATTTTTAATACAAAAACTCCCCAGTTTTTTTTTGATATTATATATTAATTTTTTTGAAACATTTGATCCCAAAACACTTTTGTACTTATTATTGTTATTATTATTACTGTAATTTGAGTGAAGGACATTGCATTGAAGGACGTCAAAGATATTTCAATAGAACCAGTTGTGTAAAATTGCTATATTTTTTATACGGTATATATTTATTTACATGATGTCGAATTTTCTTAAATATTTTTGTATATTTTTATTAAATTTTGTAGTAGTTTTTAGAAGGATTCGAATTTCCCTCCAATTATCATTTGTATTTATTACAACATTTATAAATTTATATGAATTATGTGCATAGTTTTCTTTAATCTCTGTAATAAGAAATTGTAAGTATATTTTCAATCAAATCTCACATACGATTTCTATTATTGCTTTCAAATTTATATACAAAAACACCAAAAAATTTAATATCATTAATTAATTTTATTTCATATAATATCTAATAAAATATATTGAACAAAAAATTTTAAGTTATAACAATAAAATATAAAATTTTCCGATTTTTTTGTTATATCAGAATAATTTCTATAATATCGTTTTAAGAGTGCTTTATAAAAAAAAATGGACTTTTGATCTTAATATTTAAGAATTAAGTAATAAAAATTGGTAACATTTTATAATAATCTACAAAAATTTGTAAAAAAAATATACATAGTACCGTATATGTATATAAAAATTTTGGAATTAGTATTTATGTATGTATTAGTAATCTTTGGTGTAAAATATTTCTGCTCCATTTTGTGGATGTGTTGCAAAAATAATATCATCCATATTACAATCTTTTGCTTGTGGCAAATTTTTATAATAATTTTCTTTTAATTCGGTAATAAATTTATTAGATGATTCTACAGAGTCACACAGTGCCACGATACATCCACCCCATCTGCAAAATAATATTTATAGAGAAAAACAAATTTATATACATAATATATTTAACAAGGATTTGTTTTGCTTTTGAAGATAGATTACTTTTTATATATGTACTTATATGTATACTATAATTTTGGATATCTGATTTTTTAAAAGAAAATTTTATATTCGAAAACAACATACCCAGCACCAGTTAGTCGTGCTCCGATTCCCATTGATTTTGACAAATCCACCAAACGATCCAAACTTGTATGTGAACATTCATACAGATGCCTTAAGCTATTATGCGATTCTTCCATTAATTTTGATAAATCATCAAGTTTAGCATTATTTTTATCACAAATATCCTTGAATTTGCGTACACGTATAGACTCTGTATGTGTATCAAAAGAAACAAATTTTGAAATTAATTTGGTCAATCATATAATCGTAATAAATTTCACCTTGTATTACATGTAACGCTCTCTGACGCAACGAAAATTTATTCATTTTCATAGTGTTGGCAGTTAAAAATTTCGTCGACAATTCATCATCACTAATATTCAATTTATTTAGAATATCATTACGTGTATATTCATCTTTGACAAGCATATCTTGGGCATATTTTTCCAATTCATTTAAATCACAATTTAATACTGATTGTAAAATAGCAAATTGTTTTAATTCATGCCAATTTTTTAAATTCATTTCTTTAGCAATAATACAACATGCTAAACGGCATTCAACAACACGTTCATTAAAATCTGAGGTAGCTGCTTTATTAATTTCAGCTAAACTATTTGCTATAACGAAACATGCATTTTCTGGTAATTTAACAGAACTAGCATTTAATTCTGGATAAAATTCAATAAATTGTGCACATCCTTTTTTTGCTAAATATGCAATTGCTTGATCCATACCACCACCTTGTGTACCAATATATCTTTCACATGTTGCTGATATTGATGCCAATAAATTACGATTTAATGGCATGGTTGTTAGATATGCTGTAACTAATACTGCAGCACTAACTAATGCACTTGAACTTGATAGTCCAGATGCTGGTGGTACATTACCACTTATAGCAACAGTTATACCAGTTTTTGGTAAAACATTATTTAAATGATCGAAGACACCTTTAATGCCACAAAGAAAATAATTATACCATGGTGGACTACCAAAATCTGGTAAATTAATACTATATATAATTGGAAATAATTTTATAGTAAATTTTGTTAATTTTGGTTAGTTTAGAAAATGTCTTAGCATTACCTTAGTGATTTCAAATCACATTTATAATTTTCATATTTACGGTTTAGATTTCGTAAATATAATAAACCATCGGAATTTGTTGATACTGCTAATAAAAAACATTGTTGAATTGCCATAGGCAGGACTGGATATCCACAATAGTCTACATGTTCTCCAATTATATTAACTCTGGAAAAGGGAAAGGATCTGATCGTTAAATGATTTTTGGTATAATGAAGTTTATTTTATATGTAGATAATTTCGAGCCCATTAAATACTGAATGATGAGCATTGACCAATATACCTAGAGGTGGAAAAGAGGAGCACATCGATAAAATGAAGTAATTATAAGAACAAGGGAATACAGCATTATAAAAATATTAGGACTAAAAAAACTAAAGCAGTTTTGGTTCAGCTTTTTTTTATTAATTCAAATTAAATTTTAAAAAATATAAGTATTTTAACATTTAAAAGGAAAGTTTCCCTAATTGTAATTTCCCTAAAATAAATTTCCCCAATTATACAGTTTCAATTATAAGTTTCTCTGATGATGATCAATTTACTTATTACATGAAAAACGATCTTTTTTTTATTGTACTTTTATGTAGATTTTCATAACAATTTTCTTTTATAGCAATTTAGTTTTCACTAAATTTTAATTTATTTACCATTTAATAAAGTTACAAACCTTCCCGGTACTTTAACAAAAAATTCCGGTTCATGTCCATACTCAGCACGAAAGAAACTTTTAAGTTCTTTTAATCGTGGTTGTAATATTTCATCAGCTTTCTGTATTTCAATAACTTTTACATAGATGTCACCAATATTATCACTCATTTTTTTTTAATCGAGAGAATTTTTGTGTTTCACAATTTTATGGTACTTTAAATTTAACCTTGGATTTTTTTTTGTTACAAATTAATCTTTTTATTATGAATTAATGAAAATCATAAATAATTTACTCACGACGAAATGAGCATAAAAAAATGCGTTAAATTATGGTGGGGGTAATAATCAGAGATAAAAATTATATAATTTTTTTTATGTTTATATAATTGTGCACAACAAATCACTTTACTAAAGAAAAACACTCACGAGAACTGTCAAATTATATGGAAATTATTATATAAATAAATACTGATAGATTCGATAAATTTATCTCAGAAATTGTTTGAACTTTGTTAAAGTATGTTTCGTCACACAACAATTTAAATTTATTAAAATAATTTTTTATTATGTGACTACGTGGTATTTAAAACTTTAAAAATTTAAATTTAAATTTATTAATAAAAATTAAAACACATTTTTTTATACCAGCAGCTGTTCACACGACACTTTGATTTTGACTATAGGTTAAAGCTTTTGTATATGTCATTAAAAAAAATGTAAACTCAAAAAAACAACAATACTGGAAAACGATGAAAAGATGAGCAAAAAAAAAACTAAAAAAAAAACACAAAATTATAATTTCAAATTACAAAAGAAAATTTATTAAAATTAATTTAAAATTCTTCGCTCTAAGTAAGAGTTATAACTGAACGCGAAGACTAATATGTCTAAATGAGCTTGTTAATTGATTATAGTCTAATGAGGAATGTTATTTTTTAAAAAAATAATATTTTAAGTGTTAATTTCTTATCTGCAATAACAATTTTTTTTTTCAATGTTTGAAAAAAACAACACATTTTTTGTTTTGATTTTAAATTGTATATAATTATTTCGACCGATAAAAAAGCGACCTAAAAATAAACTTATCAACAGCTTTTGAAGGTTTAACTACTCTTCATTATAATTTTTATATTGAGCTTAATTAGAACTATATTATGATTATTGCTGAAATGAAAATGAATTGATGTAATCCATTAGGAAGTAATCCATATCTTAATGCCTTGAATTAAAAATTAATTGGGAAATATTATTTTATTACAATTTGATTAAAATATAGGCTAGGCAGTAGCATTGAAATATTACTGTGAAAATTACATAATTTAATATTTCAAATAATATTGTGGGTAAATACAACCATTGAGAAGATAGAGTAAATTAATTAATTGGGTTTTTCGAACTGTGTAGTAAGTAATATGAATATATTCTATTTTTAAAGCATAGCAAAGCAAGACTGCTTGCTACAATTTAATTGTCCCTTTCATCATTACACTAGAATGATAGTATCTAGTAGAATCATTGTAAAATAGATTTCTATTTATAAAAATATAGAATTTAATTTAAATTTTTGATAATTATTATTTCGTGATATTTTTTAAAACAATGTAAATTTGTATTATAATTTTTATAGTTTCCGTTTCTAAGAAAAGATTAATTGAATTAAATGGTCATCATTAGTGCTGCTACCTATACGAATTAATTTATACTTTAGCTGGAATATTGAACCTAAGTAAATTTTGGGTTAAAACTTATCTAAATAGATTAGGGTATTAATATTAAATGAATGAAATAGTTTTGGTTTATAGCTTGAATAAAAAATAGTTAGTGACCTAAATAAGTTAGGTTTACAAATTATTTAAGTAATTCGGTTGTTCACTTAACTAAATAATTTCCGGTTTACAACTTATATAAATTTTGGATTTTGACTTACCTACAAAATTTTGGTTTACAACTTATCTTTAATTATGATTTTCACCATTTTCACAGTATTGTGTCTATGGTATTATCCACAAACTCGTTATTTCAACTTTCTTAACAAAGATATTATATTCACCAGGGGAACTCACATTAGCGACCAAATGTTTTCAGTTTTTTAATTCTTTTTCAATTTTTGAATATCTTTATATTATATACGGCTTTGCTCGTAGTACATACCCAATGAATAACATTAATATAAATATAGTATTTTTCTATTAATGATAAAAGTAAGTATGTGTTGAGTATGGCAATGCTTTTTACAATTTATTCGTATTTTATGCCAAAATGTAGGTATTTTCATTACCTTGAATTTAAGCCAGCATACGTGTCTATGCGACACTCGTAGTCCATACCCAGTGGCTTCTAGCCACAACATCCTCTTGCATATATTAACATTTTAACTATTAATGATAAAAGTAAGTATTTTTCTATTAATGATAAAAGTAAGTATGATTTGAGTATGGCAATGGTTTTTACAATCTATTCGTATACTATACCAAAATGTAGGTATAACCTGTAATTCAAGCCAGTATACGTGTCTATGCGACACTCGTAGTACATACCCAATGAATAACATTAATATAAATATAGTAGTTTTCTATTAATGATGAAAGTAAGTATGAGTTGAGTATGGCAATGCTTTTTGCAATCTATTTGTATAAATATTTATAGTTAATAAATATTTTATAAATTTAAATTATATTGTATAATATTAATAAATCAGATTATGCACTAAAATGTATTACTCTTAAAAGCAATTTTTGTACTTATAAGTATTTACGTGGGTTTTACAAATTTTACAACTAAAACTACTAAAAATCTCTGTAAACGAAATACAATGTTTTTCTACATAACGTTTACAAACCAAAACATCCAAATGCACCCAATGGTCTACATTTGTCTCCAATTTTCACCTTCTTACTAATAACATTTAACCTCAAACATTTTATGTATCTATAATACTAACAACATTTAACTAAATTCTGTAGAAGACTAACAAAATGTTTTGAGTAAATGTGTATACCAATATGTTTTCAACTATAATGTTCTGTGGTGTTAAAGAACATCATGTTTACTAGCTAAACATTATTATCATTTATTTACCTATCCTATTTTGGTTTCAATAAAATATTTTATATAAGATTTAATTGCAGTTTTCTTTTTTCACTTCTAATTACAAAAAAAATAGTAGAATTAAATTGGTTACAAAAATGTTTCAATATTAATAATACCTTCTATTAGATTTTTTTTATAGACTTGAACTAGTTTTTTTATCTCAGAATTTGTGAATTTGTGAATTTGTACGATTTATTTAGTTTTTTTGCCATAAAAACGATTTATTTAGTAATTTCTTTACCATTATTAAATTTTTTAATTTGGTAATTTCTTGATTAAGTTGAAATTTTATATAAATATTTTGTCCAAAAATAGAAAAGAATTTAGTCATTAGTAAATTTATTATAAGAAAAATCTTCACACGCTACCAAATATGCAATAATTTTGACAAATTTAGACATTTGTGTTTACTACCTATGTAAGTACAATAATGTATTTTAGAAATAGTTAAATATTTAAACGAAAACTACAAAAATATTGAATACATTTTCTTAATAACAGAATGTAATTAGTTGATATTTTGTTGATAATTCCTGATATTCTAAAATCCTTAAGTCCTTTTTATCAATTTAATGTACAATTTTATGTTTGACATGATTAAATTGTTAAATAGTCAAAATATTTATAGATAAATTATATAAATTAAATGAATTTTAGTTTTCTTTCTATTAAAATAACATAACCGCCACGTTTATCAATTTTAATTTTATCCTGTTTTATTTGTATATCCTGTATTACAGAAAATCTTGTGGATAAAAGAACATATCAACATTGATATAAAAGATGTAGAAAAAACCACAAAGTTACATATATCAGATATTGACTTTGTACTTTCATCTCTTTTATTAGTAAATTTTCAATATTACATCATTTCAAAGTTGTGGTATAAATAAATGACTATACAATTTATATACAGAAAAATAAAGGATTAATTTTCCATTAAAAAAAATGTATAGATATATTTTAATTCTTCTTGCAGAAATTTTTTTTTATAAACAATTTTTTTTTCTCAAAAAATCCTTCGAAAAAAAGGATATTTTGTTTTTAATTTTGATTAATGAACCACAAAACGCTTTACCAAACGAAACCTGTAAAAGACATCAAACTCTTTGATATACTCTTTTTCGGACGATCAATTAGCTTATATGCAGAATGGATTTTTTTTATATACCTATATATTTTGGTAATCAATGAAAAGGGTTTAATTAGATTCCAAAAAGGATGATACTGACGCCTGTCAAAGTGAGGAAAAAAAAACTGAAATTCTGTATATAAAAAAAAAACCTTTCTGCCTATTTGCTTGGGTAGAAGAAAAAAACTTTATATTAATTTAAATTAGAAATGGACAACCAATTGAAAAGGACGAATCTTCAATCAAAAAATATAACTTTTTTAAAAATCAATAATTAAAACCTTTTAATTAAGGATGTAAAATTGGAAACGATATAATTATATTAATGGTAACGAAAATTGGGTTAAAAGTTTGCCAAATAAAAAAGTTTGGATAATATTTATAGGGAGAATGAATTTTTTTTTTGGGTAAATTTATATTTTGTTATAGGCAAACGTTGATGATTTATTGGTATTAATTTTTTTATAATTAAATTTATAATTTACACTTTTTTTAAATAGTTATTATTTTCAATGCAATCTACTTTTAGATTAGAACACATTTGAGCTAGTTACTATAGATCCAAGCTTTAAATTACTATGCTTACTTAGTGCCTCCAAGGGGGCTGCTAGTTACTATAGAATAAAATTCATGTCGGAAAACTATAACTTAAACTTGTCATTTTTTTTTGTACAATTTTCCAATGAAATCTTTAATTTCCAATGAATTCTTGTTTTCGAATAACTTGATAATTTCATTAATAAATTAATAGTTTGGCCAAAAATGATTCTTTGTTTTATGCACAAATCTGAATTTTTCAGCCCACACCACTAGACATAATTTTATGTGGCAAAAAGAAATCTTTAACCCTAAATATAGTTAAAAAACTCTTTTGAAAGCGTTGCAAATAATGTAAATTTATATTAAAAACATTACATTTCATATTTTTGGAATATTAAAATTCAGGAAATCGATAAAAATCGTACATAAACATACATTTTTTATAACAAAATTTTCTTTCACTGTTGGCAACAATGTTGCAAAAATATTAAACATCAATTTCAAAAATAATTAATTTCTACTGTTTATGTCATTATTAAATAAATAAATCATATTTTCAATATATCTTTTACTTTTAATTTAATATCTTCAAATTAACAATAATTTTAATCAAATTTTTTTTTTAAAAAATAACAAACATTTTTATTGAGAATTAAAATTAAATCAATAATGTTGATATACATATAATCTACCATCAGAAATGTTTGTATTCAAATTAGTAAATTAATAAATTTAATCAGATAAACTTTTATAAATAAATAATTTTAAATTTAATATCGTTCAGAATTTACAGGCTTAAAATATACATAATAAATTCATGACTTCCTCTGTTTAGGCAAAAAGTCTTTATAGAATGTGCAAAATAACAAATAACATAAGTGTTGAAAGGAAGGCGTGATAAAACATCAATTAAAATTCGATTAAGATAATCTGGTAAACACATAACTATTATATATGTATAAAAATATAAATAATAAATAAAAAACTATTGATACAAAGTCCACATTTTGTGTATATAATTATTAAATATTCCAATAATGTTTATTTGTCTAGTTAATATTTTTTTTTTGCATTAATTCATAATTCAAAACTGATTATTAAAGAATGTAGTAGAGATTGGTAACAGTAGAGATATTTTTTTTTATTATTTTACAAATGTTATAAGTCGTTTTTGAGTAGAAATTTTTTATTTGTTGGTAGATAAAAGAAATGTAATTAAGGATTGAATTAAATTAAATTTGTTCTAATGAGAAAAGATAAGATTTTGTAATTTTTTTTAGATATAATTTTAATTAAGTAGATTTTTCAATTTTAATTCTGAATAAATTATTGCAAATTACAATGTCACAGTATTTGCTATCATTTTAACTAAAGTCTCAAAATTATTTCAATATAATCAAACATTAAAGTATAGTTACCATTAGTAAACTAGAAAATTAATGTAAAGTATGTAAAATGTAAAATTTAGATTCCAGAAAATGTAGAAAAATGCAGATAATCTGCAATTTTTAATTAGGAAATTTATAAATACTACATTTTCTACACTATTAATATAATGTAGAAAATGTAGTAATTGTTGTAATGTAAGAATTGTAGTACATGTACCTCCACTTAATAAGGCATATAGTTTCCACTTTAACAATAATCCAACTAAAAAAAAATTAATTCATTTTTGTGTGGCTGGCAACTAATAACTTTGCTTTCTTTTCGAATGAAAAAAAAATTGTCATTCTCATTATACAAAATACTACAACATCTCATATTAGTTTACATAATCATAAATATGCATAATCGTGTTTTAGTTTGGGAGGTCTTCATATAAGAAAAAAACAAACAACTAAAACTTTCTTATCGTTTATAAATTCGTAAAGGAAAATCTTTTAAAAGTACAAACACACATTTTTTTTTTAAAAGATTTGCAACTCTAATAAGGCATGCAGATTTGTTCTTTCTTCATTCTATATTATGTAAATAATAATAATAATAAAAATTGTCTTGAAATTGCAATGCTCTATTGTATATTAATTGCATTACTTATATGCATAGTTTTTCGTGAGTATAATATATATGAAAATTGAAATGAATGTGGGTGGTCAAATTACTAAATAGCCAATATGAAGGAATTTCGTTGAAAATGGGGAAAAAAAATTTATAGTATTATAAAAATGAAATTATATATTTTTGTTTAGCTTAAAATGATGAAAAATATCAAAAGATTTGCGATTTTTTTGTTAGAAACTATAAGGTAACAAGAAATTAATAGTAGCGGATGTGACCTGTTAATGAGATAAGCAATTTAACATATTTTTTTTTATTTGTATAATTTTATCAAAACGCAATCATTATGAAATGTAATAAAATTATACTTTAAATTGTCGGTGTTATAATAAATTGTGGGTGGCATCCTGGAAATAAATAAATATCAGTATGATAACAAAAAAAAGAGGTAATTTGAGTGATGCGTTTTTGTGATTGAGATAAATTAAAACAAAGTAAATTATCAGTTTTTTTTAGTAATTTTGCTTAATTTTTAAAAAAATAATTATAATTTGATATTTTGGAATTATAATTGTGAAATAGTTAATTCAAATTTATAGAAAATTTTACACAGATAAAGTTTCAATGAGAAATCAATGTATAATAATTATATTTCGATAAAATTTAAAGTAATTTGTCATGTGCATAATTTAAATAATGTAAATTATGCAGAATAAGATACATTTTATACAAGCTAGAACTCACAGAGCTAGTGATATATGTTAAATTACTTATTACATTTTCATATTCAAAATAAAAGTATAATAAATTTCTGACTGCCACAACAACCAAAATGCAATTTATTTATCAGCCTACTTACATATATAGCAAGAAATCTGTTGGATTTCTTGACGGCTATATATGAAAATCATTAAAATTGTTCTAATTATTTTAATTCTAACATTCAAGATTATTATTAATAAATGCCAAAATTTGTTCACAATGATTGGAATTGTAAATGACCTTAAGTAAATACGAATTATTATTGCGATTTCTTATATCATTAGATCTATTTTACATTCATAATAAACAAATTTGCTTCATCTCTCTTTCAATTATCATAATTAAAATCAAAGTCCTAAAAATTTCCAGTATCAAAACTCAATCCAAATAAATAATTACAAATATAATTCTATTACTTTTCCTACGTGTTATTTAAATTTTATTATATTTTTTTGTATAAAATAAAAATTAACATTTTCAAATTAACAAAGTTTCACAAAAAAATTTCCATTTAAACAAAAAAAAAGTTAATTTATATTTATGTATCCTCTTAAATAATGACTCCTTATCAAAAACAAAAAAAAACTTTTTTTAAGTCTATATACATAAAATATCTTTATTAAAATTAAGTTCCTCTTCTTTGCATTTATTATAAAATTATTATAAAATATATAGTATAATATGGAAATAATAAAAATCACGTAATAAAAATTGTATGTTAAATCCTTCGTCCATTTGCATGTCGCCCCCATAGATTTTTATTTTTGTATACAAAGGACAGAAAAATGAATTAATGTCTACTACTTGCTACCAATCTTAACATTAATTTTTGTTGTTGTTTTAAATTTATATACCATGTATATTTTTTTCTATGTAGAAATAAAAATAATAACGTAAATCCTTAATGATTAATTATATCGCGAACGTATAACACTGGTACTAGGATATCCCAAAAAAATAAATATATTTATAAAATCCCAGTAAACGAACATAAAAATACATCAAAAATTATGATCGCTCATCCTAAAAAAATATATATACAATTTTTTTTTGTACTTTCAAAATTTATCGCATTCCTTAAATCCTTGTTAGGTAAAAAAAAAAGTCATTCAACCTCATCCTTCCCACAAATATGGCTATAAACAAAATAAGGTTTTCTCTCATATATACTTAATATTATTGGAACAATAATAATTTTGTTTTACTTTCCATCCCTCCAAATCTTTTATTATTATTATTATTATATATATTTTTTTAATGGTGACTTCTGACTTCTTTCCTTAATTACTCGTGCGTGTCCTGAGAGCATAATTCAATTTCTAGTTATATGTATATAGTATAAGAAGAAAATAAAAATGTTTTAACAAACTTTTCCGGATATTTTTCTTTTCTTTATTTAACTAATTATTTTGAGTTTTTTTATTTTGTTGTTTGTAGTATAATAAATTTGTTTAAATTAAAAAAGAAAGAATAAAAAAAAAATGGTGGATAAGTCAGCCATGTCAGGAAGTCATTTTATTATGTTGTTGTAAGGTTTTATTCATTTTAAATGAAATATTTTTTTATGTAGTTTTTTATCATATGAAATTCAATTTAATAATTATTCTAATTAATTTGTTAAAATATTTCTAATTGTTTTATTTATATAAATACCATAGGAAATTAAATATTACAAAATTTGTGTTGTCTTTCATATAAGAATTTTAAATGATAATTCTAAGAATTTATTTAATAAATTTATGATTTTTGGGTGGCAATAATCATAATAGTGTCTAACAAATTATTAGTAATAATTTATTTATTAGTTATAGTATAGAAACTTTCCAATTTCTTATGAATTTAAGCATTTTTAGATCATTAAACTTTTTTTGGAGATGGAACTAATGAATTATATAAGTTGCATAAAATATAGAGCAAAATTCACTGTCCTTTTCCTAATGGAGATTGTCCTTATAGAGCAAAATTCACTATCCTATTCCTAGTGGAGCCACAGTCTGATATTGAATTCGATTATATTAGTATTTATTTCAAGAAAATTATAACATCTCAATTGAAATAGATGCACTTACTTAGTTACACATTATTATAATTTGAATTGATTTTCTTACATAACTAAAATATTATTTGGCAAGAAAAGATCTTTAATAATAACACCAATAATTCTTTTTATTTTAAACTTAAGTCTTCACCAATATATCCCTATTTATATTAAGTAAAGCTATAATTATATTTATCTAATTATAAAATTATGATCATTTTGTCCACGATGTCCTATTTAACACAATTCTTATACTATATATTAATACTTACTATGCTAAAAGTCGAAATAAACAAGACAAACGGATGACAAAAATATGAAAATATGAAAATATGTACAAGAAAATTAGATAAATATAAAATAACAGAAAAAACTTTATGATTGATTGAAATTTATGGAAGCATGAAATTGCTATCAGAGTTGAAATATTACTACGACATATTTTTTTTATATAATTTTCTTTCTTTTTTTCTTCAAAAAAAACACACAAACTTTAATGATGTAACATTTTCAAAATTTTATGATTTAAAACAGCAATTTTATGCTTTTCAACAAGAATGTTTTGTATTATAATCTTAGCTAACATATAAATATGATATAATTTTAATTCGTTCATTTATTTTTTATAATTTATATTGGACAAAACTTTAAATTAAAGTAACATAATCAGGAAAATGTCTTAATTTGATCATTAAGGAAATCTTCTAATAGTTATGCTTCTAAAAAAGGTATATTAATTCTTTAAGTTAGATTTTAGTAATTTCCTCTCTACATTCTATTATTACCATTATTTCATTAAATTTAAATTTTATACCAATTCAAATTTTCTTTAAATCTAAAATACCATCTGTTTATGAATATGTGTAAATTATAATTTATTTACACCATATAGTCTCTAACAATTTATAATATATTTCATTTATTTTTTTTCTCTGTATTATAATCAACATTAGTCCTCTATAATAATGTTTTATTAATTATGCTTTTTGAATAGAATTTCAAAACCACATTTTTCACCAAAAAAATAAATAAATAAATCATATTTTGTATATGCAAAAAAAATATTTTTTATTAAAATGAAAATTTTATTATGAAAAGTTTTGATATTTTTGTATGCTGTTTGAAAATAATGTTTCCTCATTTGACTTTTTTTAAAAAAAAATCTAAATCTAAAGAAGAATGTCCTTAAAATTATATAAAAGTTTATTGTTTTTTTCATTTCCATAAAAATTATTTATCTATATGTGAGCTTATTTTCATGTTGAAGCTCAAAAAGTTTATTTACTTAACAAATATGTATAATTACCAAAAATTATTTTAATGAATTGTGCAAGTGATATCAAAAATTGTTTATTTTTTTTATTTCATTCGAATTCCAAAAGGATAAAAAATGTTTGGGATAGGAGCATTGGTGGGACAACAACAACAAAAAATTCTATATATTGAAATTATATTATTTTTCTATAACAGGATATTTCATCCTTTTATATCCGTTGCTGTTTGTGTGTATATTATCTTTTTCTATATACACAACACATAATTATTTATTAATATATTAAAAAGAAAGAAAAGTAAATTAACAAAAAAAGAAAAAAAAAATATTTAATAATAAAAATATTGCGAATATTTTTGCAAAATGAAAAGAAGTCATTCGTTAATAAGGACATAACAGAAATAAAATTGAATCCTTTTTTTTTGTTGTTGTTGTTGTATTCTAAAACAATGAATTACGGAATTCTATAGAAAAAAAGCTGTAAGCAGAATTTCAAACGAAAAATGCATTTATTTTATTGTCAATTGAGACTTTTCTCTCTCTAGGATTTCATTTTGTTCTGTTTTAGTCCTTGGCAGTCTAGGTTTTATTTTTTCGGTTAAAGATATTTATATATATATATATATATATTTTTGTTTATTGTCAAAGTCGGATGTCATTGCAGCCGGTATTGTTATTTTTTTCTTATTCTCCTTTTTTTTATTATTTTACCAACTTTCTAATACAATTTTTACCACTAAACAGAATTTGGAATTATAATAAATATTTTGATTAATTACACACAAATTATACATAGGTAATTTTGACTGTAATAATATGTAAATTTTACATACAAATTTACATTGAAAATCTTCAATTTGTAAATAATTAGGCAACATCAATCAAAGTGGAAATGTATACCCATTATATATATATATCCCAAATTGGTTTATTGTCAATTCTATGTAAATTAGGTGTATATAACCTCAATTTTTGTAATAGAATACATCCAAAATGACATTTAGCTTATGCAATTTCTAATTCTGACGAGAATTTCAAAATGAATTCAGACTTTAATTTCCTAAAATTAATTTTAATTAATTTTCAATATAAAAATCCAATGGAAAAAAGGACATTTTCACAACATATGCCAATTACATACAAGTAAACCATGTAATAAAAATGACAGTAACTTAACTATTCCTTACATTACTTTTCCCATTGGTGACGCTAAAAAAATGAAAATTTTGTTGAAAAAGCTGGTACACAACAAAAAAAAACTTTAATGAAATAATATTGTCCTTTATATTTATTTTTGCTGTTGAATGTACACTGTGGGGCGTTGTTGTATATTTGGAAAAAAGGATAAATAGGTATATGGTATGAGGGCAACCATTAATTAAGTAGTAATCAGATAGAATCTTTTGTTTTGTCTTTCTATATTTTATATTTTCTGCAAAAAATGCTTATGCGCCTTACATCGTTGAATTTTTTGAAAGTTTTTCGTGGTGTTTTGTTATTATGCAAGGGCGGATGCTGGTGAGATGAATCTTTCTTTCGTTTTTCGGAAAAATGTAAAAAAATAGAATTTGTAATAAACTTTTCATTGGGTGCAAATTTTTATGTTCTGTCAGTAGAAAAAGGACTAATTTTCCTATGTTAGGTTTTAATATATAGAATTTTAAATATACAAAACAAAATTCAATTTAAATTTATAGTTGATGTTTTTCTATTTTTTTTAAAATATTATTAGATTTAGTATCAGAAGCTTGTTAAACAAGAACTTTAATTTAGAAAACAAAATTTGCCTGTCACTTCTGGAAAATAAAAGTTTTAAGCTTCCATTACAAACTATAGTTACAAATATAGTTTTGTATAATTTTGAAATTCTGATTGAGTTTTGAAGACTTATAAATATATCTACAATTCGAATGAAATATATCATAACTTTAATTTAATTATAACTAATAATTTCTCCATTTTTATTTTGCTGAAATAAACCACAATAAAATTTAATTTTCCATTAAAATATTAAACATTTACAGTAAAATATCTTGTTTAACTATTTTTGCAACTATTGCAAATAGCAAATGTATATGTAATAATGACAACCAAAAAAAAGTTAATGTATTTTTCATGTAAAGCATTTTCAAAATGACATAATATGAAAAATTGTATCTACGAGTATATATACATACAGTATAAATATAATAAAGAACAATTTTTGATAATCAATAATGACAATTTTTCAGCTGAGGTAACAAATTTGTTGATTTTTTCATTCATCTTTTGTATAAACCTTTCCTTACAAAATAATCTCTTGAAAATCTTGAATTTTATTCTATTTTTGGCCATAAGTTTTGTAAATTTTATATTTATACTGTATACATTATATTCTCCCCAAGAATTTATTAGAAAAAGTCTGTGAAATTGTTGGTATACAAAATAAACCAACAAATTCTTATTCTATATGTACATCAAGTTTTCCTTATTGAAGTTGATAAAACTCTAGGGATTTAAGATTTTCAGTTCAGTTTTGGATTTCTTGTATAGCTGTCACACTGACTCGTTCGATAATGTAAAAGGTTAAGACATACCCTAGCAAACTAATGATTACGGATATATAACTTTGACATGAGCAAAAAAAAATTTATATGGTTTAATTTTTGGGCAAAGTTCATTTTTCGATATGTATACTATATTAATATTTCAACTTCAAGTGAATGCACATTAGAAATATTAAACATTTAGTATAGAATTGAAATATGAAAACCTAAATCTTTGGTTTTGTATGAAATGCATAATTTAAATATTGGATTTTAGATTTATAGTATTCCCAAGGTTTATAGTATACTTACTGTATTCCGAATCAAAAAGCAAGAAACTGTGAGATATTTACTGAATATTGTACTAACAACACTCATTTAAAGTTACGCAATGTTCACGGGATAAGGCAGAGGATCTATGATACTCAATCTTTCGAGAATTGTAGACTATAATTTAGCTATCAACGTCGGTTCAATTGTATCCGGATACTATAATCATTATGAGCAAATTTTGTAAAATTACGTAGATTTGTATATATTTTAAGGCTCACCAATAATTGTAACTCCATCATCTTCTATACTTTTGTGGATAACTTTTCGTTTTGTCAATCCGACGCATCCAATCTTTTGAAATTTTTCAGAAAATATAATATCTTTGTAAAACATTGTAAAGCTTTTTTCATCCATTTTTCGGGATTCATCAGGATGCATACGAAATTTATTAAAATAATATCTAAAAATATGTACACCAGACATTGTAATTTTTCTATGTATGCTAAAATGTAAAATTATTTTAAAACCTTTTTTCATACATACATATTATATTTCCAAATGTCGGTACGTTTCTTTTACCACATAATAAAGTGTGAGAAGTATTATAAGTGACTACAAATAATATACAAAAAAAACAACATTTTTACATATAAATACGAGTATTTATCAAGAAACACATAATATTTATATACATATATACAACAAATAAGACCAAGGATATAATGCACATATATGTGTAATATCCTGTCAAGTATAATAGTCCTTATTTAAGTATTCTGATCACGAAAATATGTATGGCGGCGATGAAAATTGAGCTATGAAAGCTAAAATTTTATAAATGTTTGTCTATAAGTTTTAGTTTTATAATGTATCAAAAATGTGAGATGGGGTGGAAATTTTTTTTGGAGGCGACAACATGTCGTATAAGTATATAAAGTGGTAGAATATATTTTGGATATAAGTTTGAAGAGTATAACCGTATACATAGATTTGTTTATTGTCGCACCCTCTTAACATTTTAGTGGCATTATATTATACCTCACAGGGGATTTTAATATTTTTTTTTTGTTACAAGTTTACAAGTGAGTCCTTTTTGTCTTCATTATATAAAATTTTCAATTGTCGTATTATGTTTTTTTTAGTATTTTTTTATTTGGAATACAAAAATATTTGCATTTTTAATATTACCACTTGATAGTGTAAGGTAAGTGATCGAATTTATTATACAAAGTTTAGAAATAAAATTTTAAAATATTTTATTATATTATTTGCCAATTTTTAGCACAGTGGTACAAAATTTGTATATTACTTTATTGCAATTATATTTGACTTTATTTTGTCAAACTTGTAGTATGTGCACACACTTTTTTTGTTACTACTTGAGGATATATTTATAATCATTCGTATAAGTTACAACCTACCAATTGTACTTTATTAATTTTTTTCATTTGATATTTTATGCATTGCAATTTTACTTTAGAACATTAATTTTGTTTGGGTGTTGAAATTATTAATTAATTAAATCAAATCATTGGCACAAATTATCAATTTAATCCATTTTCATAAATTTCTCATCACCCTTATTTCATATTTAATATATACTTTAACCAAAAAAAATCATCGAAAGTGTTAACAATCATTAAAATAAAATAAAACAGAAAAGAAATAACAAAAAGGAACACTTTTTACCATCCACAATCAAAAAACGAAAGAACTCCTGCAGCACTAAAACATTAAAATCATTAAAATTCTCGATCAAATCAATAAATTATCAATTAACGTATAAACACAGTAAAAAAACATAACACATGCCTTCCATTCTCAGTATCAGCAGGTATCATCGCTTCTTAAAAATTTTTGTATTCCTATAAAAAGCGATGACGATGCATTTCTTTTTTGGTAATATTCATAGCGTTGCAGTAACGCTACTTTTTATGCTATATATATACGACGTCTTTATGCTTTCACAGTAAAAAAGTAAAAATTTTGTAAATAAAATAACATTAAAGGTTTTAAGTCAATAAAAAAATTGTCACCTGGGGGCAGTTGTTTGTTTTTATAGAATGTCCATTAATATTATCCTTGCGGGTACATTTTTTTTTTGCCGCGAAAGATTTAACAATTTATAAGCCAAATAATGTAGATTATCGATTATTGAAAAAACCAAAATTACAAATTTACAATATTTGGTCATTTTGATAGTGCAAGGAAGACCAGATGGTTAAGAACTTTAAATTTTTGGTCAAAAACAACTTAAAAGAATTTTTGTAAACAATTTAAATTTGGGTAATTTAACAAAAATTCTATTAAGAACCAAAAAAAAAAATTGCCTTGGTTGTAGAAACTTTACGAAATATCCAGAATATTCTTATAACACAGACCGGAGTACGACTATTATCTAAATTAGGGGAAGTAATAAATCTATCAAAATTGAATGAAAATTTGTGCTTTTCTTCTTTTGCGCAAAAAAAAAAGAAAGAAGAAAAATTAATAAAACACTAAAAATTCTTGTTAACACTTCTCATCCGAGCAGGTGTGTTTTCATTTTTTTTATTTTAGAATTTTGTTTATTAAAAATATTCTATATATACAACAAATCATTAATGATGAATCTAAAAATATACTATATAACATTGGCGGGGCTATGCTAATAAATTTAATAGTGTAAAAAATTAGGTTAAATTTTGAGAAAATTGAAAAAAAAAGGATAAATTAATTTTAAAAAACAAGACTGAATTGTGTTGTTGTTATCATCGTCTCCAGATCTTCAGGATATACATATATTTTCTGTTGTAAATTAACCGGAGAAGATTTAGTAAAATGAATGACCTGATATACTCATGGGAGTGCTTACACGCAGACTTTAAGTGTATTTTGCACAAGAATGTTTTTTTTTATAAAAAGGAATAATACACATTGACGACGGAGGGTTTCTTCCAACATGAAATTTTAAAGAATGAAAAATGTGAATAGAACTTTTATTTGTGCAAAATTTCTTCTTTTTTTTAGCATATCAAGAAAATCGAAATAGAAAAAAAAAAATTTAGAATGACTTTTGACGTATTCAGCGTTAATGTGTCCCTGGGTGATATGTACAATTTTTTTTGTTACTTCTGCTATTTTGGGGGATAGAAATTGTTTAGTGTTTTCTTTAAAGAAATTTTCAATTGTTTTGATACATAAAAAAAATTATACAACTTTAAAAATGATAATTTTACTTTTCGTAATAGATTATGATAAAATATCATTATTACATTTATACCAAATTACATTTAAATGTTTATATACCATTTTTAATTTACCTTTTTCCTATATTAGTAGGGGAAAAAAATGAAATTAATTTTTACATTTTTTGAAATATTTATATAGTCCTTAAATTTTACATTTTAAAATAATATTTAACATAATATGCAATCTATTTTTATTTATCACATAAATAATTATTGATGCCATTTATTAAATAAATAATAAATAAAACAGAAATCAAAGAAATCTAATATAAATATTGAATATATAATTACGTAAACAGAAATTGATCAATGTTTTTTTTTAGTTAAATAAAATTATAAATGGTTTAATAAATTCGAATTAGCACAAATAGATAACCAAAAAATTTTATGATTATTAGTGGTAAAAAAAATATATAAAATATAATTAACATGATTTAAGCGGAAAAAGCCATTTAATTTATTACCGTGACACAAAAACAAAAATAAATTTTATTTAATATAAATAAAAAAAAAGTATAATATTTATCAAATAAATATAATACTTAAAATGTATTATTAGGTAAATATTTCTGTTAATCGTTAACTTATCTTACCCAAATATCGATAAATTAAATTAGAATTTAAATATATAGTTCAATGTAAGAATTCGTTATCTAAATATCGACATATTAATTTAGTTTGTAGTTGAATTAGTTCGATATTAGAATTCTAAATACGTATTTATATTTTATTGAACTTTATATTAAATTAATGATAATTTTCGTCTTTATTAATATTATTTATTAATTTTCGTAATAGTGAGAGTTTCTCCATTGATACATATAAGAAAAGTGGATCTCTATCACTACAAACAAATAGATTAAGATCATAAGATGGAATATAAATTAATCTCACACATTAGACTATTTATAAAAGACAGATTAACAATTTCCATCGTCCATAAAGGCTTGAAATATGTTAATGGAAACCCCAATTATTGTGGAGACTTCAAAAAATAATTTCATTTAAACTTATTCAAATATTTAACCTTTCTAAACACAGTAATTGTTATAGTTACCTTATAGAATGTCAAATAATCATAAAATTATATTCTAAAACGTAAATAATTTTTGTTATTTGTAACAATTTATTATTTTGTGTAATCGAATTATTATATATTTTTATTAGATCTTAATATATATATAAAATTTAATTATATTAAACATATGGTGAATATATAAAAATTTATATATATATACCTATCCGATTATCATGTCAATATATGTCGCAGCATTAGTTATTTTCATAAAAAAAGAAAACAAAAACAAAATAAATATAAATTTATGTTCAATTATAATTTTTATTTATTTTATTAATTATTAATCAAAATAAATTAACCATTGCGTCGTAATCCTTTTCGATTTGTGGTTTTTTTTTTATTGTCAATAAATTTTTTTAATATTTATCACGTGTCTGTCTACCTCAGAGTTATTTTTTAATAATATTTATTATGTATATTATGTTATAAGGATGAAAACTATACAAAAAATTATAAAAATGCTCCGCCTTGTATAAGAATTTTCTACTAGCAGCAAATTTTATTTTTTTTCTGTTTTGGTATATACAAAACTGCCATATTGGATAAAAAATATTCTTTACCCTTACAAAAATAAATAAAATGAAAAACAATTTTTACTTATTTGAAAAAAAAAAAAAAAATTTTGTTACATAAAAAATATGTATAAGTATATAAGAATGATATAATAAACTATATTAAATAGTGTGGTAAATATATATATACCGTATACATTCATGTACTCGTATAAAATACCAAAAAGATATTTGCTATGTTACCCAATGTTTTGGTATAGAAATATAACCGGAAGTGGGTAGTTTTGGTCACGTAAACTTGTACATGTCAGAAAGTTAAGTTCTTCTTCGTTGAAACTTTATTTATACAACTATAAGAGAGAACGGTTTTTTTTGTACATTGCTTTAGGTTCCTTCGGAGCCGTATTATATAAATGTATATGAAAACAAATACTTTTCCCATAGCATAAATAGCAAAAAAAAAAATAAATAAATTTTTTATATAAGGTACAAAAAAGAAATTCATCGCATAACAAGTAAAATTCTTAAGAATATAAAACCATAGCACCAATTTATGTTATTTAAGCTACGATAGTAGTAAAAACAGTAGCTCAAATGTCTACTCTGGTATATAAGTTATATTATTTAAAGAAAATTGTTAAAATATTTTGTATATAAATAAATAAATTTTTTTCCACCTCTTTTTATTCATTTTTATTAAATAAATTCCATTTTTATTGGGTGGATAAATATTTTTCACCTTAGACTATATGGGGTTATTTTTTTGTGTAAAGGACTGGGTGATTTATGAAACAAAAACATTTGCTATAATATTTATGCAACAAAGAACAAACTTATATAAAATTAATTATAAATTTAGCCAGAATTTAATATTATTTCGTGGAAGAATTAATTATTATATTTAGCCAGAATTTTGGAAGACGGAAACTATCTAAAAATATTGTAGCTGTGACATCAAATTAGAAACTAATTAATTGAAATTGAACTGACAATATTAGCCACATAGAAATTTATAATTGAACTATGATATTAAATAGCGGATTAGCGGCCAAATATTTTGAATTTGGCTCAAATTACGAAACGGAATCCCTTTAACATTTATATAAATCAAGTTTACTTTACCGGAAAAGAATACTTAGCATTTTTGCTATATATTATTGTAAGTCTAATTTCATTTAAATTTCCAAAATACATCACACGTCCATTTTCCTATTTGAAAATTACATATATAGAAAATTTATATTTCCTTATAATCAGTGGTAATGTAAATTCTAAATTATAATATAAAATTGATTCCAATTATTACTATTACATACTATAATATGTTTCTATTTCATTACATAATCCAAATATGTATATTTTCTGATAATAATATGTAAATTACATGAAATTTCTATGTGGCTATCATGAATCTACTTTCTTTTTTATTATTTTTACTTAAACAAAAACACGAAAAGCTACAAAATATATTTAAAAAAAAATCAACCCCTTATGAAATTTTATGGTGAAAAATTTAATGGCTGACATAAAGATATTTACGATATATAAGTCTGATATAAGTATTATATCTATATACTTTATTTTTAACCTGATGGGTTAAATAGACTCAAGGGTTTGATATGACCACCTATTCTCTATAATTCGTAGAAAAGTTGAGAGACCATACATACTTGACTATTATACAGAAGTATATAGTCAAGTATTATGGTCTCTCAAAAACATATCAAAAAATGTTTCGCGGTATTACGGGTGTTTTTTTAGAATGTTTTACAACAAAATTAAAATTTATTGTTACCGGTGGTTTTTTTTCTTCTTTCTATTATTGGACTATAAGAAAATTTCGTAAATTTTATGTTTTAACTATTTTTTATGTACATATGTATATATATTTATGGTTGTCGGAAGTGGTAGTATATTCTTAGCATGTTTTTTTTTTATTTCATTTTATGATATTTTAACACGAAATAAATAGAATTTCTTTTAATTTTTATTATTTTAACATGTAGAACAACATATAAAATTAATATTATATAATGAAATATAGAAAATTTTTAATCAAGGATATTTTAAATAACAGAAAAATACATGTATATATGTACAATGTATAAACAAAACTTTTGATTTAAGAAATATTTATCATAATTAAAATAATGTTAATTTTTAATATTTGTGTAAGGAAGACAAATAGAATTACAATAATAAATAAATGTCCTGACAACTTAGCGACATTATTGTTAATAGTTTGTTAACTGGATTCAATAAATTAGTTACAATTATCTACAAATCTGTTTCCAACAATCATTTTGTCAAGTGAATGGAAAATTTTTAGTACTTTATCTGGAGTTAATTTTAGGGAAACTAATAATTAAATAAACAATAACTTTACGAATGTAAAATACTCAACACTACTTTATAAATCCACATAATAATTAATTACAAACATTAAAAGGGAATTAAAATATTAAATTATATAAAATTTTTAAAATGAAATTATGAAAATATTTAAAATAAAAATATGAGAAAAATCATCCATCTCCATAATTGAAAAATCAGTATTTTTTTTTACTAATTTTCATTGTCACGTGTCTGTAAATTTCTTTCCGGCGGCAAAAAGAACATAATCATAGTATAAATAACACTAACCCCTTTAAGATAAAAAATTTAAAATCATAGAAAAATCATTAAAATGTTACTTTAAATTTTTTTTCTATATACAAAAATTAGTGTTAAAACTGACGCCTGATAAAACTGACGGTAATATAGTGTGGTAATTCATTAGTGGGGTGTAAAAGTATAGAAAAAAAACTTCCATCAGGATATCCTCCCAAACAGTTAAATACATTTTCTGTTCAATTGATATTATATATAAATATATTTTTACCCCGGCATATTTAGTCGTATGTCTTAAAATGTTAATAATATTTAATAAAAGAATTAATGTCCTGCAGTTATAAGGCAAGTTTCACTTGTTTAAGGGTGTTTTTCTTCTGGGGAAAGATATTATAGTATACATGATATAGTAGTAAAATCTTTTACTTTTAATAAAGCTTCTCAATTTATCAAGATGACACGTGACCGTATTAGCGTAATGAATTGTCGCCACTCGCTTTTTTTAATGTGTTAATTCTCACTTCTCTTTCACCAAAGAAATACATAATATTTATATGGAAATAAAAGAAGTAAATACTCTACTACAATATTGTGCAATATGGATTTTTTTTTCTTTATATAAATTTAATAAATCTTGATGTATTGTCAAAAGTTTTGACAGACTGACAGGATGTTTTTATTTATATAATGGTTTAAGTTTTAATAATCTTCAATGAATATAATATTAAAAAATTATATTTATATTAAAATTTTAATGATTGGTGAAAATTTGCTTACTGCATAGTTAATGTCATCTACTATTAAATTAGAAATATAATTAGGTATATTTAGTTATGTTCGTAATCCAATTCATAGTAAATCCTATTAATAAAAATTATTAAACTTTATAATATACTAAATTTGACTAACAAATATTCCAAAATAATCTAGTATATCTACAATTTTAATAATTATAATTATTAATTCCATTTTTTTAACACTTTATTCATTATTTTTTTAATATTTATTTTTAATTAAATTATGTATTATGTAATATTTTGAATGGCGCGTTTGTGTTATAAAATTGTCCACAGAAAAAAAATACAACAATGATTAAAATAAAAACGACTGACCACATGTAAATTTTTTTTTATTAAATCCCCTGGATAATTACTCAAAATATTATGTTTTAATTTTCATTTATATGTTCTTTTTGATATTATATAAATTAAAATTTAAACATCAACCAAAATATACAAATATATATAGTACATTTATATCTACATATATAAAATAACATTATGTTAAAATTATGTATTATTATTAACATCAGTGTAAAATTTGACAACATACGTCATGCAATCACAAAATAACATAAATTCAGCCGCACCTCCAAAAAAAATATAAAAATTAATTACTTTTATTATTAAATTTTATTCAATATTATTATCTATGCTAAATTGTAGGCCTTCCGCCTTCTACGCGCGTACATAGTAAAACATACAGAATACAATTTATAATAATTAGTCTATTTAATTATCCAACTACCCAAAAAAAAATCATTCCAACCTGGGCTGAAATTAATCCAAAAACTTTACAAAAAAAAAAAAAAATTATGCAATAATATGTTTTCAACATACGTTTGAATATATGCAATATCATATGTATGTATATATAGGCGATTTTATAAACGGATAGATGAAATATTTACAACAACAAAAAACAACATATTTATGCAAAATATTTAAACTAGCTTTGGGCGCTTAATACCAAAATGAAAATTTAATTAAAATTCAACAATTATTGTAGTTGAACATGATAAATAGATGTAACACGGTGTTTTTTTCATCATAGCATCGTTTCATATTTATAAACATAAATTTTGTATACATAAATATTTTATATATAGTGTGTTTTATGTTTTGAATATATTTTTGTTAATTATTTATTATTAAAATAAGGATATTGTGTATAGTATATGTGAATTATGCAAAAAAAGGATATACGAGAGTATACTATATAAAAGTCAAAATATAATCTATATATTGAAAATTTCAACTAAAAATTTGGTTATTTACACCTAATAAATAATTAATTTTCTATCTGAATAAATTCGTTAACATTTTCTATGTTTGTAAAGTTATAGATAGTGGAAAATTATTATGGACTATAATATGAAAATATGTTTATTAATATTGTGGAAAATTAGATAGATAAATAATACTTTTTTTAAGGCAAAATGAATTTCAATTTCAATTAATTATGTATTTTATGGAAGAATTTTGATATTGTAATATAGTTTGCTGAAATAAAGTAATGCGAGATATTTGATGAAATCAATAAATTATGGTAAAATATGTGAAAATTGATAAAATTTGGTATATTCAATGGATTATAATGTAAATATCCAAATTGATTAGTTTGACAAGAAAGTTTGAGATAAGAGAAAGATTAACTTATTTGTTATACAAATAAAGTTTATATTAATTTAAAATACATTCAACACAGTTGAGTCCTTTAAATTTTTGAAGAAGTTATGCGGAGAACTAACACAACAATATTTATTAATTAGTATTAACCAAAGAAAATTTAGCTACTTGGGGGGACATATTATGGGGAATAATATTAGATTTAAATTACCTCAAATAGCGATTCCTTGAAGTTGGGGTATAGTTTTTTAGGGTCATCAAATAAATGATATTCTTAATAGATATTCTTAAATTTTAAAAAAATATTAACCATAATTATTATTTTCGTTTAAAAATTTACATAAAAATTAACAATTACAGAATATAAAATAACGACAAAAATATATACTCGTATCTGTTTGCCAATTTTATTAAAAATATTTATATAAAAAAAATGTTTTAACTAACATAATTTACATTATTAAAATTCAGTTTTGCAATGTTTATGTTACACAAAAATATTCTATTTTTCAATGTTTTTTTCCAAGCATATTTTTTTCTACTCTATAAAATTTCTAGTTGATATTTAAAAAAAAAATTACAATTTTCTCTAATAAATTTTAACATAAATATATTTTATATTAGAACATAGAAAATAATGTTATGTTTTTATGATCATTTTTTTTTTTAGTATTTTACATGTTTCGCATATTTGTTTTCATTTTAGTATTTATGAATTTGTTAATTTACAAAATAATTTCTACAGAATATAACATCAAAAACTTATACTTCGTATAGCTATGGTTATATCTACCGGGAATAGCCCCAAAAATCTAATTTCTAATTTCTCTTATACATATATATAATAATATATTTAAATTTAAACCTGGGTACACCCAAAAAATTTATGAAAATTTTTATATTATGTTGTTAGATTATGTTTTTATAGATTATCTAGGCAAATTTTAATAATAAAAAAAAAATATACTGTATTTATACAAAATATAAGTCCTTTTGAAAATGTATAAAATAAAATGGACCCAATATAGTAATTAGTATAACAAGTAAGTGAGATAATGTTAATAATGTTTTAGTGTGGACAAAATTTGTTAAAGTATAAAAATATTTTAAATGTTCATTTAAATTATGTGTAAATTGTTTGGATAAAAAAACAAACAGGATTAAAAAAATTTATATTAAGTCTGCAATTTACTATTATGATTATTAATAGTTTGTATATTCTATGTCCGTCCTTGTTAGAAAAAAAAATATGTTTATTTTTTGTAGTTTTTTAATAGTTCAAATATTAAGGGTGAAAATGATTTTATTTTGCAAAATATTTTATGGTGAAATTATGTAGTAGTAAATGTTTGTTATGTTACAATTTAAAAAAAAAAATTATGTAAAATTTATTTTTCTAAAATATTTGTAATATGAAATGGAATTAAAAATTTTTTTCGATTATATTAAATTTGTAGTATTTTATTATTTCATTCTGAAACATTAATTTTAATTATTCAAAAACAAAGTTATAATTTAGTACTTAAAATATATAATCTAATACAGGATGGACACAGTTTTCTCAGAAAATAATTAATTTACTATAGAAAAACTTAGGTTAAATGAACATAAAATTTTAAGAATATACTAACTACTGAATATTTATTTTACATTTTCGCGGATCGTTTAACTTTAACATATTTTTAAAGATCATATAACATAAAAAAATTCTGTATACTTAGTTGTTTTTTTAACTTATATAATTTTTATTACAATTTAACATATCAAATTGTGTTTTAGTTTTTTGTTTTAAATAATTTCTCCAAATTAAAAAAAAAAAATGTTTCTTTAGATATAAAAACATAAACTAAACTCGAGATATAATAAAGAAAACTGATCAAAGATATAATAAATAAATTTTTCCCTTAGGAAATTTCTTTTTTTTTGTCTTTGTATTTTTATGACTTTTTTCTTATGTTGTTACATAAATTTTAATGAAAAAGAAAAACATATTAAAATGTCAGTAGTTATTGTTTTAATTTTTATTAGTATTTTTTTTGTTTTTTCTAGTTTTATAGTATTTTATTTTTAACGCATAATTATTTTCATTTAAATAAATAAACATATAAGTTTAACATAGTAAAACATGATTTTTAAAATTTATATGTTGAGTAGAGAATATTTAACTTTTATAATTTTTCTGGTGTCGATTTTCTAGAATTTTTAATTAACAGATCGTTAAAAAAATCTATTCTAATTTTATTGTATTTATTTTCAACATAATTTTTTATGATTACAAAATTTTTTTTTTACATATAAAATTGTTCTTTTCTTATATGTATATACATATATATTTTATGAGTATTGTAGTAGATCTTTTTGATTCTAATGGTGTAATATGTGTGAGAATCAATTCAATTATAAAAATTATTAGTAATCTTTGTGTATTAAAAATTATTGCTTATTAATTATCAAGGAGACAAAATAATTATTCATAAAGGATCCAAAATTAATCGTTAGTGTTTAGTTTTTATATTTTTACGTAGTTTGTTTTCTGTTTTCCTACGGACATAGTATAAAATCATTGTTATATTATATAAAATAAAATAATATAATATAAAATAGTATACAAGTTGGTAATTCTCAGAATGACCATACTCAAACTGGAATAGATTAGCTCATAGTAGTAAGTAGTATGTACGCTAGAACCTCAATGTTCAATAGAACCTCAATGTTCAAGTTTCAAATTGTCCATAAATTCAAAATCTAATCGAATCTGTAATATCAAAATTTAAAATGTTCACAATCACCTCTAGGACTATCAGACTAAAAATAATTTACCTTCACATTGCGGCTCTACGCAGACTAAATATCATTATTAATTTCGATGGTTAAAAAAATAATATTCTTTAAATTGAATTTTCTATATTTATCAGCCATCATTTTTTTAAAACTATTTTCCATTATTTTCGAATCATTTTCCGCAGTTTATATAATATGCAAATTATCTGAAAAAAAATTTGATGATATGTCAGTATAATTTTTCAATTTATGAAATAATTAAGAAGCATTTATTTTTAAATAAAAACATCATTAAAAAAAATCCATTAAGATAATCTTTGAACATTTATAAAGAAAACAATATTTCAATTAAACGAGGAAAAACAATTGGTTGTTACATTTAAAAGTCTATTCTTTTTGAGATAAATTATGTACATATAAAAGAACACCTTTTTGTTATATGATTTTCTATTTATCTTTTCTCTTTTTATAGGTTTTTCAAATTATTTTTCTGTTTATATTATTCGTAATTAAAAAAATACAATTTTTTGATATGCTGCAACAATTTACTAAAAGTAGCAAAAAGTATAAAGTAACAAACTGCTAGAAAGAAAAACAACAAAAATATGATGGACAAGTAACAAAATTATAATGTAATATCTTCGGGTCATATATTTTTATAACTTTATGATAAAAGGAAAATTGAATTTATATTATTTTGAAATTGTATAATAAAACAACATAAAAAAAACTATAAAATTCATTAAAAAATTATTAAAATTTTCTGGTCAAATTAATAATTTTCTTTTGCATTAATAAATATGAATTTTAAAATTTCCGGTGATAAATTTATTTAAAAAGGATTAAATTGTCTTTGAAGAAAATTTGCAGAAATTGTGCGAATTTAACTCCTTTAATAAGGAACTTAAATTCCTATAATATTTAGAAAATTATAGAAACTAAATAAAAAAATAATATAAATATTTATCAATCAAAACAAATTTATTATGGTTACGTTTTTATATTAAATTAACAAACTCAAATAACTTATAAAAATATATATCCAATTTTGGTCTATCTAAGATTAAAAGTATAGTTAAAAAGATAACAACTAATTTCTATAAATAGTTTTACCAATATTTATCAGTAAAATTCATATATCCTTCTTTTTTACATCCCTTTTATATAAAAATATTCCTTGAATTGCTAAAATTTTATTTAATTTTCCTAGAATTCATAAATATAGAAAAATCATTGAAATTTATTAACACAAATAAAATAATCTACAGAATAATATAATAATATGTGGTCGATAGATTCGAACATTAAATCCACCATTAAAATCAATTTTTTTCAATTTCGCTGGGTTTTTTTTTTATCGATAAAATTGAATCTATAAAAAACAAAAAATTCCCTATGGCGTTTGCAAAAGAAAAACACCAATAATATTGCAAAAAAAAAAAAATCAACTGAACTGAATTTAACCATCAGAGAAAATAATATGATTTATTTTCCCAATCTGGACTAATAATAATTGTATCATCTCTAAAAAAAATTATTATCCTTGTTTTTCCTGTTTTTCCATTGCCCCCAATTTTACTATATATACTTTTTTATATTTTTAGTTGATCCTTTATCCTTTCCCTTCTATCAGTGAATTTACAATTTCTGTTCTTGTTTAGCTATAGATTGAAAACGTAATAGAAACTTTTTTTTTATACTAACTTGGAGCACTAATAAAATACCATTGGGGGATTCGGACATGTGTAAACAGAAATAGATTCAATCTAAGAATCAACATCATCGTATCATAGGATATTTGTTTTGTACTATATTTTTGTTGTTGTGTATATATATATCATTCAATAAAATCGCATATCCTTGTACGACTTCATGAAACTCTCATAAAAAATATATATAAAAAAAAACATACGTCGCGCGATTTGTGATTTGTTTTTATTTACTTTAATGTTCCACTATACAGAAATGATGTTGTTGTTGTTTTTTGCTGTTATTACTGAATACTGGTATAACATTAAATGAAACCTGTGTTCTATTACTCTCCTTTTATACAATATTTTAAGTCCTGCTGTTATTGCTCCCATATGATAAACCTTAGCGGGGGATGAATTTTTCGTATAATGTCAATAAGTGATACTTTTTTTTTAATGGTTATCTCTTCTGGTTTTATTACAAAAAATATATATCGAGATAGATACTTCAGAAAAGCAGCGTTATTATACCAGAAAGTGAAGTAGGAAATTTACTTTTTGAATCCTTAGAGTCATTTTGTTTAGATTTTCCAAGTTTTGTTTTTTCTGCGTTGCCCACAAAAAAAAATATTATTTATTTTTTTGAAAATTGAGTCCTTTAGCATTATATTATTGTATCTGATTTTTTTTCCCAATAGTATAAATATTTTTGACTTATGTAATGGTGATTCGAAGGGTGGTTTTTAGTATATCAACAAAAAAAAACATGATTAAGGGTGGAATTGAAATTGAGTTTTATTTATTGGAAATTAAATATTATGCATAGGTAAATAATGTGTAGTGCTTTGGTACTTAATATAATATCAAGGACAAGGAGAAATATTTATAATACAGATATAATCGTAAATAAAAAATCAGGATATTCAATATTTTCTCTAATATAGAAATGATGGTATTAAGAATGAAGATGTTCATTTTATTTTTACGTTTAAATCTTGAAAATGTAAATAAGCTATAATAACTTTTGTTGTTGTTGGTAAGTTAAACTTGGTCGAGTTTTAGTAATGTAATTGAATTTTGATATATTTTAAGAAGCATAAGTAAATAAATTGCTCAATTTCAAATGATAAAATTGTATCAAATATAAATAATATAATCTATATATACAATTGTTTGAATTATTAGTTAATGTAGCATTAGTTAATGTTGTCACAATTTTAAAATTATCTAAAATAAATTATTTTATACACTTTTATAATATTTTGCAAAATAGATGAATAACTTTGATTTCTGAATATAATCAAAAATTCCTCTTATATTTTAATCAAAATGTTGGTCTAATTTTTCCCACAACTATTCAATTTGTTTGAATTTTGTGCTGCAGATTGAAGTATAAAGCTTCATGCAGTCATTTGATCATCATTGCTTTAAATAGTTCGATATTAACTTTTTCCTCTTTTTGTACTATTTTTCTATGTCCCTTAAAATGGAACTTAAATTCTATATGAATTATAATTTTTCTATAAATTATTTATTCTGGATTAAGTTACTAGGACAATGTTACTCAATTCTGAGCTATTTTGAGCTTATATCCTTATAAATTTATTTGTTAATTTTTTCCTATTCTTAATTTCCGAAAAAAAATATAAATAATTGCCAAACCCATTGGCAATGTCTGAAATATACTTAAATTTATTTTTTTTTTAAATAATCATTAATTATATTTATTATCTTGTTAACTTTTTGTTTATTATAATTTTTGTGGTAAATGAAACTGAAGCTATCATAAAAACGATAATAATAATAATAATATACAAAAAATGAACGAATGAAAGTAAGTAAAATCTATTAACATAATTTCAAATTTATTTTTTCTATTATTATTTTATGGCTTTTTTAACCCTTAATTTAATTTTTTTGTTTTTATCTCACCTTAAAAAATGATGATTTTTTTTTTGTGCTTTACAAGCAACAAATTTTTTTCTCCTGTTTTTTCTACAACGAAATGGCTAATGAAGATATAATGTTGTTTTAAAATTTTTTGTGTTGCTGTTTTGTAATTTTTAAAGGACTATGCCCTAACCAAAAAGGATAACAACATCGTCCTTTATCTTTTATTATTTATGCAAAACAACTAAAAATAAAAGAAAATATTACAAGAAATAATAACATGAAAGTAAAAAGGAATATCTACGTTAAAAATTAAAAGAAAAAGAAAACATTACAATCATATTAAAAATTATTATGCGTAGACAAGATAACGAGGTGGTGAATAACAGGGATAATATTTTATGTTTGTTAAATAACAAAATATTTTTTTTTGCTAATAAATACTTTTTGTTTGAGGGTAGCAAAAATATTAAGGAAGATAGTAGAACAGACCACGTAGTGTAGTTTCAAAGATTTTGATTGTCTATGAATAATTTTGGTTAAATAATGGCTTAAAATTAAATATAAATATAATGTAGAGTGCGCTGCTAGTGGAACAATTTACAACCTTTCCAAAATGCAGTTATGACAATTTTAAAATGGTGTATAAAATAAAATTTAGTAAACATTTACTATGTTAAATTGCAAATTTCGAGTAAGAAAATATTGACTATTTATGATTTAAAAAAAAACGTTCCGACAGACAGCCAGAAAAATTTAATTATATGGACATTTTTTGTATCCCAAAAAAGTTCTTTAAAAAAGTTTATTTTAATTATAAAAAAATTTAAAGGCTTACCACTAAAATTATGAGATCTCATCAAAATTTGGTAAGAACAACAAAAGGTTATTGTTTTAATAATAATTTTACCTGGACCCCCGGAAAATATATAGCATACTATAGTCTAAAATTTACATTTTAACTATTTTTTTCATTTAATAGCTTGTTTATCTTTTTATATTTAATTACCTTTTTTTTGTGGTTTTTATTCTCCACAAAAAAAAAGAAGAAGAAATTTTTGTAAACATTTTATGCTTAAATTTATATAGAAGAAAATGTGGGATAAAAATTATTTATTTGTTATGAAAATTACTTAAGATTACGAATGTTTTTAAACAATTTAAAATTTTGCAGATGTCCTGTAAAATCAATTATATCGTTTTATCTAGAAATGAATTCTTTATATACTTTCACTAATGTCTTTTTCAGTTTTATATATGTCAAACCGGTGTAAATTGTTATAGAGTAAAATTAATATTATAGAAATTTAGGAGTTTGTTTTATACTCGAAAGATTGGAGTGTCAAATATATAGAATATTTGTGAAAAGTCTATAATCAATGTAAAATTTAATATTATTTGATCTTTAAAAGTTAGAAGTCAGATTTCGAATTTAAATTTGTCAATCTAATACTGGATTAGACTAGAAGTAAAGGACGATTTATCAGAATTTTAAAAAACTGATGTTGAAAATTTACGAGTATTAATTTACTTACTTTTAATTTAGTTTATCACCACAACAACCTCAATGAAAAATAGCACACACTGTGAATGGTCTTATATAAATTGGGGAATCAGAAATAATTTAAAATTAACGTAGGAATGAAATTAATGGGTCCTTATGCATGTAATTGGAGAATTATTGAAAGTAGGTATACAGAATTCATAAATATCGATTTAAACAGTACTGAAGTTTGCTATACCGATCTGTGTTGATCCTTGACTAATTAATGTAGGCGAAAAAATCGGGCAAAGTACAATTAAATGGTACAAAAATAGAGTTCGAGCACAAATGCTTCAACTGTTGGTAAGTTCATTATTCTTCTTCTATTGCTATAGTATACACTTTCTAGAAATTCCAATCAGCATTTTAAACAATATTGACGGCAAGATAGACAAATATATAATCTATTAACAAATTTGAACCGTCCAGAGTCCACTCCAGTGGAAAAAAGAAAATTAAATAAAAATTCTTAAAAAAAGACAATTTCCATCAATATACTCAAAAAAAAGGACAATTTTTTAAAACAGCATATACAGCATGGCACACGCAACATTACTAGTGCATACCTAATTCATATATAATTCTTTGTTTTTGTTTTTTTTTGTGTATTGGAATATGTCCTCGTTTTAATGGTCAGAACATTTTTTATCCATTAGCAGAAGAATAACAAAAACAAAAAGCAAGATGAATTTATAAATAAAATTTAATTGAAATACATCCATCTCTGGATGAAAAAAAAATAACAAGGATAAAAAAAAAGAATACCAACAATTTTTTTTTCTTTTTGAAATTAAAAATAAAATTGGTGTAAAAATTAACATCACATATTATTTTCGACGCAGAGTTGACAGGTAATCAGCAGGTGTCCTAACACCGCATGGAATTATCTTCTCTCTTTTTTTTTATTATTATTATATTTGGTTTTTTTGAGCCTTTCACGTGAATGGAAGAGATATAAAATATAATATAATTTTTTGTAGGATTTCATTTTGGTTTATAAAAAAAAAATAAAATTTTTACATTTTAAATTTTTATTTTACAATTGAATTGTTTTAGTTTCGTTTTATACTTTTAAGGAAGCTTGATAAAAAAATAAATTCGGTGTTAAATTCTGAACTAATTGGCAAAAACAAAAAAACTAAAACATAAAAAATGATTTATGGTATTGATATCGAAAATTAATTGTTTTCGGACTATTTTTAAATGGCGCCAATTAAATATAAATTATTTTTTTAAATTTTAGTTTTTTTCTATCCATAAATTAAATTTTTTATATATTGGAACAGAAATAAAGGATGAATTCTTTATTAGATGTCGTATTAATTTATGATTACTGAAATATTAGTCCGTCCAGTGTATTTGAAATATTTTTTGCAATTACGAATAACAAAAATTACTCATTTTTTAATGAAAATTTATTAAATTTTGGAAAAATTATTTGGGATGTTAAAATTCTATCTCGAAAAGTGATTTAGTTTTAAAAAGTTTACATTTCTTATTCAAAGTAACATTGACCACAATTACCTCTACTGTAATTTGATGTATTAAGTTTCACTCTTGCAATTATATACTTAACTATTCAACAGTATTAAAAATTACTAAACCAAATTTACAACTTTATTGATTAAGAACCATTTAACAATAATTTGAATAATAAGAAATCGATTCGGAAACTCAAATCATTTTTGCTTTTAAAATAATTTTACAAATTAAAAATGTATATCGTATTCAATAATTATTCTCTGTTTCATTTTGTTATCCAGATATAATTTTATATTTTATATTATTAAAATTCATAATATTTCTTATAACTCAATTTCAATTTCGCTTCATAACTCAATTTCATTATCCTTTAATTTTTGACAAACACTTTAAAAATATAAATAAATTCTATAATATCATGGAAATAGTCCAATCTCTGATTAATCTAAGTTTGTCAAGTCATTCAATTTGCTATGTACTTATTTTCAACATTATTATTATTATTATTCAATGCCTGAATTCTAGCGATAATTATTAAATACGTTTATGTATGGATATATACGAAATTGTACATTTAATAAGGGTGCTAAAAATTTATGACTTTGTACATTTTATTATGTAAGAAAAAAAAAATGTAATTAAATTGTTTACTATATTAATTCTAACAAACAAGGAAAAACCTTATTGTTACCAACCATGTTTAAATAATCATTCACGAAAAAATAAATAAATATTAATATTATTATTACAAACAGAAATTTTAATCCCTTTCTTATATTTGAATAATTTCCACTATACAATAGTTTTAATGGTAAATAAAAAAAAACGGACGTGTTTAATACTCTACGCTTTTAAATTGTTATACAAAAAATAAACAGAAAACTTTACTTTTGTAATAATGTAAACAAAATCATTAATAAATGTCACAAATCACGACCACCAATTAACATAATATGAGCTCATAGATTATTTTTTTTTCTAGTACAAAAAAAAAACCAGGATAGAGGGTACATTTCTCATATAAAAACAAAAGTCAAATTTTTTGGGGTTAAAATATGCTCCGTCATTTATATTAATGGAGTCATCTTTGTTTTTATTAAAAATTTTCAGGATCAATTTCAAATTTTGATATCTACAAAAAAATAAATAAACAATGAATTTTCCAAAAAAAAAAAAAAAGAAAAATTATTGAGTAAATGTTTTTTTCTTTTGCTTAATTAGAACTTGCTAACATAAATTTTGTAAATTTATGTTATAGTATAAATAAAGGATATTCGGTAATAAGAATGTCCGACGAACCGTATTCTAATTAATTTTTAATGTGCGTGTTTTGAAAACTTGTATTTTTCTGTTTTTAATTATAAATTCTTCTTCTATTGGCCTAAATTTATTAATTTTTTTTTGTGTAAGGTTAGGTCAACCAATAAAAAACGAAGTAAAAAAAATATGTTTATATGGAAGTTTATGTTTTAAATGTTTTCTAAAAACAAAAATTTTCTTATTATACAATATTTTTTTATTAGTACAAGATTATAATCTTTTTGTTAAGCAATCTTTTTTAAGGGCTAAAATTATTTATATTTTATTTATAGTTTTCTTTTCATATTTTGTTATAAATTTACATAAGTTTTTAGACCATAAAAATAGAAGCTTAAAAATATAGGATTTTATGGAAATAATGAACAAAAAAAAAATATATGTATAAATGAATGACATTAAGCATTTTTGATTTTGAGTGATTAATTAAATAATTTAAATGAACAGAATTTTATTATATATTATCGTGATATTTTAATATATATAATTCCGGTATATATTTTGAACCTATATGAAATTCCTTCAATTAAAAACTTGGTCAAAATGTATTTGCAAAACAAACAAAAAGCTTACCTCAATTATATAAATCAATTAAATTTTCTCAATAATTTGTATAACAAATTAATTTTACCATAACACAAAATTTAAATTATTATAAAATTCAATAAATTATCAATTAAAATAATAATCTAATAAATTAATTTTTTTCAAAAATCATCAAAGATGACTCTATATCACATTTTTAAACACTTTTCCTGGTATACACGATTTTATCACAATTTTTTATTAATTAATTTTAAAATTTATTATAAATTTTTTCTAGCAAAAGAAATTCCGACGCAATTTTTCAACTATGTGTAAATAATACCGCATCTACTTCACTAAGGATCATCAAATATAGACTGATTTATATTTTTCCCAATTACTTTCTTCAAGTTCTTCTTTTTCTTCATCGAATGAAGAGGCATCCTTTCTATAAAGGTAAAAATATCGAACCGAAAAATTACAAAATTCCTTCAATTAAAAACTTGGTCAAGACTGAATAAAGAAAACCAAACAGGCTATAACCATATCGCCATCATATTGAACCGGTGGTAAATTTCAAAATGTTTTTTTTATTTATATATAAATTTTTACCATAAAATTAATTCCTCCGCACAATCTTATACATAAATATATGTATAGCTAACAGATGTATTTTCTCTGTATCTTTTTGATAGCCGATATACAAGAACCCCTAAAAAAACTATCCAAAGATTAAATGCACAAACGAGTATACGACGAAATGACGTTAAAACACCAATCTTATTTTACATATATTTAGACTTGTCTTATATTTCAATAGCAACAAGCTAATTACAGGTGACTATATATATATATATATATATATATATATATTTATGTATATTATATTGTTAAGTCAAGGTTGTTTTGTTTTACTCTTAGTCCGCGATATATTTTTAAAACGTTAAGTAAATCGCGCGTGGTTAACGCTACAGATATTTTATATACATATGTATATATATTTGTGGAAAAAGGAGGAAGAAAAAATTATCACATTTTTCATTGTAATAACAACACTGAAATTTATTTATTTCATTTCATTAGCAAAGCCAAATTCTTTTTTTTACATACATTATTTTCTTCAATCGGAATATACATATTTGTATATATTTACAGACGATTTTGTGTATATGAAAGCAAAAGCATCAGAGAGAGAAATGTACGTTAAGTGCTACCTGTCAAAGTCTTTTAAATTAAAGTAAACTGTTACAAACGGACGAAATGGAATAATAATTATTATGTTTCAAAAAATAAATATAATTATATATGTTATAATATAGAAATAAAAATTGTAAATTTAGAGCAGATAATTGTAGATTACCAACAAGCAGATATCCTTTTTTTGATATCATTATTAGTTAGATATAATATATTTAATGTTTTTTTAAAGGTTTATATATATATATGCAGATAAAAGTGGAAACGTTTATTTTTATTTAATTAGGGTTGCAATGAAATTATCAAATATAATTTACAAATTGTTTTAGACTGTATAAGTTAATATTATATAATCTTCTGTTTCTTTTTCGACTCCTTAATACAATCGTAACGCATCATTAGTAATGGACTTATCACTTATCGTAATTTTTATCCTTTATCGTTTGTAATTTTACTTGCAACTGAGATTAATATTTTTTTAGGATATATGAATTTTAAATGGTTAGTAATCAATATATACTAGAAAAATCGGACTAATTTACAACTTAGTCAAGTGACGAAATTTCTGTTAGTACTCAAATTTCTAATATCCTCATTATACGCTTTATAAATAATAATTATATTAATTATCATCAATGATACTTGATACTTCTACATACTTAATTAGTTATAGTTGAAAATCTATACAATTAATTTGAAACATTATCGCTAACAAATTATACTTTCTGTACGAAGTTTTCATTATTAGAAAAATTTATTTATACTAAAAAGTTAGAATCATAGTATTTATATAATTTCTATTTAATCAATGTTGAAAAATCTAATTTTATAATTTATTTCGTTCAATTGAAATTTTGTATATATGTATAAATAAATTCATTTGAATTTTTAGACTGTTTTTATATAAAAAATACAGGATGAGTACAATTGCATGTTTCAATTAAAATTTTATTTCAAAATTCTTATTCTCTATTTTATAATAAATTCAAAAAAAATAATTAACATATTTATGACATTCATATTTATATAATTTTATATATGTGATAAATATTTTACCATATATTTTATAAATAAATTTATTAAATTAAAAAGATTTTATAATTATATTCTGTCCCAGCAGAGTTGTCCAGTTTACCAGAATCAGGCATTTAAATTTCATCTGAAACTTTTTATGATTAAATGAAAATAATAATTTTAATGAATTCAGAAGGTATAAAATTTGTGAGAAAATATCTTTAAAAAAAAGAAGAAAATTCCATGTGATCAATGAGAAAATGAAAATGAAATTACATTTAAAACAAAAACAAATCACAAGTTTTTTATAATTAAAACGTTGAGATTTACTGTATTATTGGCTAAGTAATTTCATCAATTTACTAATTAGTTGGTATTTCCTTTTAACATTAAATTTGACATGTTTTTTTTTTTTTGCAATAATTTAAAAATCATGTAATGAATGTTTTATACCAAATACAGACCACCATCAGGCATTTTGTATGTTAACAGCCACCTTGGAATGGACTCTTTTTTTTCTTGCATTTCGATTAGAGCTGCAAAGTAGGATTAAAAATTAATAGGAGTTTTTGTTTTAATTTTAATGATTGTTAGTGCATAATATCTTAAGGTACAAATTCAAATTATTTTAAGAAATGATCGTGCTAAGCATATGTTAGTTTTAAGAAAACAGGCACCGTTTGATAATATGTGCTCGATCATAAAGTCTCGCAGATAGGATTGTGGCTAATGGTATCTATCATTTTATATTCTATTTGAAATATTTTAATTTAGGACTTTGTATATATTTGTTTTTCTTACAAAATTCAAATCTCACTAACTACTTTAAATTTTATTAGTACATTTTTCTTTTAATTCTTTCGTTAATATTTTTAAAAATACTAATTATATTTATTATATAATATTGTTTAATCATTCATTCTATATAGTGTCGTTAAATTATCCATATATGTAGATTATAATCAGAAAACTGTGACATGAAATAATTAATAAAAATATTTTAGTAGCTATTTCTTCTCTGAAATATTTCATTAATAAATCAATATTCTTTTAAAGATAGTTTTTATCAGCATTAAAAATATGTAACGTATAGCATTCACCATAGTTTTTGTAGATTAGTTTTGTAAAAAATTTTTAGTTAATGATGACAATAAATAAAAAAAAGTTGAACTAATTTTAAAGTTTCCGTACTTGTTCCGTGGCAACAATAAAGGAAAAACGTGTAAAAATTCCTTTTTTTAAATATTGCGAAATTCATGAAATTTTCATGGAAACAAAATAATATATATGTACAATTGTATGAATAGTAGCAGATCTACAAATTTTTAAGCGGTAGACCAAGAACAGTGGCAGATCTAAAACGAATTAGTTTTGAAAACTATCATATTCACCTTATGTAGGGCTAACACGAATAGTATAGTAATACTTGAACTTGAAGCTCATTTTGCTATTCAAAAAATTAGCGAATTCAAGTACATATTGGTGTGGTTTTTTGAAATTGAATTGTGATATTGATTTTTAATAAGTTTTTCGTTTCATCATAATTTATTGATAGTGAATTTTGGGTGAATTTTCATACCCTAAACAATGCTTTTCAATTTGTTACTCTTACTATCTAATTGTACAATTTTCTATTGACATTGATTTTTCTTCAGTCTTCGTCCACAATAGGTATTTTGCACCTATTGCGTTCTTGTATGGCATTCGACGTTTTCGGGTATACAAATTATCGTCATATAATTTGGTATTTTAATGTCATAATTTGGTACAAGTTTTTTTTTGTTTATTAAATCGATAAGAGAAAGGTTTTTTACCTCAGTCGAAATCACTGATCTTCAAGTTGGAAAACTATTTCATTTTGGATATTTTGCTTCAGTACAATTTAACTTGTCCTAATATAATTGTTATTGCAAAAATTTAAGAATAAAAAAATTTGGCTTATATTTGTGCAGTTTAATCCATTAATCCGCCACTGGGTAATAATTAAAAAATAATAAAATTGATTTGTATTCTAAAACGATCATATTTCTTTTTCTCTTTTGTACTAATAAATTTTTAATAAGAAAAAAATTAACACACAATTTAAACTAAAAACAGACGGCGCCCCTCATGAAATCATATTTATAACATTAGCCTTTTATAATAAACCTTTATACCCATTTAAACCACGAATATTTTGATAGACCTCCAGAAGATCCAGTATTCTTGTACATACTTAATATATACATATAGTTTGTTTTACACTTTTTTTCTTGAAAATATTATAACATGATGTGAATATCTAAAAGACATATTATGTGATTGCAATTATATACAATGAAATAAAACATGAAATGAATTTTTCATGTATGTAATTCAAATTTATTATTATTAAATTATTAAATAAAAAACCACAAGAAATATATTTTTATCAATTATATTTTTACATTATGTTATTTGACACCTTCTAATAAATATGTTCTTTTTTAACCTGTTCAACGAAATTGAATTCCTCCATTTCCTGGAGGCTACCACAAATTCCATAATTTTACATATAATAATGAAAAATATATTAATTTAAATAAATTATTGTATAACAATTATTAAACCTAAGATTAAATATGTTAAATTAGTATGGTTAAAGATTACTATTTGAGATTTTTTTGCTTCGTTAGCTATTCTCTGAAAAAATTACAAAAGAAATAATCTAAATTTAATCATGAAGTAAATAAAGAAAAATAATTGAATTAATAGCTACAAACAAAAGAATATTCTAATGTTATGGTAATGAAAATCAGAATTCATTTACTTTTGTAATCCTCATTCGGAATCCATTAATAATACATGAATTAGTAATTCCGAAAGGTGCAATATACTTTTTCTAAATATTATTTTTGGAAGCACTTGAATTATAACATTTTCTGATCTAATTAAACAAACTCATTCTTTTCCAAAGCTCGTTCTATAATTTGTGACAAAATCAGATCCCTGCTATACGGTTTACACGTATGGTAGGGGTGGTTTGTTATTCAAAATAATTCAATAAATAATTTTCATGTTGTCCATTTTTTTGTGACAGAGAATCTGAGCCCTGAATTTTTCAATTTTCATAAAACTGATTGCTCGTTTTCATTACAGATTTTATGAAGTAATTTTTATTTTACAAACTTTTAATCTAAATATTATCCAGATAAAGCAAAATAGTTTTTTTTTTTAATTTTTTATGACGTACTTGAAATCTGCGTGATAATTCTTTTAGATAAGTAAAATATTTTAAACTATAAAAACAAAAATCTATGTTCAAATTTGTGATATTTTCCAATATAATACAGAAAATATACATCTATAATTCATTATGACTAAAATGATTTATTACGGTTAATAATTGTGGTTTACACATTACATATCTTAATTAAGTACGGAACAAAAATCAGTTAAGCATTTTAAATAAATTAAAAAAGAAATTAATTATTACTTTTCATTTTAATTTAAATCAAATATAATATAAATGAAAATAATTGGAAACAAAATTATAAAATGCAATAAAAATAATTCAATTTTTAAAAAGTAAAAAAAAATACATATGTAAAACATGTTAATGAAAAAGTGCAGCCAAAGAATATTGACTATTGTATTTAGTATTAGAATTTGTCCATTTGTTTGTATTAATATCATATTTCAATAGTAAGTAATTGCAATTATGAGAACCAGAACCAATAAAATTAATATTTTGATTGAAATAAATAATTTCAAATGTTTCCCTGTAATTATTCCTTGCAAATTCACTGTAATTATAAAAGTTATTAAAAAAAATATTCAATAGATTATAGGAGAAATAAAATTTACATAGTGCAGTTGCAACTTCCATATGTAATACTCATTGGAAAATTATTACTCCAGTTATTCTTACGAATATCAAAAATATTGATCTGATTCTTAGAAAAGCAATAAATTGAATCATCAATAGTTACTGTTCTCGTTGGAAGAATGCCTTTATCATATTTTACATTATTTAATGTTATCCACTTATTCTCTCTTGGATCAAAACTCTCAATCATTGTACTATTACCAAAAGCATAAATACAATTGTCTGAAATAACACTAAATTACTTAATTTTATATAAATTATTAATTGCAAATTTTAATATACTCCAAGATGTTAAACCATAATTTGTGCGCGAATTATTTAAATCTGGTCCTTTTATCCATTTTCCTAAATTCAAATCAATATTTTCGGTTGTTTTTCCCCATTGGCAACCACCACAAGCATAAATAATATTATTAAGTGTTAGAATACCATGAGATGAACGGGATTCAATCATATTTGGAAATGGTTTCAATATATTTCTTATTGGACAGTAATACTGACATATGTTGGATTTATTATTATCTGCACCAAAACCACCCGAAATTAACAGATAATTATCTGAAAAATTATTTATTTGAAAACCTTCTCGTTTTGAAATATCCAGTAATTTTTCTTTATTTTCTAATTTGATAATACTCTTAGTATTGATACCAAATAAAATCTTTTTACGAGCACCAATTCTTGGTATAAAGGTTTCATCTGTAAAATTTCTTAGTTCTTCATTTTTCAAATATTTTTTTAAATTGTTTGCTAAAATTTGGAGTAAATGGAGATGTTCAGTGGATTCTGTAATTAATTTGAGCTTGTAATTATCCGAAAACAATCCGATTCTCAAATTCTTTATTAAATCATTAAATTTATTTTTACGCTCGTTATAATCATATTTAACCCAGTTAATAACAAATGAATAAAGTTCTTCTTCTGTACAATTTATTGTTGAAATTGGAAGAATTTTACTTAACTGAAAATATATTATAATATATAATTGCATTTTTACTGTTGAAACTAATATTATATGTACCTCTTCATCAGTAAGATCGTTTAAATATTTATTGAAAAACTCTTTGATATTTTCTGCTATAAATTCTTTACATTTTTCTTCTAAAATTTTATCAAAAGCTAAATAAAAAAAAACCAAAAATAATTTTAATAAATAAATTGTGAGAAATTAAAATAAATATTATACCTATCTTACCAGCAGCACGAAAATAAATTAAACAAAAGTCCATTTTAATATTATTAATTAAAATATTTTTAGTTATATAATCTTTTAACGTAGTTAAACTAAAGTACACAGCATTTTCATAAAATATAAAAGCATCTTTAATTTCAATTTCCGTTTCACCAGTATATATAAATTCAATAATATTTTCAAATATATTAGCAGGAATTTCTTTTGGAATTATTTCCGATGTTTTGTTTACATTTTCTAACAGTATATAAAATTGTATATTAAGATTATTATAACAATTGAAATAATTATTTTTTACCAAAATTAAATAAAGCTTTAAAATATGGACAACCAATTGACATAACGCTTTTATGAACTAAAAATGATGATTTATCTGGCAATATTATTTCAAAATCACAATACTAAAAATATAGAATTCAGAATTATAGTAATTATGAGAGATAGGTATAATTTAAATTTCTTTCTTTTTAAAATTATTCTTACCAATCCTTGTTTTCGTAATTCATTTAATTTTAAATGGATATTTAAAATATGATTTGAAATTTGAATTTTTGTTTTCAAAACTTTTTCATCATCGGCCATTAAAAATTTGTATTACTGAAAATATTATGTATGTATATATATTTCTTTCTAATATAATAAATAAATAAATATTAAAATATAATTAAACAATAACTAGAATATTTTAAACATACCAAATATCACGCTACACAAACAAAACTAATTTAAAATTGAAATTGTCACAGCAAGCAAACCACTAACTAGAACAACTAAACATTAAACAAATAGAAGATTTTGACTGACTAATCTAAATTTGAGAATTGTTCGAATTTCGTTTTTTCTGGAATTTAAATATTGCGTTTCTTTGTTAAATTTTAGAAAACTGTTTTTGGTTTTGTTTCGGTTCGTTCAGAATTGTCACGTACATTTTTGTGTTGAAAATGTAGCACTCGACATTTTTCTTCTTTTTTAGTTTAGGGCTTTAAGAATATCCACTATGTTAATATTCTTTTCTGTTGGTCTGTCCGTCCGATGCATTATAAATATTCGTATACTAAACGTATACGAACAATTGTGATGTAAAACTCGTTGGAAACTTTGAGGTATTGATGTAATTAACAGAAATTTAGAATTTGTCCGATAGGCTACGCTATTATAATTTTGCCAATACATTTGCCTAAAAATGTTATTAAATATAGTAAATGTCCACAAAAAAATTAAGTGTGACCATTCATTAATACGTTCAATATCAATTACTTAAAATTCCTGCCGCCAGAGCACTATGATTCTATGATGCAATGTAAATTATCATGAAGTAACATGTAAAATGTAAACCGAAATTGATAATAAAATACAAGAAAAATTACAAATATAATTTTTATATGTAGTAAAAATAATGAACAAAAAAAAACCATGATTATAAAACTATTGCACAGTAGTTAAGCTGTGCGGTATTTTAAATGTACTACTACATTAGTTTCCTATGTTGTTAAAGATGTTAAATTTCAAGTTAAAAAGATTTTTATAAATATGGGTGATTTTTCTTTAAAACAAAATATTTACCAATCTTACTACATTAAATTTACCAAAAATAATATTATTTTTCCCCAACAACACCCTTTTTCCACTTATGTATATCTAAATTAAATTCTTATATGAATAAATTATTATTTTCTCACAATCGATTTAAGTCAACATTTAAACAAAATAATAATAATAAATGAATTGTTTGTTCATCTTTAAGCCTAATAGTGTGCATCAGTGGTTTCAAAGTGGCTTCTTTACACAAACAAGTTATATACACAAAATATACGAAAATTATTGTCATTTTGAAACTCACCCTCAATTTAAAAACTCGGAATCATATCAAACGGCCGCGTGTCATTTAATTCTCTATATATAGAAACCCTCTGATATTGTAATTCATAGTTCTAATTTAATCTACATAATGTAGTATAGTATAGTATAGTATAGATTTTTGCTCATTTTTTTTGTTCATAAATATTATTTGTAACTGGCAAACCAACGTTCAATGTTTACTTTATTTATACTACAGGCAAGCCGAGCCGGAATGGTTTCTAATATTAATATTATATTACGAATTTTTATTATAAACATTGAGAAATTGAGATAAGCATTCGTTTAACTTCGTTATCATAATTTTATTTTTTATAAATTTTTGTAGGTTATAACAAAAAAAAAGCAAAAGGCTTGTCTATTCTATTGTGATATTTTCTGTTGAGATGAAAGTAAATAAATGTAATTTCTTCTGAAAAACACTTGTATGTCGTTTATTATGAATTTCTTCACTGGACATATTAGGATGAATATCTATGAAAATAGATAAGAGTTTGGTTTAATTCAAACTAATATAGATATTTTTAATTTAACATTATAATCTATTAACCTGTTAGCTATTTATGTCGCATATATGCGTCCATGGAAAACGATCATATTTTGCTAATGTCACGTTATGCGTCATGCAAAAAAAAATAATATTTGCTATGAAATTTTATATAAGTAAAAAACAAACCATTTTCGAAATTTTAATACTTTTAATACACATTAAATGTCGCAAATGCGGGTCATTGCCTAAATACTAAGCACCCAGGAAAGAATTTTCAAAACAAAATTAAACAGCTAACAGTTAATCTAATTTGCGCGTTTTTCTATTTTGACTGCAACCAATTATTTTTTTTAAATCGGTACGAGGCTAAAAATATCTCCGAGTTAAAAAAAATGTATTTCGATCCAAAAAAAAATGCAGCAAATTTCGTTTGCGTGGTCAAAATTTTATTATATTTTTTTTTTTAAATATTTTTTGTATTAAAATAAAAGACATTCATAATGTAAAATTAAGACGAAATTGTCTACACAAACTTAAGCATTGGCAATTAAAGATTTTTATTTTTTTGAAATAAAAATAGTGTTTGGAAGAAGCAATTACATCATATTGTTTTGGTATACCATACACATGTAGTATAAAATGTAACTTTGTGTTTTGTTAGTTCAATTCCAATGTATGAACATATAAATCCATCAATCATGTCACGTGTTAAGACTTAGAAATCTAGTTCTCTTTTTCGTTAATAAAATTTTGTATTTCATGATTTTTCTATAATACAGAAATATATACATATGTATCATACTATTCAAAATCCATTAAAAAATTTATATTTGTATATACGTAATGCAATGTTTATAAAGAGTTGTGATATAATTTTTATTTCAACCAAATATTAATTATTCGGGGGTGAGATATCAAAAGTAGACTACACTTATACATATATGTAAAATTCTCAAAGAAATTTCGCAATAATGTATAGTAAAGACCAAAAAGTATGTCATAATTTAAGGGGTAGATTAATAAATAGTACACATAATAAATATACAAGGGTACTAAAATAAAATAAAAATTGTTTACATTTCTCACGCGGGTGACTTTTTAAATGATAGATTAACAAAGATTATTATTTTGTTTATGATATTGTTAAATTCTATAATAAAATTTATGTATATTATGTATGTACATACATATATTTAATATTTAACTAGATTATACCTTTTTTGTAAAGTAAAATTTTACATAAATTTTTGAAAGTTTATAGACCAAAAAAAATAAAGTTATGTATTAATGAATGATCAATTTTTATCTGTAAGGAAAGTATTACCTTAAATATATTACATAGGGTTAACTCAAAGACAATTTTCGTTGGAAATTTCTAAATTTATGTACAACGTTCTAAAATTAAATTTTAAAAACTCCTTAACGATCATTCCTTTATTCTTAATGTACATAACTAAAAATAATTTATTATAGTGTACACACATTGAATACAATTTATGTAAATAATGTATTTTATCTAAAATAAATAGTAAATATAGAAAACCATCATCCACTTTGATCTTCGTCCTTACAATAATACTTTCTAATATTTACAATAAAAAAAAATACAATCACCAATAAAATTTATATTAAAAAAATATTCAAATATACCTACACTGTATTCGATTTGTTTGACAAAGTGTCAACGCCACGTGACCTAACGAATTGACTTATTATTCATTTGATATTCTCACAATATTTTTGTTAAATAAAATGGTTTTTATTACAATTTTTCTTATGTTTGACAAAATAATCAGATCATCTCTTATTTGATATATAGTTGATTGTATATACCAAAATAATTTATATTATAAATTTTATTTAACATATTATATTATAGTGAATCCTTGTGATATTCGTTTTGCATAATTCAAATATAATTAGATTTTTCATTCAACCTATAACAGGTTATTGTACAAATACATTAATGTTGTATATAATATGTGTACAAAATAAATGTCCTTATCTTTTGAACAGTTAACAACAGAGATTGAAAGGACATTAATAGAGTTGTGAATTAGTTTTTTTTATTAGATATTATTTTATATATATTATATATTTTTAATTATTTGCATTTTTGGAATATTAATCTGTCCGAATATTTGTAATGTTAGTTATAGATTTATTTTATGTATTAGTACGTAGTACTCATAAATCCAATAGGAATCATAAATCCAATTTATTTATGCCTATTTGCAGCCTTTTTTCAAGTTTTTTGCTATAACTTATGAGCAAATTCTTTTTTCATGTTGGTTAAAAATTTAGAAATCTCTGTCTGATATTTATGTCCTATACATAAGAAATTAAAGATTTATCAAAATCTGTATGATTTTTTAATTTTTCTTAAAAATTGAGTACATTTATAGCATCTAGATTAGTGAAAGGCTAACTGAACTTCTATTTTAAATTATTTTAGATTCTTTAGGATGTAACATTCTATTTTGTAATATGAAATGAAATTGATTTACAAAGCGTATCAACCTGTGACAAATTTCGTAATAAATTATAATTATGTAATATAGTCTAGTCATTTGACATTAAATATATACAAAATATCACACATTTCTAATAAATCCGTATTAGAATATTCAATTAAATAGATACGATAAGTACATGATGAATAACAAACATTGTTTCAACATTATACATAGATGACTATGTGATTTTGACTTTTACTGACTAAATTCGGGTATTATTTACATTTTACCTGGTGTATAAGTAATATAGTTTTGCCAAATAAAATCCGGGATTAGTTGAACATTTATTTATAACACTTATACATACAATATTTAGTGTGTATATTTTAAAGATTTGATTTTCGCGACATAAAAGTATTCAGAATGTTAAAAATGATAGTGATAAATGGTTGAATATATTTGGAGAGTGAAATTCATACAAATTAGTACCAAAATAATTTTAAATTTATATGAGATCTAAAAAGAATTATTAATTTTATAATATGAAACTATAAATCATATTAATTTCCTGGTCATTGTGATATTACATAGTACAATTTACTATTATATTTGTTAATTTCCATTAAAATCTTTATCTAGAAATCTTGTTTCTTTAAAATTGTATGACTAAATGTGTAAGGTACAAATCGGTTTTAAAATCATTTTTACAAATATTATTATTCGGGTGAATAAATTTTCCGCCTTGATTATCGTAAACTATATTTATTTCATTTTCTGAATATATTAGGAAATTTACTACGGTATAACAATATAACGTTCTTCTGCATCTACTAAAATGTACTTGTCAAAAAAGATAGATTAAATCAAACGAAAATATCCTTTTTACTCTGGAAGTAATATTTTTGCATTATAGTTTATGTTTAAATTGCTATGATTACCTCATTGAGGCATGACAATTCTTAGCCTTAGAAAATTATTAAATTAAATGCAAGAATATTATTATAAAATACAAATTTTTCCAATCCCATTTATCCTTAATTTTATTCAAAAACAAATCTTTCTCTTTTATAATTTGTCAGAATTCTATCAGAAGAAAAACATTCCAAATGACGCCTTGTTATTTTTTCAAGTTACAAAAATTCATTATGTTTTGTTTTTCAAAAAAAAACATTTTCCTTATTTAACATATTTTCACGACACACCCTATCCATCAGATGCTGCTCAATTTTTTATTATTAATATATCATTAAGAGTTCTCCACCCCCACGGAATCCATACACAAAAGGATAAAAACAAGAAAAATTTTCTGAAACTTTTATATTTATTTTAATTTTTCTTTTTTGTGAAAATAAAATATTGTAAAACAAATTTTCACCAAGAAAATTATTAAGTTAATCTGGTGAAAATTATTTGTTCTGTTTTTTTTTTTTGTATAATTTTCAACTTTTCTTTTTGTAGATGTCAACGATCTGTTTAAAAATAAAAATTATAAAACCACAAAAAAAAAATTACTTTGAAATTTTTTTATTTGTTAAAATTATTTTCATCCCTTAACTTTCATAATATGTATTTGTATGTATAAACGCTCACACATCCCTGTATATTTTTAACATTTTGGAAAATTTATTATGTTAAAATTTTTAAACAAAGAAAATGACATTTTGGAAAAAAGAAAATTGTTTTGTGAAAAACATTTTGTTGTATTTAAAAAAAAAAAAAACAAAAAAATTTTTATTTTTGATAAAAAAAAAAGTTAGTAAGTTTGTTGTGATATGGGGTTGTAATTTTTTTAATTTATTACAAAATGGCGGGGCTTGAAATAAGACTTGGGATACTAAAAAAATTAAAATTATCTTTTACCGATATTTGTATGAATTATATTACAAGATTATTTTGTGTTGGAGCGAGCGAGGACTAATATATTGATTGTTCTATTTAAGAAAGAAAACCCAAAGAAAAATTAAAATTATTTTTTTTTTGATGGTGTAGCTTAATTTTTTTCCAAGAAAACGTGTTTTTTTATTCTAAAGTTTTGGGAAAAGTTTTTTTTTTTAAAAAAATTGTTTTTCTTGTTGTAAATTTAAATATTTTCTTTAGCATTTATAAAATATTGAATACCTTAACAAAAGTAACAACATGTTGGCGCTTAATTAAAATAAGGGTAGTAAAAAAAATTCAAAATGGCGAAACCCAGTACTATTATTGTTAACAAGAATTTTTCAAAAACGTAACATAAAATTTAAAATATGTATTTGACTATAATTGTAATTAAGGACAAACATATAAAAATTGGAATAGTCCAGTCTTTAATTTTCATTTATAAAATTTAAAATTGAATTATTCGAATGAAAAATGTATATAGTATACCTCCTACTATTTACTATTATTAATATTAAACTTACCAATAATGAGATAAATTTTATCATTACTTTAATTTGAAAATATGCTTAACATCACGATGAATTGGTCATTCAAAGAATTCAATTTTAAATTTTATGAGTGAAAATGAAAGACTGGACTATTCCAATTTAGGATGTTTCTCAGTAATTAATTATCGAAAATGGAACAGCGAATTAATCTAACCCTGTAATAAGATAAATACCGATATTAAAATTTGGCAATTGTATATTTAATTTCCGTTTATATTTTGGTTATTTTATTATATAATGAATAATGTAAAACAAAGTATTTAATTAATATTCATTTCAAATTGGTCCATTTATATATCCTTTTAAAATCCACTTATGTATTATTATGGTAGCCAATAAAATAATTTCTGAAAATGATTACAATTTCAATATTTCCATTTATAATTTTAAATTTATTACAACCAATTTTTTATTTTCTGCATAAAAAAAAAGAAATGGTCCTTTTACTGCCCTTAATATAGTACATAAAATCTAATAAAATTATAAAACTATTATATAAAGTAATCTTCCAAATAAATAATATACTATGTATATTTATGTATATTAAAATTTTACGTAGAGAGTAAATCAAATTCATATTATTTATTATTAAATGGTTTTTGCGTGACCGTTTGTGTGACCAAAGTGCCGGAAATTGGCAACATAAAACCAATTAGCAATTTAGATATTCTAACCCCTAAAATTAAAATTAAATATAAATCTAAAGACAAAAACTATATAATTCGCATTGTAATCATAATCAGTATTTTGTTGTCTATAAGTATAAGGAAGAAAAGGATTTATTGTACGGTATATATAAATGAAAAATCTGTTTTTTTTGGGATATTAATTCTTAAGTAGAGTTTAGTTTTCATATATATATATAATTAATTATATTTTGGGGGAGATTATTAATATAATATAAAAAAAATATCCTTAAATTCAATATTATCAAAAAAGAAATATTGGCGAAATAAATAAATATTTATAACCATATATGCGATATTATTTTTAGTTGGAAGTTTTTGTGTCAATAAGGAATTATGATTTGCAAGAAGGGTTTTTTTTTTTTTTTTTGTTTTGTTTTGTAAATATTATAGAGTCCTATTTATATGACATTGTCAAAAATGTCAAGGATCAATAATTTTCTTAATAATGTTTATAATTTGTTTATATTTATTATTATATATTTTCTTTCTCTTAGTTATTTGATGAAATTGTTATTTTGTTTTGGTTATGCGTAAATTTACTGTCAATTATTGATATCTTTATGTCGACAGATGTTTTAGATTTTATTGAATATCTAATGTTGAAATTATATTCTATATATTTTAGGACTAATAATAATTTTTCTAAAAAACACAAATTTTAATCAAATCAATACTATATTGATGAAATAGTATTGATAGTATTGATGATATAACGAAAAAATGAATCAAGATTAATAATCGATAAATTTCTTTAAAGAAATGGAAAGAAAATATATATTTTATTTAAATTAATTTCAACAAGAAAAATATTATCCTTAAAAAATTTTTACCAATTGTAGCATAGTTATCTCAATTTGGTTAATTAAATTTTGATCATTATCAATTAATCTTTCAGCTTACCAAAATTGGAAACTTTAAAAATATTTCATAAATTGATCTGAAAATATGAAAATTATTAGAAACATATTAATTTAATTAATATTAATCCATAATTGTAACTGAAAATCAAAAACATATGTTACATAAATGTAAAAAATATGAATTATCCTTAAAACATAACCGCTAAGAAATAATTTTTAGACATGTATGTAAATTAAATTCTTTATGTAACATTCTATCTGTCTGTTCGTCAGTCCATCTCATATAATTTTTTCCAACATTCCATTGGAAAGTTAAATAAGAGTACATGGAAATAATCGAAAATTCTTCTAGGAAAGATGTTGTAACATTATTGTTTATTACAATTATGGTGACATACTAACATATTCTTCTAAAAATTGATTTAATATATAAATATATATTTTAAATTATTCATTTTTAAAAAAATTAGCTTATAATTTCGAAACTGCTTTATAGTCCTCCGTCTACGCTTCATTTTTATATTTAATTGTAGACGACATTCAAATCATTATCAATCTACATTTTTTTTTATTTCAATTTAAATTTATCAAAATTTTTTCTTTCTGTAAATCCGACTGTTGAGATGAACGTGACAGCTAAACATTTCATTTATTTCAAGTCAATTTTTCTATGTATATAATATGACAGGATTCTATCCACCCCATCTAAAAATACATAAAATTATATTATTCCCCTATATAATCCTTTGCAGTCAATCGGGGGTTAAACTGGGTTTGTGCATTAGATTTTTTTTGTATGATAGATACCAAAATATAATTTACTTAAAAATGAATGTACAAAAATTTTTCTTCCACTATATTATTCCCAATTGTCTGTTTTTCGTTATTGACAGATAAAAAGGCTGACAATTTTCTTGTAAAAGACTTGTTTTTTTTTTATTTTAGTCCTTTGGCCCAAGTCCTTTTGAATATAAGAATTTGATAGTGCTCAAATGTATATAATAAATATAAAGGACTTTATTTAATATTATTGTGTTTAACAGTTGTTTTCCGTGCTTAAAAGGATTAACTATATATACTTTGAATATTAATATTTAAATTGAGTTTGAATTGAAATTTTATATTTTTAACATGTGAGGTTATCTATATAACAATTTTTTTTAATGTGATCCTTTTCAAGGATTTATTGTTTTTTTAGGGTTAAAGTTTGTTCTATTAAATGTTAAATATGTAATTGAATTTTAATATTTAAAAAATAAAATAGGTTAAAGAAATTATAAAGGTAATAAAAGTTTTATATTTTATTGTGCATTTTTCTCATTTTTTTTATTTAAATAATGAATGAAAGTATTTGATATTTCACGTTGGAGGTCACCTACTTCAATTGCAGTGGACTGATTATGTGATCTTTTGTTTCAGCTTTAGTTGAAACACGTAAGGTTTTTGGGGTCCGCCAATGTTTTGTTATTTCTAATCTGAAGTGCATTTGTGGCAGATATTGTAAACCATTTATCAAAAATTAATGAACTATTCAATATTTAGTTGCATCTATTATGTGTTATGTGGGATCATTTTGAATTATACAAGAGATCCCTTAGAATTAGGGATCATTTTGAATTAATTTTCATTGGCTTAACAACGATGGTTTTGCAATCAGAAGATTTATAGGATAATTAGTCTTTTTATAGAATACTAATATACATAGAAGTTTTCCTAAAATTGTATTTCAATTATATATATCATATTATCAAATTAATTAATTAAAAATTTAAATAAAATTTTTCTAATTTTTTTTATGTTCATAAATTATGTAAAATGTAAAAAAAAAAAGTTCTTATGAAATATGAAATAATTATCTTTATTAAGTACGTTGCACAACATATATAAAAAACATTCCTTTAGCACTAACTCTATTTACAAACTACTTAAAATGTCATCTTGAAAAATATTAATTTTCATCTTTGAAGAGTCAAAAGTAAGCAAAAAATTTGATATGTTTTTCTTTTTTTGCTATGCCATAATATGGTAGATACATTATACATTAAATATGAGATTTTACTCAAACAAAGTGGAAATATATCATTCGTAATATTACCAGCAAAATTTTGTAATTAAACAAATGAAAAACAAATAAAAGAGTAAAGAATAAATAAATAAACAAGAAAATTTTTTAACAAAAATATTGCAAAAAAAAATATTTAAAAAATTTCCATAAAAGTCGGCAGGAAACATTGAATTGTATATAAATAATAAATACAAAGAAGGATCAATTTATATGGAAATATGTTAAAATGAAATGTTATTTATTTGATATACATAATTTACATAATTAACGAATTTCAATATTTATTAATTAAAAAATATTATTTAACAAACATTTAAAAAATCCGAAATTAAATTTAAATGAATTTTTTTTTTAAATTTCGATATAAACATTTACTTATTTACATTTATTAAAAATTACTTTTAGATATTCCTTCAAGTGTTTGCATATATGAAATAAATATTATGTATATATTTTATCTCCCCCCGTCATTTGTAATATCATATCTGTAAAGTTGTATCATAATTTTTCCCTTTTTATTTTATACTTTCAAAAACATTCGATATTCCCAAGGCGAGGATTGCTATAGAAAGGACTAAAATATAAGTTATCATCATTCCATGGCATATTCAATTTTAATTACAATTTTACTTAACTCGATTTCATCTACTTTTTAATTTTTTACGATTATTATAAATGTGTTTGTTAATTGAAAAATTCATTTAATTTATATTACCCCTTAAATAAAGGATATTCTGGACTCTTATTTTTTTTGTATATATATATTTTTTTTGAAATATCCTTTTAAAATCTTTGTTTGCACAGCAAAAAAAAAAGGAAAAAAACTTAAATCTTTATTTTAATTTTTTGTTACCGCATTTGAAATTAAACCAGAGTTGGGCTAATATTATATTATATGATTTATTGGTTAATTGATTTTATTGGTGAGCGATTATGTGATTTTTTATCACATAATCAGGAAAATGGTTTTTATAATTTTCATGGGAATAACAATTACTGAATAAATTTTACTAAACTGATCCTGATGCCGCATTTACAGCAGAGTAAATTTATTACAAATTCTATTTGATTTTAAATGGTATTAAAAGTAATTGAAATACTTTTTCCGCAAATATACAATGGCTTCTTCTTAATTTTAGACAAATGAAGATTGAACAAATATTACTTAATATTCTGCTAATTTCCTTCTTCAGTATTTCAATTACTATAAAAAAAAAGTAATTGAAATATTTTATCATATCCTTCTTCCAAATTCTCTGTGTACAACATCAAACGGGGTAAAAATGTATAAAAAGTTTAAGAATCTTTAAAAAAAATAATTTTTTTTTTCTGTTCATAAATAATTTCCCAGCCATTTTTCCTTATTTCACAAAAAAAAATAAAAAATAAACTTTTACATTTATTATTAACAAAAACAAAAAGAAGATTTCAATTTTTGGTTTCATTTTGTTGATAATTTTAAATGGATTTTCTGTTATGCCCTTTTTTTTTTGTTAATGTTTTTTAATCATGGTGCGTGGTGATCCTTTTTTTCGCCTCTGTTAATAATATGATTTAAATTTTTTTTTTATATAATTAAATGAATTTCGTTAAATGTGTAAGAGGAGGTAAGAATTCCTTAAGAAAGAATATTACATTTAACCCTTTTTTTTCTACTTCTTCCGGTTATCCTTTTTTAATTTTGCATTTTTTTCGTGTCCAGCTTTTCGTAATTTCTACATAATCACTTTATTTATTATTTTCTCTTTTTTTAGTTCGTAACTTTTGTGCTTCTTTTTAAAAGTCTAATTTTCGGTTAAATAATAATTTTTATATTATAATCATTACTTGCGAATCTTTCTTTTTTTTGCTGTTTTGGGAGATAAAAAAAGGATGGACTTTAATTTTTATATTAATTTTACTAATATACAAAAAAGGAAGAGTCCTTTTTTTACATTAATTTTTTGCTTTTGTTAGAAATTTTATATAAGATTGTAACTGTATATGGATGTACATATGTATTTAGTATTTGTTAGGTTATGTACTATAATGGTTTAATTGGTTGCAAGTTGTAAATTATTTAAATTTAACATTTATTATTTACCTGTTATTTCAGGTCTGTAATTAATTTACAGACTTTAATTTGTACTATCCAAACTATCATATGTTCAGATTCAGAGTGATCATTCACTTACAGCACATAAGTATCAAAGATGTCTCACAAAATTTATATGACATGACAGAGGTTATTTCCGCAAGGACAATGGTAAAATTTGTCTGTGTAATTTTAATTTGTTGTAATTTAATAACTACTTAAAATTTGTCTGAAGACAATTATTGATTATATAAGCATTTTAGAGAAATTTTTAAATATATTTAACAATTATATTATAAATTTCGGATATTTCATATAAACAATTTAGATAAAATACTAGCAAACTTTAAAGTAAATTGCCGAGCAATAATCTACATCCACGATTTTATACCTAAATTATTGGAAATTTTTTATAAATTCTTAACTACATAATTGATTTGATCATTAGAAACATTTTTAGCATCATGCAATCTGTTCATAAAATAATTACAATATTTAAAAATTGCAATTAAAAATTAAATTCTAAATCTTTGAGTTATTTAAAATAATAATTATAGAAAATCGAAAACATCTTGTAACATTCTGTTATTTTGTGACAAATCACTAAAACTTTTTGTAATTTCTTAATCTTAATATGAAAACCCTTATTTTCCTTGCAAAATTTGAAATTAAATATACTCGTATATCAATAAATTAACACATTTTATTCAAATCGTGATAGAAATGAAATGTTACAATGCCACGAATTTCTTAATTAATAATTAAACTATAATATTATTTCCATTTTCTTCACAGCAAAAATAAAATAATTTTATATTTTTCAACTTTTAACCCTTTATTATAAAATGTCATTTCACACATTTTCCTCCTCCTCATTGAAAGAAACTGATTTCTTATATGCATAATATAAGATATTTCGATAGTACGTAAATAATGTAAATAACATTTTATTAAAAATGTTAAACATTAAAACATTTTTATGTTTTACAATTTCACAAAAAAAAAATAATACAGATTTAACATTGAATAATTTATATAGAAAGGGTTGTTATTTAAACTGTTCTTTTAGAAACAGTAAAAATTTACAAAGAAAATGTTGAAAGGGTTGTTTAAAAATTATTATTTAAAGATGATAAATGTGGTGTGTATTTAAGATGAAAATTTTTTGGGGAATAAAATTAAGGGATGATACTGAAGATATAAAAAATATTGATAGTACTGATTGGATAAGATTTTTCGTGAAATGGTAAAATTTTAAGGTATATTATTGTGTCGTTTTGTAATAGTGAAAACTCAATATTTTATGATTTAATGTAAAAATTGATTTTTAAGTCCTAAGTTATAACTTTCTATGCTCAATAAGTATAATCTTAAGTTTCCGGAAAATTATTGACTATTAAAATTTTATTTTTGCTAATATTAAAGAATTTGAAGACACATTTAAACCTTTAGGAACTATTTTAATTAATAAAATTACTGAAAACCTCACATATCATTATAAGTTTTAATTCGTATTCGAATTTATATCAAGTTTTGCACAATTTTAATCTACCTACACAATTAATTTTCAAAAAAATTTAATCATTTGCCATTATCAGGAATTATTAAATATTATAATATTGCCAATAAACCACAAATTATTTATCCCATCCCTTAATCAACTATAGTATATAATATGGATTTTATTGTAAGATTTGTTTGACGACATACTTTACAAAAATATTACAAGATAAAATATGTTAAAATGTTTAACAAAATCTGTTCTTTTCTTATGTATATTTTTTTGTAAAGCAAAATGATTCATTTCATATTTAACATTTTCTTATATTTCTATATATAATTTCCATGTAAAAGATTGTTGTTATTTATTTTTTATTTTGTAATATTTAAGTAAAAATTTATTTTATGGATTATTTAATGAAATATTTTACACAAGATAAATTTTGTACAAATTGTTTCATTAATTTTTATTATGGATTGAACATTAAAGAAACAATTTAATTATATAAAAATCCAAAAGGTTCATTGATTTTGATAGATAATTAATTGACCGACTAGTATATTAACAAACCCTGACTTTAACAAAATAGATTTTGTCTAAATTTTGGTTGAAACTTAGAGCATCTTGATATAGGAATATTTTTCATGTTATGACTAATTTTTACTTCATTAAAGTTTTACATAACTTTTTCCTACCAACAATGTGATAATTTTAAAGAGTATTTAATTTGAAACAAAGTTTAGAATTTAAATAAGTTGAAAATAATTTTTACAATGTTACTTGTAGATTATATTTGAGATTTAAAAATAAATCTTAAACACAAGTTCAACCAATGGACAGAAAAGAAAAATTTGTAGAAAGTCCAAAAAATCTATAAAACTTTCAATTTTATTTAAATTTATGTTTTCGAAAATCATTTTGATTATATATTTATCCTATAAACAAACTATAAATTTAAAATTATATAAAAATGAAATATATAATTTCATATTTTTTTATAATTTTTCAACAATCCAAAAAAACTTATGAAATTTAACTACAAATATAAATCCAAAAAAAAGACAGAAACAATAATCGAAATAAAAAACGAAAAAAAAAAATATGGTAACAAGATAAATTACCCCCAAAAGATAAATACTGTCAGGCACTGAGTATATATATAAAAAAAAATAGCTTCACTGAAATTATTATGTATATGGATAATAAAAATCAAAATGGCATAATCCGGTAAACAAAAAAACAGAAACAAAATAAATATTCTACACTAACTAACTATATATAAACTTCCTATAAATATGACAATACATATACAATAAACATATTCCCACAGCCAATATAATTTTTCACGAAAAACAACATTGGAGGCTATACCACTAATCTAAACGCAATCATCCATTAAATCACAATTTCCGTCCCTTATGTATGTATATAAAGAGGCAAAAGTCTCCAGGATATACGATAATAATAAATACTAGAAAACAGAGAAAAAAAAATATTATTATTATTTTTGTGTGTATTTGGTTAAACAACCACTTAAATACGAAACAAAAAAAAAAATATATAATATACAAAAACAATCATAATATCATCAGAAAATATTTTTACACCGCCGTGCTCCATGGTTCAGCCTAAAACCTCCACACCCTAATCAATCCCCACTCATACAAATATTTATATCTGTATTAAAACAAATTGCTTACGTACGGTACGAGTGTATAGAAACAAAAAACAAGAAATTGGAGTTTTTCCCTTCATCATCCCCGAAAAACATTGAAAAAGGATAATAATCACGTGTATATCATATCATTTTTTTTCTGATATACAAACAACGAAATTATGATCCTAGAAAAAAAAAACAATCCTTTAAATATGTACCTATGTATGAGTGTTACATTCAAAAAAAGCTTACGTGATCCGCAATGGTACACAATTTTTTTTTTCTGTGAAAAGAAGAAAAATTGTAAAAATTCAAAATTGTTCTGTTTTTTTTTTTTGCAGTTGTTGTTATTGCCAGGATCAGGAAATATACACAGAACGCCAAATATAGCCATAAATTATATTTATATTGATAAAAAAAGATTTCTATTTTTGGTACATGATAAAACACACACACACACACAACACTATATCCGCCAGTGCAGAGAAATAAATATTTTGACTGTGTGTTTTTATATCCTTTTTGCACATACGAGTATAGGTAAAAAAAGTATATGCAAATATACAAAATGCATTGGTTTAGTTTTTTTGTTTGTTCTGGTTACCATTATTGGTTATATCCTTGCAAAGAAATATATACACTAAGGTAAATTTGAAATCAAAAATAGAAAAAAAAATTGATATCCTTGATTGGAACTGTTTTATTAATACTTTATAGCTTTATAAATTGGAAGAGGTTCTTTTTTTTGTGTGTGTTGGGAAATTGGAAAAAAATTTGGAATGAATGAAAAATTGAATTTGCTTTCAAATGTTCCGATGTGCATACAGAAAGGATAATGTTTTATTATACTGTTTTTTTTTCCCGATCAATTTTAAGTTCATGTTTTACCCCCCCATTTTGAATATTTTTTTTTCTGCTAGTATAGAATAAAAATTCGATTTTATTTTGTGCAATAATTTTTTTATAAAAAGTACAAAGTGTTTTAGGAAACTTAATTATTGAAGTGTAGCTCTATATGTAGTATTTCTGTGTAGCAAATTATGAATTAAAATTAAAAATTTGAATTAATTGAGGATTACCATGAAATGTAAATGAATGCGACTATGAAGCTGTAGTTGTAGAAAATCGTTTATTGATTTTAAATTTCACATATTAAAAATTTTAATTTAGACTTTATGTTCTGTTAGGAGCTCTATTAAATATAAATGATGTTGGCAAATGGTGTTTAACCTTTGAAACCCGAGTAGTATTAATATATCTTGCCAGATTATTTAGTCCATTTTTCAGTTATTGTAGCATCTTCTGATCGAACACAATTAAAATTTTATTAAATTAAAAACTACCAATTGAAAATTGGTATACATATTTACTGCTCATATTTCCATATATTTTCCTTCAATAATTTCTCATTGAACATTTGTGTCCATCCAAATTGGTCATGTGTGTGTAAAATAATACAGATTATAAAATAATTTTGACATCAGTTTATCAATTATTTTAATAAGTCTGAGTTGGAAAACAATATGTTAAATCTGGAAAACTACAATTATTTTAAAATACATTTTTCATCACAATTTTACTTCACACCCTGTATATTAAAATAAACGAAAAACTTTATAATGTTTCTTATATATGAATATGAATTTTTATAAGCTTAAAGGATAAAATAGACGAGAGAAAAAAATTTAACGAAATATACTTTTTAGAGTCACCAATTGAATATTGGGGATTTGTATTTATATGTAACTACAAATATAGTATACGATTTATATATTTTTTTTTGCTGATATCATTTATAAAAGGACATGAAAATATACAAAAATACAAATATGCAATCCTTTAATTTAGTATATAGACAATTTTTATTTCTGTATTTTGTGTATAGTTACTAGAAAAATTCATGTTATAATATTTTCAATTTTTTTTTTGACTATTCTGCAATTTTGATTTTTTTTTGTGTGTGTATCTTATATCCTTTTTTTTGCAATATTTCCGGTATAAATTCAATTTTAGTATACAAAAAAAAAATAATACAATTTAACAATGTCAGCAAAATTTTTATGATTTTTTATGTTAAAAAATGGCGAAAAATAGAAAAAAAATTTTATTAAACTCTTATAAAAGAAAAATGGTTAATAATAATTTAATTAAATAAAAATATTTAAAAATATTATGGAATTTTTATTTTTCTTGATTAATATTTTAATACTTTTTAAAATTTTATTCAAAAATATTATTATCCTTATTTGATTAAATTTTGTTTTTTTTTGTACTTGGTGTTGTTGTGTATTGTTTTTAGTCCCCAAAAATATAAATTTTAATCCACTCCCTTTTTTTTTACATAAGTCCATTTGTATAATACACAAATACTAATGCAATATGATAATATAATTGAAGTTTATCATTTTTTTTTTGTACTTACTTAATTTTCTTTTTTTTTCCGCAACTTGTCATCCCATCATAAGTTCGAAAATTTCGTCCTCTTTATTGTTTAAATTACTCAACGCGGCAATTTTACGGTGTAGTTGTTTCAGGACTATGGGAATTTTTCTCGTTCTTCTGTTACTTCTGCTGTTACTGTATTTTAAATATTCATTATTTTGGTATGACCAGTGTACATTTTGCAAATTAGGATTTTATGTTACAACGCCGCCATTTATATGAATGACCCTTTTATCAATTTCATTCTAGAGTTCACTATCTTTTGGTGGACATTAAATAACTTTGGTGTGGGCATTTGCTACATTAAATTTTCATATAGAAAAAAATATATTTCAGCAAAGTTTGTTAAACCTCCACCTGGTTAATCAATATTAAATTTTTACCACATTCAACACTGAATCTAACTTTTTCAAGATATCCCAATTAATAATATATCAGAAATGTACTTGAAAACAGACAGACAGACAGAAAATTGTTTAGTGATATTAAATTTCATATAAAAAAATTATCCTTTAAATTTTTTTCTCTATATTTTTCGTATATAATTTGCATACATTTTACCGATCTCCCTAAATCCATTTTGTATAAAAAAAAAAATACAAGATAAAAATTATTATACTATCCACCCGCGCTTTTCTTATACAATTGGTTTAAATTTAAACAAAAAAACGGAGGGGTAAGGATATAAAATTAATATATCCTTTTTGTTATCATAATATAATATTTTACCTATAATAAATTTTTTTTTGTGTTTTTTTTTTTGGTATTTGTAGATTCTATGTCCTTTGATCCTGGTGCGTTATTTTTTTTTTCTAGATATATTACTTATTATTTAAGAAATATTTTCATTGAGTGTTGTTCATTTGCAATTCGTAATAACCACAAGAAAACATAAATTCCTTTTATATTCGTTTTGCTCTGTCACGTTTTATTTATATATAAATTTTAGTAGTCCTTTTTTGGTATAAGGACTTGACTTTTAATATATAGATGGAGATATTTTTTTAGAATATAAAATTATTTTGTCTTGTTTTTTTAGAGAAAATAATAAACAATTCTTTTTGGTATATGTAACAACAAAAAATACAATTTCTTTTTAAGGACTTCTTTATTTTAGTGTGTAAGTAATACAGAAAAGTCATAAAAGCAGCAGGACATTTTTATCTTATTTTTTGTTTTGTGTAAATAAAAAGTATAAATTGAAGATACTATAAATACACCACTGTATATATTTTGAATAAATTTACTTTTTGGAAAAATCAAGAATATTTTCATTTTATGTTCTCTTGACTAGCTCAATTGTCCTGTTTGTCTTTTTATTCATTTTTTTGTTTGTTTAATTTGAAAATGTATCTTAAATTTTTTATGTAATAAATTCTTTTTCTTAAGTTTTTTAGTCATATTTATTTTTTATTCTAATATGTTTTTTTACACAGAATTTTTTTCTTGTGTTGTTGTTGGGAAAATTATATTTATATAGTGTAACAAAATACAATTTATTTTAAGGATTGTAAAGGTGTAGGTGGTTTGTGGGTGTGGAAAAATTCACGGTAGCAAAAATGTCAGCACTTTGTGTAGCATAAGAAAATAAAAAAATTGATGCTATAAGGAGAAAAATTAAAACAATCTTGACAACAAGAAAAATAATAACAGTTTGACACTTCAGGATGAAAATTTATATATATGCATTAAAAATGATAATATTTAGTTGAACGTTTCAATGTTCTTGGTGTGAGTGGGGGTAAAAATTGAAGCATTTTTGTGAAGAGGGATTATAAATACCTTTGTATAAGGACATTAAATATTGTAATCTTGTTGGAAATGAAATGGTGAATCAAATAAAAAAATTTTTAGATACAATGATGCGATGATTTTTGGAAATATTTAATCACTTTTTGTTATGAGTTATTAAGTTTTCTTGACACCAATTATTAATGCTAATGAAATGATGAACAATTTCGATCCATGTAGTAAAAAGTGTTTTTTTTTTTATTTATAAATCTAATCTCGAGATAGTTTAGTGATTTTTAAAATTTTGAGTTTTTATTATATCAAACGAATAATATTTAAATATTGTTAATTTCAGAGAGTTATAAGTGAAATAACAAAATTAGATGAATTATTATTCTTTAGAAATCTGAATTAAATTTACAAACTTTTATGCCATCTTTATAATTCAAAAGTTTACCCAAAATTTATCAAAATCAGGTGAAAAATTAAAGAAATATTATTCAATTGAAAAAAAATATTATTAAAGTGAAGAAAAATGTATAATTGAATAAATTAATATTTAATTAAATCAATAAAATATAAAAATTACTGTCCTTATTATATATGGACATGAAAATATATATATATAGAAAATATAGTCTGCATATAGACCAATGACATTGTTAACACAAAATTTGAATAATTATAATAAATAAATTTAATTTTTTTTTAAATAAATAAATTTAATTTTTATTTCATAATTATTGCGATAAATTTATAAATATATATAAGTGTCATTAAATATTCAAAAATTTAATATTTGCGTATTTCTCAACAATCTACAATATATCCCAAAATATCCTTTCTATTAATTCCACTCATATTCTTGAGCACATTCACAATATGTTTAACGAACAAATTTTTAATATGCGGCGAATTTTATTTATTTTCCTCTCACTCAAATTTTATGTAGCCATAATTTTATATTAATGTTGAATTTTATATACCAATCAGTGTTGATATTTCAAAAATTTTCAAAGTACTACAAAGAGTAATTTGAAAGTACTTTTTTGGTGCACAGAGTACTTTTTTTTAAATATAAATAAATATTAATAATTTTATTACCACAAGCATTTTTAATGTTTTTTTAATGCTATATTCATTTGATATATAATCATAATTTAACATTGGCCGAAGAATGTGGCAAAAATTAACATTGGCCGAAGAATGTGGCAAAAATAATACGCCTTGTGCCTAAGACGGCATTTACATTGTATATTTATAGCACTATTTTAAGCACTAAAACTGGAACGTCAAATTCTTTTCGACTTATATTTACTTTCATATTTTCTTTAGCGAATTTTGACAGTTATTATATAATCAAAATATAACAACAGAAACAGCGGAAAACATAAACTAATCATAACTTATGCTACTTTCAAGGAAAGCGGTCATATGTAGGCGAAATAAATGCAATTTTATTTTCTAAATTTTAGGTACATAGATTACTTTATAAATGTTAAATTTTATAATATAAGTTAAGATTTTAAAAAGTAAATTTATTTGATTTTTTTTTAGTAATTTTTTTTCATATTAACTAAAATAAAAACAAAATCATTTTTTTATTTAAAAAAAAAATCAAATAAAATATTTAATAAACATTATATATATAAATATATATATATATATATATTTTTTTTTATATATATATTTATACAGTCATAATAAGATTTTATATTAAAAATGTAGCAAGGTACTTTTTGACTCTCGAAAGTACTACGGCACTTTTTCATTGCCGAAAGTACTACAAAAAGTACAATTGTACTACAAATATCATCACTGATACCAATACAATTTTATTTAACATATCGAAAAAAAAACAACTAAAGGCGGAGTTAATAAAAATTTAACGAACATTTTATATTTCATTTTATTATTTTTTTTTTTTTCGTTTAATTTCCCCTTAATTTCTTTTTACAGTGTTTCTAAAAATGTTTTTTATTTTCACTCAATCGTAATTTTTGTTGTTGTATGAATTTCGGTTTCATAAAAATTCTTTAATTTAATTTCAAATCTTTATTAAAAAATATTTATGTAAGAAAATTTTAACTGAAAATTTTATAAAAAAATTGTAGTTACATATAAATTTCCATATATTTTTAAGTATAGTAAATATTTTCTATTGTGCAATTTTCTATTTGTGCAATTTTCTTTTTTATCAATAATTTATATAGGTACCAAAGAATTTACCGATTATTTTTTTTGTACAATTTCTCTGAATGTGGAATGTAAAAATAATATAATTTCCCCTCCGAAAAAAGGATGTGTGCATTCACAAATTGAATTAGTTCAAAAAGAAATGACTTCGATTCCAATCAGAAAATTTTGAAATATATACACAAGAGTTAAAATTTATGTTTTTTTCTTCTTCAATTTTCATTATTTTTGTTACTGCTTTGTTGTTGTACATTTTCCAAATGCATAAATGTAAAAATTTTCTCTTCTCACACACACATTTAAATAAGCAAAAAAAAAATTTTTGTATTAAAAAAATTTCCTTATGAATAGAAAAAAAAAAGACTTCAGAATTTTCTTTTGAGTTTGTCTGCAACTTTGTTCTCCTATATGTAAAAGATATTCTATTTTATTTTCTACTTTTAGCTTTTCCGTTTATTTCGTTATCCTTTTTAAATTTTTTTTTTCTGTATGCGAATAATGCACAAAAATCTTAACAAATAAATTCAAACAGAAAAAAAAATGGAAAATTCTTTATGTATTATAATATGTACGTATAAAAAAAATATTAATTTTCCTGTATTATTGTTAGGAATTTTTTTTTTATGAGAAAAAAAAAATGGAAATATTAAAAAGAAAATGTATAACAAAAGAAAATTTTGTATTTTACTGAGCTAGTATTTGTTAAGGCTATATAAGAAAGAGAGGTTAAAAGGGAGTGGAACTGAATGAATAAGAAAGATGTACTTATAAGTTTCTTGTTAGACACAATTGTCGAACAGGAATCCTTTACGGAGTTTATATATTTTCTATGTTTTTTTTACTTCATTTTTTTTGTTTGTTTTGCTGTTGTTGTATGTTTTTAATGTACAAATGAGTTCGTTTGCCATCCATCAAAACAATGTTTAGAGGAGATGGAGAGAGAGAGAGAGAGAGACAGTGTTATTATACTTAGATTGTTGCTTATATAAAAAGGATTCATATTTTTTTATTCGATATATTTTTATCCGAATTGGAATGTGAGATGGAATCATTCAGATTGGAAATTTATTTACTTATAGATTTTATATTATATCAATATTTGTCACTCTTTACTTTGTCCCTAAATATAACAGGTAACAGAATAACTGTTGTTTGGTTATTCCTAATATAAAATTATTGAATTGGATTCAAAATTTCAAGGATACATTGATAAATGTGTAGTAAATCAAGTTTTAATAAATATACTTAATTATATGTTAAATTTTTCAAATTATTTTCAATTTAGATAAAATGAGCTTTTCTAGATAATTGAATTATCAAATAAAATTGATATAAGTTACAATTATTTTTTGAAATATTCAGTGCTCTAAAGGAATTCATATAAGGACGGGAACTGAAATCCTTAAGAAAATAAATAATTTTCTAAAGATTATGATCTTATTAAAACTAGGTTTTCTTAAGCTTTTCATAGAATATTTAAACGGATTTATTGTTACCTTGACCAAGGCACTTTCATATTAGAAAATGTCTGTTTTACATAGAATACTTACCCTATTATCATCTGGACAATTATTGTTGTATAACATTATCTGTTAGAATTTACTTCGTATTTCTGTTAAATGGATGTAGCCTATTAGCAGAAATTATAATAAATTCTTTGTTAAACAATTTATCCATTTCGAATTTCGATTAAATGACTTTATAACCAATTTCCGATATATTCTTTTTCCTATATACTATAATGAAGTTAACCTCATTTCCTCCAAATCCTAGTAGTTATATGTTTATATAAAATGTTATTTGTTCTGTTACTCAAACCTTCACCCTCGCTGGATTATACTATGTATATACAATTTTGGTTTTGTGGTTTTTTTACCAAGTTTTTTTTTCCTCTGGCGCATAAATGAATCCTTGTACTCCTTTTACTTTTAGCAATCCTAGTTATATGCTTATGTTCTTCCTGATATGAACATTGTATGATTTGGGGGGTTGGTGTTTTATTTTTTTGCCGGAATTGCTGTTTTTTTATCATCATCCTTTTTTTTTTATATTATATTTAATTCAACTTTTTTTTTATCCTTCTTTTAAAGAATTTTTTTCATTTTTATTTTAACCACATTTTTTTTCTGTGCTCATATTTTTCATCATATTTTTTTTTGTCTGGGAAACATGGAAAAAAAAAATCTGAAAAATTCATATTGGAAAATATTAGAAAGAAAAGTTGGTTTTTTTTTTTGGTTCTTTGGTGGAAAATTTTTTGAATGCAGAAACTAAAACGCGAATTGGTAGAATTTAGATGGTAGATGGAGTAAGGGTGTTTTTTTAAGTTGTGAAAATGATGTTTTAAAGTTCTTTCAACGCTATGCTTAAAAAATGTCATCTTTTTTGTCTGATTATATTTTTTTTTTGGAAAATTTTATTATATTCTTTAAACTTGTTTTCGCCATCATTTTTTTTTTTTTTTATTTCTTTGCCCATGTTTTACGAAAATTCAATGTGTAAAGAGAATAAATGTACATCTTAAAAAAAAAGGAAAATCTTTATTGTGTTATATAGAAAATGGTGGAAAAATCAATAATTTATGGAAGAGAAAATCAAATATAAATGTTTAAATTAAGAATTTTACATTTAAGGATATTAAATTAATTGTAACACTATAATTAGTTGGTAATAAATGGAAAAAATTAAATTTGATAAATTGGAAAATTTGAACTTTTGAAATAATTGTTTGCATATTCGATAAAATAATGATACATGTAACTTGCTCACTGTTATTTGTATATGAATAGCAATTGGAATAAGGATATATTTTCTGAAAATCACCCCAAAAATATTTAGGCATTTCCATAATTAGACGAAAGCTGAGATGAATTCGGTCACACACTTCACCAGATTACAAAAAATATTGAACAGCAATGGAAATACCTAAAATATTAATAAGTCTAACAGAAAAGATAAGTATGATTCGCTCTAAAATGTGCCAATAAAACATCTAAAATGCGGGACTAAAATGAGCTACTATCAGTCTAAAGCCTGAATTTATATAAACGAAACTTAAAGTTAAGACGGTTTCGTTTATAAATTCGGGCCTAAAATTACGATTTTTACTTTTATTGAAATGATGTTGGCTTAATTTAAAGCAATCTAAGCTACAGATTTAATAACAAAATGAAAAATTTACAATATTTACTTCATTAAAGTTCAGCAAATCATGCAAACTCACCATTTTAAATTTTTAGAAAAACTTAATTTGAAATTTTTTCTATTTCTTTCCACAAATAAATTCAATTGAATCTTTTTTTAAAATAAAATCAACATTAAAATTATACAATTATTTATATATATATTTGTGTAATGCCCAACAAGTTAATTCGTTCAATTAAACCAATTAAACATCACATAAATTATCCATCAAATTGGTTTTTAGTGTATATATAGAGAAGAGATAATAAAGAAGAAAAAAACCATGGTCGTCGCATATTTGCTCGCACACATTAATTTATTACACTATGTTTTATGTGTGTACCACTACAATATTTAAAAAAAAAAACCAGAAAGATACAAAACTGGACAAAATAAAGATACACAGAAAAAGCCAATATGTATTTATATTTGAATATTCCTTATTTCTGGGACTGCTGCTGCTGGCTAGATTCTGTTTGTTGCTATTTATATATGTTTAAAATAATGTTTAAAAAAATAACCTTTAGTGTGCAGTAGTGCAGTTGATTATATATTATTTAAATATTTTGTTACAAGGTAAAATTTACGTTTTTCATGTTGTTAATTTTATATTTTATACATATTTTGCGATTAAGCATTGTAAAAAAATATGTGAACGTTAAATAAATATTGTTAGTTATAATAGAAACATAGATTTCTCGGTTATATCTTATGAAAATTATACGAAATTTAATTTGATTTTTTAGTTGCTTCTATTAATTTAATATAATATAAAGAAACTTTTTTGTTTATAATGATCTTTTATACATAGAATAGTTTTACATAAGTTTCACAGTAGCTTAACGACTAACCATATAACAAAATCTCGTGACTAAAATCAATTTTTTATCCTTATATAGTTTGGTGTTCGATAAATAAATTATATTTAATTTCAATACGAAAACTAATTAAGTGAGGTTAAAATTTAAACAAAGATGAACTTGTTTTTGTTTTAACAATATTGAAAGAGAATATGGAGGGGTGCGTAAAAGAAAAATGCGATTCACTGAGTTAAAAATAAAATAGGGCAAATAATTTTGACTAGATAATTGAACAGATGATTTAGGAGCGCGTACCTTGTTCTTATAGTTCGAAATTTCAATTGGTTTACCTAGTTTTTTCTTGTTAGTAGATTACTTAATTATTAATTTTAACATTTTGACAATATGCAATATATGCCATATCATAATTATTACAAGGATTATTGAACGGAGAGGAATAGCATGTTTGTATTTAGAAAGTGGGACATTTAAATAATGAAATTAATGACAAGCTGCACAAGATAAATGAATAACGTTCTTAAATTTGGTATATTCAATAATATAATATAAATATGTATTATTATTGCCGAAATAATAATACAAACCTTCGCTATAGAAATTAAAGTCAAGGACTGCAAAGGTCAACACAAAAATCAACCTTGTAGATTCGGTAATAAAATAATCATTTGTAATGCCAAAGTAAATTAATTAATGATATATAATTTTTTTTTATCGTGAGAATTAAATATTTATCAATTATTTATTTTTGATTTGAATAATAATTTTAATATTTATATATAATATTCACTCATTGATTATCTAAAATTGGCGCCGTGCCATCAGCCCACATAATTAATTCAATTTTCATATATTAATATTATATATATATGTATTTTTTCAAAGCTTATTAAATCTAAAAAGGAAACAATTAGATTATATCACTTGAACAATGCCAAAAATATTGAAGCAAATACATAAAATCTCTATAAGCATAAATTTTTTTCTTATTATTGAATTCATCAAAATCGTTTAAATAAACTCTGGCGTCTAAAATCCGCCATAGTTTTTTTTTTTTTAGTTTCATTTGAAATATAAAATTGCAACATAAAAAACAATAAAAAAAAAATATATATTTATTTATATCTTTGTAGCTATTGGTGCGGCGGGATGAAATGTCATTTGATAAAAAATCTCATTATTTTTCATGTTCAATTTTATTTCTATATATAAAAATAAAATAAAACTTCGAAAAAAAAAAAAACGAAAAGGGATGGGTCCATTTCATTTTCAACCAACAACCCAACAATGCTCGTTAATATACCAAAATAAAAAAAAAAAATCTGCCCATAAAATAACTTGGATTGTTGTTTTTTTGTGTGTGTCTTAAAACATACCGCGGTAACATAAAGCAACATAATATTTATTTATTTCACTTTTTTTTTTTTAAATTGCCTGGAAATAAACATGCTAACTTTTTAAAGCCATCCAGAAAAAGTCTAAAGTGAGCAGCAAAAAATTGACTATCAATGCTTTTTTTTATTATTATTATTAAAGTTAAAGATACCAAAAAGGGTTTTTTTTTTGTTAACTTGTTTTGTTTCTGTTGGAAAATATAATTTTCTAATCGACAATCCACAAAGATAAAAAAAAAAAAAAGATACATGGAAATCACATTCAATAATTTTTTTTTCTGTTGAAATTTTAAAATAACATTAAAGCGGACATTTTTGATTCGGTTTTTGTTTTTGCTGTTGATCAGAATGCAATCACACAATTTAACAATTTTTTTTAACATAGAATTTCGGTTTTTATCTTTTACATGTTTCCTTTATAGATATTTTGTATATATGTATAAAATTGTTTTTGTTTGTAAATATTTATAGTTTTGTATAACCTGCAGGTAAAATTAAACTATGTAAATCAATGTTTACTAATGCTAAGATATTAAAAGATTGCTCAGTTGTTTGTTTTTTTTAGTAAATTGAAAATTGTAAAAATTTAATTGAAAATTTTCATGGTTTTATAAAGGAGATTTATATATAGTTAACAATTTAGTAAAAATCTTAGTTAGCTTGTGAATAAGTAAATAAAATTTAATAGTTTTACATAATTAGATACATATTTTATAAAATGAATGTGATTTTTATCAAGGATATTTTTTAGAATTATATAATAGGAAATAAAATTGTATAATCCTTTTAGAGTTTAATAAACTAGAATTTTTCTTAAATTTAATTAATTATTTATTATTATTTAATAATTATTAAATCATTAAGGAAAATGTGATAATATAGAAATGCATATTGATATATTGTTAACTAATTTCATTAAAATTGCCTTAAATGAACCAAATTAAAAAACTGATAATTAATTAAAGTAAGTTTACTGATTTAAACTTCAGATTATATTTATTGTTCAATTTTATCAATTGGACATACACTAATGAATTAATTGAATCATCAGCTTTATTCAAACTATGGTAAACTATTGATTTTTCAATTTTAACTTCTTCTGAAATTTGAATTACCTTAGCTTAAATTTCATATGCAACGAATTACAATCAATTTATTAATTATTTGTAGACAATTTTAATTGAATTATTTTCTTCTTGGACTTAACAGTATTTTTTCTTAATAATTTTTTAGCGATCAGAGATTTTAAAAGTATTATGAAGATTTTCGGACCATGAAACAAAACGTCGGAAATTTGATTATCCTAAAAAAACTTCCATATGTATGTAATTCTTTAGTTGGATATATTAATGTTTTTACAAATCTTACGATAATTTTTTAAGTATATATATTATATTTACAAACCTTGTTTGTAGATTATGTTTCGGCAACATATATAAAAATCCCACACAAATATATTTTTTTTTATAATAATAATCATCAAAATATAAAATGCAATCAATAAAATATCATGATGATAGCAATATACAAGTAAGAAAATAAATTATCTATACCTTATGCAAATGTTCTTTTATGTTTCTTACCATAATATAAACAACATAGAACCTATAAATATTTTTAATATGTTTTTCTCATTAATTTATGTTTAACCTCAATTAAACATTAAAAATTGTTTTTGCAAACAAATATTATGTATATATAAAGTTTTGTCGGTGTGTTCCTTTTGACATTCAAATCAACCAAAAGAAATCCAAAATAAAATAAATTTTAGGTATATAAAAACAAAAAGATACGATCAAGGAATAAAAGGAATTTCATGTCAAATCATTTTTTTTTTTATTTGATCATTTCACAAATAAAAATAAAAACTGTCGAATAATCTTGTAACAAATTAAAATTTTATTTTATTCTTCTAAATTTTTATCATTTAATTCGAGACGACGGGATTATAGTTAAAGTTTATTTTTTAACAAGAAGATTTGACAGACTTTACTAAATTTACTAATAGTATATTATATTGAAATCCTTTGTAGTGATTTAAAATTTAACGATTTTAATGAATTTCCTTCAAATATTTTGAAATTTTAGTATATAGTTTTATTTAAATTTTTATTCGTATAATAAAATTGGATGAAAAAGTTTAATTATAATTAATTTCCTTTGATCTTATGTATTCTTTTTGAACTATTAAAATAAGATCAAAAATAGTTGTTAGGAATTTTTTTACTATAAATTTTATTTGAATTATAATTTGATTGAATACAAAATGATTTCTGAAAATTAGGTAAATAAAGAATCAAATTTAAACTAAATATATTTATAATCTTTTAATTTACGAATATGTGCTCAAAATTTAAAGTATAAACTATTGACAAGAATAGTTTAAACTAACTAAATTTAATATATTATTTAAATAATCAAAAACTGACTACATTTTGGACCTTAACCTTTTCTTGTTCAATCACTATAACATCAATCAAATTGTAAATTGATGTAATTTAATTACAATATTTAAAAGAAATTCTTTCGAATCGTTCATTCGAAGTTTTACACTATGTTTTTATGCTGTTGGATATTTTAAGAGCAGCCATAGACAAATTTTGTCTAAGTGAAGATTATATTTTTTTGGGGCGATGTCAAACCAATTCAAAATATTGGCAAGATTTTAGCATTTGTGTATTTTAAAAATATTTTGTTATTTAATTATAAACATTAAAGCATTCTTGTATGTCATGTTAAATTAGGTGTTTGGCAATTCCAATAAACAAGTAATAAATTTAAAAAGAAATATCATATATATACGTAAATAAAATGTAAATTACAATTTAATTAATGCCATTAAGTTGAAAGTTCACATAAACATTGCTTTAATTTCGTTTTATACAAAATATAAAATTTCTTTTAATTCATTGAAAGTTATTTCGAAACGAAAATATTTGTCGAAATTGTATTGGTTTTAGAGAGCAGGGAAATTAAGAAGAAGATATAGAATGCAAATGTTTGTTAAGATATAAATAGAGTAAAATTAATGTAAAACTGATAAAAGTTTAAAATAATTATACATGTAAAATTAAACAATTTATTATTTTATATAAATTTTATAAACTTTCTATGGTTTTTTTTTTTTGTAATGAAAATTTCATTCAATTTAATATCAGTCAAGGGTGGAGTGTTTTTATTACATTTTTCAATCTTTTTGTTGAGTTTTGTTGCAAAAAAAAAAATCTTTTTGGAATTAGAACCATTAAAGGGCATAAAATGATCAATATTTAGAGACAGAATAGCGACTGAAGTTAGAAAATGGTGCAGAAATGCTAAGAGGAAACTGTTAAATACAAATTTCGACAATTCAAGAAATGGGATTGCAATTTAGACTGTTCTTTGAAGAAAGTCTCAAAAATTTGAAATGTGTTATTAATATGTCAAATCAATATTAGCAAAAATTTCATGATACTCTTTTCTATCAAATTTAAACTCATATCGAATTTAATATTGACATATCTTGAATAAAACTCATTACAAAATTCAATACATATACATATATATTCAATTTTTAACAATCTACCTTAAATTAGATTATTATTATTATTATTATTTGTTCAATTTAAAGAAAATGATCTTTAAAAAAAATATAACATGGTAATAAGAAATGGTCATAAGTTTTGTTTCAATATCGTGTAACATGAGTTTCTACTTAACAAATTTTGCTTGTCCTCCTTTTGTGTGCTGTGATGCGTAATTTTTATATTTTTTTACATATTTTTAGTTTCGATAATTTTTCACTTATGTAAATGATTAAAACAAAAAATAAATAAATCGTGTTAAGAAAAAACTATAGGCGAATTATTTAATGTGTGTTAAAGCATATAATTTTTTTACATACATAAATATTTTTTTTTTTCGTTTTTACAAGTAAAGAACTATCGAAATAAAAAATATAAAATATTAAATAAAAACAAGCGGCAATAATTTAAAATTTTTAGCTCAAAGACAAGCGCACACCTTAAATAATTTATGTTATACAAAATTCAATGAAATTAATTTACACTGTTAAATTTTCGGACAGAACATAGAGTTGAAGTGGTCATGAGGATGTTTAACATGCATGGAAGCTGGAAAATGGATGTGAAAAACAGATTTAAATGGCGAGTCACTTACTCAGCTTTTCTCATTTGAGCTGATGTGTCGAATAGTTAATGAGATTATTCTACAGAATGACTCCCTCTCTTCAGCTTAAACTATAATTATTCGATATTTATGATAACAAATTATCAAAAATTAATATCTATTTTTATACAGTGTATGCCATACTTAAATTATTAATATATTAATTCAGAAGCGAAAAAATTAACATTAAAAACCTCTCGGTTGAGTTAACCACTGCTGAGTGATATACATAATACCAGGGACCACAAACAAAAAAAACGACACAAAAAATCATCATCAATTGTCACACCTCTACAAGCACATTATTATCAGAAAAAAAAGACAACTTTTTGTTTCCCCATAAAAATAATAATTTACTTGTTATTTTATGCTTCTGTTTAAGAGAGAATATAATATTTAGTAATCTGGCCTATAAATAAACGTCATCAGTTTAAATATGAATATGATTTATGCTTAATGCACTGTAAATTCGTTCTGGTATAATTTATCAAATCAAAAGCATAAACAAACTTTACACACTCCTTTTGCCTACAATCTCATTTAATCCTCAATATAACATTTCATTTTCAATGTTAAATTTTATAAACAAATGTTACACACAAAAGTTATCAACTCTATTCTGACTAAAGATCATTTATCCTTATTGAAAATTATAATGCCTCATATACATGCTTTAGAGAAAATTTTTGTAATTTTGCTTTTATATAGTTCTAACCTCCCTAAGGATTGTGTTTAGAATGATGATTTCATACTTTTCTACATCTTGTTCGATTATAAGACATCCTATGCATTAGTTTTTGTTGGATTGCTGATATGTTTTAGATATAATGGTTGACCAAATTGTACGTTCATTTGACCAGCAATAATGGTCAACCACATACCACTTTTACATTATCAACATTTTCATTTTCACTTTTCATAACTCTTCAATCATATTACTTTCTAGTTCCACAGCTTTCTAACTCCACCGACATTGTTAACATTTTCATTTGTAATTTTCGCTTTTAAGGGAAAGATAGTGTAGTTGAACAATTGTAATGAAAAACTGGGTTTGAAAAATTGCATTTTTACAAATTTTTCGTTCAGCATTTTATTTTGCCCTTTCTTTTTTAGGTTGCAAAAGACTAAAAAATCTGACACGAAAATCTCGATAATGTAAAAATGGTCAGAGAAATAACTTCCAAAAAAACATTGATTTTTTTAATACATAACTAGATCATTTTCCATTTTTTTTCTATGTTGTTTTGCACCAGGATTCACAAAGAAAAACTTACGTTTAAACCTAAAAAGTATCTTTTAGATATGAAGGGTTTTTTTATTTTTGAAGTTATATGAACAAATCTAAAGGATTTCAGAATTACATAAGTTAATGATGATATTTGCTCTTATAGATTTCTAAATCTAACAAAAGTATAAAAAAAATCCATTATTTTTCATTAAACTTTTTTTTCTTGAATGATGTACACAAGTGGGGTTGGTGGGTGTTTATGTATAAAAATGAAAGTGACAGAACAGGTTATATGTCGACATGAATTTTGACAAATGAGAGAGGCTTGGTCAAGTATATATTTTATAGTAAAACGCGTGTTATTTATATTTTTCATTCCCCAAATGATATTATACAAAAGGATATCCTTTTTTATATATGTATATACCAGAGAACACTATTCATTTTAAGTGACAATGAATGTAGAATATATACGTAATTATATCAAATGATGCCTTGTTTGTTTATTTGGTATATATAAAAGTATTTAAGGTATTTTTCTCATTTCTTTTCGAATAATATTTTTTTGTTTTTATTTATTTTTAAGGGAATTGTATTTATACTATTTTTATGTTGTTTTTCGTTTATTTTGTTGTGAAAACATTATTAATTTCTCTTGAGAATTCTTCATAATTCCTGATGAATATTTTCATTCATATAAAATAAAATAAAAGAATTTGTTAGCCTTAATGATTATAAGACCATCTTTCAGATGAATTATGACCATATTCACAGTAGCTGTCATTGCTCAAACGTGCCAACCGCACCGGACATTTATATACTCACCCCCCAAACAAATAAATGTAATTTTTATTGATATAAATTACATTTCTTTTTGGTTAATCGATGAGGTAGTTTTTCAAAAAGATTTCATTCTTTATTTTTTTTTGTGGCAATTTATTTGTATACCATATATTCATTTAGAATTGAATATTTAGGGTTAATTTTACCCAAGGATGAATAGTCCTTTTTCTATAGTTTCTAAAGAGCAAAGTGCAATAAATTATATTTAGTTTTAGTTATATTTTATAATTGATGTTCTTGGATTTTGTATTTTTAATGAATGTTTATTAAACTATTTTGTAAGATCCTTATATACAGAAATTGGAAGACTTGTTGAATTTTATATGTAATTAGAATGACAATAAATCAATTGAAATTATTTGGATCTGTTTATAATTTGCTATATTAAATGTAAATAATGCGGGTAAAATTGTACTATTTGATGTTGTAATCATTATTGTTGACAAATAGGCAATTATTACAGGCTCTAAAATCCAATGTAATTAATTTGAATCGTTGGAGAAACGCAAAATCCACTCTGGATACAAAACAGTAGAACGCTGTGGTTGGTATCAATTAAAAATTCCAATTTGCAATCATCTTTTAGTGTAAATTAATAAGAAAAATTGATTAGGAAAAATTGAGAAGAAGAAATATAATTTCTTTAACGATAATAATTATTCATATTTGGCATTTAAAGTAATAAAATGACTAAGTCCCCGATTACTGTTGATTCTTTCTTTTAATTTATTCAATGAATTAACTAATTTAAGAGAAGCCTTCCATTTTAACAGCCTGTAAATTATATTATTTCCATCAATTTTACGATTAAATTATATATAGATACTCAATTCACTTTAGGATATTCGGAAAAGGAAAGCAATTTATGAAAATATTTTGTTGCTAAAAAAAAATTGATTTTATGTTATTTTATTTTGTATAATTTTTTCATTAAATATTTGCAATCCTAAAAGAGAATATTTACGTTATTATTACGTATCGTAATAATTCTAATATTTATTCGTAATTTCTTACTGAAATAAATATTTTTATGTTTCTAATATTTTGGTATGTTACTATAAAACTTAGACACTTGCTTACTCCAAATTATTTTCTGGCTTTGGTTAAACACATAAACCAGGTAATAAATACAATTGATAAGGGTTCCAGGATATAAATATTTTTATTTACCCCACAAAAATAAATTTTTTTTTTTTTTTGAAATGTGATTCGAATTTTTGATATGATAACAAATTTTTCTGTTTTCTCTGTGAAATGATTGCGAAATGTTTTTCCTAAAAACCAGAAATTGTGAGAACAAAAAAATATTACTTATTTCTTTATTAAAATGTTTTTAGTATATCTAAGTGAAATTTTTATGATTCCAATTTTATTTACCCAAAAAATTTTTATTATTGTACAATAATATATTTTTTTTATACGCTCGTATATGCGGATATCAAATGTTTTGTGTATGATAAGGATAATATTTGATTCTGACTTTATATATATGTAGAAGTAAAATTATGGATTGGAATGTTAACATTATTTATATAAAAATAGTAACAAATAATTTTTGTTTTAGATAGAACGTGCTTTTCCTCTGTTAATGTGAATACACAAACTTTATTAAAATATTTCCATTGCAAATTTTTTTTGTATTTCAATTGAGTGAATTTTTGTGTAGATTTTGGTCAATTTTGTTTTATTTAAAAATTTTTTTTGGTTATTTTGTTTACCAAACAATTTTAAAGTTTATTTTTAACGTCAAGTAAATAGTAGAAGGACGAGAGTTTTAATTAAATTTCAATGCTCCAAATTAGAATAGCTATATTAGCAATTGGATATTTATAGTAAAAATTTATATTACCTGCTAACATACCTATACTAAAAAATGTCAACAAATTTTGATCTTTCCAAAAAAATCAACAAATTTCAAATAAATTAAACCAAATGTTCCATTACAATCAAATTTCTTAAATATATTTAATAATGAATAAAACTTAATACTATAATATTATTTTTACATCAATTTTAAACAACCAAAATACTAATTACTTTACCCCTAATATATTACAAATCCTTTTTCTTCAATCCTTTTAATAATAATTAATATTTTTATGTATTCATAATGAACATTTTCAAAAGTTTATTTAAAAACTTTTTATGTTACAAAAACTAAAAAAAAATCTTAGCCTATGAACATAAAACACAATATTAATAAATGTTTAATTTTCCAAAAATAAAGACACAACCATTTTTTTATTATCATGTAAATTTTGTAAATCCTCAAACCGATTTAAATTATAAACTTAAAATGACAAAAACATCGAACAAAAAAAAAATTAACACAATACAAAAACTATTTCTTTTTTGGTATAAGGAAGAATATAATAAACATTTTAAAACATGGATTTAATGAATGAATGACCAAAGTTAGTCCTTGTTGAACAACACCTCATAAATGCTAGATTTTCACTTCCAAACAAAACAAAAAAAAAAAAACAAAACCAAAACTAATGCGTTTCTATTATATAAATATTTTAAGTTATTTATATAAATAATTGTCATATTCTTTAATGAAAAACCACCCCCCACAAATTATCAAAAAAAAAAACTATTATTTTTTTTGGGATTTTCCAATCTGGTACCAATGCGTATAACATAATTTTATGCCGACTTAACTTGTTCGGCTATTGTTTAAATGGCATGTTCTTTGGCCGTTTAGCCCGCAATGAACTTTAATTATAATTATAGAAATTTTATTTATATGTAAGAACATAATAAAAATATGTACATATATATATGTATTATGTATATATGATGAAAAATTTAACAAAAATACAAGGATATTTTGTTTGGATGTTTATATAGTTTTAATGACATTTTGTATAATTTTAAATGTAAAATAAGGATTTACATAAAAAAAAACTTTCTGTTTTTGTGTATATAAAATAATAAAATTAGTTTTTGAATATTATTTGTTGGATAGTTTAAATTCTTAACAACTAAGAGAGAGGTATAGAAATGGTGGAGTGGTAGAAAATTGAATTCTGAGCTGAAATTGGCTAATGATTTCCAATAGTAAAATTTGGAGTAGACACAAGTAAAAGACTTCATCGTTTCACTACTCTGCAAAAAAATAAAATAAAATATCGACATTCTCCATTATACGAAAATTTAGTGTCTATGGACGGGGAATTTTAATCATAATAAAAATATCCAATGAAAAATTTAAGATATCTTTTAATTTATAGCAAAAGTTATAGTAATAGCAAAAAAACTCGAAAAAAAAAGTCTGCAAAAAGGGACCCACCTGCTCGACGCTCTAATTTACTCAATTTTTAAGATAAAAAAGTCATACAGATTCTGAAAATAGAGATTCCAATTTTTAATTACATATATAGAACATAAATATGAGACAAAGATTTTTATATTTTTAACCAACATGAAAGAAAGAGTCCTTATGAAAGTGAAAACAAAATTTTTTTATGTTTGTTTTTTTTTGCTGTAACTTGGGCAATTAAAAGATCTTTCAATTTTGTTTGGATAGTTTTGTTATAATTTAAATTTCTCGTCGATAGATTACCAAATCTTTCTCGATTGGAGAATTTTGACTTTAAAAATAGCAAAACAAAAAACAACTTCCATTTTCAAATTGTCAAAATTAAAATAAAGCGAGATGTCTAACTGTAATGACTTGAAGTGGATGAAATTCTGATGAATTTGATAAGGTGAAACAAACTTTCAGACATATGAAACTATTTTAAAACAACAATTTAAAGCCAAAATTAAAATTAAAATGCAAAGGTAAAATATTAAAGCAGAAACTACAGAAAAATCCGATTATTGATTTAAACGATTTTTTTTATATAAATTGAGAAAAACTTTTCAAATTTATTTAGTATTTCAAATCGAGACGGAAAACATTTTGTCGTCTTATTTTTTTATAGAACACAAAAAAAGGACACCTTACAAAATTTTCATACGTGTTTTGTTCCTTGTTTCATTTAGCCTAAAGCTTTTTTTTTTTAAATTGTCTGAACATGAAAAACCTAAAAGACAAACGTAAAAAAACACAAAACAAAGAAAAGAAAAATAATATGAAAACTTGCAACAACGACAGGCACACACAAAAAAATTATCAATTTTCCGGAAACAAAGAAATATGATTCACAAAAAAAAGACGAAGAAAAATTGTGAAAACTTTTATACGATACAAAAAGTGAGACTATATTTTCATGTCCTTACCAGGCAAAAAGGCAAAAAAGAAAAAAATGCAAAAACAGTAAAGAAAATTGTTAGCAACATGGCGTCAGATGTTTAGGACTTTTCTACTTCGTTGTTATTTTTTTTTTTTTTTTGGAAGAAAATAACAAGTTTTCGAGAATTTCTGTTAAAATATTTAATTTTTTTTATGTTGTTGTATTGTAAAAATATGAAAAAAGGTGAAAATATTTTTGTAGGTTTTTCCAGTTTGAATGTGAAGTTTCTTTTATCAGAATTTTTTTTAACAGAATTTTAAATGAAAATATGTTTTTTTCAACAAACTATAAATTATTATTTTAATTCCAAGAAAAATTAATTGAAATTTCGTCATTAATTTTTTCACTGAAGAAATTTTTGAATTTTAATTGTTTTTAGAATTTTATAGGATCGAATGAAGTTGAAATATTTTAGCTTTTCGATTCCGGATTGAAATGAAAGATAAATTTTCCATTTTCAATCAAAATCTTATGAAATATTTGCAATAATTTCTAATATTTTTTACATATTTGCTCAGTCATTTTTGAAATATTTTGAATTATTTTGTGCAAAACGAAATATAATATTTATTTGAATAACATTTACCTAATATTTCAAATTCATTATTTAAGCTTTAATAAGTATTTAATTTATAGTTTCATTAATTCAATTTTTCTGTTAATAAGAGCAAATTTATCAGAACATAAATTTCACATACCAAATGCCTCAATAATCATCGTCTTTTAACAATAATATAAAAATAATTTAGTATGTTACTTTCAATTCCATTTCTGTTTTACATTCAGTGTGGCGACATCACATCAAAATAAATTCATGAAATTATTTTTAAAATGTAAATTTATTGTTTCCAAAAAAAAAGAACAATTTTTTTCTATAGAAAATTGTATGCAATTTGACTGAAGTTTTCTTCGTATATTTTAAAACTTGGTTGTTCTTGCAATTAAAGAATTTTTAAAAGAATTCTTCTGAAAAATTTTAAATTTGTCTAATTTGTGGATGAAAAAATATAAGTAAAGAATTTCTTTTTCTGGTAAGAAATTTAACAATTTACATAAAAATGAATGAATTTACATATGTTAAAAGTATAGAATTAAATTGATATTGGAATGTGTCGCAATTTAATTGAAATTTATCACACAAGAATTATTTATGTAAAAATGTTTATATTAATATATGGTTGAATTACATTTTGTGACAGGATAATTTTGTACAAAAAATTCGTTGTACAATGAATATGCAGTGATCGCATTAATTGCAATTGAAATTGCAATTTATAATTAAAAACTTTGTTAACAAAAAAAAACATAAAGACTTAGTATAAATTGTTAAACCAGTTGGCAAACAAACTCGCCCTTTCCTCCAATGAGTCAAATAAAAGTGAGACAAAGTAATTATACAGTAATACAATTAATATTAGAAACTAATCTCAAATTTATTATCCTATCTTTCCAGTTCACTGATCTATAATTGTCTTTTTAAATCGCTCTTACCAATATTTTTATTACGAATTTCTCTGAAATCTTAATAGCTATCCAATAATTATCCAATTTGAAATATCTTAAGTGAATTCACAAAAAAATAACAAGATTCAAAGTTTATTTTTTTAAATTACAGATTTTCAAAATGCTAAAATCTTCAATCGAAGTTAAAAAATGAATACAATTCCCATAAAATTGTACAAGTTATGTAAATGGTTGCCAAATAAATGTCACCAATAATCTGAATATTAGTTAGATAAAAGCTTATTTACCAGTTTGCATCTTTTTTTTTATATACATTATAATAATTTAAACAAAACGTACAAGAGACCAACAACGATATTTTTTTTTTAATTTTATCAATTTATATTTTTTCAATTAAACGATCCATGTTTTTAGCGTTGTTTGAGGTTATGTTAATGTACACCAAAATGACACAACATCAAACGTATAAAGCCGACATAATTATAACCACTGATCCAACAATTTGGTGACCATTTTGGTTAGTTGTTATTTTAAATTTGTATATAAATTATAAGAATGCAACCATAGACAGACTGGGGACGGATGATCAAACAAAGTAAAGAATATTTTGTGTTATTTGTTTTAAAATTTTATATAATTAATTAATAAAGAATATTATCGAGCAGGTTTTAAAATTTTAAAAGGAATTTCATTGGTTTATGAAATTTATTAATTACTAAAAAAAATGTTTAGATAGGATATGAAATAAGGTAAACCAGGTAGATATTAAGCTGAATTATTTGGGGAATTTTAAATTACTTTTTTTTATCAAAGAATAAAGTAGAAATTGGAGTCACAATGGAGTAAAATTATTGCACTAAGTTTACATATGAAATTTTCCACATTATTCAACAAAAATGCCTCATTCTATATTACAAAATCAGTTTTAAGATCGTTTGTCGTGATCATTCCATTAATTTTCCCAGCTTATTGATTGATTTGAATGTGTAAGAATTTAAATGAAATTTTGTAATCCTTTTCATGAAAAATTTGTATTCTTAACCGCATAAATTAAGTATAAATTATACAACATTCAAATATATGTTTTTCAAATCATCCAATAATCAAAAAGTTTGTTTTACATTAATAATAAAAAAATACCGATTCGACAAAAAAATCCATAAATCATTAAATTCAAAAAGTTACCAAAAAAGATTTTTTTACACATTCATTGGTTTTGTCGTACGTCTGTCAATAACAAAATTTACGCATTTCTTTACCCATAAACAAAAATCGACAAATAAAAATCAATTTCTTTTTTAAATTATCCACTAAAAAAATTTCATTGATTAAAGAAAAATTTATTGAAATGGTTGAACGAATTAATTATTTATATATTTTTGAATAACAAATCTCGGAACAAATATAGAAATTTGATTAAAATTTTGTATAACCGAACAGAAAAAAAAAATCTTTCAAAAACTTGCATAACTTTTTTTTTATATTATTAACAAACAATTCGTTATTTTTTTTTATCTTATTTTGAAATTGAAAAAAAAAAAAAAATTCGTTGATTATACAAAATTCTTTTCATCAAAATATTAATAATAATAAATAAATTGTAATGTTTAAGTGTTGACGCGCGATGAAATCTTAAATCATAATTATTATTATTTACAATTTTCTATTGATTCAAACAAACAACAAAAATTTCATATCTCTAAAATTCAGACATCTTCTGCAAAGTCACCTCCGCTTCGTTTTCGTGGTTACGCGTTGTCATTAATGGTAAATTGTGTTATCACCAAATAATAAAATTATATGAAAGAAGGCAAACTAAAAAAAATAATAATAATACAATTTTCTTCTGAACACCGAATCAAATTGGCCCTCTGAATGTTTATGGAGGTTTTTTATTTTTATCAATTTAATTCTAATAAATGATTTGAAGATGACAAGTAGTATTTTTTTTTTTCATTTTTGAAAATATCTTGAATTTTTTTTTTATTATACAAAAGACACCAAGGGTTTTTGTTTGCCTTCTGGAGAAGGATTTCCAACTGATATTTAATTGTATAAAGTTTTATAGTTTATTCACTGATTTTTTTTTGTACATAATGAATTAAAGTGAAATAAATATGAGGAGGGTTAAGAATAAGTGTTGACCATTTTTGATGAATAATTATAATCATATATTTGGAATTATATTACATGAAATACATTAGTGTACAAGTAAATTGTTAGCAGTAAGAATATAATTTGATCTGTATAACTTTCAGCAATTGTATGATGCATAAATTTGAGCCCCACTCTGATAACGCATAAAATCTATTGAATCAAAATCGGATCCTTTTTATACCAACAACTTTGCGTATACCAACAATTTTAGAACTGTCCAAGAATTTTAGCTATTGGAGTAATATGGCATAATATAAATTTAATTTAATTTTAGCAACAGATTACTTGTAGGAATAACATAAATAATATAATAATTTCACTTGTAGTCCAACAAAAGCTGTTATTTACGTATTCCTTCTACCTGTCGAATTCAACTTTTAAACTAGTTATAAAATTATAATATGTTGACATTATGTATAAAAGCTATTTTTATATCTATAAAATTCTCTAATTAATTTTAAAATTCGAGAATTTCGGCAAATTTTTAATAACTTAATTAACAAATTAACGACAACTTTGATTTACTTATTAGTCTAAGTATGAGTTTAGGTAAGTCAAAGTTGTAGTTAATTTGTAAAACAAATTCATAACGAAATTAAATCAGCTAAATTATTGAATTAATTTCAATTAGTATTCATTATTTATTAGCCTAATTTAACTAACTTGTTTTTAATATATGTAGTTATTGAAATACATGTAATATTCCATTATACCAATCTCTGTTTTTATAAAATAATTATTGTAATTTCTTTTAGTTTACAAACTTAATGTAATATTTAAGGAATTAGCTTATACACTTATGATTCTTACCCAATAGAATAAAAAAATAAAGTAATAATACTCAGTTTATATTTAGAAGTTATAATTTTATGAAATAAGCAAAATGCCACTTCTGTAAATAGCTTTAAGAAAAATGTTGTTTTTTTTTTATCTTCAGAAATTTATTTGTATTTAATAAAGAATCCATCATTATTATTTGTGACATTTGTACAGAAGTATACATGTAACCAGAAAAAAAATTTTTTTTCAATTGATTTCCCAAAATCAAATATTTATAAAAAAAAATTATTGAAATAAAAAATTGTTGTTTGAAGGACCTGGGGTTCTCCTATATTCCAAAAGTATATTATGACTTGTCAAAAAACGAAATCAATTGATATAAGAAAAAAAAAGTTTTTGCTGGATAATATGTTAAATGCCATGTTTTATTATTATTATTTTCTTTTTAAAATTATAGATTTTTTATTTAGTTATAAATTAATGACCAACATAATTTATTTGTTACCAATTTGAATTTATATAGAATTTTTTTTTATGGTAATTTGAATCATCGTCATCTGTCAATAGCTTTGTATAATTAATATTATATTCAGTATATTTTAAGAAGAAGGAATTATATTGTAAATTTATATTTTGTTTTGTTGTTGATTAAATAATGACCATTGGGAATTTGAAAGATGAAAAAGTTCATTGGTAAAAGTTACTTTTTCGTATATGAATTTTTTTTATATTTGTTTAGAAGTTTCTTATAAATATTTTTCTTTGTATATAATTAACTGATTTTTTTTTTTAAATTTAAATTGAAATTGAAAACTGGATCAAATAATTTTCTTATTTTTTGAATGATTAATGATTTGAATTTGTATTTTTCTTTGCCATTTTTTTGTTATTTTGCTTTTTTTGAATTGAAATTAGTTTTTTTTTTTAAATAAATTTTGTAACAAATACAATTTAATGATATATTTTGCTACTAGTTTGGTATATAAAGTTAAATTTTTGATCAAGTTGTAATTGTAAATTTTCGTTATTTTGTAAATTTATTAGATAAATAAATAAAATTATTGAATTGAAATTTTACGTACCTAAAATAATTGCTTAGCTTATTTTGAATTAAATTGAGCATAATATTCTCATATATTTGCCTAAGGTTTGACACTTAATTGACACTAATGTTTTAACTAATTTGGAATTGTCTATAGAATGTCTACAATAATCTAAAATGTGTGACAAGTGATGTAAAAATCCTTCATATTAAAAAAGAATTGCAAATTTATTCAAATCTTTGCAATAAGATAAAATATGAAATTTTCCATTTATTTTCAATCCTTTTTAATTATTTAGGTTATATCTGACCCCCAGGTATATTGTATACCATTTAAATACTATATAAAAAACACAAAATTTACCCAAAAAAACACACAAATCATTAATAAAATGTCACGAGAAAAGAAGTGGTTTTGCGGTTCCGTTCAATTCTAGCACAAGAAAATTATCTTGCCCCTACAACATTTACCTAATTAAAGAATTCATTAAGATTTGATATTTTTCTTGTTTTAAAATTTTTTATGTGATAATGTAAAACATAATGGCGTCTTATAAACTGGAAAACTTAGAACCAACACATATAAAGTAAAAGTGTCATCTTGCATGCTTCATAATATCATTTTATGTTTGTTTTTTATTTGGTTGTTTTTCGGTTGCATTTTAAAACATAAATATAAAGAGAGAAAAAAAAACCTTTGACCATCCACCGATGCGCTATGAAAACGACCTGGGTAAAATGTGTAGGTTTTAAAAATTAGATGCTTTAATTATTTTATTTAAAATCGCCGCTACGTCTCGCAATTCATAATAAAACAACAACAACAACAAAAAAAGATTTTATAGATTTTATTAATTTTCAAAAAAAAATAAAAAAATTTTAAAACAAGTCAAAATGGAAGCCATTCCCATATAAATTTTATATTAATATTTTTTTTTACTTCAATTTAATTTAAAAACTGATAAGAAAAGAAGTGAATTAATGATTTTAGAAAAAAAGGGACACATGTTCTTGGGGCATTTAATTTTTTTTTCTCCTTTTTAGGTTGTTTTGGTTTTGGGTTGCTGATATAAACCCATTTTGCTTTAATAGCCAGTAAGCCGCCGCCGCCGACGGTTTTTTAACTTTGATGTACGCGGGTCTTTTTCTCATTCGAAATGATATTGAAAGTATATTTTTTGTTTTATTTTATTTTGGGCTTCATCAAAGAGATGATAAACCCAATAACACTAATTTTGGTATATTTTTTTATATTATTTTATTCCATAAATTATTGGCCACATTTATCGCACTTTATATTTACAAACAATTAATCACAATTTGAAAATGAAATTGAAATGAAGAAGATAAGAAAAAAACATAAAAAATAAAGATTAATGAAATTGAAATTGGAAAATAATTAAAATAGGTTTAAATTAATTCAGAATCATAATTAAACAATTTTGTGGATTATAGTTCTCAGAAATTTTCTAATTCAATAACAAATAAATCTGAAAAATCAAATTTAAAATGTATCGCAACAAATCATCAATAAGACAAAAATGTTAACCACATCCGCTAAATAAAAATCATCAAAAATATTTTTGCTTTTGGTTATTGCAATTTCGAGGCTATGGTCTGGCGTGAATGGTGTGAATTGGTAAAACGAAATTGTAGCCAAAATAAGGCGCCAGAATCAAAAATTTTCATTTTAAAATACCCAAAAAAAGAAAAACGATAAAAAATTGTAGTTTATTTCTTATATGATAATTTTTGTTCATTGTTTCAGAAATGAACAATTGATTGTTTTTGGATGTGCAAATATTTAAAATGTCCTTAAGATTGTACAATGTATTGTACAATGAACCCTTTAAAAGGATATAGTTAAATTATATATAAAAGTTTGAGAAATTTTTCACAAGCTGTGTAGGAAAAGGCGAAGACCACAAGAGGAAACATTTATAAGTGTCCGATAATCAGAAAATTATCATTTCGCGCAGGAGAGGATGTATTATTTTATCAAATTTTTAACAATCTTAAATTTATTACTAATAATTAAATTTCTTAATTATTCTGAAAATAAATCATTAAATTTTCCACCTAATTAACAATCTCATCATATATCTTCAAATAAAATTTTCAATTTATACTCTCTCTAAGCAATTGAAAAAAATTTATTTTGAAAAAAAAAAATATATATATATTTAAAATACATCTGTTAACTCATGGTGTCTATTTAATTCTGCATCATTATAAAAAAATTCAAAGACCCAAATAATCACAGAAAAAAAAACGACACACTTCCAATATGTCTATAAAGTGTAAAACGTTGTGTGTTGTGTGGTTCAATATTGTCTTGTATATACAATATTGCATATTGTATATTATGTATACAATAAGTAAAACGCGATGGTAATGTTGCATCATTTTCTTTTTTTTTTGTAGATTGATTAATGTGCGACCTTATGCTCATTCATTATTTTTCATTATTTTAGGAGCTGTGAAATTATTTCAAATTACTGTTGTCTATATCTGTTGCGTGCATATATTTAAAACTGCATCTATATCTGCTCAATTTACTTCCGAATTAACTCCCCTTTAATGATAATTCACTTGAGTTTTATTTGACTTACATATTCATCAAGAGTGAATATGTCTTGTGCGTTGACATTGGCTCCAGTTCAGAAAAAAACATATTCATTACAGTAGAAAAAACACATTGAGACATAATATTCGTGAAAAAAGATAAATTTCTATGAATTTAAAAGTAAAATAAAAAAGTGTTTTGAAACTTTATTTTGAAATGGGACAGGAGCTATTTTTCATTGATTTCATATGATAAATTTTTGTTTTACTTTAGTTGATAAATTATCAGAAAGAAAACTATTTATCAAAATTTTCTCCAAATAGATTTATTTCTACACATCATTTTGACGCAATTATTGAAGAAATTTTGAAGTGTCGAAGTGGATGTGTTAATTTGTCATATAATCTTAGACTAGCTAGACTAAAGAAATTTGAATTTCTAGAAAATATATGTAATGGGAATGGGAAAAGCTAATTTGTAATTTAATATACCCTAATTTAAATTTAGCTATAAGAGTGATATAAAGCTTGGCAATAATTTGTGGCGCCAATTTTCTATATGAGATCTTTTATTAAAAGCACCTGTTTACATCACTTTATTTTTGTAGAATTTGGAAACAGCAAAACTGAAAATGGAAAAGATATTTAGGTTTAGTATGGTATAATTTATATCAGAACAGTGAATTTGAGCTTCTTCAGAAGCTTCAGATATTTTTAGAATAATAGATAATTTAAGTGCTTTTAAACCATTATATCCAATAGCCCTATTGAGTTTTTTATGGTCAAATTCTAAATAGCATTATGAGTTCACTTTTACAGCTCCTTCAGCACATCTACATGAGAAAGTCTGCAAAAACAAATCAATTGAATTGCATATTCTTCGAATTTCCAACAAATGGTGCAATGGTTTAAACCTAAGATTTTGCCCTTTTGATCAAACCGATAATATCCGAATCCGAAATAAATATTTTTAAAGATTAGTTACTGGGGCCCGTATACATAAAAACTAACTTTGTTGGCGCCTCCATATTTTATGCTTAATGCGCAAAACAAAAAACCATTTTATTGGCTTGGCTATTAACCATTCACATTCATGTCGAAAACAATTTTACCATTAACAAAAACAAAATTCTTCTTTTTGACTTGACAGCTTCCTTTTCAAATTTTTTGTTTCATTTGTTGTCGTCGGTAATGTTGTTTTGGTACTCTCATATAATATATTATTTCATTATAATAGAATGCATAAAAAATTTAACCACCATTTTTTTCCCGATTGTTTTATGCCAAAACATTAAATGGGCAAAAATGGAAAATATTTTTTTTTTAATATTATAAAAAGAAAATGATTTGAAAACAAAATTGGTTATACGAAAAATTCAACAACAACGATTATAATAAATAAACCACGATTTATTTAAGTAATATAATTTTTTTTTCTTCACATTTTCGTCCTTATTAAATGTGCGCTTAATCGATGCCCACAGAAGAGCGTGTTTTTGAAAATAAATTGGTGGCGTTTTTAGATTGCGATAAGAATGCACAATAATCTTGTGACGACTGGGCAATTTTACAATGTATACTTTTGATTTTTTTTTTTGGCTTAATTTTTTTTTGAAAGTGCAAAATGAAGTGAAAAACTGATCAACATTTTCAAAAATAAATAAAATTATTCTTTTTTAACTTGTGCGCGCAAGCACACAGTATAAAAAATTCATGTAAAATATTCCGTCAAGATTTCTTAAAAGGATAACAGCTCAAAAATAATAATGTAGATTCTTTTTTGCATATAATGTAGATTCTTTTTTGGCTATGGAATATATTTTAATTTTTATCGCTATTTTTTTTTTAAATAAATTTAGTTTGCAGTTGTTTCGTATATGGTAAATCATAAGTTTAAATTTAGTTTTTGAATTAAGAAATGTTGCCTGTTTTAGGTATTTTTAGGACTAATATAAAATCCAATTGACCAAAAAGTTGATGGAATATCAATTAAAATTATTGTAAAATGAAGTACATATATAAATTGAATATCGAATGATGTAATTATATTGAAATTTATGTAAAATATTATCCTTAATATGTATTTAAATATGGTTTGCCTACTTAACTTAATTATCATTTAACTATAATTGAATTTAATATTGAAATTTTACAAATCAATGAAAGTAGAAATTAATTATGAAATACAAAAGAGCAGTATTTGTTACAAGCTTATTCAATTTTTCGTCTTTAATGCGATATATTTATGTACACTAATTTGTTGTAGTAAATCAATTTCCACTATTACAGATGGGCAACTATAATTATCATCGCTCTTCCTTCAGAGTTGAATCAAATCTCCAGCAATTAAATTGTGCAAATTTCTTGTGACCAACAATCTATTATAATCTTAAACATTTACTATATAAATATTATATTTCTTACCTTTATATAATAAGTGCGATTTATATTAGCCTTCAGACTTATAAACTAGTTTCACATTTTATATAAAAAATTTTTTCTATAAACTAAACTAATAAAATCAACATTAGTTTCTTTTTAATATAAAATAATTTACAATAAAAAAAATATGTATTTCTTTCATTTTGTTTATATTATTAAATTGGCTTGTTTTCATTTATGTTTCTTGATAAATATAGAAAAAAAGGCGGCATGTTTTTATTATATTATTATTATTAATTTAGAGCCATGTTTATACTATAAATGATGTGATAGATCATGGTTCTTTTATCAACTCGTTTTTCTTAACCCAATATTAACGACTGTATAATAATAATAAAATAACCTTCCCCAGATTAACAACTATAATATAGTAAATTGCTTATATGATATGTTGGAAAAACTTGAAAATTAAACACATTTTAATTCATTTTTTTTTTATAGAAATATTTTACTTTTACTTGATTGAAAAAAATTGTCTTTAAAAGGATATTTATATATAAAACAAACCTGAATTGGAATTTCTAACAGAGATAAAATTATCATCATATTTAAGATTTTTACATGATGATAACTCGAATATTTTAATTGTAATATTATAATATGCAATTTATATAATCTTAAAGGAATTTAAGATTTAGTATGATACAGAAATTGTGTGCATTTTTATAAGCAAAAAGATTATTAAAAATTTAAAATTATTTTTCTATAAATTGAGTTATAAATTAGATAAGTGATAAATTAAAACAAGTAAATTGTTTAAGTTAAATAATAATATATGTGCAAAGTATGATTATGTAGTTCTTAAAAGTAAGTTAATTTAGTTGTGAATAAATAATTTGTCTACACATTTTAAAATTATCATTAAATTGTACCAAACCGTCCATAAAATTCTATTTTATGAAAAATATTTACTTTAATTTCATCATATTTTTCGCGATTTATTTAATAAACACTATAGTAACTTACCAAAACCAAAAAAAAAATGTTGAAGATGAAAAAATCAACATTCAAAATTCCTCCCAAAAAAATATTTATCTATTATTTTTATATTAGAAGAGTTTTAACCATAAAAATATATGTATATATGTATTTTACTTTTAAGAAGTGTTTTTAAATAAATAATAAACAATAACCATTAACATTTACAACGACGACGAACTTTAATAATAATAATAGATAAATATTTATATTTCTTAGAAAATTAACATTTTAGTTTTTTTAAATGGTTTTTATTTCAAAGATGACAATTTATATATATAACTCTTAACCCCTTCTGTATAAATAGATTTTATACATTACAATTTTCAATTTAAGTATTTATTTATTTTTATGTTTTGGTAATGGGAGAAAATAATAGATGAAAACATCTTGTGACCATAAATACAATATTTAATTGTTTATATTATATTGAAATAAATCAAATAACAATATTTTTTTTTTTTCAAATAAACGCAAAATTGAAAAATATATTTTTTCAAATGAAATAAAGGAAAGAATTTTTAGAGAAAAGCATAAAAGTTTCAATTTTAGCAAGAATCAACTGAAAATACAATAAATTTTGCAAGAGATATTTTACTATTAAATTTTTCTTGTAAATAGTGCAAAATTAATAATAGTAAAATTATCGTTCCATATTTATACTCTTAAAAGAAGACCAACTGGCATTAGAAGTCTTGGTTGAAGAAAATATTCTGGTAGAACGCAAAATTTCTACAATTTAGATTTGTCAGATTGGAGGAAGAAGCTTAATCATGCTAAGTGGCACTTAGGATTATAATGCCATTAATTATGCAATTATCCGATATTTTTTTAATATTTATATATTTGTATTTCTTTCACTGGAAAATAGGATGTTTCGATTACCATTTGCCATTTGTATGAGGAGCTGATGTTAACTCAAATTCGGTGTTGTATACAAATTAAGATGTTCATATTCAGAAAAATTACTTAATCTGAAATAGAATTTTTTTAAAACTTACAAATTATATATAGACTCACTAATCGATTACTTTTGCGAGTATGTACTTATTTGCAATTGAAAAAATCATTTTATTCTATTTAACCATGGAAATGTTACAAGAAACGTTTAACGCTATTGTAAAACAATTAAGATGTCCAATTAACTAAAAAAAAAAAATTTTCTCTAATATTTTAATGAAATTTTTTTCAGTTGCCCAATTAAAAAAACTGTCTATATATACATAAAGATTTCATTGAACTTACTAGCATTTCTAGTGAAATAAAATTCAATTTAAGTTTGAATTATTCCAATTGACATTTTGTGTCCTGATATAATTGTAAAATTTTCTTACTTTTTTTTTTTTGGCTCCTTGGCGCTATAAAATATAATAAAGTTAAATTTAATTCGATTTTTCTGTTTCACTATGTTTAAAGAGAAGATATAAATCGTTCGTCGGAAGTGACAAGTCACGTTTCAAACGACGAAAAAAAAAAATTGTTCTGAGCTCGATTTTTTTTTTAGTTTAAATTTATTGTGACTGATATCACAATTCAAAGAAACCGACTCTGTTTTTTTGCATTAGAAATTTTTATATAATTAAACGAATAAAAAATCAGAAGTGAGAAAAAAAATAAAAGGGATTTGAAAATGTAGAAGATTTTTCTTGATTTTTTTTCTTTCAAATTTGACCTAACCAATTTCCAATTTTATATTAATATACCTAAGGTAAAGAAGAGATGTTAGTAAAAGAGAATTGAAGTCGACATTATACCAGAATATTTTTTTTTATCAATATTTTTTAAAGTTTTACAAATAAATCAATGAATAAACATTTAAATTGCTGAAGATTTAGAAGCTATGGTAGAATTTGTATATTGATAGAGACAAAACATCCACCTCGAAATTAATTTTTTCTATACTTTGTTACAGTCAATATAATTACAATATATTTGGTTATTGATTTTCTTGGTTACTTATTAAATGGAATTCAAAATTGTCCTAAATATCAACTACTATAATTTTAATTTTTCAATTGATAATATTATTTATTGACAGTTCAATTTTCAGAAAATTTATTTCACACTTTAATTTATTTGTGGTCAGCCAAATATTGTTTATAAAAATCAATTAAAATAATATTAATCCTCAATCAAACAAAAAATTTGAAGATAATAAACTGGAATTGCTAAATCCTTCAATATTTATCTGCTTTGTCATTAATAAAGTGAAAAATATAGGGTTAATTGGTGCGATTGGTACACTTGGAATGGTTTAAATTTTTAATTATGGTTCGGTAAGATATGATAGTCTATCTAAAGTTTATTTATTTTTTAAGACAAATTTACTTATTTGTAAATTTATATATCTGAATAAATTAAATTTCAGACGAAAATAACATCTAAATTTATTATTTACAAATTTCGTACTAAGAATTTCGTAGACCTAACATAATTTAATATCTCTTATCTAAGTTATATAATTTAATAATGTTTCACTAAAACAATTTGTCGATATTAAAATTACAAATTTAAATAGAAAATTCATCAAATTAGTCAAGTTTTATATAATTAATAACAACGCAAACGAAATGATTTAAATCGAGATGAATTATCTGAAATGTCTTACTTTGTACCAATTATATCTTAAAGACTGTTATAGTAATAAAATATAATCAAACCTAAAAACAATTTCTTACAATCCAAAGACACCATATACCTACATATATACTTTTAACGAGCACCGGTCACATTTTATTGACTATAAAATTATTTATATTGCTGTATTAATGTTGATGTCTTTTATATAGTTATTATTATTACAAATATTCAATTAATTAATTTTTTATGTTATTTTTATATTTTGTTTGTTTGGTTGTTTTAATAAAAATATTAACAGATAAAAATATTTTTAATTTTCCAGATAAAATAACCCAGCTCCTAGAGCAAAATCGAATTGGATAACATGCTAGTCAAGGAAAAAGATAAAGAAAATGTACAAATTTTTCGAAACAGAATTTTGTAACACAATTCATTAATTAATTTAGATTATATTAGAAATAAAATAAAATATAGAAAATCAACCAATTTTTGTTATAAAATATTTTATAGTATAGTCTTACGAATTATATTTCTATTTGTTAGTATATGAAACACTGTGAGAAATAGTTACTATAATCCTTAAAAGGTCATTAAGATTGACAGTATCAAAAAAAACAACAACAATCAAATCAGTTTTGGCATCAGTAGTTATTCATGACAGTTTAGTAACATAGAAAATCGTCATAATAACACGGTAATTATACGTGTACATATACTTCGCTTGATTTGTAAACTGTGTTATCATTTGAGGCTTATAGAGGTTGGTATAGAAAGTAACTTTACTTCAAATGGAAAAATGTATACACAGTCACAGTTGGGAAAAATCTAAAAATTATATTTTCAAATTTTTATTATTATTAAAAAAAAAATTTATAATGTTTTTTATGGTAAATGTCCTGTTATGGTATTTATCACCAAATAAGGATCAATTTAATAATAAAAACAAAATTTCTTCTCCATAATATGTTTAAAATAAAATACAAAACAATCTGTTGGTTTTGTTTTAACTTCTTTATATATAATTATAAAATTACATAAAAACAGAAAATCATAATAAAAAACATATAAATATAGCTATATATAGCAATATAATCATAGCATAGCATAAAAATGCCACGCCTTCGTTCTTCTGGTTTTATGTTTTTTGCAATCGATTTTTGTTTGTTTGTTATATGTTTTTTTTTGTTGTTTTCTTTATCATGTCCACCATTGCTGCTGCTATATTATTATTATGTGCACAACACTAAAATCCACCGTTTACATAAAAATAAAACATACTATACGAATATTTTTGTACATATATAGTATGTACCTTAAAATTTACCTGTTAGACTGTGTTCCGAGATATAAACCACCATAAGCATAATGCCACAACCGATAATGGTGATTAAAGGCGTATACAATTCGTGGTTTTTGTGGTTATGCGAATGCAATAACAAAACGAAAAAATTAAATTTTTTTTTTATACTATCCAACTTATACCTACATATAATATTTATAAATAATATAATAAATAGCGTGACAATTTTTGATTATACATATATATGTATGTAGCTATGTAACATATAGTTAAGAAGAAAAAAAATATAGTATATCTTTTAAATGGGAAATAATATAACATGAAATGCTGTGCATTTAATTTAAACAGAAAACGTGGTTTTTGATATGGTATCTTTTAATGCAATTATTTATTATAATATGTTTATATAATGTTTTGTTATTTCATTTTTTTTTAAATAATAATCAATGAAAATTAATGTTTTATGTTTATGTTTGCATAAGTTTGGGTTATGGTAAATAATGGATATACAAATAAATGTAATATAAAATTTGAGAAAAAATATTTGTTTGCAATTTTAGTATAATTTTTTGTATTTAAAAATTTGGAATTGTATTCCTTAATAGATTAAATTGGATGGTTATAGTAACTAGTTGTGTAATACGTGATTTTGGGAAACAAAATTAGAAATTTATTTTGTAGAAATTTATCAAATTCTTATTAAAGTAAATCGGTTCAGAGCTGCTATAAAATATCTTATATGTATTTCCATATTTTTTATAGTTCTAAATTATCCTTTTAAAAAGTCTTTTATATTTCCCATTTCACTATTTTACATATTCTACACTGTTTCACTCAGAAGTTCAAAATTATCTTTCAATTCGTATCTTAAACAAATTAATAAACATTCCTTAGTTAAATCGCTGTTAATTAGTGTTTATGGTAGTTTTTTTTAATCAGTATTCATTTTCATTTTTTTTTTTCAAATTAGCTCCTATCTCTCTGTTATAAATTATGAGATATCTTTGTTACTGTTTGACTATACAAAATTTATTACCCCAAATAAATCTTATATTTTAACATAAATTTCAGAATTCTTTCATCGATATGAAATTCTTTTTTGATTCCAGTTTTTGTAATTCTTATTAGTTTATTAATAGTTTTATGACAATGTTAGTATGTTTATAGTTAGACATATAGATGTTCCGGTATGGTCAGTAACTTAAAACAGACATAAACAACATTGAAAATAAATCGACCAATTGAGTCTAAAAAATCAATTAGTAGATTTCCTTTGAACTTTAATGTGGTAAATAATCAAGAAAAATCACAATTATGAATGAAAAATGATAATTAAACTATTTGGATGATATTATTCGGCATTAGCAAACAATTGTGTGTTATTATCTCCATTTATACATTAATTTTCTATATCAATCCATAACAAATAATGTATCTCTTGTGGATCAATATAGAAAACTATAAGTTTTAGTCGACCTGATTTTATATTACAATTAAATTTCCCAATCTAATATCTTTTATCTTTCATGTATACTTCCTATACTTAACTTATGTATATATCTAAAAAAAATGTTTCTTATATTAATTACTTTTTAATATGATCGTTAATAGTTTGTCCCCATACCAAAAACCTTCTTAAAATCTCCTCAAAAAAAAAAATTATCATCAATTAAATTATATATTAAATCCTTTTTCAATATACAAAAATATTAAGACATTCCCAAATTGACGGCATTTTACTTTTTATATACAAATAAAATTATGATTAAATTTTTTATTTTATTAAATCTAAAAATAACCAAAAAATATCCATTTTCTTATGTAAGATTCCTTTTTAATGAAACAATTTTTGAACCTTTAAACTTAGAAAAAAAGATTAAATTTTAAATTACTTTACCACAAAAAGATTAGTGAAAAAAAATATTGTCTTTAATTCATTAAACGCATCAGCAAATCTGTCCCATTAGGTAATTTTTATCTGTGTAGTACAGATGAATACATGAGATTGTTTAATACATTTCGTTTTTTTTTTTTAAATATTATTTATAAGCTTAAGAATTAATAATTTATTTATTTTTTTCGGTAGATGTTTCACTTACAAGAGCATTGCTTGTCCTAAATATATACATATCTTTTAAATATAATTTCGAACATAAAAACAAAGCCAACAACTAAACAAATTTTAAATACCTGCCTAAAAAAAAAGATTTGAATTTTTATCAAAAAAAAAAAAACAAAACAGAATATAAAAAAATTATATATAACACGGATGAATGAACCATGTAACATGTCACACACCCTTTTGGATTCGAATCCAATACCATTTTTTATATATACCTTAAAAATTATATTAATATAAAAATTTATAAATATTTTTTTTATGTCAGTCATTTTTTTGGGATTCAACAATTTTTAGTCTTATGCTATTAACAAATAAGAGAGGTAAAAAAAAAAATGTGTGTTTAATAAGATGCAATCCTTTTTAATGTGATGCCGCCAAAGATAATGGACGATAATGGATATGATTTTATTTTTTTGATCTGGTGTAGAGTTTTAGGTTTTTCAGCTACAATCTACAAATAAAATAAAATTTATAAAAAAAAAATGAAAATTTAAAAGTTTTATATTACGAAATTAAAATTTTTTTTGTGGAATTTATTATTTAGAGACAATTGGTATACACATAAACGAATCAATTGACATATTATTGCTTTGGGGACAATTTATAATTAATAATATTTTTACAATTAATTTGCAATTTTTAAAGATTTGTTCAAATTAGTTAAAATTGAACAAACAATATAAAAGAATTTGACAATTTTAAAATATAAATTTATTAATTTATTTCCGCTTTTATAAAATTTATTGAAACGAATTTCAATAAAATATATTAGGTAGGTAAGTCTAAGTATATATAAGTTTAAGATTTTACTCGCCAATAATTTTTAATTCAAAAATATTTTCAACGATTTTATACTTTATAAACACTGCCCAATTTTTATTTATTTTTCAAATTTTTGTGCTAAGTTCGAATGAGCATATTAACGTGAACTTGTGCTAAGTTCGAATGAGCATATTAAAGATCATCAGACTAAAATAAAAATTTTAGTCTGATGATCTCTTTAGTCTGATAGTCTGATAATCTCCAATATAAACTACACCATAATTTCTAATGATTTATTATGTATAAAAACACCTCCATCTCTAAAAAGGTGCAATAGTTGGCAAGTAAATTAATCTCATCCCTTACAGTTTATTGAATCCTTGCGACAAAAAAAAACGAAGAAGAAAAAAAAATTAATGTAATATGAACTTTTTAATTTGCCCTTTTAAATTATATAAAAATCGTTTTTGGCTATTGCGACTACAACGACGACACAACATCGAAAGTTAAGAACATTATTACCTCGCCAGAAATATATATTTTTTTCTCTGTTAATAATGTGATAATTATGCTAATATTTTTCTTTTGGTCGATATTCTATAGTAATTTTACCCATTCTTACCTCATTTAAGTGTGAATAAACATTAAATTAAAGGAGAATTAAAAAGGATATACACGAGTGTAGTTAATATTTCGCGCGTTAGGGTGCAGCCTTTTACACTGACTTTGTTCTCTATACCATTTCTATATCTTTTTTGAATAATATTTGAAAAACAAGAAGAATTATAATATCGGAGGTGAATCGAGAATCATTTATGCAGAATGCATGGGCTATTAAAACTCCTATTAACATTATCTCTGTGTTGAAAGTCATAGCAGAAAAATTGTGTTATAAAATTTATTGCATTAAATCGTGGTAAATTGTATTTTGGGTAATTATCCTTTATTATATGAATGTGTGTTCAAAACCAATTCGTTTATATATATATATATATATATTATAATGGGTGGACGACAAATTTAACTAATAATTTATTTATTTATATGACATTTTATAATAATTTAAATTTTATTTTTTTATTTTTTTGGTACAAATGGTTCTTCATTATTTTATTATTTCTAAGGTGTGTACACATATTCTTAATGTGCCAGCATGAACGCAATTAATTTATATTTAAAATTGAATGTTTATGGCGACGACGGTCATCTGGTTATGAAAGTTTTTCTTTTAGCTGATTAAGATAATAAAAAAATAAAATGGAATAGATTTATGGATTTTAAGTACAAATTTTTTAATGTATTTTTGTTAAATTGTTTTTAGGGAATGGAAAAGTTCATAATACTTTAGGATTCAATTTTGTCTGAGATCGCATTTTGTACAGCAAAAATTTAGTTAAATATTCTTCGAAGATGGTTTCATGAATATAATTAAATAAATTTTTGGTGTAGATGATTTAGGGATATAATATCGTCCTTTCAAATGTTCGTCAACCAAACTATTTTTGTTGACAAAGACGTGAATATAACTTTGTGAAACTTGTTGTCAATTTCTAAACCTTTTCAACATAAAATATACACATAAAAATATTAAGGATCATAATTTTGTTTAACAAACTAATTAGACCAGTTAAACATCTTTGGTCTCATTTTATTTGACTTGAAAATTACTAAAAATGTTATAAAAATTTTGAAATTAATTATTTTTATGTACAAAGAAAATAGAAAAATTAACACCGGTCAGTAAACAAATAAAAAAAAAATATAATTTTTATTAAATGTCAAACTATTTTGATGATACTCATAAATTAAAACTTTCTTTTAGATAAAAGGATATTCAAGGAATTTCTAATAATAATAATAATTTTAAAACAAACAATAATATTAATTTTTTATTACATAACGTTTTTGTTTCTTTTGCTGGTTTGTGTTTTATATGTTAAATAATCAAATCATAAAAAAAAATTATTTCTATTTTATTAACTTTCTTTTGCTCGCCTTCACCACACGAGAAAAAATACATAATTCTACAATTTTGTTTGGGTTTTTATGCTTTAATAGATTTTGTCATAAATTTTTTGTTTCTTTTGTATTTTTATTATGTTTTTATAAAAACATTCAAATTGAAATGAGAACTTGGAGCATATAAAACATTTTTATGATTTTTGTTTTTTGGGTATAATAAATTTTCCGCGTTATTTTTATTACATTATATAGAATTTTTATGGATAACGAAAAGGAAAGATCCTTAATAACACAAGAACCAATAATAAAACTTTGTATGCTGGTGTTGATTAGAAAGAAATTAATTATTTTTTGTTTGACGGTCAATTTATCTAATTGTCAACAAAATTGAAAATGATATATGGAACTAAGATCTATATATGTACATAAAAAAAATGGTCAAAGAAATTTTATTATCATTTTTATTATTAACAGAAAAAAAATTATGTTATTTGAACATATAAAAATATTTAATGATTTGGTAATAGTTTTATGTTTATTTTGTTGTATAATATAAAAATATTTTAAATTTGTATATTAATAAGAAATCTATTAATCAACAAAATACTAAAATAATAAATCTTATTATTTTATATAAATTGTGAACCAGAATTTAAGGATATAATAATACATGTAGTACCAATTGAAGTTTATTCAGAAATTATGATTGTGAAAAGGTTATGCCATACAAGTGTAAATCTGATGTAGCTTAATCAATTTTTTATATTAAATTAATTAATTAGTTGAAGAAAATTGTTAAAATTCTGAATAAGTTGATATTTTTTGATATCTTATTGAACACATCATTTTAGTTTTAATTATTTAGACTGGAAAAATAAATTAGAAATAATTACAATCGAATGTCTGATAAATAATTTATACTTAATTAAGTAGCAGATAAGTGAACTTTGATTTTAGTCTGTAATTGATTTTAATTACATTAATTGGTAAAATTAAATTTATTTATTGAAATTTTTGTCAATTACTAATGTTAATATGAAAATTTAGCTCAATTATTAATATTAACTTATGAAATTGTTATCATTCTGCCAAATATCATAATAATAATTATTTATATTATGGTTTCCAAATAAATCAATCCTTAAAGAATATTAAGTATAGTGAAAAAATTCAAAGATAATGAATAAAAATTAACTTAACTATATAACATTAAAATATTTAATTTATTTTAAATTCTACATTAATGTCAAAGTTGTAATATCAACGATTTAAACAGATTGACAACTAACACTCATTTTTAAATATACACAAATGTCCGATTATTACACACCCTCTTGTATCCTTTTTTGAATATTTGTTTAAACTGTTGTTTTTGTTATGTGTTGGAAAATATTTTTATAACATACAAAAGTGTTGAAAACATTATTTTTTTCTTATTTTTAGAAATTACATTACAACATTTTTGTAAATTGACATTTTTACATGTAAACTATAAAAAAGTATATATGTTTTTTAAATTCTGTTATGTAAATTCTGGTTTAATGGTTCATTAAAGAAAAGGACTTAATTATGAAAATAAAAATATATTTTTTGTTTGGTAAAGAATAACAAAAAAAAATTTGATTGACAAATACAAAAAGTTTTTAATGTTTTCCAAAAAAAAAAAAATTTTGTATATAGAAAACAATTTGGTGTTGAGTTGCAATCCATTACAAGTACTTCAGTTTACATGGTATCATTTTAAAGATTAAATGACATTAGGATTTTTAATCTTGCATGTGAAAATATTTAACACTTAAGGGTTTTTTTTTGGTTCAGTTACTAAAAATGTGGTTTTTAAATTTCGTTTTTGTTTTTAATAATTTGAATTACTTTTTTTTCTGTTCTGTAATATAAATCTTACTGGCTGACGAAACTACTGTGTTGAATGATAAGAAAACGCCTGGAAGATATGCAATTATAAAAAACATAGTATAAAAGAAATTATAATCGTTTTTGAGGCGCTTAAAATATATTATATGGATCGAAATTTCATTTAAGACTTGAAATAGGAAACTATTGGGATAATATAAAGTTATAAAGGACTGCGTTTATCTATGTGGACTTCTTAAGGGACAAAAATATATGTTACCAATAATGAATAAAATAATTTTCTCTATATATCGTTTGAAGTTTGGTTACTCGTACAGCTGGAGTGAATGAAATGAAATTAATTGACTTCATTTTGTATTTAAAATTGAATCATTTATTACTCATTATTACTCATACTCATTATCTGAATCTTAATTTCATCGCATATCTTCCTTCTGTCATAATTTCGACAACCAAACACCAATTTAAATGTTAATTTCATTTCAGAAGTAAAAAAAATCTATAAATTTTTGTAATAAAATTCGTTAAAAAATTGCCACTTTCTTAAAAATTTATTTAATTAACTTGTATTACAAATTATATTTTGTCATCATTTAAATCGAAATCACTTAATTTTACAAAAAATCTTCTTCACTTTCCAATCTTCTGCTACTTTTTTTTTTAAATCCCCCAACAACAAAAAAGTTTTTTTTTTAATAACATTTTGTTTAGTTGCTGCTCTCGACGTCATCACATCATCTGAAGAGGGTGGCCGGGTGACAAAAAAGCTTAAACTTAAATAAATAAATACAAAAAGAAAACAATTTAACGCAAATTTAATATCAAATGGATAAAATAACTTAAATTTACATAAAATATAATAAAAATTTCACAATTTGTTAAAAAACCCACGAATGAATCTTTCCGAAAATTATTCAATTTTATATAATTTTTTTTTTTTTGGTTGAAAAAGGGGGTGAGTTGGTGTTTTAAACTGCACAGGATTCATTTTTATATATATGGCATCGTCCTTATAATGTAATTTTAAGGTTAAACTTTTAGAATTTTGGGGTGTCCGAGATTATTTCTTAAGCGCGAGGTTCTTTTTTTTGGTTTTTAGATGGAATAATTTATAAATGTATTTTAATATTTTAGATTATATTTTTTTTTGTTTTGTTTTATTTATTTATATTTTTGTAGGAAGGTCAGAATAAAAGAAAAATATGTAAATCTCTTTTTGAATATTAAAGTAATCACTTTTTGGTTTTGGCTTTTATTATAATCAGAAAAAATAAAATAAAAATAAATTTGATTTTATTTTTAGCCATTTTTGTATTATTTTTATATATAAAAATTGTTTCAATTATTTTGTTTGTTTTGTTTTGGCTAGTTAATATAATGAATGGGATTTGTGGGTTAAATTCACTGTAGTTAAAATGGATAATAAAAATAAAATTAAATATTTTTCATTTTTGTGGTATATTTATAAAATGTATCAAGTTTTTTTTTTTTGGGTTATAGTAATTTATATACAAAAATATTAAGTAGTAAGTAATATTGTTAATGAAATGCAATTACATATAATGAGAAAATTGTGGATAAAAATGGATTATATAAGTGAAATTTATGATATTTTGTGTCCAATTTGAAATAATTGAAATTTTAGGTTGAACATTTGGTGGGTGATTAATAGTTTTACAAAGAGAAATTCACTTTTTACTTTCGAAATATATTCGAATAAAAATTGGAAGAAAGTTAATAAAAGTCCTTGCAAATGGAAATAATCTATTTTTCGGTAGAGAATTGATGAATAATTTCCTGGTAAACAACAAAAATATTTATTATACCTTAACATAATATTAAAATAAGAATTTATAAATAAATATTGTTGAGAAAATTGTAATTATTACAATTTTTTTTATAGACACGTTTCCAACTATAATATCTCCGAAAATTTCATAACCACTCTTTTTAAGGAATATAATATATAAATTTAGTAGAAATATTGACTTATTTTTTTCTTCATATATTATTTCCTTAAATATCCTTGGGCCAGTATACAAAAAGTTTTCTACCAAAATCTAAATCATTAATTAACATAAGTACACATAAAAACAACAATTTTTTTTTATATCCTTTTTATAATTAAAATATTTCTGTTTAATTTTTAAACGCATCAAACTAACCAGAAAACATTATATCTTAATTAACCCTTAAAAATGTTAGTCTGCACAGCAAAGAAAATCCCTGTTTTTTTAAAAAAAAAAAACAACTCCTTAAATTTAACGATCCATAAAAAAAAATTTTAAGATCTCAGTATACATTAAAAAAAAAAGTAAATAAGAAAAATCAGTGTTTGTTAAATAAATGTCCTTAATAATAGCCTTTTTTCACCCCTTCTTTTCTTTTTTTTTTTTTACTTTTTTTACCTTTTTCTCAATTTTCTTCTTTTGGGGGTTGGAAAAAAATTAAACACATAAAAAATGGCGAAATTACTTTAAATTTTTTTCTTCTTATTATTTTATTATTATATAGTCAAAAAAAAAAAATGGTGCCAATAAATTAAAACCACACATTTTAATTAATTGTAAATATAAAAAAATAGCCAGGCTATAAAAAAAATAAAAAAAATATCTAAGAAGATTTAACGGAGTTAATGTGTAGTCAAATGAAAAAGGATGTTTTTTTTCTTTCTTATGCTGCTGTTGGGTGTTTTTTCGGTGAAAATATCCGCAAAAGAAAATGAAATTTTTTGTGGAAAACGACAAATGCAATTGAGGAAAAAAAAACCCCAAAAAATAAAGAACAATTTAATACAAGATTTATTTATATTTTTTGTAATTCATTTATTTTTATAGCCTGTTTTCTATTTTTTTTAAGGTTTGTTATTTATTTATAAGATGGTTTTAATGACTTTGGATATTTTTATATACCAAAAAAATAAAAAATAAAAAATAAAAATGGAGTTTTAAATGATTGGAAAGTAACAGTTTTAGTTCACAATAATTTATAAGTTTAATTAAACACTTTTGTAATTTTTTTAAGGAAACTTTTTTTAAAAGTTTTTCTTGATTAATTTATGTAATTTAATTTTAATTTTTCCAGGATCATTCAGGAGGGTAATTTTCCAGTATCAAATTTAATATTATAGTTTATTTAATTATCTTTTTTCATCAAATTTTTGAAATAGGTATACGGTTAATTGTTAATAACATTTTTACGATCTTGTTGGTTCACCAAATCTATAATTGACAAATTTTGAGTATAAATTTAAAGCTTTTTCAGTGGAAAATAATTGATTAAAAGTGGAAAACGACAAATGCAATTGAGGAAAAAAAAACCCCAAAAAATAAAGAACAATTTAATACAAGATTTATTTATATTTTTTGTAATTCATTTATTTTTATAGCCTGTTTTCTATTTTTTTTAAGGTTTGTTATTTATTTATAAGATGGTTTTAATGACTTTGGATATTTTTATATACCAAAAAAATAAAAAATAAAAAATAAAAATGGAGTTTTAAATGATTGGAAAGTAACAGTTTTAGTTCACAATAATTTATAAGTTTAATTAAACACTTTTGTAATTTTTTTAAGGAAACTTTTTTTAAAAGTTTTTCTTGATTAATTTATGTAATTTAATTTTAATTTTTCCAGGATCATTCAGGAGGGTAATTTTCCAGTATCAAATTTAATATTATAGTTTATTTAATTATCTTTTTTCATCAAATTTTTGAAATAGGTATACGGTTAATTGTTAATAACATTTTTACGATCTTGTTGGTTCACCAAATCTATAATTGACAAATTTTGAGTATAAATTTAAAGCTTTTTCAGTGGAAAATAATTGATTAAAAGATGGTATATTAAATTGATCCTTGGATAATATAGTTATTACCATTCGACCTAAAATGTCGTTGATATATTTTTGGAAGAAATTATATGTAGATCAACTTTGCTCATGTTCTTTTTACTAAATGGTTCGTGATTTTAGCTTAAATTTGGAGAATTTCTGGAATGTTTACAGTTAGAATTTCTTGCATTAAGTAGTTAAGACCATGTTAGCATACACTTGGCTGTTCGTTTAAGAATACACAATATTTTCAATGCAATATTACATACTTATAATTTTGATCAGCTTTTAGAGTAGTATCAGTAGTAAAATGTCCTTTCTGAAATATATTTACAAATATATCGTTTAAGAAATTTAAATTTATAAATATTTAAAAATTATTTAAACCACAATTATTAAGTTAATTTCACTTTAAGAAAACATGTCATTATTAAAATTAAACTTTTACCAGAAATTTGAATTAAATTTGTTCTTGAAATTTGACAAAATTAATAATTATAAAAGTCTATAAACTTGTCATAAACATGGTAAAGTCTTAAAATTAAAATAATAATTATTGTAGCTGTAAATATTGCCGTCGGCAACATGTTTTTTATTGCAAAATTTTTCCAAAACAAAAATTTACAATTTTAATTATGTTTATTTCAAATTTGAAAACATTTATAAAATGTCGGAATGGAAAAGTGTGTAAGAAATAAAATCTTATGTCAAACAAATTATTTTAATGATTTTTGCAAAGAAAATATTATATGTATACCGTATATGTAAATACGTTTTGTGATTTGTTTTGGTAAGAATTAATAAAATTTATTTTGAAAGTACCATAATTAAAATTTCAAGTTTTTGGGTTTGGAAATTGGAAAAACGTAAAGAAGGGTGGAAAGTTCTGCCAGTAACCAGCGAATTTATCAAGAAAACTTATAAATATCAGAGTTATATTAAGATTTTGGAATGAGTTTTCATAAATTATTACTAAATTCATGAATAAACAAAATATTATTAATATATAATTAACTTTAATTAATTTAGAGCTTTAGGCTCATTTGAATTGTAGCAAAATTTATTAACAAATTTCGAGTTATAATTATAAGAATGAAGAAATATACTTTATATATACCTACTATATCAGAAATCATCCTCACAATGAAATGTTCCCAGTAGTCTATAAGTTAAAAATTATGAGTGTATAAAACATAGTCATAATAAAACTACATTACTCCCTTTTCATTCTACCCTATCTTTTTTTGATTAAATAAATTAAGAAAATTTATTCCATTTACTAGAAAACCAATAAACTAATTAACGCAAATTTTCATCTATAATAATAAGAATCATTTTTATTATTTGTATTACGAAAAAAATCATTCAATTAATTCCCAAAGCCACAAATATCTAATAATTTTTATAATTGTTAATTAGTATCTTACAAAAATCTTTAAATATTTACATAAATAAAATGTTTACCAATATTATTAATTAAATTTTATATTTAAATATTTAACTGATGTTCAATTAAAATTCTCGTCTAATATAATTTATGTATATATACATAAAAATTTTGAACTTAGTCTTCATTTTATTATTTTTTTTGGATAGACAAAAATACTTTTTATTAACCACCCTGCAATCTAAATTTTAATACCATAAACTTTTATAATAACTTCACGCGAAAATTGTCTTCTTTGTTCATAATACATTTTCTAAATACTTTATTTTATATACATACAAAAATAATAAACGGAAAATTGTATTCGGAACTGTATTACTGTGAAGTAATTTCAAATTTATGAGCTTTTGCTGTGCCAAATACTCCTAAGTCTGTAACTAAAATGTTAAAATAAAAATTATATCACTTTGTTGATCAAATAATTCAAATTCTTCTTTTCAAGAGTCAGGTTTGTCCTTTTTCAAATACAATTCGTCCTTTTGTAAAAAAACGATAGAAGAGTTAAAAGGTTACTTTGGCCAGTTAGAAGAGTTAAAAGGTTACTTTGGCCAGTTTTCATTGCCAGCATTGCAACATGCAACATATAGTCTCTGATTTAATTTTAATAGACATTGAATAATAAAAATGTTTCAGGAGACTAAATAACGCCACCTAGTAGATAAAATTTAAATTGTCATTCAGTTTTTTTATGCTCTAACTTTCCAGATTTCCAAAACTTTTTCAGTAAATTGCAAAAGACAGACAGACAGATAGCAAAATGAATTTAACTTTCTCAACAAAACGAACATAAACCATGATATTAAATAGTTAATTTTATACGATGACAGTTGATGTGTCGCGTTACTATTATAGTTAGTTAACAAAGCCAAAAAACAAAATTATATTATACAAAGGACTCTATTGTTGTTAAAAGGCTAATATTTAATGTTTTCTTTAGTCACAAAGTCGTTTACAGTCAAGCAAAAAAATTTTTTTTTTACTATACCAACAGAAAAAAACAACAATTTTATTTTTATACAACATAAAAATTAAGATTAATTGCTTAGCTATCATCACCAAAAGACTGTTTATGTATGGACTTTTTTTTTGTGTCAGATCTTAAAAAAAATTCTCTTTCAATATAACAAAATTTATGAAATTTTGAGTTGTTTTGTTTGTTTGTTTGCTGTTTTTGTTTTCTTATTCTGCCATTTTTAATTTAAATGCGATTTTTATTTAATATATATAATTTTTTTATTATAAAAACGATAACATTAAAACTAGAAGATATTTCATTTATATGCTTTTTGTTTATATAAAAAAAGAATGAATTTTCTATTTATTATGGTGGCCTTTTTTTCAGTTTATGGATTTATTTTATATGCTATACCAGAAATAATATGGCTGCCACATATATGAATTGTTTGGGCTGTTAATTATCTGTTTATGTGAAAACATAAACATATAACATTTTTTTATTTTATATTTTTGTAGATTTTTTGTACATATAAGTATGTTTTAATTACTTCCACTTGAACAGTTCATAAAAATGAAAGAAAAATAATCAAGTTTTTATTTATTTTTATTAGAGTTTAAGTGGTGCAAGAATAATTTTTTTTTTGTTTTTTTTTTTACGATTATGACGATTACGATTTTTTTTTTTTGAAAAATTTTGTGATAAATTTAACACTTTTAAAAAGCACATAAAAAATTAATTTCTTAATTACATAAATAAGGAAATTTATATTTTTTTATTTTGTGATTAAAAGAACATTAAATTTATTTATAATTATTTTTATTTTATTTGTAGATAAAGTGAATTACAATAAAAATTATCTAAATTAAATTTAAGTTGAGTTATTCATTGATTTGAATATTTTGTTTATAAATTCAGTTCAGTTTTTAAAAAGAAAGATAATTATAATTTTGATGATGCTTAGAATTGATTTAGTTTCATTGATTAGAAAACGGAAATAGTAAATTTGCAATAAATATCAATTTGGTTGAAATAATAAATCAAAACCTCGAAATATTTGTGAAACTTACCACACATTACCACATAAAAGTAGAACAATTTTAAATTATTATTTGCTGGATTTATTCAAAGTTACACAGAAGTTTCTTTTACTTTGCGTTTTTTCGCATTTTCCTTAATCGTACATGGTAAGGATGGTCTAATAATATTAATTGAAAGACCCAGCTATACAAACCCAGATTTTCCAACAGATTTCCTACAGATATTAAAATATATTTAATATAAATAATTTCTCTTAAAAAATAATTATTTAATATTTACAAATATATAATTAAAAATCATAATTTTAAATTAAATTTTAATAAAATATATTAAAATTTGCAATTAAAAGATTAATTTTATAGTTGAAAGAATTACTATAAATTAATAATTTATTTTCCAACAAAAAAAATTGTTAGTATATTATGAAAATTAAATTAAATTTGATAAAAGTTCACTATACAAAAAAAGACGAAATTCGAAAATTTGAATTGCAAAATTTATAATAAAATAAAACTTTTACATAACCATCCAGATAAAATATTGTAGCGCTGTAATTGAATATTCATTACATATTTAAAAAAAATATTTGTCACGTTTTTGGGTATATAAAAATTTACTTGCAAAACTGAATTAAATATTTGAATATTTATGCAAAAAAATAATAATGAATATTCATAAATAAATAATAAACTATCATTTTAAAATTATTCCGAAAAAATAATATAAATAAATAAAAAATGGATGAAAAACTTTTTTGATCAAATAATAAGAATTTTTAATTAACCTGTCATAAAATCCTTTTTTCCTACAATTTTTTTGAAAAATTAATTTAATGAATTTTACTCAAATTTTGTTTGATATAAATTAATGATAAAAATATTGAAATTAGTATACTGCTTAGTTTTTTCAAATGTTAGTTTATGAAAAATTGTCTAATAAATTGAGAATTGTTTCAAAATCTATAATGAAACCTAAAACGATCGTTTCAATAATTAATAATGGCGAATTTTGGTACATAAAATTCTGACGCTTTTTACTATTAATTAAAATTAACATTTTTATGACAATACAGATGTCAAGTTAATTTATGCTTCTAACCAAAAAAAGATAGATTTATTTATTTATTAGTGAAGTGAAATCAAATCATTCAATATTTGTCTTAAATGTTGTGTACAATTTTGAAAACAACACGATTTCTTCATTAATAATATTAATAGTATGCAATTTATTGATTATTCAAAATTTGTCTGATTATACTTATTTTTGATATTAAAAAACAGACATAAATATTGTACAAGGAAGAAGTATATAAAAATTAGTTACTATTGCAAAGTTTGCTTATCAGCAAATATTGAAGAAGTTTTTCTATTACCAACACAAATCAACCACGACAAATTAAACTTATGTCCTTTATGCCCAAAAGCAAAAAATATCTTCCCAATGTGAATATTATCTAATATAATAAGGACATGGATTAGGATTAGGGTATGTAATACAAAAAGGATCTCTTGTTTTACAAACAAACAGCAAAAATTAATAATAAATTACAAATGCTTCATTTACAGAATTTCCCTTTTTTTTTAACTGTTTTAACAAGATATACGTACTAAAAGTTAGTTTTTAAAAAAAAAATGCCTTTTCTGCAATAGAGAAATATCCTTGAAATATTAGGACACGTGGCATATCCTTTTTGTTCCGCTAAACAAATATAACATAAAAAGGAAGTATCCAATAACAACATTAAATAAATATAATAAAAAACATATCGTTAAGAGCTCTTCAACATTTTTACTTACAAGAGAAGTCGATAGACTGCAGCCAACAAGCAAAAGCATCATGTAAGCTATAGTTTGTTACATTTCTATATGTGCTTGAATCTAGCGTAACGAATTAGCGCGTGTTTTGGACAAAAAAAAAACATCATAAATGCTTTTCTCTATTTAACTTTAATATTCTTGTTTCATTTATGTTTTACGTTTTGGTTAAAGCATAAATTCAGAAATCAAATTTTTACGGTGGATTTTAAAGAAATAAATTTGTTTGTTATATGTTATTTATGTTTATTTCATTTTGTTAGTTTTAATGATAGGCTTAAAGAATTGTGTCGAGATTCGGGAAATTAATGATATAAATTTAAGGTTTTGTTATATAGTATTTAGGTGTGTAAAAAAATTAAATAGCTTATATTAGGACATTGGTAAGAAAATTTATAATAGATGCATTAATTTAATAGTACACTGTTGCGAATGATTGAATTAAAAAGTAATACATATTGTAAAATAAATATACTATTATACTTTTTAATGCTTTTACTAATTTTGAGATTACTATGTAAACTCTTTCCCTGTGATTCATAAACTTTGTAGCTCTAATTACTGAATTTTCAAACGAATATTAAATTTAAATAAAGTTTTATCTAAAAATATAAATTTAAAAATTCGAAATAATATTTCTAATCTTTCATAACAACAGTGCAATAGCCTCTATCTAGATAAGGTTTAGGAAACATTCAGAGTATAATGTTAAGACGCCATCTAAAGTTCATAGTTCAAATTAGCTATTTTGTTTTTCATGTAAAACGTGTTCAAATATTTATTTTAACATTATATTTCTATGTTTTATTTCTGTGTTGAATCTCTCCAGTTGTGAGAGGTTACATTACATACTATATATATATATACTCAATTTAAACATTTTGACTAAAATTTCTATATTTTTGTTATCACTACAAAATATCTTAAAATATATGTATGTATATTCTTTATTTATTTTTTTTGCTTATAGTTATAATACTTTTTAAAGCCCGAAAATCATGTTTCACATGGTTCAAACTTCTTCATTTGCTGAAAACAGATCAGGATATAAATATTATCACAGCATTATATTTTTTAATATCTAAGATGTTTTTGGTTTATCAAGAAAAATAAGCTATATATATAGTTTAATTGTGTACCATTCCAATCTTGTATAATATTTAAAAATAATGTTTTTATTTGTAAAAGAATAAGAAAAAAATTCATAAATTCATTTTTTTTTAAAAGATTTTTTAGCGGCTTACCAGATCGATTGCTCTTTTAAGTTTTAGATATCTTATTATATCAGAGTTTGTTGATTGTCTATAGTGGGTATATGAAATTGCATTAATTGTTATAGTCCACCCTTAAAATAGTACCACCCTGTTGGTCAACCAAACTTGAGGAAATGATTTTAAGCTTTTTAATCTCTATAGTATCTATAGAAATATATTCGTCACTCATGTCGAGTTAAAAAACAGGAACTTTTTAACTCTTTCTCATTGATTTCTCATTGATTTTATAATATTGAATAAACAGACATACAAAAATTAATGAGTATATTTTAATTTAATTCAGTTTTATTATTATTTATGAACAAATAAGAGAACTAGTAAAGAAACATTATCGATTTTGATCAAATCTAAAAGAGTTTTTTTATATATATTTATGTTGTTTTATTTTTTTGCAAATAAGTTTCAATCTTAGTTTAAAAATATGTTGAAATAAATTTAAGTGTACAGATAGAATATTGAAATCTTATATATTATTTTATAATATTTTTGTGTTAAACAAAGTGAAATCGGTATCCAACTGTGTATGATCCGCAAAGGCGACCAAATATTCAATGTTTAGATTCATGTTATGATTTCGACAAGAACAGAAATCTCTTCATGTTCAGTTATGCTCACAGTGGGAGCCCCCGACTTAAGTTTTTTCTTTCTTTTTTTTTTTTTATTTTTGATTTTGTTATAGAGGAAATGGTAAAAATTCATTCTTATGCTTCAATATAATTTAAAATGTGCAAAATGCAAATTATTGAAAATATATTTTCAATAAAATTAAATAGAGAAATAGTTATTTTAGAGTATAATAACGAAAAAATTGAATATAATTTATATTGGTAGCTTATAGTATAAATTTGTATTAAATTTACATAAATTGAAGTAACAAAAATTGTAAATTATAAATTAAGTGAAAACTGGTAGTCATACTGTGAAATATTCTTATATATTTTTAACTGATACAATTTTGTAATACAAAAATTGTTAATAATTTTTATAAGAACTGGTTAACAGTTTATAATTAATAGCAAAATTGTTGTAAGAGTTGTTAATTTAATATTTGAAGCTGTGACAATATTATTATATGATCATAATTTATAGAATAGAAAAATCTATATAATACAAGACAACAATATTAAAAATTCCAAAACATTTTACTAATATTTTAGTAAAGTTGCAATAAAATGTTCGAATTTAACAGATCATCGTTGACAATATAGAAGCTAGTGTTTTCTTGAAAATCTTCAAAAATATTAAATTCTTAGATCAATTTCACAATTTTATTTAGAATGCCAGGAATTTCTTAGGTATTGTTGAAGAAAAACAAAACATTTTAGGGATATAATAAATTAATACTATTAATTTTCAAGATTTTTTCTAATTTTTATAGGTACTCTATAATCTGAGTACCAAGTAAAGCTAGTAAACTGGTCTAAATCTTTTAAAACTAAACAAAACATGTTCATCTTATCTTAATGCTATTAATGCTGTTCGAAAAGAAAACTTTATCCTAAGCTGATTAACATTTTTTATGTCATGATATTTTGTGAAAGTATCAAAATAAATTCAAAATGCATCACTATTAACTAAAAAGGATCCAAAAAATTAAATTATCGGTAACCTAAATCTTAATAAATATTTCTTGTTTTTATTATCATTTTAAATTGGTCCCTGGTCATTGTAAATGATATCCTGACAGCCAAACATTATAATAGTATATTTTTCTACTGTCGTTTTTTAATAGTTGCACACATAAAACAACAGACTTCAATGTTTCGTTGGTCTTGCTTTTTTTTTTTAAGAATGTTACATGCAAGCATAAAGATTCCTAGTTGTGATTAACAAAACGATTTTCAACCTTTTAAAGTGATTTCTTTTAGTATATCAAATTGATTTTCAAACCCTGAAATTTTTTTTTTCTTCATTTTTATTATATTTCGAAATAGAACCCAGATTAAACTATATAGCTATTATTAAAGACTAACAATTGAAAGAAAATTTATGTTGAATTATTATTGTACAATTTTTTATTTTTTAAATGCTTCGGTGACACTGGGGATTCAAAGGGATCTTTACTTATATTTTTAGTTTTCTTCATTGAGGAGACTTTATATACTTTGTCTATAAGAGAAAAAAATTTATCATTGGCGCCATCTAGACCTTATCCTATGAATCTAAACATAGTCACGAAAAAAAAAAACAATAGTATATTTAACCACGTGATGATGTCGCGTAAGTTATTATTGCCCAATATCCTATTTAAAAGAAAAGATTATTTTCCTAATATATGTTTCATTGAATTTTGACTTGGTAAATAATATAATTTAATTTATCTACTTTTTATATTAAAGATTTCGTGTTGGGTATTGTGCACAAATAGAAAAATATGAGTTATTTTTTAATATAAAAGTTTCTTGTATGGAATTATAATAATTGTCATAATAGAAAACGTTAATTGAGTTTTGATTAATTGAATTTAAATTTTGGTAGAATGAAGATTTTTATCAAGTTGAGTTTATATATTGATAAGCTAATTAATTTACAAGATGCTTTTAATATAGTAAATTTTCAAAAATGAATTTTACATGCAAAACCTTCTAAATTTGATAATATTTTGATCTTAACCATAAAACTGTTTTAATACTTTCTTTGCTGTAATAAATTACATTACACAAAATTGAAATTTAAGTAATATCCACTGCAACAAATATTTAAAAAAAAAAATCATCTTGCCAGACTTTTTTGTAATACCATCGACTGTTCCAAAGTCCAGGTTTATAAAAATTTTCTCATAAAATTCACTCCTGCGACTCTATCACTCACAAAAATTCCTTTTTCCCTATTGCTCAGACCTTAATATCATAAACACAAATAATTCCCCTTATCCTTTTGCCAAAAATACAAGACTTAAACTCTAAATAACACCAACAACAACAAAAATAATATATGAAAAAAAAAACAATAAACAAATTAAATTATTTTTCATTTTCTTTATCAAGATGCATTACTGAAAAATTCAGGGGGAGTTATGACACCACTATACCAAAGCATATAAATGAAAATTATTTCACTTATAAATTTATTTATGTCAAATTGTATAATATTTTAGAGATAACAAACTGGAAAATTGAAATTACTTAATAAATATGAGAAGTAAAACGAAGAGTACAAAAAAAGGGTATAATAAATATATTTGGTATGATCTGATTAGAGTTAATTTGGTTATCTGGTTTAGCAGAATAAAAAAAGACACACAGTTAATGTACATCATTTTTGTCCCCCTCCAATATTTTTCATCCACAATTTTAATACGGATTTTTTTTTTCACACTAGCAACCAAAAAAATCATCCTCATCGTTGATTCAACACAAAAAAAATATGTAGAATATTTTGTAACTGACTTGTTATTATTAACAAAATAAAATTGAATGTATATATTACATATTAAGGTAATATACCAATTTTTTTTTTTGTGTTTGTTTCAATTTTTAATGTTTGGAGGGTTGCAAATATTTGGTTTATTATCCTTATTATTATTATTATTATTTTCAATTTTACCAATGAAGAGGGGCGCGTTTATTTTAGTAATCTGTTTATTAGATAAGATATACAGAGTGTGCTTTTAATGTTACCAACCAAAAAAAAAATTGATTTAATTTTATATAATATATAAATATTATTAGAATCACAATTTTGGGATAAGTGTCATTGGGGTTTTTTTTATAAATATTATATATTTAGGGTTAATGTTTCAATTAAAATTTGAATTTTTCTTCTGTTTTGTTTTTAGATACTGTTTACATATAGATAAAATTTTTGCAAAAAAAAATATATATATAATATTTATTAGAACTTAATTTGATTATTTATGCTAAAAAGATAAGATTTTGACATTAGCATAGGAAAAAACAACATTAAAAATTAAATTAAATTAAATTTTCTCTTCTTTCTTTTTTTTTGGAAAATTACTTTTTCTTGCTTAATTTAAATATTTTATGAAAGAAACTGGACATGCGGTAACACAGAAAATGTCAAGAATGTTTCTTTGATACAAAAAGGATTCCAAAAAATCTTAAAAGATTTTGAATAAGAAAAATCTTATTTAAATAATATAAAATCCTTTTTGAAGTTGTCCAATCATTAAATATTTAATACGGAAATTTTTAAAAGAATTTTTATATATAAACTTATATGTATATAATTTTTTGTAATTTAATTTTCTAGATAAAAAATAAAAATATTTATAAATATTTTATTTGTAAGTAAAAAGGAAAATCTTGTAAAATTTAATTTATATGAAAATCTTGCATAATTTATAATATTTTATCTTGATGCATTAAAATTTAATAATATGTTAGATTTAAATGGAAAATATTTAGAAATTTTTTTGTCATTGATTAATTAACAAAATGGTGAGTTTTATTACAAATTACTTACTGATCAATAAAAATATAATAATTAGTTTCTTGGAATTTTAATCTAATAATTTATTATTTTAGGACTTATTTACTAAAAATAATTTCTATTTCAAAGATTTTCGTGATTTAAATGGATTACTTTTGCTAGAAAATTGAAAAATAAAAATTAATTAAATCATTTATTTGAATTTTGTAGAAATTTTTTAACAAATTACAATAAAAATTTGAATTTATTTATTGTGTACAAAGAATAGGCATAGGATAGGATAAATTCAATAAATTGTAAATAATTATTTTAGGACTTATACATTATTAATCCATTATCAGAATGTCAGATAATTTATTTATAAATCCAAAAATTAGGGCAATTATTCAACCATAGATTTTAAATTTGTATTGTCAATATTAAATTTAAAAAAAGGATGAAAATTATTTAATAAAAAAATATATATTTAAAAATATATTAATATTAAAAGTACTTAATTTTTATATACCTAAACTTGTCATCATATGGTTTTTTTCATTCGAAATAAAAAAATCAAATTCAATCTATACTTAAGACATATGCCGGACACATATGTGGACATAGAAAAATTACATAAAAAAATAATATATTTTTTATCACACATACATAATTCTTTTTTATTCATTTCAAATCGAAAATAGCCAATAATCTCTGTAAGTTTTTTTACCCCCTAATTGGATATGAATCTAAAATTCTGACACAAAAAAAGAAAATACCGAAAAAAAATATGTATTTGCAACCTTTTGTATACTAAAAAGGGTCTTCAATATCTCGTTACTAAACAATATACAATTTATATCAATTTTTTATACGTTAATTCCATATGTGCGTGTGAAGAGATTTTGATTTAACTTTACAAAATCTCATACATATATGCTTTGATTTTATTTTTATGAATAGATATTAATATCAAACCTGGAACACACAACAATAAACCCAAAAAAAAAAAGGGACAAAAGTGTGAACTTTTTATAGCACAAAAAATAAAAAATCCCTCCTGTCCAGCACAAATCAATATGTTCATTCTGATTTTGATCCGATTTAGTTCGTCTTTTGTGTTTTGCTTCATTTTTACACAATTTTGACTATTTTTCTTTTTTATTGACTTAACTCCTTATTGGACCTATCACTTTTCTTCAGAATTTATCACATTTATATGATCTTCAATTCTTTATTATTTTCACAGTATCCTTTTTAAGTCTTTTTTTTGCACATTTGCTAAGAAAAACCTTTTTTTTTTGTTGTATATTGAATATATGTTTTGACATTTTTATTAGTTGTTTGTAGTTCCGTGAATAATGCAAAAAGGATATTTAATAACGTATAAGAATTTGAAATACAAATTCTATTTGTTGTTGGAGCTATAGCATTAATACTAGGAATCGTCCTTAAAATTGGATTAAAAGAATTTGACTTTATAAAAAGAATAAAATTGTTATAATCCTTTTATGTAATGTTCAGTTCATGCTTCATGCTTTCAAAAAAGATTTTAACTAAGACGGAGCATCAAAAATATATCTAAAGAAATATTCCATTTTGTGAGAATTCTTATTTTTATGGTGGTATAAATTGAAATTGCAAACCACAAATCATGAAAATCTTATTAAATAAACAGAGAGTATAGTAAAATTTCATAGAATTATGACACTTTTGTAGATATGAATAATATGATGCTGATTTTTTTTTTTTGGTTTATTATAACAAAAAGGGATTTTAGTTTGTTTTTTTTAAATACAAATAAATTGGTCCATGTTTGATTTTTAAGCTACTTTAAAAAAAATAGAGTTTGTTAGCTGTAAGAGGTGATGTTTAAAAGTTTCTGCAGTAACTATGCAAAAAATTGTAGAATTAATTGATATTTTTGTAATTTGAACAAATATTCCTGCAATATTACATTATCCTTGATTGAATTATTGAAAGTTTGTAAGTCTTTGTGTAAGATGAACTTTTCTTTTGAACAAAAAAAAAATATATTTTGGTGTGGAACTTCATTTTATTGCTAAAGCTTGCAGATAATTTTTATGGTCAATTATTGGCATTTTACTTTTTCAAAAAATTCCCTGAAAATTATTGTAAAATGAATTTGAAATTGGTTCATTGTTTATGATCCCAGCAATCAATGAAATACACCTTGTATTGAATGTTTATTAGTATATTGTCTACATTATATTCGAGCTTTAAAGAAATTGTAAAAAATCTGTTTTGAGATAAGTGGTTTTTTTTTTATGATTTTTTTTACTTAGAAACAGAATGGATTTGTACATTACGTGAATTAAATACTTGATTTTTATTGAGAAAATTTACTATATTCTTTATATATAAATAAGGATTTTGTGTACTATCCTTGTAAAGAATTGTTAAAACTATTTTTTTTAGTAAAGATTATAATTTTGTGTGTGGTCTTGTTTACAATAGTAAAATTATGCAATTGTTGTAATATTTTTTTTCCGAGATATATTGAAAACAATTCGATTTTTATTAAAAATATATTTTTAAATTTTACCAAAAATAATTTTTAATTAAATGATAAAATTTTCTTAAAGATTTTTCTTAAGAATTTTTATACTTTATAGAATTTTTATTTAAAAAAAAGAAAGTTTTTCTCATATCTCTCAAGTCCATATAACAAACTTTTCATACAAATATACATTGAATACATTAACTTTAACAATAGTCAACAAAGTATATAAAGAGATTACTATAAAATGGAGAAGCTACAAAAACAAAAATTGTACAATATCCTTAGAATTCACATTGTTTTTTTTTTGGAGAACTTAAAAAATAGAATCAAGTAGGTGTGAAATGACTTTTTTGAAAGATCCTTTATCGATTTATCTTTTTGGACTGTTCCTTTTTTACTATATATTAAATTTTTTTTTTGTTTATGGTGATGTTCAAGCAGATTGGTAAATAAAATGGCATATCATGGATTATTATCCTTGTACTAAATCATTTTTATTATATTATCGAAAAAGAGAAATGTAGAAAATCGTTTTTTTTTTGTTCATTAAAATGTTTTACTCAGTGATATTTTATTTTGTAATTTATAATACTGAAATTTTTCTAGAAAAAATACAAGGAGGGTCCACAAAATTTTGATAACTTAACATTGAATAGAAAGATACTAAAATAAAATAAGATTCATTTTTCTTTTAGATGTTTTTAGTTGATTTTGTATAAAAATGTATACAAGGTAATTTCACACTTTCCTGCATTTTTCTGGTCTAAATATTAAGCTATTTAGAGCTTATAAAGCTTATATCTTATAAATTTATAAAGTTTCATGTTACTGTAGAGACAGAAATCGTAAAATTTTGATTGAAATTAGTACAATTTTTATTAAATAAAAATTAAATTCAATTTATTTATTTCTGTTTTAATATGTAAATTGAGTTTTACTTAATATAATTTACAGAGTTTAGGTTTAATTTATCCTTTACTGACTGTGATATCACTGATAAATTAATATATAAAAAAAATGAAATACAGAATGAACTTATATGTTAAGGAAAATTTGAAAAACCTCATTTAATTTTTGCTTAAAATTAAATGAAAATAAATATTAGAAATAACCTTTTTTGTTACCATTTCAAAATTTACAGAAAATATTAATTTAACCTATAAAATGTTCTATAAAATTGGTGTTAGGTTCTGCTAAAAATTATTGTAATAATTGATATAATAGCAGCGACGATGCGCGAGAAAATTAATTTGTCGTTCAATTTCCAATGAAAATTTCATTATCACCCTGTATTACAACGAATAACAATGAATTATCTTTCGTCCATTGTTTAGTATAGGTGATAATCCAATTACAAGAGCTACTGAAATCCTATAAAAAAAATATCCTTAAAAATTGTATTGATTAAATATATTTTTTATTCAATTTTAAAAACAGAGATGATACCACACGCACATATACCAACATGTTTTCAATATGTATACACAAAAAAAAACTTAAGTTTTTATATAAATTGAATTTTCAAATTAAATATTATAAATATATTAGGACAACAGAAGGACAATAACAACGGACAATATTATAAAATACATATTTAGTATAAATTGCATCAATAAACCATTAAATGACCCTCTCAGATGGCGCAAAGATAACACTTCCGGTGACATTTTTATATAGGGTAATATATAAGAAAAGAAGGTATCATAATAATTTCTATAAAAAAAAAAGGACTCGCCAAAAGAAAAAAAATCCCTTTATGTTTTGCTATCTTTATTTCTTATGCCATATGATTTTGAACCAGTATATAGGTTTAAGGATATATTATGATGTACCTTTAAGTCTGAAAATTATTATTTTTCTATGTCTATCAGACATTATAGAAATTTTTGTTCTAAATATTGGTCAATATTTTTGTTTTTTTTGTTGTTATTAATAAGATTAATGGTCAATTCTTTAAATATGAGACAATTCAGTTGACAATTTTATATACCTGGACTAAATGTATATATTTTTCTGGATTTATAACAATAATAATAATTATTATATTTTATATTAGATCATTGATGAGAAAATAATATATTTTGTGGCCAAATATTGTTAAGAATTTCATCAATTACATATATAAATAAAAAAATTGGGATCAGAATTGTGTCGCCTATTGAATTTAATTGACATATATCTTTCCAATTATTATATGGGTGGTACGTTTTAAGGATTTATATCCTTTTTTTGTTATTTTCGAAAAAAAAAAACGAACCAATTTAATATTGTTTTGATAACTAACGTTAAAATATATACACAAGATCTTTTCTATTTATTGCATAGTTCAAAATGATTTATTAAGTGTTATTGAAAATATGATTATAGGCAAAACAATAATATAAATTAATCATTAAAATGATATTTCAATTTTAAATTGATTTATTAATTGAATATTATTGTAAAATATTTATATTATTTTATTAAGTTGATGTTTTGAGTTTAAATTATAATATTTTTGTTAATTTTAGTCTAAAGGAAGTTTAAGTATTTATTTTTAATAAAATTACGTTTTGTTAATCTTGGAAATATTTTCTAGTTGGGAAAATAGGTTGTTTAGACGTCCGTGTACTGTGACAAAAAAAAAGGATATATAATTTTCCTTCAAATTAGTCCTTTATCTGGAAGCACATTAGTTTATGTTAAACTCAATAATATTAATTCTTTCAAAAACGTTGAAACGCAAAGTATAAAAATGATCTATTTACATTTGAAATCACCCAGAGTATTTTCGTATTTCTCAGTTTATTACAAGTGTCGAAAATTTAAAATATATTTTAAGTAATCACTAAAAAATTAAAACTATTACAAAATTTTATTTTAAAATTTATTATAAAGTTTTGGCTCAAAATAGCAAAAATATTGTGCAAGATATCGTAGACCGCAGTGACATTATCCTAAATTTATGCATCATCATTGTGGCTTGTTAACCAAACCAAAAAATCTATCCATTTACGTATATATAATATCTTTAACACCTGCAATTTTAATAATGTAGATATCGAAATTTGGATTAGTCTTCCAATTTTATGTTGTTGTATATCGTCTTTCATAAACATTAAATTTTTAATAAAAAAAAAAATTAAATTAAAGCCAATCCCTTTCAGTAAATCATCATCCACATATCCTTTTAAAAATGTTTTTTAAAAATTATATTTCTAAAATTAGAAAAAAAAAATAAGATCCTTGTCTATTGATGCGATAACATTGTCTACGACAAGAAATATCCACTTAAATTGATTTTTTTTTACGAAGAGAAGACGACATTGAGGACGCTACGTACATATATAAAATATGTAACACAAAAAAGGATAAAGTATTTTTTTTGACAGATTAGAACAAATCCAAAATAAAAAAAAAATGATTTAAAATGAATCTTGCATGTTTTCTTTGGGATGCTTTTAATTTTTGGGTTTTAAATTTCCAACAAAAAAAAAATGTGTAGGCCAGGTATACGAGAGTATACGCTATTTAAAAAGATAATGAACTATCAGCTACTGTTTTAAAGATTGTTATCGCCTTCTTCTTCAATATTATATTATATATTGGAATGTAGGATTATTATATTTATGATTGAAATTTTCTTGTTTGTTGGGTTAATTTGTTAAGGATTGACAATTTATGATTTTCGGTTTTATTTGGCTCAGTGTTGTTGTGGGGTCGATTTTATGTATAATTTTAGAAATAGACATGAATATATAATTATATTGCAACAGGTTAAAATTACTTTTAAAGTAGGTGTGTGAGTGTTATATAACTATTTATTTAGGATCTGTGGAGGTTTCTTCGTCCTACTGTCTATAGAAAAGGTAGGGCAATGTTTTATGATAAATTTAATTAATCAAAGGATATATGAAATTCGACTAAATTCACATTTCAAAAGATAGTATGAATTTTTGACTAAATCAATTTTTGGGCTTTAATTTAGAGTATTGGAAAATGAAGAAAATTGATGAGTAAGTTAAATAATTAAATTAAAATCGAAAAATAGGTAATAGTTTCTCCACAATTATTTAATATTTCACCTAAAATTCTTTCTGTATAATTTTCTCCTATACCCAGACATTTTCAAATTTGAAATATTTGTAAACAACTTATAAAAAGTTTTTCGGAAAACAAACCAAAAACTTTTAATTTGTCATCTTCATGAAAATATATCATTTTTTTTTTTAAATCCTTATACATATATCCTTTTTTTATAATATCATACATGAAACGATGTTATATTGCTAAAAACAGATTGGTTCTTTATTTATGTAATACAATAGGAAAAAACCATTGTTTGTTACCAAACTTTTCGAGTTTTATAAAGTAAACAAGTTTCTCCATTTTTATTTGTCCTTTTTTTTTTTTGTGTGAAGAAAAATAAATATAAAAATCAAGTCGTTTTTTTTTCTGGTAAAGAAGAAAAAAAAGGTTCGTGTTATATGAAAATTGTAACAAAAGCTATTTTTGTCCCCCCCACATATAGAAGAAAATGGTTTCTTGTATAAATAATACAAAAAAAAAGAAAATGTTTCAAAGAAAAATAAAATTAACTTTTTTTAGGAAGAGAAAAGGCGCAAAAGTGAAAAAGTTATGTGTATATATGTTTTTTTTTTACCAAAAAATAAAGCTTCCTTTGTTATGTTTTCTTGTCCTGCAATAGGTTCATTTGTATGATATTTTTTTCCATTCTATTGTTGAAGTATCATTATTATGTTTATCATGTTTTTATTGTATAATCTTTCCACTTTCAGGATATGTTTTATATATTTTTCAGAATTAAGGAGCATAACAAAAAAAAAAAATATATGAAATTTAAAATTTGTTACTAAGAAAAAATTGAATTTTTTTTTGGTAGAATAAATAAATTCTATAAATATTTTTTGGAATTAACTAATATGATAATAATAAATAATTTAACAGAATAATTAAATATAAAGTGTAAAATAGATATTAGTACTTCAACCTTCAACAAACTCCAACTTGATTTCGAAAACTAACTAAAATAGAAAATAAACGAAACAAGTGTTAATGAATTATTTTCATTACTTAAAATTTAAATTGTACAATTTCCTGCAAATTAACCAATTAAATTAATTAACTATAATTGGAAAATAATTACGAATTTTCATCAAAAACTGCGACAAACTATTTCCAACTAAAGTACTATATTAGCTCAGGATTAATTAAATTTCTTCTAAATGAAACAACTAAACAATTTCAGTGTTAAAGATTCAAAAACTGTAAAAAAATCAAAATATTTAACATAATGAAAGCATATAATTCATTAAACGACAAAAAAAAATGGTTCATAACTGACACAAAAATATTCATAATGTAAAAATTACACCGAAAACCCACAAAATCCATATTATACAATAATCAAGGATTAACTTTAATCCTTTAAATATAATATTCAAACTATTTTATACATATATGATGTGTTTGTCATATATATACGTCAGATAATGTAATCCTACATTTTATATTCGTTTTGACAAATGATTTTCTCCACTTAATTTTAAATTATATATTACACTACTAAACAATTTCAAATTATTCACATGTTAAATCATTATTATATTATTAAAATATAGTCAAAATAATATTATTATTTGTCATAATACCAGGAAGATATACAATTTTAAACCATTAACATAACTATTATAATTTCTATTACTAACATTATGTATACATACTTAAAATATATATGATAATATTATGTACTAGATAAATTTAATATGTATTATTGTAAAATGTATAAGCTAAATTTTAACAAAAATCCATATTTAAGTCCTGAATGACAAATGAAATTGTCCTTAAACAGTGATTGCGACCCCAATTTGAAATATAAATATGATATATATACTTTTATGAACTTATCTATAGTTCAACAAAAGAATTTTTCCTCCTTCATTGTAACATAATAGATATTTCAATTTACTTAAAATGTCCTTTATTTCCTAGAAAAATAAGAAATTAGCATATTTCTCTATAGACATTAAAAAAAACGATTCTGGTTCATTATAGGCTTAATAATTTAAAAGTTTTTAGACAAAATAATAGATAGTCCTTTTTCCATTTTCACTTTATTATACGCACATATATAAAACTATGTCATATAATTATTTGTAAAGAATTAGTTTTATTTTTGTGTGTGACGTATTATATATATGTAAATATAGATCCTTATAAGTGTTCAAAACTAAATTATTATAGTGTTTATTTGTTGTTGAAAAAATGAAACTCCTCTTACAAAATTATCATTACAGATAAATTTTCCATATATGTACTACAACTATGTATGGTTTGAACAAGAAAATGTGGTTTCGGTGTGTAAAATGTTTTAAAATTCATTGATTTGTTCAAAGATAAAATTTATACAATGAGAAATGTTCAACAATGAATAAATAATTAAATGACATACATATATATGTATCTGTAGTTAGTTTTGTTAAGGAATAATTTTGATAAGGACTTTTACTATAGCTGAAAATTTGTTACTTTGTATATAAATGTTAAAAATACATATTGTAATTTTCAATCAAAAAATTTGTTATAAATAAACTTTTGTCTGGTTTTGTAATAAAAGTTTTCTTTACAAAAATATTTGTAATAAGAAAGTTTATTTGTATAGTTTGAATTTATAATATTTTCGTATGTATACACTGTTAGAAATTAATGGTGGAATTTGTAATTAATTAATTTCGTGTAGGATTTTTGATTAAGCTTGAAATTTATATATGAAATTGTTTTAAAGATAAATTAATTTAATAAGTATTACTTTTTTACTTCTAAGGAGATACTCATTTAATTATTAGAATTGAAGCCACATAAAGTTTTGAATATCGTCCCAGACTTGGTAGCATTTAATTATAATTGTATATTGGACTTATTAATTATTGTAATAAACTAACTAGTACAGAACTATTTATGACACTGTATAGTACTTAATTGTCAAGTTAAATTTCCTTTTATATACCTAATAGAATATAAAGTAATTAAATTCCTTACAAAAATATAATAAAATTCAACTATATTTAATTCTGACAATTTGAATTTCAAAAGTTTTTACTCTGTATACTATATTATTCTCCATAATAAAGGACTAACTTAGTTTGTAATAGTAGATAACACAATATCTTTAAATGGCTATTACAAACCACATTACATATCACCTATAATTATTCATATGTATACATAAATCTTACTTGTTCAGTGGTCCAACTATTACTCATACCACACTCATATAAATATTTTAGAATCTTTGAAATTTATAGACAAACTTTTCGACATTACATTTTGAACCTAAATATAATTTTACAATGAAAGTTGATGTGTTACATGTACATGTGTAACCAAAGACCATTGTTAATTGAATTATAGGAGGTTTGATAGAGGTAAAATGGTGTACTTTGTAATTTGAACCATTCAACAAATTTAAGGAATTCAATATTATTATATAGTTATAAATATATTTTAAATTTTAAAATCAATTAAATATTTTGGAGATAAAATCATGATTTAAGCAATTTGTGACATGTTAACTATTACAAACTAAAAAAATATAATGAATAATTAATATTTTCTAACCGACATAGTAATTTATAATGTTTTGCTTCATAAATATTAAGTTTTCAATTTTATTGCTGTTTAAAAACACTTCGAATTTTTTGGAATCTAGCAGAAGATTTAGTTGCTATAAGTGCTCTCAGATCGCTCTGTATGCTTAGAGCGATTCAGAATTTTGAGAAATCTTTGAAAATACAACAAAATTAATTAATTTTTCGACAATGAAAAGATGAAAACTATATTAATAATTCTTTATATCAACAAAAATTTAAATAAAATATAAAATAAATTATAATTTTCAAATGCCATTCTTATTATTATTTTACCTGTAAGATTATTTGAATATCCCAACCATGAAATAAACACTTAAGTTTGAAAATCATTTCACTTTATAATAATTTTCACAAAAAAATACAATAATCTTTTATTATATTTAATAATTTTTCAAAAATAAAATCATTTTTCGAAAGACAAATTCTTACATATATTTTTTTGGGTCCTCATTCGTAACAATGTATTAATAATAATAAAAAAAAGGTTCTTGAAATATTACGTTCAAAGGATAATCGATGTTTTCATTGAAAATGACACACAAAAAACACCTACAAAAACATTGAATTTTTCGTTGTTAAAATTTTGTTGTTGTTGAGGATTTCTATTTTTTAATTCAAATAAATATTTTTATTTCATTATTAAATGAAAGTTTTTATTTGTTATTCAATAATGTTAGAAAAAAAAGGACCAAAAAGGAAATCATTCATTACTCATTTTTTTCAGTTGGTGGTCTCTCTAATAGTTTTTTGTATTTACTTACCTACTTACAATTTCATTATTAAAATCTTTTTTTTTCCCTTAATCCTTAAGGAATTTTTATGAATGAATGTAAAAAAAAAAACCAATGATGATAAATTTTTATTTTATAATTTAATTTTTATTTTTATGAATGAAAAATTTAATAATAATATTAATTTTATTTTACTTTTTTTTGTAGTAAAAGTGTACAATTGAAAAATTTTTATGATTTGTTAAAGATATTATTTGGCTGGTAAACATACACACGTTCACACGTTAAATTTTGTAAACAACTTTGATAGACCTGAATTATTAGTTGTTATTTAGGCAGGTCATTTGGTAAGAAACAGACTTTTAATTTCAAATTCTTTGTAAAGAATGTTTAATTACATTAAAAAATGTTGTAATGAATATTATGATCTATTTAATTAATCGGCTGTCCAGAAGGATGGTATATATAATTCTCAATGTATTGTATTAATATTTATCTTACTCAAGTGACCAATTATTGAAAGTACTTTCTCTTTTCTAGTTTCCAATAAATTTAGTAAAAAATTGTCCTTTTAAAGCAAGGAATAAGTAATAGTTTTCATATCATTTCACGAATCGTTTATCAATATGAATTTCATCATTAATTAACTGTAGAGAAAATGAATTTACTTTTGTTTCCAAGGATTGAGTATAGAAAAATATATAAATAAAATTAAAAATATATTAAAAAATGATATTTCATCTTTGGAATAATTCGATTATTATTGAGTAAAGAAAAAACTTAAAATTAACAAAAAATTAATAAAATAAAATAAAATATTTTAAATATTTTTATAATATTTGTTAATACATACTTTCAATTTTTTCTAGTAAAAATGCACTGCTGACACTCTCAAATCTTAGAATTTTAAAATAATTTTAAACAAACATTTATTTTTTAATGTTTTTATATAAGAAAAAGCATTTTTCATTAGTAATATAACAAAAAATTGTAAAATTTCCATTTTGATTTCTAAATTTCATTTTTATTATTTAAATAAAATGAAAGGAAATAAAAAAAGAAAATTGTAATAAGATGAAAGATTTCCATAATTTAAGTGACTTATTAAAAAAGCCAAAATTTAAATTTCATCAAATCTTCATTTATTTTTATCAATTTGCATTATTTTTTTTTTTTCATTTTTTTGCTTGTGATGAAATCATGTGTGATGAAGAAAATCTATTTAAAAGAATTTTCATCGTCGTCAAGGATCCACAAAAACAACTCACACACAATGATCATCTCTTTCAGCATTTCATTATGTCCTTAGATAAATAATGAAAGAAATAAAATTCATTTCCATATTTTAAAATTGTAATTTTCTTTATAAATTTCACTTATTTTACTTTCTACGAAAAAAAAAATCATTTTCTTTTTTGAGGTATAAAACAAAAATGCTTTGACATTATTTTTGGTTGGTTGGTAATAAGTTTTAGGATAATAAAAAAAATCTCAAATTACTTGAAATATTTTCTTTATTTTTTTTTTGTTCTAATGGAAAAAAAATTACAATTTTCTTTTTCTACAAAGACCAATTTTTGTTTTTGTAAGTAAAAAGAAAAGAAAGTAAAAATTTATTTCATTTCTAAAATTGGAATTTTTTTTTGTTAAACCAAATAATAATATAAATTTTGAGTTTCCTTCCTTATTGATCTCAGTGGGGTTTCAAATGTTTAAATAACTAAAATATTAAAAATCTTATATTGAAGTTTATGCTCATATCATTTTACAGTTTATGATCTTTGTGAAAAAATATTTTGACACGTGTTATTTTTGGTTTGATTTCTAAAAGAGGATCAAGTTTTTTTTTATGGTAAACATTCAATGATGTTGTTAATTACTTTGTTAAATAATAAATAAGGACAAAAATAATATCCTTTTTTTATGTAGGAAATAAGTAAATTTTAATTATTTAAACAATTAAAATTGCAGATTTTTAGTAATTTTAATTTCAATGAGAAATAATATAGAAACGAAAATTTGAGTATAATAATTCAATGTTTTTGAGGTATTTTTTTAGTAAAGAAAAAATATTACAAAATCTTGATAAACTTTATTTTATTGCCTTTATTACCACTCTAAAGTGAGATGTACGATTAATATTTCTTTTGAGACAATGAATAGCTGCCTCTTTCGAATGACCTTAGAATTTATATCAACTTCGTCCTCATATCAAATTCGTCATGCTTTCTAAGGCCTTTTATATATAATTACAAAAAGTTAAATAACATAATTTCAATCAAACGGACAAAAAGACAGAAAGACAGAAAGACGAAAAGACAGAAAGACTGGAAACATTTATAAAAGGATAAGAAAAACTTTATGAAATAAATTCTGTGGGATTTAGTTGAAACAAATATTGTTCTAATAATTTTAATGTCCAATAAATTTTCTTAATAATTTAAATGTCTTTTATAAAATTACCCTGCCATTTATCTACATTTTGTAGACAATAAAAGCCAAATCGTATTCTACCCATCACTGTTTTCAAGAAATTCATTCATATAATATAAAATATTTATCATTTTGGTCTCAATATTTGATTTATAATTTATAATTTTTCTTATATTTTTTTATTTTTATTGTATAACATGAAAAATTGGGATATCGTTATGCAAATATACACATAAATACCTGAACATCTTAACAAAGACAACGAATTATTAAAATATTTATACTCTTCAAAGGATACCGTCAATCGTTTCTCATATATACATATATTTTTTTTCTGATCGGGCGAATAATCTATAAACCAAAAAAAAAAAAATTATTTAACGATTTTCTTATCGATTTGAACATAAAGAATATTAAAATATATATTTGCAATAATTCTTAATTTTGTTGTATATTTCTTATATTTTTGTTTTTTTTGTGAACAATTTTTGTTGTCATGAAAACTTAGTAAGTCGCACAAAGCACCAGACATAAAAGTGGACGCCGAGTGATCATGACATTTGTTAGTTTTGCGTACGTTTATTATATACATTATATCCAGGAAACATCCCAGGAGGTCTGCTATTTGTTCGATTAAAAATCATTTTCAAAAAAAAATATTACTATAAAAAATTTCATAAACAGAAATTTTACGACAAGAAAACATGATGTCGCCAATTTCTTCGTGTGTAATATTTTTTATTTAACTTTCCAAAAAAAAATAAAAATGTTATTATTCTTTATCATAAATTTTCGCAAAAATTAGAATTATTATTAATGTAGAATGGTTTATGTAATAGTTTGGATTTGTTGGAAAGTATTTCATTGTTAAGAAAACTTCAAGTACTGTTCGGTTATTAGCAGGGCCAGCTCATATTTTTGGGGAAACTTTCAGTTTAATTCCTTAATTAGTTTATTTATTCATATTTTCTCCGCGGTTGACTGGTCTTTATTCTTTTTATATAATTAAATTAAATATTGTGGAACGAGTTAATTTCAAAAAATAATATTTAAATTACTTTTAATATATAAATTTTTAACTAATTAAATAAATAATAATGGAATTTTGTAATTTGCTTATCAAATAAAATGATTATTTAATTCCAAAAAAAAAATGTTGACCACTACAATAAAAATATTACCTAAAAAAAAAGAACTATGAAATTTAATTGAATATTAAAATAAAAAAAAATACAAAACCACCAGTAAAACCAATGAATTAACAATGTTTTTATTTTGGTTTTGTTCAAAAATGTTAAACTGGACAATATTGTGTTCATTTGGGCACAATAATATAATTTTACATAAATATTTAATTTGATAATTCTGAATTTCTGGTTGTTACCAATTGGTGAAATTTGAAAAATTTAAATATTTATCGAAAATATTTTGTAAATTACAAAAATTATAATCAAAAAAATAAAAATCTATTTTGTTGGGACTAGCTATAATCTTAAACACATGTTTGCGATTAAACCAAAAATCAAAACCACACGCATAAAATTTCCCATAATAGTTTTTTTTGGGTTGGAAAATATTAATTTTTGTTTTTGTAAGTAGTTATATTTATATCTATATGTTAAATATCTTTATTAGTAGACACGAACCTTTAAAATCTGCAATATTTGTATGCACTAGGAATATATATAGACATTAAAGGATTTTTTATATTTGTGGTGAATTTTTGATGGTATCATGAGTTAAAATTTCCTGTTTAACCGAAATAATATTGAATATGAAAATATATATATATTTTTTAATAATCCTTATTAAAAGTAAACATTTTGGAAATTTTGTTGTTTATTTAATTTAAATTTAATAATTTTTTTTCCTAATTTATCCAGCAGGTAAATTATAGTTAAAGAAAATTATAAAATTTAGTTGGTAATCGGATTTTATTTTTATTTTTGTATCCTTAAAGTCATATATAATTAGAAGCTAAGGTGCACAAAGGATTACATTTAATAATGCTTTTCAAAATCTGTTTAGGATATTGATAATTAAATAATTTAAATAGATAAATGTTATTTTTTTGCATTAAGGTTTGATATAGGTAATAACCTGGAATCTGATTTTAATTTCGATATTTTAAATGTTTAAAAATATGTATTGAATAATTTTACGGATTTAATTGGAAAAATCAGTTTTTATTAGAAATAAATATTTAATTGTCGACACAAAAATCAATAATTTTGTCCTGGGATTGGAGTCAAACTGTCGATAACTGGTAAACAATGTGAACTTGGAAATAGATTTTAAGTGAATTAAGTACATTAACTTCTTGTATGTTATTTTAATTTTTGGCATAATATTTGTGTTTTAATTATTAGACACAATTCAGTTCTTCTTTTATCATTAATTTTGAAAACTGGTCTTTAAGAAAAATAATTGAAAATATTTTCACTTTTACATTTATTCGCTTAGGAGTTCAATGAAAGATTTTTTAGATTTCGATAGACATAATTTTCTATAATTTAAATCCAAAATAATCAATTCCATTTCGAATCAAAACTATTTATTATATATACTTAAATTTAAAATTTATTTCTTAAAAAGAAATCAAAAATAAATTAGGAGTATTAATTTAATATTGACAGTTATAAAAGTAACAACAAAAACCCTTTTTACAAATCAAAATCCTTTTTATTTTATTGCAAGAAAAAATATCATTAAAAAGGATATTTTTGATTTAATGTCCTAGGGTAAAAACAAAAATTATTACATTTTAAATATAAATTTCCATTCTCAAAAATATATTAAAATGGATGTTGTTGTTGTTGTTTTTTCCAAACCTGTCAAATTTTTTATTCATTGATACTTTGGCAGATTTTTTTTTTCTTCATTTTTTGTTAACAAATCCTACACAACGGATGATGACGACTTCCTCCCATCATTCTCCAAACTTTATATCGGTCCTTAGAGAATTTTCGGGTATCTTAAAACTTGTCTGTTTCTAATATATTTATAAAAGATAAAAGATAAGGTGAAATCAGGATTACATGTTTGTCATATTATCCTTCGGGGTGATACTTATGGTATTTTTTTTCTTCATATCTATTACAAAGAGTCGATGCTCCAAAAAGGATGTTTTATGTTTTTACTTTTCCCCCACAACAACGAAAATATGAAATTTGTATATAGACAACAGCAATAATTTTCCGTTTTTTATCCTGTCTATTTCTGAGTTTATTAAAATTCAATATGGTTTTTTTTTTGTGTGTGTTCCTTTTACACATTTTTTTTCGTATTTGTATTTCAGAATAGCAAGTTTCATTTATTGGTAAAAAAAATAATAGACCAAAGAAAGTTTGAGTAAACAACATAAATTCATGAATTTAAAAGAAACATATATGCATAACCTGTCATATTGAACTAAGGGTCCTTTTTACGATTTATATGTCGTTTTTTGTTGTTAGAATTACTCTGTGTATTAGGCTATAAAGCAAGATGACGACAAAAATATTGAAAATGAAATATTATTATTGACGTCCAGTGTTTTTGAAAGAAATTGATTTTATAATGGCAATATTTTTAACCTATGAAAATGGCCCATTACTATATAAAAATTTAATATTGAAAATTGTGATATTAATAAACAATCAAAATAGATAAATGATATTCGTTCTAAATTGCAGATAGGTTTAGTTTTTTTTGGAAATTTTTATAGATTTTAGACCCATTCTTAAGTATTTAGAAAATATCATATCTACTTTGAAATTCCAATAATATTGAAAATTTCAATTTCAATAAAAATTTATGATTGCATCTATACATTGATGATGAAAATCTCATCTAAATTAATGATTACAAATAAATCAGAATAATATCGGTTCTGAACAAACTAAATTTCAATCTATTTTTACAATTATTCCAAATCAATATTTCACATTTAACTAAATAATCTAAAAAAAAAAATTAACTAAATTTATATTATAACATTTAATGTCAAAATGTCTTTCAAATATTTAAATTTATATAATTTTTTTTCTTTCTATTATTAAAATATTGTGGCGCCATTAAATTGCTTGCTATACACAATCATTTATTACAATAATATATAAATATATATTTTATCTAATCTACAACTAATTAAATTTTATATTAATTACATTTGAACTTTCCCAAAAATTAAAACTATAAAAAAGAAAATAAATTGTTTTAGCTATATAAAAAATTATATCAAAGACAATTTTCTTATGTTGATGGTTAAAATCATTAAATTGATTTATTAACGAAATGTCCAAAAATCAGAGCTTATCGTAAAAGTCAAAATAAAATTAATTACAATATATATATAATTTTTCTTCTCTTCTTTATTTTTGATTATTTTAAATATTCAAATAAAATAGAATTGAAATTTTCTATATTTATTAGTAATACATAATATAGAAATAAAAAATATAATTCTGTTAGAAATCAAATTGTTTCAAAAATCATTAATGAATTATAGAGTAAGAAGTTGATATAATAGAGTTTATTTTTGCTTGGGAAACTTCTTTAAAGAATATATTTGAAAAATCAGTTTTATTGATGTTTGCCGATTAATATTCTAAACTATGTGAAAGTAGCGATTATAACTTTTAATTTGGTATCAAAACCGTATACATAAATCTCTGATAATTATTATATTATTTACGAGCAATACGAAAGCAAAGATATAAATAATTTAAACTTAAAGAAAATTAAGTATTCTATTTCGATTTAAATATACTTTTTTTTGAATATTTTGTTACAATTAACGTCTCTCGTTGTTCCATATTTACTAACAAATTTTCAAGTTGCTGCTTTCACTTTCATACTTAAATTTGTTATAAGTAAATAATTAAATAAATAACAATAAATAATTAAAATTAAATTCACCAAATTATTAAAATTATAATTAATTAAATTGTCATCCATATATTTGCAACATTTACTTTCAATTTTCCAATTTTTATGAAAATTTAATCCTTAATTTGTTTATAATTTAAATTTTACATATTCTATAACATAAATTTAATCTACTTAAAAATCAAATAAGAAATCCTTACCTAAAAATATCTTAATCAACAAACAATAATTCATTTATATTTAAAGGATATATTAATTATTATATAAATAATTGAATTGTTATGATCCTTAATTGACCCAAAAAATATAACCCAACACAATAATCGTTATTTCACTATATGGTCAAAACTATAACTAAATACCATTTAACAAATCAATTTTCGAAGTTATTGTTATAGTAAAATAAGAAAAGGACATAGAGAATTCGTATCTAAATTTACACATTAATATTTTTTGTATATATTGTATATATATGTATATATAAATTCAAAATATGGAATTAGAAACTTTCATCCTTTTCACAAAAATGACATCATTTATATTAAATACTCAAATATATAAGGATATCAGTTTGTCCTTTTTACATATATGGAACTATAATAATATATGAGATTAGAAAAACTGTATCTTTCTTTAATACACTCTGGACATCAATACAAAAAAAAAATATTTAATACTTTCTGACTTTTTATATATACGTAAATAAATATTATTAAAAAGTTTATCTTCTGATTTTCTGATAAATGGTTTTTAAGGATGAGTAAAAAAAAAGGATATAAGTATAAATACATATCACTCTTAAGAATATTCGCAAAAAAAACATCCTTTTCCTTTTTTTCTGTTATAAGTATGTAGTGTGATAGATGTGTGTAGAGTCATCAGGAATGGACCCAACGGGTGGTCTACAAAATGACAAATGTAACCATTATTGAATTTCTGGTGCTTAATAAAAACACACAATAAGTTTTTTTTTATATATAATATAACGTATTTGTAATATATTCGTCCTGAGATAAATTGTTGAGATCCTCCCCTCTTCTGTGTGTCATTTTTTTTCCTGTTGGTTATGAAAGGACAAGCGCAAAATAAATGAAATAAAATAGACCTAATGTTTATCCTCAATTGAAATTGTAACGAAAACAAATCAATTGTTTTGGTATATTTTCGAGAAGAAAACAAAAAATAGTCCTTTTCTTTTTGCTGTTTTGGTAATAATGATTTTTATAAATTTGTTATGAATATACGCATTTTATTATGAAAAATTATATTTTGTTTTTAACATATACTTAAAGTATTTTAAGGACCAGAACAGATGTTACATTTGCAAAAAAAAAACTAAAATGAAATAAAATTGTATTGCTTTAAATGATATCTAATTTTCAAAAAGAAAAAATCCTCTAGGACGAATACATAAAATTTTATTTATTATTATTTTTTTCAATTTTTGTTGTCTATTGGCATCACCTTTAACATGTCCTTTTTTTTGGGAAATATCTTAATATGTGAATTAAGAGGACGCAACTGACATAATTGACGTAATGAATTTGTATTTATTATATCCTTGTGGTAATTTTAGATTATTATATTTGAAAATATAAAAAAATTTAGGGGTGAGTATTTATTGCTCAGAACTCAGAACTAATATAAATGAGTTATTTGAGGCGAGTAAAATGATTGGGAGGATATTAATTAATATATTCATTATTACTATCTATTGTAAAAATTTTTGTTGAATTAATTAATTAAGAAAATTAGAAGATTCTTTTAAAGCTCAAAATTGCGCTGATTTCCTAGTTCCTCATCAATCAGAACGAATAATTTTCAATTTACTAAAAAAATTCTAGTACAATTTGGATTATCTTCTTAGTCTAATAATAATATTTACTTTTCTAAAACTAAATATCCTTTTTACCCACAACTTTTATTACCAACCTAAAAATATATTCCATATCTTGTTATATTTTATTTTGGAAATTTCCAAGCTATGAAATCAATATTGATAATAATACTTTTATTTAATATTATTTTTCTCAAGGATTTTTAATATACTGTCAAGGACACTGTCAATATTTTTCTTAGTCAAATTAATTAAATTTTTATTTAACAATCAAAATTGAAATTAAACATGGTTTTTTTGTTTTGGTCGCATAAACATTTAAAATATCCTTAAAAATTTATTTTAGGCATTAATAAAAACATTTTGATCCTTTAAAAATTCATATAATCACTCAAATTAAAATCATGTTTATCCGACAGAAAGTCATAATGTCACGAATTTTCACAAATATTTCTCGTTCTGATGTTTATAATATTCTTGAATTTTATAATACCTATTAAATGATTTATTTTTCTCAACTAAGTTGGTATTTTACTAAAATGGGTGAAAACCTTTTTCATGTCCTTTGGGAAAAAAAAATTGCTTAAAATTTACATGTTTTATACCTAAACAATAAGGATATATACAGAAAGTATTAACTATATATAAAACACCAGTAAGAAAATTGAATTTATTTATATATTTTTTTCACTATGTTTGTTTATATACTCGTTAAATGTCAAAGGATTTTTTTTTTGCTATTAAAGGACATTTAAATCCTTCTAGTTTTTTTTCTTATTGTATTACGTTGTAGTAATAATTTAGAAGAGAATTATACAAGGATATTTGTTTTTTTATTTCTGTTTTGTTTTTTGTTATTATTATAAATAAAAACAGGAGCGAGAATTTTATTTAAAATTACGTGGTTTTGTTATGAGCTTAAAACATGAATTAATTAGATAAATTGTTTTTTTAGGTTAAGAATTGAAGTCATTTTTTTTTATAATAATTATTTATATATTTGAAATTTTTCATTTAGAATAAATTTAAAATAAATCCTTTTTTGTTAAGAATTGCACGGATTTTCGTTACGATAATATAAAAGGAAACAGTAAAAAGTAAAAAATTCGGGGTAATTTGAGATTTTTGAATGGTTAAAGTTGAAATTAAGATGTAAAATTTATAATTTAGAATGAAATTATGTAAGAATTTTTCATAATAAAATGCGTATATTCATCAATTAATTGAATTTTTTTGGAATTGCATTTGAATAGTTTTTATTAAATCAGCTCTTTTTCTTTACTAAATTGAAAATTTGTTGTTTTCGGTTTACTAGGGAAATTTTAGACATTAAATTGGTGAAACAAAAGAAAAATATGGCATTCACATTCCATGTTGGCTATTTCACAGAAAGTTACCTTAATTTCCAGGACGTTTTTAAGTTTCTTGGATACTCTACTACTTAAATCTTCACCCTCAGCTTTATTAAATGTTAGCATTTTATAAGTTAGTCAATTAAAATTTCTTCAGTTCTCTAATTACATCACAATTTAGTATTATCATTTTCTTATAAAATTCCAAATTTTTTTTTATAATTAATTGATAATATAAAATCATTACAAGATAAATTAAGAAGTTAATCTTTCTTTAGGTATACAAACAAAATATAACCAAAAAAATATTCAATTTCCCATAAGGAAATAATATCCTTTTTCTTCAATTTATGTTATAAATATATAATAATTTATTTGATACAAAAATAGAGGAAATTGTAAATGATTCTTAATCGTTATAGATGAGTTTTTATTATTATTTTTCTATCTTAAAGGCATTTCTCATTCATTAATCTATATATAATAATGTTTTGAATCCCTTTTTTCTATCTTATTTATTTATTCCTAAAGGATATCTCTAGGAAGGATATTTATATACCCAATATTTATTTATATACTTATATAGATTTTATTATGTAATGGAAGTGTTTAAGTATAAATAAATTCCCAATAAGATTATTATATTTTTTTTTTAAACAAAATACAAAAATTTGTCCTTTTATATAAAGGTGTGCCATAAATAACAACTTTAATGCAATACAAAAATATTCAACATTTTGGTTAAAAAGTCCTTTACAAAACACAATACGAATGACATTAAATAAAATATACAAATGTATGAACAAGAAGAAAGATAGATTCATCATAGAAAAAAATTGGTATCTTTGCATCATCGGTGGTCCACACTATGTTGTGTAGAATTTTTGATGCACAATATAGTCCCAAGAGAGATTTAGGATATAGTAAAGATCTCATAGAGACTAATCATTAGTACAAGTTAAGAAATATGGGAATGAATAAGTTTAGGTATTTTTTCAGAGATTGAAAGAAATATCCCCTGACTGAAATATTATAAAATAGTCTAAATATATTTATAACAAATAACATCATCAATACACTGCCTCCCGTTGAGCAAATAGGAGAATTACTTTTAGCATATACTAAAATGGCATGTGGGTCTTGTTCACAACAATTTCTTCTATTTTTTTTCGTCCTTTATAGCCTGGCTTTTTTTCATTTATATCCTAGTGTGATTTCATGTCGGATATAGATGTAATTTACTAAAAAGTATTTAACTTCTAAATCAATGCATAACAAAATATTGAATAGCTCAGCTGGATAAAAAAAATTATGTTTTATTAATAATATTTACTTTATGGTTGACTTTAAATGAGCACCAGTAAAAGAGGATATAACAAACACTGATATCTAAAGAGTCTTAAGAATTAATAAATATATTAAAGCAAATAATTTTAACACTAGTTTTAGATCAGATAAATTGAATTATATGTATTATAGTTGGTATATAAAATCAAGATGATGAATGACAGTAATTCTGATGTTTTTAATTAATTTTTCCCTTCTTTGCTGACTGCAATTTTTTATGGCATTATATTTAGCTATCGTTTCGCACTATTTGTTCTGTAATAGTCGTTTAAATAAGTTCTCATGGATTGATAGAAATGATTAAATTGTCAAATAATACGAAAAATATGCAAAAGAACTTATGGCATCTGCTGTTATTTGACTATGAAAAAAAATATAGAAATAATATCAGAAAAGGTGTCAAAAATTAATCCTTGAAATTTTTATCAAAGTGTAACACAAAATTTCATGAATTTTTGAATTAATTAGGCTATTTTTACTGTGATTTGTAATGAAAAGCGATAAACTTCTATTCTAAGGATTAATCTATAAATTATAATAAGTTTCGTGATACATTTGTACGGAATCCATTAAAAATATTTACAAAAATTTTGATATTTCAACAAGCAAAAATTTAAATTTAAATTTGGCTACTCAAATATCTCTTCATATTTTATGATTAATTATAAAAATTGTGAAATATAAGAAACTCATAAACACTTTATTATTAAATTCATTAAATTCGAATAGAAAAACTAACGCTAATACCCGTGAATGTAAAACTAATTCTTTAACATGAATTTCATAATAATTATTGTTTGTTTGATTCAATCAGTCGGTTAAATATCAAAAGACCATCTATCTCTACACAGTTAACAAGATTATTTAAATATTATTTTATAACTCTTTTTCAACATAATTTAACAACAATATTTAAGCTTAAAACCATCAGATGAAAAAATATTTATATCTAATCAAACAATTGATTCAAACATTACAATGAGAAATTTCGTTACATGGCCACTTGAAAGCCTCCAAGTTGAAGCATCTCTTTTCTTTTTGTTTTGTATTGAAAATATTTAATAAACTTTCTCTATCTTTCCTGACGATACAATAATATATTATAATGACCAATGCTGCCGCTTGCCTTTGATGCTATAGAAAAATAATTATAATCCTGGGGTAATTCATAGTGTAGTAGAATTATCATTTATTTGGTATTTTCAAATTTAATAATAATAATAACCGATCATGAATTAAATGAATATTGTTATTATTATATTAATGTTATATGATGGAAAATATATGCTTATTAAATACAGATGTGAACCAAAAATATACTGAAAAATGATTAATAGAAAATCATTTTAATATCACATTTATATTTATTGTATGGTTTTGAATATTTAGTGAAAAAAAGGGTCATTAATGCTGCGAAACTAATAACATGACCTCAATGATAATAAAAATTTGAGATCATATTGTTGGTTTTTTTCAGTTTCAGAAGCAATCCAGCAATGTTGTCAATCATTAATATAAGAATTTGGAGAGCAAATATTTAGATTACGAGTTGATTAGTTTAAAAATTAATTCCTTCCATGGCATCTTTTAAATTTAGAATATGTTATATGATTTTACGGTACTAAATTAGTGAAATTTCAATCAAAATTAAAATTAAGTTTTATTAGTTTATAGGAACGAAAAAAACTTATAATATATTGAGTACATTTTCAATGAACTCTAATATTTATTTAGTGGAAAATTGAAATATTTCTAATCATATTTTTTCGACATTTACCAGAAAATAGTAAAAATTACCAAGAAACATTTTTTTCATAACTCTTCAAAATTATGCGATATTATGTTACCTATACCTATAACTAATAAATTTCCTTATATAAAAAAAACTTGTGTTAGATTTTACTTCCATGGTTGGAGATGGCGCCAGACCACCCCAGATAACAATTTGTTCTTAAGGTCATGCAAGAAAAAATTTACTTAAAAACATAGTAAAATGTAAAGTATAATCAGAAAAAAATATACAGAAGCAAACAACCATAAATGATGCTTTAAAAAAGCCCAGTTAAATAGTAACTAGCTATACATACTTTTATTGTTTAAAAATAATAATGGAGATTTAAAATGCTCTATAATAAATGTTTTATTTTGACTTTTAACAAAAAAGTCATGCTCTTAAATAATAATCACGTGTTGATGTTGTCTGGCGACAAGAGATATTGTAACTATACTACTTAAAGTATATGTATAATAATAACGAGCAAAACATTATGCAAACTTTGCAATTGATATAAAAAAATGTCTAGTTTTTTTTTGTTTTGTTAAACATAAACACATAATTTACAATTAAATATTTATTTAAAAAAAAAAACCATGTAAAATAAAACTGGAAAAAATTATATACAAAACATTTCAAAAATATTTATATATGCAAACGGATAATAAAGTAGGTGTCATTCATTTGGGTGTCACATAGTTTCCGCGTGTAATTTTAATTATAATTCCGGTAAAATTTCCAAGAATTTAATTTTCCCATAATATAAAATTTATTCTGACTCAATGCTTATATATAATTACAGAAATATAATCCTGGTTATGAGATTCAATAATTAATTAATTATACAATAATATATTTTTTTTAACATAAAATGTTTTTATAATAAAAATTTAAAAGGTGTCAGAATGCATCAAAGTAAATCTAAAGTGCAATTAAAGCATTTTTCTAAAAACAAAATATTATATATTAAATTTGTTATTTGGTTTATTATAAAAAAATCTAGTCTTTATTTTTCCTAATTAATTATGTAATATATTTAATTTTGCATAATATTGAAATTGAGTGATGTTTCTTAGTCAAATTCTTGAAGCTCGATGATAATATTAACAGACACTTTATATAGTTTTCGGAAAAATGGTCAATCCCTTTTTTTTCAAATATTTCTTTATTGTTTTTGCTGAATTTAAACTCTACTGACTATTTGAAATTTGGACCAATTTTTTAATATTATAAGTTAAAATTGTCAATTAAAAAATTAAATTAAAGTTAACGAAATGGGAAACTTTTGACGGCTTTTAGAATAGTAATACAAAACATAACTATATCTAATGAATCAATAATTCTTATTTTTCAAATGATTTTCTTAATTACATAATGAGTTTCATAATAAATAATTTTTCGTTTAATTATTTTGAATTTATAGCTTTTCTTTTTATTAATCTATGTTTTTAATGAACTGATAAATTTCAGTTGATCGTGTTAGGCAATAAAAATCAAATGAGAAACGGAAACTATGGACTAATAATGTAGACCATAGCAAAATATTGTTCTTTAATAAATATGAGTCAATATTGAGATATAAATAGAATATGGAATATAAAATTTTCAGTTTAAGATCTCTATTCATATTAATCATTTTTGTAAGATTTAATTAATATTTCGATACACTAGTGGAAAAATCATTTGATTTCCAATTTGATTTTGTGTATTTTTCAGAATTTATTTTAAGAGAGAATCTTTGAGATTTCAGGGCTTTATATGATATCCAACAAATTATTCTAATTTTTTAGTATTTGGTACAAATCATTTTAGCACAGAACTTTGGTATTTATAAGAATATTTTTTATAACAAATTTCCCATTTTTCCTTAGTGTTTACTATTTTAAACAATTAGAACATCATAATTTAAAATATGTAAAACCACAATCGACTACATTACAATTCAAAATTTTATAATTGTGTTTATACATTTTCTGTATCATTTAAATCTTATATTACTTAAAGTACTTAGGAGCTATTTATGATATTTATATATACATAGTTTTGTCAGTATAGAATTTTTCCTCTCATTTTAATTCCACAATCATCGAAACATAATTTTAGTATAGTAAATTTCATTATTTTTACACTTAGTCGAATCTTTTATACAAATTATATTTTTTATTTACTGAATTGTAAATAATTTGATATCTAAAGAATTTTTAGTCTTTTAATTATTTTTGTTATGCTTTCAGATTTCTGTTGTTTTTTTTGTTTAGTTATTTTGGACCACACACAATTATAGAAAACATTTTGCTTCATATATTATAAATATATTATGAAGCTTTTTGACGCGGTCTAAAATTCGTAATTTTTTTATCGAGATTTTCATTTTTCTTGAAGTTTTCAGAATCAGCAAAAAAAAAATCTTTCCTTTTTCAAAACAAAAGAGTCGTTTTTCTGTACCAAAAAGGTTTTTTTTTATTTTGAATTTTGAGAAAGTAAAGTTTTACAAATTTTCTTATCAAGTTTATTGACCTACTTGAGATTGTTAATCCTCCGAACTTACAAAAAAACGACAAAAATGTGTTTCACTTTTCACTAACAAAATCCGAAGACCTATTGTCGCCACACCAAAATTTTATGTCTTGCCACATTTTTGGGGTTATTATTATTCTAATTTGAACTTAAAAATATAGAATCTAAATAATTCCCAAGAGATCAACGAAATTCAATATCAATTTTACAAATTCACCTAAAATGTAAAATAATACAAAAAAAAAAAAATATTTTGATTGTTTTATCCCAGCAGAACTAACAAAAATTTATGTCTTTACACTAAACTATGGCCAGGACTATTGTGTCCAATTGAATACTAAACAGTTTTTAATTATTGTTTTTAAGGTGTTTTTTTTTTTGGAATTCTTTATGACTAAAAAAACATATAGAAACAAAAGACAACCGAATTTTTTTTTAATAAGATTGACAGTCTTGTTGTTTTAGTCACCTACTATACTTAACAGACAGAAAGGAAACCAAATTTCTTGCATTGTTTAAAGTTAAAAGAATATAAAGTGTGGTATCACTTTTTTTTTATTGTTAGACAATCGGTGACTTTTTGGGTGGCTTATTTATATCCACATTATCAAAATTGCGTGTTTCATCGGTTTTTGTTGTTATTTTGTTTTTCAATTTAAATTTTTTTTTGTTAGAGTTGCCGACAATTTTTTTTTACTACCTACGTAGCTACTGAACAAGAATCAAGAGAATCTTCTGAATTGAAATTGTTTTTGTTTATTGTTTAGATTTAATAGACTAGATAAGCATTTTTTCGGGTGTGGAATTTTGATTTGGCCAAATTTTTACATTTCGTTTTATTGTTTTTTAATTTTGTTCTTAGTTTCGGGCCACCTTGGAGTCGTTTTCTATAATATAAAAAACAATATGCCTTTTGCGTTTATCAGTCGAAGGATATCAGGTGAAGAAATTTTTTTTTTTAATTTAAAATGCAATTTTGTACAGGAGATAAAAATATGTTAATGAATATTTCAGATAATTTTCTAATTTTTAGAAAATTTTGATCTTTATGCTTGATAAAGAACGGATGTGATTATTGAATTAAGTATTTAAAGGACATTAATACGTACTATATATATTTAATTAAGTGACTAAAAAAGTTTTATAGAGAAATTTATAGTTTCACACAGACATTTAATTGTTTTTATTATTTAAAGAATATTAGGACAATTTTAAGGATAAAATTTGTTACTAAATAGATTTAAAGGGCTTTACTTAAGCGAATTCAATTTAATGAAAATTGTTAAGAACGAAAATCATAATTCAATTATTAGGCATATACAAAGATTTGATTAATCAGTCATTTTTTTATAATTATTTCTAAACAAGTTTATTTCTAATTTTTTGTCAATGATTTATTTACTAATAAATTTAATCCGAAAAAAAAAACTTATTAGAATTTTAATAATTCGTAAATTACATTTTTACCTAGATTGTAATTATAAAAAGTCCTTGTATTTTTTGTATTCAAAACATGTTTTTTTTTTCTCAACTCAATAAAATTATAATTTTGTAATTCAACCTTCACATTTTTCAAATTGTTATAAAATTATGCTACTAATAAAAAGTAATTTAAGACTATTAAAATAAAATATGCAATAACAAAAATAGAAAATTATTTTTTTAATCAATTTTATTAAAAACAATTTGTTTCATTTTGTTTTTTTTTTATAAATATCTAAAAATTCAATTTTAAAATATAAAATTGTAAAAATAAAATTTATGATATTGGCAGCATGTGTTAAAAATTGTTTTTAAACTCTTTCAATTTTTTTTTTCTTCTAATATATTTTTATGTTTATAAATAGATTTCGAAATATATATGTATACATATACCGTAATACAAAAAAGGGTTTAAAATGTTCAATTTTACAATTTCAAAAATAATTTAAAAAAATATATAAGAATTGAAAATTATTAAGTGCCAAATAACACGACAACTTACTTGCTATTTTATAAACATTGTGTTATACAGGGTGCAAATATAGAGTAGCCCTTGTTTCGAAAATGTCGGTAACAAGCACTTTACTATATTTCAATTATGCAATATTTATAACACAGAATGTTTCTATTATATACTATATATACAAGCTATAACATAAATAATAATGAAATCTTGTGCTTTCAATAACTTTCGGTAAAGAAAAATTAAATGCAAATTTAAGGGAGTGGAGCTATAAAATTGTTAATACTTCTTATTTCGGGCTACGAAATAAACTTAGTTCGAAATATGTAAATTACTTACTCAAAGTTAGGATAGAAATTTTTCTGTAATTAAAATATTGCTGTCTAAGAAATTGGATGATCTTTTTTGACTATAGGAATGAGTTGACATTGACGAATGTGAAATATAATTAATATTTTTTTTAAATTTTTGCTGACAAGTTCTAATTTAAGTTTTAAACGGTCAACCAGTTAGGCCGGCAATGGGAAGCTTTCAAACCTTACTTATCTTATGGAATTATAATGAGGATTCCTTTAAGACTGTAGATTCTTCAAATATTGGACGACTTCAAATATATCAAATAATTCACAAATTATTATATTTCAAAAAAATTAATAAACATTTTAGTACTCGGATACTAAAAATTCAAGTAAAGTAAACAATTTTCTGTATAAATGGTTAGATACTAAATTTTATTTTTATTTTTTTTATTTAGAAACAATATTTTCTTTCGTTTGAAATGTTTCCTTCAATATCCTTTTTATTAGTCATATAGTATAACAATTTTTTTCCAATTTTAATATTTTGTTTAAAGAAATATTTATTTCCTTTTATATAAATTTCTATAATATACGAAAATTTTCTGGTGTAACAATCAGCAAAAACGACGTGTCAGCATGAATTTATTAGTCCTGCGCTAGGCAATAAAAGTCCATTTTCCAATTTTCACATAAATATTATGTTTATGTTTCATATATGTTTATGTTTTTTTTCAAAAAAAATAACATTAAGGATGAAAGGGGTGTGTGTACTCAAAAAAAAAAAATTCCGTGCAATTTTTCACAACATGGGGGATGCTTCGTTTGTGTGTAAATTAATGGTTTTTCGGAAAGGGTGGTAATTTTTATACATAGTTTATATTTTCAGAGGGTGATTTTGATAATTTATTTTTATAGCTATTTGTTAATATAAAATTTTTTACGTAATTTAAAATTATTGAAATTTTGAGGAAATTCGATGAAGAAGTGAAAAAAACCAAGTTTTATTACTTATTTTTCCTAATTTTAGAGGTTTCCTTTTTTATATCCGGTTTAATATATAAACAGGAATTAGTGGTTCATTTAATTTTAAAAAAATATGTTCAATCTAATGATTTATGTAGTGCTTTTCTATACAGGACTAAAGTAGCATTGAAAATTGTAAAATTATTAAGGTTTAGTTCCGTTTTGAGTTTTAAAATTTGACAGATCGACGGATATCCTGATCGATTTTAGATAATAAAAGATTATTGATAGATATTAGAAAAAATATTAAACAAGTATTTCCCAATTTTTAAATTTAATCGTTAAACTTTATAATTACTTCTTGTGCTTGGCAAATATTCAAAAAATTAATTGTTCTTAAAAAACAACCAAAATTTAATAGTTTAAAATTTGAATTCATTTAATTTTAATTAAATTTAAGTCTAAATTTCAGATGGAATTTAAATTTAATTAAAAATACAAAACCACGACTATTTAATGTATACTATACCCACTTAAAACAAACCTTTTATAGATAAAATTATGCTGTAATATTAATGAACATTAAAAATATATAAAAAGACAACCAATCACCATCTAAAAATCAACGGCAGTCTACACTACATCTATACAATATTAATTTTCCTTATTCCATGCAATGCTATACTATACATATATACATAATTTTGTGAGTTCCATCATTGTTACAAGGATTTCAAACTTGCCAATATACATAAATGGCGGCTACATTAAAAACTACTTCAAAATAAATTCTAATATTCATTTAATTTTTGTGGGTGATGGTAAAATTCGCCAGAATTGAAGATAATCTGATAAATATCCTTTTTTTTGTGTGACAATCATTATGTCGGCGGACAATATTTCGCGGAGTTATTAGATTTTAAACAAATATTATATATAATATCCTGCTGGCTACAAGAAGTCTCTTTCATTTTTATTGTAATTTTTCAAAATCATTAAGTATGCAAACAACTGTCACACAAAACTCTGACATTATTAGAGAGATTTAGACATAAAAATGAAAAAAAAAAAAGAATCCCGAAAATTTGTATTTTTTTTTTTTGAAGTGTTAGTGAAATTTAACACAAAACTTTTTATTTTGTTAAAAAAAAATTGTTAAATTTATATTTAAAAAATTTTCAATTATGCAAAAGGATAAACTGAAAGTTTTAATATAGGAAAAAATATGAAAAGGGTATGAGATAATTTTCTATTTATGTAAAATAGATTTAGTATTTAAGCTTTTAGCTAATGGTAGAGAGAGATTTAGAAAGAAGTAATAATAATATTTGTTTAACCGAGAAATTTCAAATTTTGTAAATTTGAATTTTATACAGGGATTTTTGTTGTAGCTTATGTAAATAGAAATGCGGTTTCATTAAAATTAAGGACACATTTTAAAATTAAAAGTTTATATAGAATTATAATATAGAACTATAACTAACACATCAGATATTGGTATAATTAATAATTCAATTTAATTTTATACTAATCGTAATGATGTAGTAAGTAAAGTAATATTGTATTATAAATTTGTGTGTAAAGGTAGAAATTATTTTGAAAAATGTATAATGATTGATAAATTCAATCTCACAATTTCTACCAAAATTTAAGACAATTTTGGATGAACTATTCAAATAGCTCTTTGACTAAAATAGTGTTTTGACAGTTCCCGAAATAAATCCAAAGAGAACAGCATTTTATTGATAGTTCTTCAGTGAAATTCAAATGCTTTTTTTTATGTTCTTGAAGCAAATTTAAGAAATTTTGTATTCTAATTCAGTTTATTTTGACACTTTATCAAAATTTTTCCAAAATATTCAAAACTAATATAGTAGTTCATTGAAAATTTAGTAACAAATTTTTGTCTGCAAGACATTTACATATTCAATAAAATTTCAACAAATAAAAAATATCCTTATTGCAATGTAAAATTAAAATATAAAATTAACATTTTTTTTATATATTTTTCCAAACATTTAAATTCTAAATAAAATGTAAAAAAAAATGTTATATCGTATACCAGGAAAAAAAGAAGTAAAAACACAATAAGGGATGTTCTTATAATAGTTCAAAAATTGAAGATTGTATGTTTATTTTTCGTAAAATATTTCTTTTCCAACATAACAACCAACAATTTTTCTATTCCTAACCATAAGAGGCTATGAAAAAGAAAAAAAAATTAAATAAACAAACCAATTGCACAGGACATTAAATTGGTTTTCATTTTTTTTTAACCATCGTCGTACAATATTTCTCAACATTTTACGTTTTATTGAACCGAGACAATAGTGAATAAAAATGAGCTAAAAGTTTAACAACATTTTATTCGTTGTATGTATCGTATAAACAAAAAGGATACCCAGAAAAAGAAGACTCCAGTCATGTCGTATTATAAAATGATGATGATGATGATGAAAAGTATATTTAAATGCATGCAATTTTTTTTGTTTTCGTCTATTTCTTTTTTCGATCGAAAAAAAAACATAAAAAGGGAGGAATTACTTGAGTCCTTTTTCATCACGTATATATATATATATACATTTTTTTCCTTGTTATTTAATATTAGAGAAAATATATGGTTGAGCGATTGATAAAATTTTTGAATTTTTCTTTATGCTCCCTGGTATATTGGCCTCATATTTATTGATCTTTAATTTGAATAACAGAATATAAGTTTTGTTGTTAAAGAATGATGCCCTTTTTTGGTTGTTGGAAAGGTAAAACGACATCAAATTCGTCCTTTGACAATCTGCCTATATGTATATATTATTTTCCCTTTTTTTCTGGTGTATCATTATTATTCAGATCAAACTTTTTTCGAAAATATGTTTTTGATTTTGCAACGTGATAGAAAAATATTCTGTGTTTTTACATAGTTTAAAATGGTGACGAACTAAATATGAGCCAGAATTAAAAGTAAATCATTTATTTTATATAATTTTACACGATTCAGTTAAATTGGATCAAAATTTGTTTGCCTTTTTAAAATTCAAGTCAAGTTTAAATATAGAAAATCAATATTAATATAGCAAGGTAAAAAAAATAATGAATTACCAGATTTATTCAAACTGATTTTCACATATTATCATGTATTATGCTATTTATTTAGTTGAGAAGAATTAATAATTTGCGTTTATCGATTTGTAGTTTTATATATAGAAAATTTCAAGTTTTGAGATTTGAAAGAAACTGATTTGTGCTAATATTGTGCTAATCTTATGTTGGAATTAAGATGAATTTATTACATCAATGAATTGAATTTGATTTTTATAGATCGCAATGATATAATCAAGAGTTGATAATCTATTGGGCTATTATGTTTTGATTCTTCAGATTATGTTTTCCCAGATAATTAAATTTGAGTAAGGTCAATCTTCATCGGTTTTTACTTTTTACATTTTAAATTTTACATGACTTTTGCTCGATATTTTCGTATTTGTCTAATCAAAATTTTGTCTATTTATTTTTATATAATTTTAAATCGTTTGCTTCTTCATATTTTTAACCCCACTTTCATAATTTTATATATAGTTAGACTATTCAATTATAGAATTTCCCAAATCAAAATTATTTCTGTATTACAAAAACCTTTCTTAAATTTTTTTTGTTAATTTATCCAGGAAGTAAAAAACATCATTTTTATTTCCCACATTTTACAAAAAATAATTAAATTTATGCCCAAAAGCTTGTAAACAAATTATCTTAAAACTAGAATTTATGTAAAATACTTTAAAATTTTCAGAAAAAAAAAATCTTATAAGTAAAAATAATTTAATTTTAAAGCTGCATTTCTGACAGTATACCAAAAAGTAAATAATGCAAAATAAAAAAATACGATTATCACTAGTAAATTATATGAAAATGATAAAAAAGAAAGCCCACACACGTTTAAATCGTTAAGGAATTACTCGACGATCTTTTGTGTCCTCGATAAAATCACCTGAAAAATATTTTGTCATCATAAGTAAATACACAACAACACAGGAAAATACACAATAATTTCAGATAAATACGTAAAGAATCATAAATATGCTTCTATGTAAAATCATTGTTAAAAAAAAAATAACTTAAATTTTAATCTCCAGAAATATAGTCATAATAAAACGTTCATTTATGTCAATTGGATTACCAACTACAAATTTAATTTTTCTCTCCTATAAAAAAAAATATTTTTTGATAACTATTTCATTTACGTATACAAAATAATACCACCCGCCGTGGTTTAAAGTGCGAACCTTTATATTTTTTTTTCATTCATAATAAGTTACCTTGCCTGTGGGGCATTTCATATATTTACACGAACAATGAAGATGCACAAGAATCTATCGCTTATATGATGTTTATGTAGCTAAATTAGTTGAAATCCCTCAAGAGATAAAAAAAAAATTATTTATACATTTATATATTAGTCATCTACAGTGAGTTTATGTGTTTAGCAGCTTCTATAAAAATTTGACTAATATAGCCCAGTAGCGCTCAGTGTGATCTGTTAATTTTGTATATTTTAATAAGAATGAATTGTCACTAAACCGATTATGGCACCTTTTTTATTTGACTTTAATACTGAATTATGATTTTTATTTGTGGCTGTGACATTGATGATTCTCGAAATAATTTTTTTTTTTTTTAGTTTTTGAAATTTTGAAATATATTAAAAATTTATTAATAATAATTTTTTCTAGGTTAAATAAACATTTTTGATATATTGTGGAGGGGGGGCCATTATTAACAAAATGATCAAAGAATTTGTTTGATTTGTAAAAAAATATTTAGCTACTGGTTTTATTAATAATTTTTCAAATTAATAGTTACAAAGTTATTTTACAGAGGTGACATTAGGAAAAGCTTAAAAAATTGGGCAAAATTGGTGGAGTATTTTCTAGTTAAAAATATTGCCCGAAAAATGTCTTATAAGCCAAAAGGTATATCAGAGCTTGGTAGAACGAATATTATGAAATAAGCTGGTAGAAGTTTGATGGTAAATAATTTTCACTAAAATTATTGTGTACAAAATGGATATTATTCGATCAAAAAATACCATACTTGCTCCTGTTAGGAACAAGTATGGTATTTTAAATATCTAAAATATTTACATAAAAAATTTGGGATCAAAAGTTTGTTGTATTAACTTTCGGTGCTAATTTTTATCAATTGATTTTACTTAGCCCTCAAATTTGATCACATTATATTATCCGAAACTCAATCCTGTTTTATAAAGGTGCGGATAATTCCGTTATTATAATGACATTTAATTTTTATGACAATATTTTTCTTTGATTTTTTTTTACAGGATACTTTAAATAAAATCATGTTTTTTTTTTTTTTAATTTTTTTTATAGTTTTTAACAAATTTTAACCATATTAAAATGCTACAACGTTATTACATGAGCGTTGATCATCTAATTTATTTGATTGTATTCCCACACCATTTTGTCAATAATCTGTCTGAAAATTAACTTGCATTCCAAAAAGAAAAAAAAATGAAGATATACTAATAATAATCATAAAAAAATGTTTGCCTGATGTTTATATTTATATATTTAAAGAAAATAATAATAATTTTTGAATTAAATACTAAAAATTATTATCATAATAAAAATATATTTTTTTTTTTGGAATTTTTATAAATATGAAAATGAGTAAAAATTTGTAGCAAAGCTAATGATCATCGATGTTGTGACATAAAAAGTAACTTTAATTTTTTTTTATTTTGATTTTTAAGAAATAAAATATTGAATAAAAAGAAACACTGTCTTGTTTTTTTATGGTTGAATCAAAATCTTCAAATAATCCTATTTAAAATATTTATGTAAAATTTAGTTTTAATAATATGGTTATTTTGTATATTGGGAAATTTTTTTACTTATTTCTGTTTATTTATTTGTAAAGCTGAGTTATATTATTTTAATAAACAAACATTTTAATTTTTCAGGTTTTTCATATGCTGAAGATTAACTAGGTGGTAAATAATAATTAATCGTGTAAAATATTATATTCACAATATATAGTCTTTAAAGAGTAAATTATTGAAGCTAAATTAGTCACAATAAGGTGAATAAATTGAGATATGAGATTTGTTTTGATATCCAAAAATTATTTCTTATTATATTCAAAATTAAATTTATTTGTTTAAACTTGAATTGCATATTGCAAAAACGATCTTGGGTATATTATAATAGATGATTTTCAATTGGTAAAATTAATAAATAATTATAGACAAATTGATTATTAACGAATAAACGGAGGAGTGATAATAAAAAATGAAGTATATTTCTTGACAAATATTATTAAAAAAATAAATTTTCAAAAATTTCTTTTAAATATGACAAATTAATCAAATTTACACGATTTTTATTTAAAATTTTACATAAAAATTTATCAAATATATCAAAAAAATTAGATTTTATTTTAAAACATATATCTCGTCAAAAATGCTAAAGATATTATTAATTTAACTTTCATATCCGTTTTCCTTATATAAAATGTGCCATTAATCACTATACCCTTAAATAAAACCATATTCCATTTATGCTCTTTGCATACAAAATTCAGATTTCTTTCACAAAAGAAACAAAAAAAAATTTGTTATTTACACTCGACTCTGTAAATATTTAACGAAAATTTGACAGTGACATTATTATATACCACCCTGAAAAACTAATTTTAAAGCAATTTGACAATATTTCTTTTCATTTATATTAAAAAAAAAAAAAAGACGCAAGTAACAAAACACAAGCACCCTTATTATTATTATAATTCCTTTTATTTTGTTGTGTGTGTGTTGTAAATCGCAGCTCCAACACCCAATTGAAAAACACAATGCATCATTATAATGTACAAAAAGAACTCTTCTTATCTTCTTTATATATGGTTAAGATATGAAAAAACCCCTCACCACCCACCTAATATAAACTACAAAAAAAGCAGCAAAGAAACCAAACAGTAGCGATAAATTAGCTTCCCAGGATAACATTTATTTATTGAATAAAAAATAATAATAACAACAACGAAGAATTCCTCGTACGTTTATTATATGTTTCCCAAAAGAGGAAGGATGACAGGATATTATTCGCGCGTCTAATTCATATCCGTATAAGTAAAAAAATTTTTTTTAAGGATATAAACAACAAAAGGAATATAACATATATTAATATAGTTTTACATATATACATAATTTATATTTTTTTCAAGTATAATTTGGCATTTCTTTTCGTATAAGGATATAATACGTAAATAGATTTTTCATTTATGGTATAATAAGAAGAAGGTAAAAAAATTAACATAATTTCTTTACGCTTAAAATGGCGGCGGATGCGTTTAGTATACACAAAAAAAATACTTAAAAATAAATTATTAATGGATAAAAATATATTCTCGACAATGATTTAGGTTCAATTATAAATGGAGGAATCTGTCTTTATTATCTTATAATAATTTAAAATTTATACAATTTTCTAATCAACGTTTGAAGGCACGTGTGTGTTTATTTGTGCTTTGAAAATGAAGAGAAGATATTTTTATTTTTTTAGTCTTAGTTCGATAAAAATCAATAAGGATTTTTATTTTTCAACAAATAGTTAAAAGAAATTTTATGCAAAACATTTTTGAGACCCAGACAGACAGTGTTTTTTTTCTAAATTGGTACATGGTATATAAAGCTATTGTGTTTTTATTGATCCTAAATCTTGAAATTTTGTATCAGATTTAATTTTGTCGAATTGACAAAAAGAAAACAATCGTGATTTTTCAGATGCCTAATTCACATATGTCCAATTCACAGGTGGCCAAATAGTTTGAGCTCATTGATTTTTTTTATACTATGAATTTTTGAAATCAGAAATCCGTGGAATTTCTATTGTGCAAAAAAAATGTATAAAATTTTGAAATACATAAAAAGTGTAAAACATTTAGTTCTGTTTTTTTTTATTTGGATAACCGAAATATCAAAATACTTTTTATATCTGAAAAATTTGATTTTTTCAAATATCCTTATAAAATTTATATTTGACTGTTGTACCTTTTTGTTATAAACAAAGTTAAAATTTCACATTTTCGAAGATTAATAAGTTTTTCATGACGAACAATATTTTTTATTATTGATATTAATCCTTTTCTTATGAACCTATACTAATTTCTAGTTAAATAAAGGATATTGTCATCAAAGTATTTAGAATTCAGTCTTTATTTAATTTATTTACATGTATTTAGGCATCGTTTTGAGCCACTCTTTTACATCTTAATAAGACTAATTAAACCTCAAACCATTTAATGCACTGCAGGATAAATTTTAAGAAATGGCAAAAAAATTATTTTGTAATTTTTTTGCTAATTTTAATATTGGTTTTCTTAAAGCTGCTATAGTTTCAATGATCCCCAATCATACTCTAACTCTAATTTTCACATGATTTTATTAAAAAAAAAAAAACTAACAAAATATTCTCATCAGCGATTCTGTCGCGTCAATGATTAATTGAATTTCTTTTTTTGGTAGATTTGAAAAAAAAAAACCAACCAATTTTATCACAATTTTTCTTGTTTTGCATTTTATTTATTTATTTATTTTATTTTAGCTCACTCAGACATTTTATGTTTATGTTGGGACTCGAAGTTAAACCTAAAAAAAAAAATTTTTGTTGAGGTCGTTAATCGAATAATCTTTATTTTTGCACAACAAAAAACCAGAAAAACAGAGAATATTGTAGTGATTCTTGTTTTTTATCATTTCCAAAAATTTATGGTTCAACACCTAAATCAGATCAATGAAAAATTATTGTATTTATACGTGATTCATTCAAAAAAAACAAAATACAAAATTGTATAAATACAAGAATAAAAATGTTTGTAAGAAACATTTTATTTTATTTTTTACAAATCCACAAAATTTGTGATCTTTCAAATTGTAAAGTACAAACTTTTTGATTTTTTTATTAAAATTTTCTGTTTTAATTTTTTGCGTGTAACAAAAACAAAACAGCAAAATCAAATCATTAAAAAAACAGGCAGAGAAAATCGCGACAACAAAATAAATTAAAAAAAATTTAATTGGGAAAAGATATGATCCTGAAATAAGATTTAAAAAAAAATGAAGAGTTTCTTTCTATTCCTCGATTTTTGTTGACTGGTATACATATTAGTTTTTTTTAGTGTGAATTCATGTTAAACCATTTGCTATACGTAATATTTCTGGGCGACAAAATGTATATATAGAAAAAAAATATATTCATTTCCACCCACACGGGTAGAAAATTAAAGTAAATACACATCGATTGGAAGGTACGAAGAAAAAAAAAATGAACAACTTGTTAACGTAAACATGCTTGCTTCAGATTTAGTGTTGAAGATCTCTGTTTATTTTTTTGCACTTATTTTTGTGATTTTTGAACATGTAAGTTTGTTAGGAAAGGTGATTGTTGAGTATTATATGTGTACGAATTTTTCAATTCTTATATTAATCTTTAATCTTTTCTTGTCATACCATGCGCCATTTTACTGTCCTTTTCAGAATAAAAACAATTTCTTTTTTATTTTTTTGTCAATTAATGAAATTTTTTATTCAATGAAACTATATAAGAATTGAAACTGACCATTAAAATTTTTATGTAACATTTCATTTTTTAGTTTGCTTCTAAATTCAACAAAAATATTTTATGATATTTCTAATTTTTAATCTATTAAAATTTGAAATATGAATTTTAGAATTTGATAAAAAAAAAGTGTTAAAATCAAAATTTGCATGACAAAATGATGATAATTAATTAAATCGATTTTATTTTAAAATCGATTTCGATAATCGATTTCGATAATCAAAAATCGAATTAAATCGATTTCGATAATCAAAACAAATTAACATCATTTGTTTACCTTGTTAATTTAGATAAGTTTTAAGCTTATTGCGTTCAAGTAATTTAGTTCGAAGTTATTATGCGTTGAAATGAATTTTCATTATAATTGATAGATGTAACCAAAAGATAATTATCAAGTCAAGAGCCACTTGTTTAATATCTTTAGTATACCAGAAACTTATATAATGATTCTATTAAAGCCTTAATTTTGCTCTGACCTTGATTCTTTGCTAAACAACTCCATAAAAACTAATTTTTTTTATTACCTGGGCTAATAAAAATTACTTTGCTAACATTTATAATTAAATCTTTTATAACTTCCTGTCAAAATTAAAGATTATGTCAAAAGTTCCGTTCAACATATAATAACATAACATTTTTTTAGTATGTTAATCAATATAAAATTCATTTCTAAAACTAAGCATAACTATGTACAGCTATATAATAGCTAAGTTCTTTTATATCTCTAAAATAAATAAAAATAATTACTAATTTAACAGGAATTTAAACAAAAGATCATCAATAAGAATTTTTTTTAGTAAAATTAGCTCAATCTTAATATTATTTATGTAAATTATGTGTTCCAGTAATAATCAGGTCATCATCACTATTAAAATTTCACCTACAACATTATAATATATGAATTCTCTTATATGTATTTTAGAAACCTTTAATCATCATAAATTCTCAGTCAATTTTGTATGTTGTGTATAGCAAAGACCTTTAAAAATTAGTCTTTATATAAATAAATTTTAAAATTGTTAAATATATAACAATGTTTATTGTTACGCTTGTCAGATATAATGTCGAAAATCCCTAATTACTGTCCATGGATCTTATCATAATGAAATAATCTCACTATGATATTACTTAGATATATGTATAAAAAAAAATTCTACTATTTTTAAACATATATACTATAATAATGTATGCCAGAGATTTATTCAAAATCTGTGAAAGAACAACGAAAACATTATTTAAAGTGCGTGTTCGTTTTTATTTGGAGAAGAAAATTTAAAAACATCAAAATCCCAAAAAAACTTCATAAATATTAAAATTTCTGATGCGTTTCAAAAAGTTGTGTTTTATTATACACCTTAAAAAAAAAAATTAAATTTTCTTGGCCACTTCATTCAAAAGCGGAAGTTCCAAAAATTTTAATTAATATTTAAAGCCCATATAATATTTATTTCCAAAAAAGAATAAATTCATTTTGCAGAAAAATATTTATATTTAAAAAACAGCGCACATCAAATATATATAACGTGTATATCGTATAGCTATATAATAATAATTTAAATAGCATTTGTAAGTTTGGTGTGATATTGTTGAAGATAGATTTGTATAATATAAAAACAGTTACGTTTTTTATGCAAATTCTTTAAGAAACATTAAATTTGTTTTAAAATTATTATATAAAAAAAGAAAGAAATTTAATTCGTTTTTGGATTTTGTTTTTATATCTTATTGATAATGAGAAGATTATAAGGTGATAGTCACTTTATATTTTCATTTTATACTATTTGTGAGTTAAGAACTATCTAGAAATTTAATTGATCAGTAATGGAAAGTATAGGGAAAATTCGTTACAGTTGAAGACATTAGGAAAATCAATAAAAATTTTATTGATAGTAATTTATTTTGTGTCGATAATTTAATAACACTATTTGTCAATTAAACTTAATTTAATTTAATAATTACGATTTACAGCATGTAATTTTGAAAATTGGACATTTTTAATGAATGACATTTTGTCTGAATTGGTCGGTAATGTGAGGTCGGTAATCGCGGTCCTTATTTATTTCTCCTTGACAAAATTGAATCAGTATCAGATATATATTTTACACCCTACAAGTATGATGCAGGCACTTAAATACTTCTTTCGTATCATTTACTATCAAATAAATTCAATTATAAAGTATAATCATAGAAATTTTGGGCACAATCTTCCCCAAGTACTCGTATATCGTATGATTCAAATAATTGTATATTCCCTTTAAAAAAAAGTGACTTACCCCTCAAACAGAATATTTATTTACTATAAAATTAAAAACTAATATATTTTATAATGAAATAATAATACGGCATCGCAATGTACATATAACATTTCAAAAACAATTAATTAACATTTTGTTATACCATCAACGGGGAGTAACGATTTTCCATAAAAGAAAATTTCTGTAAGTATTTTTTATAAAGACTTTTGAAAATTAAAAAAAACAAAACAAAAGAGAAAAAAAAAACAATTTTGATTTTGATTATCGCTACTTTTTTTTTTATTGTATATATTTTATGTTCAACCTATGTTATTCCATTTCTGCTCATACAATAATGTTATACATATATGTTTTTCCTCCATTCACTCTACTATTACACGTTAGTATATTCTACCTGAAAATGGTAAAATAATCTGATAAGATTAAAATCATTTTCAAAAAATATAAAAAAAAAAAATCTAATTTTATTATTTAATTTTTTGGTTATTTGTTTTTTTTTTTAAATATTATTTTCACTTCTTCGCTCATCACACTTGAAAAATCTATCTAACTATTTATACAGTAAATTTGCATAATAATAGAGTTCGACTATGTTTACTTTGAATGTTTTTTCACATTGGTAAAATCTTATTTTTTTTTTAATTTCGGGGGAGTATGTTTTTTTTTAATTTTAAAGTTTTGTCCGAAAATTACTAGGTTGCCGAAATACTTTGGACAGGTTTATAACAGATCATGTCATTTGCTGCTAGTATAAGAAATTTTTTTAAAGTTTTCGTATATACATATACTTAATATTATTTTTAAAAAGAATATTTAATATTTTGAAGTGAATTAAAGTTTCTGTTGGGGATTTACAATTTATATATTTTGTAGACAGGTAGTCAGCGATTAAAATAAGTAAACTATCTGCAAGTCACCGGAAATGTTTATTTTGCATTTCAAAAAAAGAAATACAACACAAAATATTTAAAGGTAAAATTTAATTTGGATTTATTTATTTATATTTTTTTTTATGATGGGAAGACTAAAAATTTAGTAGACTTGAAAATATGTTAATTAAGGATATTTTGATATTTATTATAATGTTTAACAACTTTATTATAGCTTTTCATTACGAATTAATTTTAAATTATGTATTTATAGTTTTGTTGTAATATAATAATTTTAAAAATTTATGCACTTGAGTGGATTTAAATTTAAAATGGTAATGAAATGTCAATATAATTTATCAAACTTCTTTTACTTATTAGCGTAGTATATTTTATTTGACAGTAATTATTACATTTTATTTATTTATAGAGCCTCGACAGAAGTACACGCCACTTAGTTTCTAAAAGTAATTTGTAAACTCAATAAAAATTAAAATTTTCCAAGTTTTATTAAGAAATTCTTGAAGTTATTAATTTCGAATTGATTGAATTTAAGGTGATTTGAATTATTCTTAATTCAAGTATTTATTGGTTAAATATCACTTTCTTCATTAATTGACAGACAACATTTTGTATTTCTGATTTCTCTGACAATTAATTTTATATTACTTCTAGAATATTACGAATTTTTACAATTTTTGTGATCATTTTGTAAATCATTTAACATTTCTTTCTTAATAATCATTTATGAGTAACATGTAAGTCACTATAATAAAAATTTATTAAACAAGCTTTCACATATACAATAAAATCACTCTTTGCCTGTTCCAAAATGATATAAAATATCCACCAAAACATAAAATTTAATATTTAAAATGTTCTTTCTTCCTTTTTTTTAGGCATTATATAAATTCTTGCGCCTTATGTAATACACTTGGTGCCAAATTATCCACCCTTTTTATGCTATCATATATGATGCCGACGAAATATTTGACATCGTTTCATTAAGATTTTAAGTACATAATTATACAATTTAATATTATATTATAATGTGTTGTCAACATTACTGTCGAATGTACCCATAATATTTTTTAGTGTTGTTTTTCCGTTTTTCATAATTTCCAAATTTTTCTTGTAGAAAAAAAAATATGCCGGCGTCTCAAGTTATCAAACTCTTGGTAGTAATAGCAAAATATGTAAATATTTTTGTTTGGTATACGAGTTCAAAATAATTAAGAAGAAAATTTCTTATGTATATAATAATATTATTAAAATCACTGATTTTCATTTATGTTTTGTAAACTAATTGCTATCAATTGTGTTGTTTGGCATTTAGAAATTAAAATAGTAAGTTATACGAGGGGAAGAAATTTAAATCTTATTAGAATGGAATTTTACAAATTTGATGAAAAACTTTTGTGCGAAAATCTTTACGAAAAACAATTCATATAAGCCCACCCACACCCCAACAAGCAAGGAACTTATTTTGAATACATATATTGAATTTCACCCACGGAAATATAAAATTAAAATATTTCCTTGTTTGCAATTTAAACTAATTTTTATAATCAAAATTTAATTTAAAGAAAATAATGTACAACAACTAAGAATGTTTACATGTTTTCTGATTTTGAAAATTAAAAAAAAAGTTCAATGATTACAATTTTTTTTGTATAAAAATTCATGAAACTTAAAGCAGTTTTTGTTTTAGTTTCCGATTGAAGATAATTACAAAAACAATCGAAATTTTTTGTATATGAAAAAACTAAAATGGAGACATTAAGTATCATGGTTACTTACTTGGAGAGTATTAGTTTTGTTGTCAGTACATACTGCAAACTTCTGCGCTACGTAGCTGGTATCTAACATGCAAGAGGACACTGTTATCGATATATATATTAGTGAAGCTTAATAATTACTAACCTGAAATGCTCGCACTTTTGTGGAACTCACCCTCCTCAGCAGTCTATTAAAGACGCATAATATCTACGAAATTGAGAAATAATCATTCGGTATTAAGAATTTTCTATATTTCCTATTGTTTCTTCCTATCTTCTATACGGAAACTAATAGCAAAAAATAAATATTTTAGTATACAAAGTCATAGTATGTATACAAATATCAATGTAACAACATCTCAATTTAATGTCCTATTTTTCATTTTATTTTAAAAACATGTTTAAAAGGATTAAATTAAGCAAAATAAGACATTCGACTAGATGTTCTCAAATGTTTATCTATATATACATTTTTACCTCCCCAATTTCAATTATGGGTACCAAAATAAAACGTGTTAGCAATAATGTTGGGCTGTTAAAAAAATATTTTTTTTGATATGCGCACCACCTTGAGTTTATTACATGTGAACAAGCTAATTTATTTGAAAGAGTGAATATAGCAACAAAAAAAAAAGAACACTTATTAGAAACTAAATTGTCACTTCAAGTCTGTGTATAGTAAAAATTTCTACCCAGTTACAACCCACTCTTAAAATAATAATCTGCTCTTATATACCAACAGTTTTCTGGTTAATATTATATATGTATATTATTTTTGTTGGCGGAGGTAATTTTTTGTTTTGTATTTAGGAGATGATGTTTTTGAATTAAATTTAATCGATTATTTTTATACTTTTGCGTGTGTGGGAGTTGAACTTTGTATTTTTGTGAGGTGTCAGCATAATTATTAGTACAGAAAAAAAAACTCTTTAACTATAAACTTTATAGCAATACTATACATATTCGATAATAATATGTAAAGACAGGAGACGGTTGTGGCTTGGTTATATGATAGTAGATATATTTTTGTTGTAAATTAGGATGGGGAAGGATATATAAATTTATCGTTCTTGTCTCATATAAATGGCAAGTGTGTTGTTAATGTTCTATGTATATTTTTGAATATAACACTAATTAACATGAATAACAATAACATTTGTTGTTGAATTTGATTTCTCTCATACCTTTAGTTAATTAGTTATATTTCAAAAATTAATGAAAACAAAAATGTGTAGTGGAATTTTTTTTATAGAGGTAAAATTAATATAAAATTTCAAAGTTTTTACCTCTGATATTGTGATACTAATAATAGGTAAATGTATTGCAGTGTCGTAAGATTTAATTATTTAACATTTATTGCACATATCTCGATATGAAAATATAGCATTTAGGATTATTATTTAGTAATTCTAGTGAGACTTTCAAAGCTGGACAAATTATATTTAATTTCAGAAAAGAAAAGAAAGAACTGCAAAATAAAAATTCCAATTTCATTATTCTATAAATCTAAAGAAATTATTGGAATTGATCCAATCTACTTAAAATTTAAATGATCCAACTTCAGTTTGAAACTATTTTCAATTTTATTATTATTTAATCATTTCATTTTTACCAATTTTTATTAACCACCTTTTTACTTTTTTCTACTGGGGTGTTAAATATACCAGCCACTCATGCTGAGTATTGTAGCTTCTGATGACAGTTTTGTATATTAATTTGATTTCATTAACACAAAGTAAAGAGTAGAAAAAAAAAACCAAATCACTGTTGGTAGTCTTTCATTTTTTTTTTATATAAACTAAAAAATTAAAATTTATTCTTTTCATTCCGTTTACTGATGGTTCATAATAATGGTTCATAAATGATTCTTCAAAATATAAAAAAAAAATATAAATTTCTTTAAAAATATTAAATATCCCGCCAGTCACAGAAAAAAAAAATCGAAAAAATCAACTCCAAAATATTATCATTAAACATAAACATTCATTATATTTAATCGTATGGGTCCCCAGGCGGTGATGATGATGATCGTCGTGATGATCATTATTTCACATTTTTAAAAAAAATAAAATAAAAAGACTTAATGGGACGTCATTCGTTTTTTATTTGTTTGTGATATTATACTACACAAAAAAAAAAATATTATTTTCTTGTTAGTTTGTAAATGAACCACGCTCTTATGAATATTGTTCCGCATTCGAATACAAAATGATCCAATGATCACACCAAAAAAAATATTTTCTTTTTAAAAAAAAAACTGAAATTTATGTAGAAAAGAATGATTTTTATGTTGGTTTGATAATGATCACAACATATAATATTTTTGCTTGCTTACTTAATTATTACCCAAATAAATTGTTTAAATTTTTATCTATAATACTATTTCGTATTTCTATTTAGCTACTAAAGTAAGAGTTTTCCATTACTGATTAGAAATGATAAAATTTTCTATATATTTTTTTTTCAAAAATAAGTTTTATTAGTCCGTAATGAGTTTGTTTGTTTATATATATTATGCTTTTGTTTTGGCATTCACGGAGTTAAACCATCTGTTTCCAATATTTATGCTACTCTATTATGTTCTTCACAATATTTTTGAGTGTTACTGGATGATAATTATTATTATCAATTTATGGAGGTGAATTAGGTGTGGTATTGATTTCAGTATATACATATTTATGTTACTACCGGCTTTCTATAAATACAATATAATTTGAAATTGTTAAATTATGAATGGAAACATAAGATTTAATATTACATTTTGATGTTTTTTGATGGAATTTATTATAATTATATTGACTGAATTTGTTTAGTGAACAAAACTACCGGATAAATTTTAAATAGATTTTTTTTTTCAGTATTCTTTTATGATAAATAAATTAATGTATAATTAAATTGGAAGAAAAAAAAATGTTATTGAGATGGTAATTTGTGTAATATGAGATTTTTTTTTATAGAAAAATATTTTTTTTTTTTATTTTTTAGGGGAATTTAAATATAATGATTATTATGGTTGAAAATTAAAATTAAATATACAATATAATTTTTATTTACATAAATTAAAATGTTAAAGTTTTAGAAGTTTTTATTTAAATTGTACTAAAATGTATGAAGTAGAAGATTATATATATTTTCAAGGTAAATTATTCATAGATGTGGAAGAAGGTTGATTTTTAAATGATACAAAAGAACCATTTTGTAGAAAACATTTAAAAATTTTATTAAAAATTCTTTATTCCTTCAAATATTTAAATAATTTAACTATACAGAAATAGGTAATTCAATTCTATAATGAATATCAGGACTGAATCATTAATTTTTTTAATTTTAGTTAAATATTTATAAAATTTTAATCATTTGGATGGTCATTAGAAGGATTTAATCGATTAATTATTATCTGTAATTAGGTCTTAATAATAAGGCTCCAGTTTGCATGCCGAAATTATAATCATAATTAATTATTATATATATTCTTAATGATCCTTTTCGATTTTATGGCATGATTTCTTCTAATTAAAAGATTTCACACTCAGAAAAAATAACCAATTTTGTCCTATAATAAAATATACCAAATAAAAATATATTTTTGAATAAATTTCGATTTAAAGTATAAAATTAGCTAAATTCTTCAAATAATTTTTTATAATAATATTTTGACAAAAACAAAACCAGCTTCAAATTTAAATAATGTCACAACACAATAGCAAAACTTTGTAATTTGATATTTTATCAGATAAAGTTATGCTTTTTTTTTTTGTTGTCGTTCCTTTATGTAAAGTTTTTAACTCTTCGTTGTTTTTTAAGTTTTCAATTCTTGTTCAACTTTTCAATTTTTTTTTTTACCTACAGACAAATTTTTCAATGATAAATTTATATGTTTTTCTTTTTGTTATAATAATATGAAAGAAACAGTCTCGTTAGCTTTACCTATTTATGTTGGCGTGATATGAGCTTAGCTAATATTAAAATCAAAATAAAATAATGTGTCCACTACTGTGCAATGTACTAAAAATTCATTTATTGTTGTTTTTCTGTTATGTGACAAAACATTTGACACCGAAGAGGCAGACAAAAATAACAAAAAGAAAAAGAAATTCAAATATCAGTAAAATTTAATTTAATATTTAATATAATAAATTTTACTTAAAAGTATATTTTTTTTAAAAAAATATGTTAAATCAAGAAATTTGAAATAAATAAAAAATAAATAAATAATTTTGTGATGATAATAGACTCTTGAAATTTAAGGTAGCAAATTACTTGATTTTTTACATCTTTCTTTGAATGTTATTATACAAAACTTAAAGTTTGAGAGGATTTTTTCGTAATCGTAATATAGTAAATGAAATCAGCAATATTTTTTATGGTAAAACAATTTGTTTTAAAAAGTCGTTGTGGGACTGTAAAAACTACTACGCTTTTCAGGTATTTAGGTAAAGAGTTGGGAATATTGCAAAAAATTCCCAGGTAAAAGCAACATTTTTTATTTTCTAATTACCATTTTTACATTGACAACATTTCCATTTGACATTATTACCTTAAATTTGTCATATTTCTCATTTTTATTGACATTACTAAAGATTATTGAAGATAATAGTTAATTCTTGCTATTCCTATCTATATAGTATCATTTATATATCCCCACACGAGATAAACTTGTAAAGACTAATCGTACCTAGTAAAAAATAATACTATTCCCAACCCTATCGTTAATATATTAAACATCTATATGGCTACTATCATAAAACTATGTCATTATACCAATTTTTGTTCGAAGGTTTATACAGTCAATTGCAGCTTTAAATAAACATAGGTGTGCTATATTTTTGCTCATGGATGATTACGTTATGTATACACAATAAAAAAAAGACAATTTTTCTGTATGGTCTGTAGAGCTGTTGTTATTGCATTCAGATAAGAGGATTCACATCAAATATGAAAATATTGAATAAAATAAACTAACCATAAAAAAATATTACTTAAATGCAAAAATTTTATTAATGTTGATTTGGGATTATATATATTTCTCTTTTAAATGGGGTAATCAAAATATGCTTTTGTGATACACGTGCTTAAAGTCATCTTCGATATAAAAATAATCAACATTGATTATTTTTCGAATTTTATTTTGAAATTCACATCAATTGTCGTATACAAGTTTATTATTGTTATTGCAAAAAAAATAATTCATTTAAATTATTCAATTTTGAAATCAGAAAAAAGAAATTTGTAATGTTTTACATGGTCAAGACAAATATATGAGATGAAGATAAATTCTTCAATTTTGAAGATTTTGTAATTATTTTCAACTATATTTATTGTAATTACATAATTTGGTCATATTAATAGTTTAATTAGTAATAATATGTTATAGATAGTTAACTTAAATTTAATGGATTTTTTAGTAAAATTTTGGTGTTCAATACTTTTTTGTGTACAATTTCCACAAAAAATTCTTGAATATTTTGTAAATCAGAGCAAAATATCATAAAAAACGTAAATGATTTAATATTTTAATAAATTTCATTTCTTTGCGATATTATCTTACCAATAATAAATCAATCATTCTTAGGAAATATGAATTAATATTTAAAAAAAAAATTATGGTTACAAAATTCAAAAGAATTACAAAATCAACATGTGTATTCAAAAAAAAAAAAATAAAACCACCTCAAAGCTGTTTTACTTTGTCGGAATTAATTTTTTTAATAATAATTCATATAAAGATTTAAAAACACAAAATTGTTGGCGCTAACTAAATTCATTTAATTTTACATTTTTATAAGATTGTGATGAGTTTATGTTCACACAAGTCCTTTTTTGCTTCTTTGATGATCCCAAGTTAATGAAAATTAAATTTTTCTTGTGATCTTAATTTATAATTATTTGTGTCATTATTTCATCCTCACCGTCTATCATTTTCTCCCAACTTTAATAATAATAATTATTATTTTTCTTCTTTTTACAGCGCACTGACGCAGTGTGCATTGATCAAAGCTAAAGTAACTCACAGGTTACTCGGCAGGAAAGTGTTAAATTGATTTATAATTTAATTTAATTTTTTTCTTTTTTTCAAATATAAAATTAAAAAGTATATTATGTCACATGAAATAAAAATTATTAAACAAATCAAACACAAAATTATTTTTGTTGCATTATATATTTTTTTTTTAAATTAAATTTTTTATGATAAATAGCAGCACCCTCACATAAAATGATATACAAACTTAAATGATTAACAAAGATGTGAGCTTAGCAATGATTTCCTTTCCATCAAATTAATTAGACATTGAAATTTATAATATATTAAATTTTCGAATGGTGATGCAAAAATATTTTGATCTTCAAATCACGAGAAAAATGTGTACATATTGTGTTATAGTCAAATAGTAAATTAATAATTTGAGAGATCTTGAGTACAAGTGAAGCAAATGTAAATAGAAATTTTATTTTACAAGATATATTGTTGAAATTAATTTTATTTAATAACTTATTGCTTTAGTCTTCTGGACCTTAGGAGATATCTGCTATTATTTTATCACCTGAACGATTTTTTCATAGCTGCTTCACTTAATGTACTTATGTAAAATTTATTATTATTTGTGAATTATCGACATTTATTTCTAGTGAAAAGTTATAGGAAAAATTTTATATATAATTAATTATGTTATATTGAATATTTAGAAGCGATTAATGTTCCCCAAAATCTCCATACGCTCTCAGAAATATTTGTTCTTTCTGCCAAAACATATTTTTTTTAAATATTCGAATATTTAATAATTTACGTTTTCTGCATATAAACATAAATAATTCAAATTTACGTCAATGTTCTGTTTAATCAACACTTTAAGTGAGTGTGCAAAATTAGATTTGGGATACGGATACCCTATACGAAACCAAAATAAAGAAGAAAAATACATGCGAGTCAAGATGGTGTCAAAACTAATTCCCATATAAAACAAATTTTTTGATATTTTGAATCATTTTATTTTCTTCTTATTTTTGTTGGATATTTACCAGCACGATTATAATTTACATCATAAATATGTTTTAATCGTGCTTCATTAAATTGTGAAATGCATTATTTAATTTTGAATATTAATAATAAACTTTAGGAATTTATATATACCAAAATTCTGGATTTCCGTTTATTCACAAAAATATTTATTTACATATATAAAATTATACAGATATGATTTTATTAAATTAATTTTATAATATTTTCACAAGTTCTTCTTTTTGAGAACAAAAAAACAAGACGACTATGCAAAAAGCATAAAATAACAGCAAAAAATTGAAGAGAAAAAAAAATATTAAAAGAAAAATTGGCAAAAACTTCTTCATCTTCTCATTTTCGATTATGTATGTCTTGCCTAATCACATAAATGTCTTCATTTTACAAATTAAATTACTGCTAAAGAAAACATTAATTTTGACATATGTTGACAAGAAACGAAAAAGGTAAAAATTCATGGTTTCTTTTTTTTTCATAATGTTGATTTTTCTTTTGAACCATAACCAAAAAGGGTTTTTTGTGATTTTACATTTTATAGTTTGTTTTCATCGTGATTAATATTTTGGGGGATATTTTAATGGGAACTATAAAACATATTAGGCTGTGAAGATATATGCCGAACATTTCAATTTATGGTCAATACAGGGGTTAGTCACATTTTGGGTTTCTATTTAATATTAATTTTTGCATGTTAATAATCATTTTTGAATTATTGGCTGTTAGGAAAAGAAATTGTGGCAATGCAGAATAATTTGCAAATATATGGGCAATGAAACTATCTTCGATCGCTAATTACTATGAACGAGAAATAAGTGTATTTGATTTGAACATATAAAAATTATGTAGCATGTGATTCGAAAAGATTGTTGCTCAGAAATAGAGGGAAGGAGAGGATACACTCCCGCAAACAGTTTTAATCTTTTGGAAAATATTTAGTTGGAAATTTAAATAACTATACAACCCAATTAAATAACTATACAACCCAATTTTTCATAAACCTCTCCTTTCCTTCCCTCTATTGTAAATGACCCCTTAGAAAAAAAAATTCTATAACAAGAAATATAATATGAAAAAGGAATAAGTTTCACATATATCAAATATTTGTTGGACATTTTTTTTTCATCCTTGTTTTCAAATAAAACAGAGAAAAAAAAAATATCGAAAACTGTCTCATTTTGTAATGTAATATAAAAACCGCCAATAAACTTTATCATAACGCAAAAAAAAAAAATTTCATTTTTTATTTATTATTGAAGTATGGGAAATATAAAATTTTTATAAAGTTATTAACTGAAAAATTCATTATTTTATTTTTCGTGAACGTGATAAGAATTCATAATATTAAAATTAACAATTGTTTTGCTAATTGATCGAATCATTTTACCATATATACAATAATAATTTTTGTTGACTAGATTTGGGATATGGAATTGTGTCTTATAAACAAAAACAGACTATACTGTAAGATTTATAAAATTGTAGACTAATTAGTTAAGATGAACTTTAAAATATAGAAATTTGTGGGATTATTAAGAATATAAATTTTTACAAAGTTGAAATAAATTTAAAAGACTTTTTCAGTTCAAAATCTGTCAAATATAAATAGTATACTGCCGGAAGAAGAATGTCCAATTACTTCTATCAAGTCACTGGATCTGTTTAATTGAATAGCTTAAATTTATGCAATTAATGAGATTTTGCAGCATTAAAAAATTAATTCGTTGTCAACAGAAAATCAATTTACTTTGTTAATCAATATGCAAAGTGTGCTTTTTCCAACACAGTCAGAATATTTTCAACAGTTTCCAACAGTCAATTTGAATTTACTAAGCATATAAATTCATAATTTCATTTATCATTTAAGAACAACCCAAAAAAATCTTAAAACATAAAAATGGAAAGTATAAATAATTTTATACTCAACAATGAATAACAAATTTTATATTTTATTTGTATAATTGATTCGTGTTTTTTTTTTGCTCCTTTATATCCAGGATAAAAAAAAATATTACTAAAAACTTCAAAAATTCATAACCATAAAATAATTATGTGAACATTATTGATTGTCTTATAAGGATGAATTTATAAATGAATAATTTTATTTAGACTTCTTCGTCAGAGACTTATAACGATTATGGAGAGACATAAATATTTTGATATTATTTCATGTTTTTATTTTTTTTTTAATTTGTGTCCTGATTAAATATTTCAAATATTTTATCCAATTTTGGAAATTATTATTTCAAAAAAGATATTTTTAATTTATTTATATTTTAACAGCAAAAATATTAAGTCATTTACTTTGTCAATAAGCAAATTTACTTTATTTTAGTCTTCAAATTATAAAATCTTCTTTTTAATCAATATAATAATTCAATTTATAGATTTAAAATTCTTTCACATTTCAATCATTGTAATTATTGATGTTGTATATGTACAAATAATAAGGATTGTGTTTTCGAATATCTTTGCTATAATGCTATAAATACGCGACAGACGACATGGATTACCCCACAAGAAACAAGACATAATCACTATAAAGTTTTGTTGCAAATTTGCTAGTTGTTATAAAAATCATATACATATAATAAATATGATTCAGTTTAAAATTCCCATTGAATGTTTCTTGGTTTTTTTTTCTGCTGATGGAACAAACAATGACATAAAAAAATTTAACATAATATAATATGTTTGTCTGTTTTTTTTTTTTTTGTTGAACATAGAAATAAGCGCCGAACTCATAAGTTTCTGCTACCGCATATAATAAAAGTTATATATTCAATATTTTGACATTAATGATATAAAACCAAAAGAAATTGTCTTATGATTTTTTTTGAAAATTAAAGACGACCGGAATCATCTCTCTTTGCTATTTTGTTTTTGATTCGATTGATGTGTCGTCTTGATCCAAACATTTCGAGAATCGAATTTTATGAACAATTTATAAAGAACGAAAAACAAATATTTTAAAAGTGATTTATGAAGATCATTTTTTTTTGTTCAGTTGTGTATTTTATATTTTATGTAGTTTTATGGTCATTACAATAATATTTGTATTGTTGTTATAATCTTGTTATTTGTGAGACATACCTTTCTGTCATTGATTATGATGATGATGACATTTTGGATCATTTCATATTTTTTTTTGCACAGAAAGTTTTATGTTATATTAAATTGATATTCTTTGATCGTCGTTGTATATGAAAATTTTGATGAAGACAAACTATATGGGCAGTAAAAAAATATGAAACAATCATTTTGATAATGTTGTTTAATAATTTTTATGTTTATATTAATGCATAAAATATTTTTGATTGCTAGTAAAACATCATGAAATTATGACATGATTTTCTGTTAAGAACATAATAAAATTAAGAAAACCAAAAATAATGTAAAAAGAATTTACTTATATAAATGAAATATACGTTGAATTTTTTGAAGAAAATATTTTGTAACTATATTGGAAATTAACTTAATTTTGACCATTTTCTCAAATTAAGTTTATTAATTTACCAAATTAATTTGTCAGATATTTGTTTGTTCATAGATTTGTAACTTTTGATTCTTTTAACCGATGATAAAGTAATTATATTTAATTTATAATTATATTATTTCACATTTTAAAGAGTTTCCTTCCATTCAGAGTCATTGTTGCCTTCACTGCATTTAAATATTAATAATTTATTTAGGTTTACTTTTAAAATTGGCCAAAGTAGTATAATTTTCCTATACAGTGTACCAAATATTTTCATTTATATTATCATTCTTCTCATATTGGAAATATAAGGTAAAGATATTTTTTCATTGATAAATTTTGATCGTTTTGCCCTCCTTTACCTTAAATACCTTTAACAAAAAAAAAATTTATGATCGAGCCAGATCAAAAGAAGAAATCCAATTGAATTTATGAAATTATGAATATATAATCAATTAGATTTGTCGGTATTTAAAGGAGAACATTAATATTTTATATTTATATGTCAAGATTTTCGATTTAGCATGCGCAACAATATGTTTGTTTTATATTCATGTTTAAATTATTGTTGAATCCTTTGAAACATACTGGCCATTGAATTATGATGAATGCACTACAGTGCCCGGATAAAATTATATATGTATACAATTCCTTTGGTATTGACGAACAAATTTGTGTTATATTGTAGTATAGACTTGTTGTTAATTAACTGCATCAATTTTTTATCTGTCTAATATTTTATTTATTTTATTTCTTGCCTGGCCGAATAAAATTATAGTTTTTAATATTTAATTTATAACTTTTGAAAAATGAAGAATCTTCTATAAAATTTATAGCACGATATTTCATATCAGAATAGAGATATGAAATATTTCTCATATGATTTTCATTTCTTCATTACATACTGAACAAATCTTATTTTGTGGTGAAGGAGGATTGCGTTATCTTATATGGGATTTAAGTTTTATGTCTTCAATGTCATTAATTCTACAACTCGACAATATTTTAGCAACGATATATTAATTTAATATTATGACAATATTAAATTCTTATGATTTGTACTCTTCCATTTCCTACCTACAATAGCTAACATTTTTAGAATTATGACGGTTTGTCAAAGATACACAGACTAAAAAATTTGTAACTCTGGTTAATTTTTTGATCGAAATTCTGTAGTTATGCTTTGTAAATCAATTGGAGTCTGTCAGCGCGAGAATATGTTTAGGGGATTCTAATAAATCATACTGAAATATTTGTCTATAGAAGTGGAAACAACCAAAAATTCTCTAATTATCTTCATTTATTTTCTAACCTGAAAATCTGTGATATTAAAAATTATTCTTCTTATAAGGACAATCCTGACGAACACTGAAATTAATCAAATGAAAAACTTTAATTATATTTTTTATATATTTTTAATCTCTCGTTTATTTCAATTATATTTAAAATTGATTTTCTTTAATTTTTGAATGCTTACAAAATATCCATTTTTTTTGTTTAAATTATATTATTTTTTTACATTTTTTATTTTAAATTTAATTTTGTTTTTCATATTTTCCAAAAAAAAAAAAAAAAAACTCAGAATTTTAGGTTTTTTTGTTTGTTTTCTTTTTTAAATATAATTTATACATGCCTTAAAATTATATCTAACTATTTACATATATGTATATTTAAATTATTATTACATTAAAAAGGGGATTTTTTCAATTAAAATTATAGGAAACTAAAGAAAAACAGAATTTACATAATTTATTTTTTTTATATAATTATACATAACAACATAATTTTCTTTTAAAATTAAAATTTTCATTTTTTCAATTAACTACAAAGAAAAAAAATAATTGATTTTTAAAATATTTTAATTTAATTTTATGACAAAAAATAAGGAAAATAACAAAAAAAAATTTTATACTAAAATATAAAACAACCTGTCTGTCTGTCTGTCTAAATATCTTCTATGTATAAATTTTTTTAATTTATTATTTTTTATTTATTTAAAATGCGAAAACTTAAGAAAAGCGACCAATAAGATTTTAAAATGAATCTAATTTTACACTCAATTTTAAGTGATATCAAAAAATTCTTATATGTTAAATAACATAATAGAAGACATTCGATGTTAGTTTCATTGTAAAATCTAGTGGAAGCTTTTCGAAAGTTTTTCCATTTAAATCTATAGTCATCATAATAAATAAAATATGTAATAAAAAAAAAAAATTTGGTGTATTGCTAAAGGTAATTTAATTATTTATAATTCTATATAATATAATTTTTTTATTTATATATTTTTGTGTATATTTAATTTCATTCTTGTAATTATAGTATTTTTAACAGAAAAATGTAATATGTTTGAGATCATCCATAAATGATATAATTATGTAATTTTAAGGACCTTGTTTCAACCTATCCATCTCTTACAAGATTGAATTAAGTTAAACAAAATCAATTTTCACCAAAAAAAAAAATTGGGTTTATTGCCTCTCCCCCTTCTCATTTATAACGTAATTTATGGATGACCTTTTTTTTTTAGTGATATTTAATATACAGGGTGATTCAATAATAACAAAAACATTGTTTTGTATTTATATTTTTTTCTTTTGTTACTAAATGTTTAAAATATTGCTAAGCTCTGTTGTTTTTTTTTAATGTTTCTTTGCAAGGAAAACTCTGGTAAAAAAAAAGAAAATTATTTACATTTTTTTTTTGTAATTACAGAAATTAGAAAATTTTCAATTTTTCTTTTACTGCAAATATTTTTTTTTTTAATTTTAATTTTTATTTATTAATACAAATAAATCACATTTAAATTATTGTCCAAAAGGTTTTTTTTTCGATTATTTTTTTTTATACATTTTATTTAATTTACCGCACAACACTAACTTTAAAAAGAAAAAAATTAGAAAATTAAAAAAATTCACTACGTGTTCTTTTTTGTTAGGTTCTCATTTAATTTACTCTATAATTTATTTAACAAAATTCCCGCCGCAACAAAAATATTGTTTTTCCATGCATCCAAAAAATTATTTAATTACATAAATTTACGATAATTATTATACACACACATTTACAAATAATAATTAAAAAATATCTATACACATTTAATTAAATTTTATACATACGCACTCACACAGCCATACAGTTAAAAGTTTTCTTAAGCTTTTAAATATATTTATTTTATATATTTTTTGTCTTTTTCTTATAAATTGTTTTACGGTCTAAGTAAAAGTTTTGGTTGTTCACGAAATGCTAAGATTTTAAAAGCTGATAATGGTTGTGGTCATGGTTTACTACCAATTGAAGCATTACTACTTATACCTGGTGATAATTTACCAGATGATGATGATGACGATGAATTACCAGATATATGTTGTTGTGATGATGATGTAGGTGGTGCTGTACCACCACCACCACCGCTACCACCACCAACTGATATTGGTTCAGCACCCATTGATGATGATGTACTAGATGCTGATGGTGATGCACCAGCTGGTGGTGCTGTATTATGATTATTCGTTGTTAAACTAAGTGGTGCAAATGGTGGTCCACCAGCACCACTAACGGCAGCTTTCCATAATAATGGATTCATACCTAATTGATTATGATGGGCAGCTAAACTAGCTTGAAATTGTCTTTGGTGATGATCTAGGAATTCAGCAGATGTTGGTCCACCAAGATGTGCTGCTGCTGGTCCATAAAAACCACGATATAAATCTGGTCTTGCATATGGTGGATAATTAGGCATACGGGCTGCTAATGGTGATAATATTTTACCTGGCGATGTATGCTGTGGATGGGAATATAAACTACTTGGCGGTGGTATATCATCATTATTGCCACGGCCACCATTGGCACCATTACCATCTTTGGATTCTTTACTCGCCATATCAGCTAGTGACCATATTCTTGGTTTACTAATACTTGATGTATTACTACCAGTTAATGTACCTATTCCACTAACCGAATGATGCTGTGAATGATGCAGATGATGATGATGATGATTATTTATATCAGGTGGTGAACCTTGTGGTGGTCGAAAATGATGATGTAATGCCGCTGGATGAAGTAAAGGATGTCCCATACCATGACGATGATGATGATGATGATGATCGTATAAATCCGGTGAACCATTTGCACTACCTGGTCTCGAACCAGACCATTCACTATTACCTTCGGGTCGATCTAATAAATCAAGACGATTTGTTGGTCGATCACCGTCTTCTGTTGAACCAATTCCGGAATCCTTGGCATCTGTAAGAATGAAAAAAGAAAATTAATTAAAATTTTAGGAGATTTATAGAAAGTACTATCAAGTAAATTGAGTTGTTTGGAAAATTTTGAGTTGAATGATCCGTCAATAAGATAAATATGATTAAAGACAAATATTAATTGTGTTTGGAAAATAAAAACGACCAAGGTGGAAAAATGGAACTACACCTCAGTAGAAAATTGTAAATTTTATTAAAAATTATAAATTACCTAACATATCCTTATCATCATTACTTTTATGATCATCATCATCTAAATTTGCATCATCATCATCAACACGATTTCTTGGCTCCCATGTCATTTTATTTTCTTTTTTCAGTCGCCGTCGGGCATTTGCAAACCATGTTGATACTTGTGTCAATGTCATTTTTGTAATTATCGCTAACATAATTTTTTCACCTTTTGTTGGATATGGATTCTTTTTATGTTCATTTAACCATGCTTTTAATGTTGATGTTGTTTCACGTGTTGCATTTTTTCTTCTAGCACCATTTAAATCCATTCCATAACTGCAAAAAAAAAATTCAAAAAAATTTAAGTAATTTTATAGTATTTTTTTAATAATTTATTAATAATGAGAAAAAATTTGAAGGAAATATAAAATGAAAGTTAATATTATTACAAAATGGAATACAATTTTTTTCTTTTGCTTATTAATTTAATTTTTTTTTTAATGAAAATTCAGCAAAAAAAAAAAACTGTTTAAAAAAATATGTAAAATTGCACAAAAATAAAAAATTGTAAAAAATTTTATTAGGGAAAATGGAAAATTATTATTAATTTTTTTTTTTCTTAAACTGTATAAAAACAAGCTTTTCCCCCAATCATCATAAAGTTAGTATTTTTTAATATTAAAAATAATTTAGCTAATTCAGCAGAAAATATAAAAAATCTAATAGCAATTTAGATATTTTTTTTCCTCTGTAATTTCGTTTTATATTTCAAATCTTTTTTTTTTTTCGTACAATTTTTAACGCAATTTATCGCGGATTTTTATCATCCTCTAAAAATTTTCACGGTTTTCCACTCATTACAAAATTTTTTTTTGTGTTAGATTTTATTACTAAAAAATAAACTTTTTTCTATTCATCATTTTTTTTTTTTTTTTAAAACCACAATTTTTTTTAGGGGTCATTAGTTCTTTTAAGCTAAATTGATTTTTCAGAATGAAAAAAAAAAGGTTTGAGCTGTTTTTAATGGTTTGTTAAAGTGGGGGGTTAACTACCCATTTTATATGAGATTTTATAGTAATAAAAAAAAACCGTGAATATTTTCGCGGTCTATTACAATTTTTTTTTTTTGGATTCCACAAAACGTACAGCAATGATTACCCACATAAATTTTATTTAACGAAATAAAATTTCTACCCTCTCTCATTGTACATATATATAAATAATGATGAAAATTTTGGAAGTTTTCCTTCCACCCCCCCTCCCCCCAGACTATATTCTAGATTTCACTGGGTAAAATTAATATGTTTTTTTTTTCATAAAATTTATTAGATTTTGTCAATATAATTTCACCATAGAAAAAGAGAAATATAAAAGGAAACATTATTTTCCAATTGTAAATCGCAGGTTGATCGGTCCTTCTTTTTTGGTCACATAGATTTTCCCAATTTGTGGTTTTTAATTGCCATTTTTCCTATAACCGAAAATTTCCCATTGTTTTATTTTTAAAAAAAATCTTTATAGATCCTTTTTTTTTTGTGGAAAATGTTAAACAATTTTAAACACCCTGTGCACAAAAATTTTATTTGTTCTTGTGGTTATTTTTATGGATCCGTTGGTCAGTTTATTATTTTTAGTCTATAAAATTATATCCGTTATATAGATAGACAAAAAATTGTAGCATGATACAAATAAAAAATATTTTAATGGGCAATTTTGTAGACCACAACATATTTTAACAAGAAAGTTTTATATTATTAAAAAATGAAAAAAAAATTGTTTTTTTTTAATATAACAATTACTAAAAAAAAAAGAGATTTATATGTGAAAAAGGACTGTTAAAGGATATTTATACATAAAAAAAATTGGTTTATTTCAAAGTAAAATTTATTGGGACATAATGAATTATAGAAATGATAATGGCATCATGTTTTTTTAGTTCGGATTAATTAAATCGAAATTATTGGAGCAATAATGGAAAATTGTACATAATTAATTCACAGCGAGTAATCTTAAACGACATGGCAACAATTAAATAAAATCGTAGTAATCTTAAAATGAACTTATGTACCATAAAATAATACCAAAAAAAATATTATTTAAATTATAATAATTGCAATATTTTCAAATATGAATTTTCCTTATTCTTTAAATTTACTTTGTTTCTGCCTTGAAATATGTAATAAATTTATTACAATATACCAAATAAAAATTGAATTAAATAAAAAACATAACAAAAAACAGTAAAAAAAAATTTTATCATCTAAAAAAAAACTAAATTTTATAGTTTTTATTACATAATTTAATCGATCTCTAAATAATATCATAAACTTCTATATTTATAAAAACACTTAACCACGCCACCTACTTCAAAAATATATAAATTAAATTTATTAGCTGTTGTAAAATTAATTTCTCATATAATAAATAAATACATATATAAAATTTATGCAATGCAATTAATTTTTGCACGCTATCATAACTATAGAAAAAAACTAACAAAAATTTAATTGAAAAAACATGAAAATCAGTTATGTTTAATGTTCATTTATAACTATTAAAAATTATATACTAATATAAAATGTTAGCAATGGTGGCAATTATAAAATAAATTTCAATGCACTTTGTGCCAAATGATTAACACTTTAATTGAAAATTGTATATAAATTTTTTTTATTATTTTAATATTTTGTCTAACCTAAAAATATTTTATATTATAATGTACTTATATACTAATAATTTTTTTATGATACTAAACAACAAGCAAAAATGTATTTCCTGTAAATTTTACGTATCCCATAATATCGTGAATAAAATAAATTCAAATAACAAAAAAAAAAAAATTGCATTTAAAATGATAATTTAACATTACAAAAAAAAAATTTTTTTGAATATCACTTATTTAGATATTCAAAACATGAAAGGTTAAATCATTATTTAAATCACCAAGTTTGTATTTTTTTATAATGTGGTGAATTGTGCTATAGAATGTCATATAGAATTTACTAAATCAAATATTGATATAATTGCAGGGTTGGCTGAAGGATATATGGTGGGAAACAATTACAAATAATCTGTAAACATTTTTTGTTATTTACTAGTAAATAATCTGTAAATATTTTGATTTGTAAAGGAAACCAAATAACCAAATACAATTTAACAGCTTTTAACAGTCGTTTTAGAATTCTGATCATATATCAGATCTCTACTACGAAATTGTTCACTTATTTTCGTTACTTATCAAAATTAAATCCCTAAAAAATTGTTTTCCCTGTTACATCTCTGCAAATTTCCAACTAACTATTGATTTTTTTTTCAAATTTTTATTACATAATATTAAATATAATATAAATTTACTACGACTATAATTTTTTGCCATATTGAACTATATTTTATTACTATTACCACCTGAACTATGAAAAACAAAACATTATTGTATCGACAATATGTAAATTAACATTTTTTGTTACTAACATTTTATATGGTCAGTTTTGTCCTCCAAAGAATTCTTAACACATTATACAAATACTATTTTGTAGGTGCGGAATATTTATATAATTTTTCTGTTTAAAAAAAAAAAAATTATTAATGATGATAAATACAAATCGTAATTGACTGACAAATTCGTTTTGTGATGACAATAATAATTGTAAATTTAAAATAATACCATTGAAAAGGAAATAAAAAAATTTGTTGTCAACACCTGCGATTGACAAATAACATAAAGTTAAATTAAATAGTTTAAAAAAAAAAAAAACAATAGTAGAATTACAAAAATGGTTTTGTATATAAAGATGATCATAATTTCTGTGGTTTCACTATTTTGAAAATTTTCTGTCCACCTGCGCATAAATTTTAATAAAAAAAAAAATTTATATTTAATAATTTACGATAATCGGAAACACAAAATAATAATTAATAATTAATTTAATTAATTTTGGATTGTTGATTTAATCAAAAATTTTGTATTCGCATATAAAATTATGTTTTAATGAGCTAATTTGATCATTATTGATACCAATATTAATGAGCTGCTTGTTTATTAGATTTTAGTGATAGATTTTTAAAATTTTATTAATATTCTTACCAATAAACACAATCAACTCTTAATTGTTAAATAATTTAATGAAATTAATGAAATTAAATTATTAATCTAGGTGGAATTTTTCAAAGAAAAGTATACTTTAGGACGTTCTTTGTACTAAATAAATGTGTAATTTTCAATTTTTACATACATTTGACTAAATTCTATGTGACTAACAAATGATAATTGCGAAAATTGTCGTAAAAAGGCATCAATTGATACCAAAGTCTTTTTTTTTACTAAAAAAAAATTATACATATTTCAATATTCTAATTTGACAGATCAGTCTATCACAGAATTCGTCTAAAGATATTTTTCTATCTAGACATTTCGATGACACAACAATAAATATAAAAATTTAGCACAGCTGTCAATTAAAACAAATTTTATTTACCTCCCCGTTTTATGAAATTTACTTATTTCAAAATTTAAAAAATTTTTATTAAAAAAAGAAAGAAAAAACGACATCAAAGAAATTCTTAAAAAAACAAAAATACTAATAAATTTTGTTTTTCAAAAACCAAATAAATCGTGACAGGAAGCTGTTATTGTCTTTCAAACAGAATGCTCGCTTTCGTCAGCTTTTAATTAAACAACATTTAACCATCACAACAGCAAAAAGTATTTTTATATAAATTAAAAATAATTTTAATTTTTTATTTATTTATTTTTTTGGAATTGTCATTGTTTTTACTTGTCATTTTTTCTTAAATTTTAGTCAAAAACTTAAATAAATTTAATATTTTATTGAAAAAATATGGAGATTAAAAAAAAATGTCAGAAGAAAGAAACTCTTTAGCACCTTTTTTTTTTTTGATTTTTTAATTGTATACACGTCTCTTGGCAAGTACATTTAAGAGCTGACGAGACACGATTCATAAATATGTCATTTACTGATCATAATTTACTTAAACTAAATGGTCAATTTAAAAGACAAAATATTTTGTTTATGGTATAATGTCGTCGCAAAAAGTGTTGGTAAAAAAATTTTAATTGAGTTGTTGAATGGTGAATACAACATGAATAATAAATATTGATAATAAAAATTGTTTTTGCAGAAAGCATACAAAAATGATAATAATTAAATAAATAATTTTAAATTGCGTTAATAGTTTAGTTAAATATAGTTTATTGGGTATAAAGTAATAAATGAAATATGATGATTAAATTCGTAAATCAAATAAATTCGAAATTTCTAGTTGATAGTATAGAGATTTTAAGAATATTAAATTGAATTTTAATAAATTATTAATGAAGATTCGTTGTTAATCAAAATTACTTTAAGTAAAATCAAATATTGGAATATTTTTAAGGACATTAACATAAAGCAAAATTATTACTCAATATGGCAAAATTACGCGAGATTAAAATAATTAAATTATTTTATTCACTTACATTACCATATTAATTTTACTTTCTTTAATTCCTAATAAATTCAATTTATATTATGAAAAAATTAAATTCTAATTTAATTTAACTAAAAGTCTTTTAAGTAAAAAATCTGTTTTTAAATAACATAAATCAAATAGTACATAACCATATTAAGTGTCCTTTTTTTTTTTTGGTTTAATTTTAAATCCAATTTTAATAACCCATAAATATAAACAAGAAATAAAATCACACCCTCAACAAAAAATTTATCACCATTTTTCATTATATATACATAGATACCCTTAAATCCCAAAACAGAAAATTTTCATTTACTGGATAGTGTTAAACATTAACTTAATAAAGAATTTTTGAAAATTACTTATTTACATTATATAGAAAAATCCTGGTTTTTCCTTAACAAACATTTCCCTTCCAACTTTTTTTTTTCCTTGGTGCATTTTAGGATAGAATTTGTAAAAACATTAAATTTTACAAAATGATATGCGGTTCTGTCATTCAGAATTCAAACCATATGCCAAAAGTAACACACACATCGAATAGTCAGTCATTAAAATTAACAATCTGTACGAATCCTTCAAATGTTGTACAAGTATGATGAAAAAAAAAAAATTAAGAGCAAAATCCTGTTTTTGTTAATTTCTTTCTTCTTCTTTTTTTTTTTTTTTGCTACTGCTCTTTTTACATTTATATATTTTTAATCCGCCAGACATTACACCATTAAGTGTGAGTTTCTGTATTTACGTACATATATGAATAAAGAGAATATACAGAGCCAAAAAAAAAAATTATTTTAATGGATATATGTCAATTATAATGTTGAAGGAAATAAAAATAAAATTAAAATTTTTGTTTTTTTGATCAAATATAAATGAACATTTGGAGGAGTGATAAAGGATAATTTTGTATACACACATCAATTTGATTAAAAAAAAATATATATCGTTGTATTTTTTGATGAATATAATTATTTTCTCTATTTTGATAAAGCAAGAAATAATATTTTTTAAATGACATTTAATGCGGTAATGTGTGAGGGTTGTTTTACCGATTTATATACTCACTCCCTTTTTAAATATTAGAACAGATTGTACATAATATAAATCGTGATATAAAGTCAAGCTTATTTAGGCTTATTTGCCTCAGGATAGCATATAAGGGTAGATAATTGATAATGTTAATTTAAACATTGAATATTTAAGTATAATTTAAATTGTATTAAAATATTGAACAGTAAATATGTAGGATGATTGAAAATACTAATATTATTATTAGTTTTTATTACTATTTTATGCAGGTGACTAGAAAGAAAGCCGAAATATTCTTCATTTATTAGAACAATTTCAAAATTAACAAAACTAATTAAAGTCTACTCAAAATTTCATTCAAATCAAAATTTTATTATACCAAAATAATTTATTATGATAAATTTTTTACATTACAAATTACAACCCAAAACTAATGCAAATGACATAATATTTTCCATTTTAAGAAAAACATTTCTAAGAAATTTTGACGATCATTGTAAATTTACTAGCAAACAAATTAATAATATCCACTTAATCTTCTAATCTTTCAACAATTTTAAATCAAATTACAAGATTTTAACACAAGAAAATCTCTTATTTCACAGAAAATTTATTGAAATGTTGAGAAAAAAATGTTAAACTATTACAAATTTTTAGATTCTTTGAACATCTCTTACATGAAACCCCAAAATAAAAAAATTTATATTTTCAAGTACATTGAGACACTTTCAAAATATTATAAAATATTATTACAATATTCTGAAGAATTTTGGAAATGTTTATAAATATAAAAAAAATTTAACACCGGAAAAGGATATTAAAAACGTACATGACTGCCATGAACAAAAGTAATAAATTTTAATTATCAAGTGATGACTGACTAGGGATCAATTTGTTTGTTTTTTTGTGTTATAATCATAAACTATTACATTTTATGACCTTGACTATTTAAGTAAACTATCAATGCTAAGTAGGACTCTTTAAATTTCTAATGAATTAATTGTTTTTTATATATATTTTTTCTTGAGATTTTCATTCCAAAAGTTCATTGACTGTGGTAAAAGCAATAAGGACGTATACCAAAAAAAAAAAAAACAAAATTATTCACAATAATTAAAAATTCAATCAAAAAAATTATTATTTTGATTGACAACGTAAAATATCCGTGACCTGTCATTGAATTCACCATTATTGGACAATGAAAAATAATTTATATGCAATTCTGTTTTAAATGTCGGTTCCACCAAATTTATATACGTTTCGATTCATAATGCGGCGCTAAATAAATCATCAACAATTGCAATATTATACAAAATTTATTAAATATCAATAAACTATAAAAAAAAATTTCAATTAGCAATTTGACAGTCTGGAAAATATATTATAAATTCATCATCAGAATTTTTATCTTCTGAACTTTAAACAATTATTATTAACTCGCGACAAAAATGGCATATAATTAAAAACGAAAATGTCTCAAAAGATTTTTTTTATTTCATTATATTTTAGAGTTGAAGAATTTCCTTTTTTAGAAGCCGCACTCTGTAAAATATTAAATGATTTTCCTAAATTCCGAACATTGCACTTTATAATTCGCCATATTTAAGTTCTAATAATGTAATGCAGAATTTTTGCATTCACGCGCATTGAATATGCAATCAAATATACATTTTTGTTTTTATAAAATGTTTCTGGTTGTATAATTTTTTTTTTATCAATTTATGTAAATTGAAACTAAATTAAATTAAAAAAAGGCTCAAAGGAGGTTAATAGTAAATTACGCGCACACGTCTCTTGCGTACGTGAATTTATTTTATATTCGTAATAGATTTTTTTTTAATAAAATTTGCATGACTAACTAAGAATGATCTGTAAAAGAAGATTTAAAATTATAGTATAGAAGAAAATGATATTTTTTATGCCATTAATTGAATAGAATTTTTGTTAGGTATATTGTGAAAAATATTTGATATTATGCAAAATTATTAAATGGCTCAAAATTAAGTTATATGGCTCAATATCGATTTCTATGGCTCACAATGTATTTTTATGGCTCAAAATTTACTATTATGATATTTAAATATCAGAAATATAAAATTTCCTAAAATCTACCAAAAATATGAAATAATTACTCGAAAAAAGAGATTTTTTCAATTTTTATTTTTGTAAAATTATTTTTCATTTTTTTTTTTTAAAGTTATTTACCTGTTAAAAGGATAACCGCCAAATGCTGCATCATACGAATGATATACCGATGGATATGGCCAGGGTGCACCTCCACCAACTAAACTGTCTTTAAGGTCAAGTCCAGCCTGTAATGACAAACAACAACAAAAATATTATTTATAAAATGAGAAATAATTTATTACCAAGTTGGCCTTAAAAAATAATTATATTATCTATAAAATTTTATATTAACATTTTCAAAAACAAATTTTTCTTATCAACTTAATATTTTTTCAATATAGATTTAAATTTTAATGTAATTCTTTTTTTTATTTTCTTAATTAATGTTATTAGAATGTTTCAATAAATTTTAACAAAATTTAAATCAAAGATGGATTTTGGAATGAATTGAGATAGAGTTAAGTATATATAAATAAAGTAGTATACTATTAAAAATTAAAATTTTAAAAGTGTTTTTCTATGTTTTCAAGTCTTTTGTAAAAGAAATTTAAAAATTGGCTATGAAAATGAGCCAATTCTCTCGATAATAGTCGAAATCAAATATTATTCATCACCATTATTCATTCATCTATATTTTGAGCTAATTAAACTTATTTGAAGGAGAAAAAAAAGATTTACAATATTAATTTATTTAGGAATTGTCAACAATGTAGACACTACATTATAAGTTAGTATTCTTCACATCCTTGGTTTATCATGATAATAAATAATATATACTCGTATTATTGATTATAAAAAATTAATAAATTCTACATGAATTCCTTGAACTTCAATTGAAACAACAAAATAACAATCTGACGACTGTAATATTATTTTTGTTTTTATATATGCCTCAAAAAATGTATAACCATTTAATTTTCTGTATAGGTCAAAGTATCACAAAAAAAAAATTACCCAAAATAAATTTAAAAAAATAAATCTTTCAACTTTAAAAAAATAAATTTGATTCATATTTTTTTTGGGGACACACAAATTTTTTTAATTAACATTTTAATATTAAATATTTTGTGCTAAACATGATGTTAATTATATTTAATTAATATTGATAAGGAATTCGATTTTTAAAACCAGATTTTTACTAGTTGAAATAATTTTAATGTTTTTTTTTTTTTTATATTTCTGGGGTAAAAATTGATAACGAAAAATTTGGTACAAAAATAATATATTTATTTATTTTTGTTATTTTTCTTGTCTGGCGACCCCGTAATGAGGAAGAATTTTTTATAATTTTTAAATTTTAAGTAGCTATTTATGATGAGTTAATTTAAAGAAAAATCAACTGTCAATCTATTTTTATATATAAATAATATTTATAATAAAATTCATAAAAACAAATTTTCTTGTATATGTACATATATATATTTTTTCACAACATTATTAATTTAACATGTCAGAAAAATTTTCATTTTTCATATAAGAATATAATGACAAATGAGGCTACAGTCATGTTGACATAACCATAAATCCTGAGGATAATTTCTCATCATAATTTTTTTTTCCTATACAAATATTACGAGGACATAAAAGATAATATAAAGAGGAAACATTTCAATTTTCCAATAAAGTAAACTCTAATATGTATATATTTTTTTTCTGGAAAAATATTGAATTTTGTTGTACGAAAAATTTGCGTTTTTATAAAAAAAAAAAAAAAAAATTTTGTTGTCTGCTTTTCAAATAGTATAGAAAAACCAGCACAAACTTATTTATAAAAATCAAAGTACATTCAAGTCAAACTCATATATGTACATAATAATCATTGAAATGTCACAAAAGTTCATAAAAATAATATATTAATCAGGGTGCGTTGTTTGTTTGTTTTTTTTTTTTTTTGGTTGGTAACGAAATAGGCTAAAAATGAAAAAAAAAAATGTATATAAAGACAAAATAACATTGAATGATTAATTAACAATAATGTGAAAAATATTAATTAAATTATAAAATGCATGCAAAATACAAAAAGTTATTAGCGTCTTACACACTTAACAGCAGAGTGTAAAAAAAATATTAGCAAAAAACAGTTTTGAGCAAAAAACAAAAAAGCTCATTTTAGCAAACAAATATATTTTAATGGTTGTTTATTCTTATCAATTGTTGATGAATTGTGTACGCAGTTTGTTAAGGGGAGGGACTAAAAGAGAAAGGGTTTGGCTTAATACTTTGTATGGGAGTTGAAACTATAAGATTGGGTTTTGATATTCAATTTTATCTCACAAAAATTCATTGTTTTAATAATTTAAACAAGTTTTTTATTGGAATTTTTTTCCACAGAAATTATGTAATTTAATAATTTTAATGTATTTCTGATTATTTCTTACAAATATATAATACATAGTAATAAAAATAATTACTGTTCAAGGCAGACATAAATTCAATACATGAGTGATAATTAATTAAAACAGAAATTGAGACAGTTTTGAAAATAAATTGTAATATTATTCAGTTAGTAACAAGATAATTCTATATATTTAAATTTGCTATTTGAAAACTATAGTATAAAAATATGCAATTAAATTTGTTTTAAATATTTGATTTACAATATAATTTCATTTCGTTTTGCTGTTACTCTTGAAGTAGGTCAAACTCTTGACTACAAAGTATATAGTAAAAATTTAGAATTATGATCCCTTATAAATGTAATGATTCAACATTCTTCTTTAAAGAATCTTAAAATAATAACACCATTCATAAAATTTAATTATTTTACCATACAAATTTTAAATATTTCAAAAAATAATAATAAATCCAATTAAAATTATGATTAAATACAATTTTAAAATTTAGTAATAAATCTGTTTCTGGGACAAAACGTCATCTACATAACACACTATCCCAGCGACCACCCAAATTGTAAAAGTTGTAAAATAAACCAATTATTATCCCCATGGACAAAGATCCTCAATAAACAAACACAAAAAAAAAACCGCAATAAAATAATAATAAACAAATAAAAAAATTTTTTGACCAAGCTTCTCATTCTGTGAAATGTTAACAAAAAAAATAAAAATATAATTAAATATATTTAAAAATAATCCATAATAATTAGCAAGATAACTTTGAAACAACATTTCCTGTCAAATCAAAAAAATACTGAAATAATAAAAATATATAAAATTGATTATAAAATTTAAAAGACCTCACAACGTCAAAAAAATTAAAATGTTTTTTTTTTTTTTTGTAATTGAAACTTTTTTAGTTTAAAACTCAATTATTTTTTTTTCTTATAAATGTTTTTAAACTTTTAAGCTGTCAAAATAAACGAATTGACTATTTGTTTTTGTTAATCGTATTAAAAAAGTATATAGCTACATAAATTTTAAGTAATGTTTACTATTAAATGCGAGTGTGATTTTCATTTGGTGTAATGTATAATGGCAATCCAAGATCATTTTAGTTATTATGCCAACCAAAGACGCTTTAGGTATCAAAGTTTTTTTTTTGTTGTAAGAAAATAAACATAATTATTATTTTTTTGCTGAAATTGTAATAAACTTTTAGATTTATTGAGATCGGTCATAAATAATATAGAAGTGATCTTACTAGACTTATGTAATATGAAATTCTACAGAAAATTATAATTCTGAAACTAAGAATTTTCTAGTCAATAAAATAGTTTAGATACTGGATTTGATTTTCCAGACAATTTGACTTAGTTTTTTAAATAAATTTATGTATATTGATGGAAAAAGATTGATGAATAATATAATTAAGCTTCAGTCAAAGTTGAGACTTTAATTTGATAAAATTCAATCCTGTGCAATTATGTTATCATGTTATGTAATTTTAAATGATTCTAATTAATTTATACTATTAATAATTTTAATTAAAATTAAAAAAAAAAAATTATGAAATTGTAAACTTGAAAATTATTTAATTTAAATAATTATCTAATTTTTTATTGTAAATTATAATTTGACAAAAGACAATTATAATTTGACTACACAAAAATGAGACCTTCACAAATTTTTATGTGTCTTATTTTCTTATCAACATTTTTTTTTAACATTTATGTTAATTTCGAAAAATTATTAAGTTTTATTACAAATTTTTTTTTTTTATAATATTAACGGCTGATAATTTTTTTTTTAAAGAAATTAATTATTTAAATATAAAAAAAATGGTTTTCCTAGATTAAAAGTTTAGTAAGAAATTTCAATAAACCATAAAAAAAAAAAATTAGTGAATTTTTTTTTGCGGTAAATTAAAACCCTATAATTAAAATCTGTGTTATTGATATCAAAATGTAGCCTTCCATTCGTTATTTTTTTTATGCTTAACAATTTACTATAATTTATATAGAAAAAATATAATATTAAAAAAAATTTGTGTAATAAAATATTTACATATAAATTTTCTTTCTTAAATTATTTAAATCAGAAATTCAATTTTAATGTAAAGCAAAACAGAAGCATTACAGAAAAAAAAAAACAAACTTCAAAATTACCTTTAACATTTTTATTTCCATTTTATACAACAAAAACAAAAACTACATAAATTTTATATTTTTATTACATTTTTACATTTTTGTGTATTACCAGGCAGAGACTCAGATCAAATTCAATATTATTTTTTATATACTGAAATCAATGATAATAATCGTTTTCCACTGAATTGAATTTTATAAAAAAAAAAGTAAAACGCGTTTTCAATATTAAGTTTTGCAAGTTTGCAAAAAACCATTAAATGAATCGCTTCCAATTTCAATTTAATGTATATTACTTATAGTTATTTTTTTTAACATAAGGAAACTATATTTTATTGGAAAATGAAAAGTGTAAATCATAAATTCTATATTTAAACATCTGAATTATTTTTTGCAATATAAAAATGTTAACATTTGTGAAAACATAAAGAAAATATGAATGAAAAAATATTATTCATCACATTTTCTTGCAAATTAATTAATGTGCAAGAAAATGTTTAGTATAGATATTGAATTTGTTTTTGGATAATAAGTAATATTAATTTTTATTATCTTAAATGGTCACAAAAATTTTATCTGAAAATATTTCATTTTAATAAAACATTAAATTTAACAATAATATAAAAAATTTATAAATTTTAAATGGTCGTTAAAAATTTTTATTGACATTAAATTGACATTAAATTGAAAAATGGAATGTACCAATTTATGAAAAAGTTTGGATAAATTTCACATTTTGTTAGTCTATTTGTGATTAAAAAAAACAATCACTGCTATCACTAATTTTGACATTGGCTTGGCCTTAATTTAAAATTATAATAGAAATAAAGACTTTTTCCGAAAAATAAATAATTAAAATTTAAATTATACTTTTATATGTTTCTATTTTTATCTTTGGCAAATATAATAAATTTTGCAATTTTCTCCTAATTTGTTTTTTTTTTTAAATATTTTGTAATAACTCAAATTCTTAAAAAATATGCGCCATAAATATATTTGTGTTATAATTTCTTTTAAAAATGTTAAAAAATATTTAAGAAAAAAAAATTAACAAAAAGTTTTATCTAAATTACAAGATATTAAATTTTACTTAACAAAAATGTTTTGCCATTAAAATAAATTTTAAGTTTCTTTTCATAAAAATATAAAAATAAAGATATTTATGTTCATCCTGATAAAATGAACACAATTCATTCAACAACAATCAACATTTATTGTTCAAAGAAACATTTATATAAATTTTTTTTTTTTATGTTATTTTTAAATTAACATAACTAATTTTTTATTTATAAAAAAAAATTTTATAATCATAAATTCAATAAAAGAAAAAAAAAACATAATATTAAAATGTTGTTATGATCAATTTGCCCAGTGGCTACTCCCTCGTTTTTTTAATATATTTTTCTTATTTTTATCTTAAAATTGATTTGAAATTAAAAAAAATATATAAAAAAAAAGTTTATAGGTAAAAAAATTTCAGACTTTAAACCCGAAAGTAACATTTTTTTATGTACTTTAATAAAAAAAGAGAAGAAATATTTATACATCATTTCTTATTTCGATTACAGAAAAGAGATTCTCCTTTTTAAAATAAAATTAAAAATAATTTATTATAAAAAATTCAATGATAGATATTTAATGTAAAAAATGAAAACACAATGTTTCAATTTTTACCGTCGACATTTACCCACCCACCTATAGTAAAATTTTACATCAGCAGCGGTAGTTATTGTACGTGTATCTACCATAATAAAATTTGAAATTAAATTACCTAACCTACAAAAAGTAAACAATTTGGTGATAGGAAAAATTTGTTAATTAGTGATAGCAATATGTTTGGGTTGATTTTTTCTTAATAATTTCTAGTAACCAAAATAAAAGTTAAGTAAAATGTGATCTACATTAAAACTGGGTACACGACGAGGACAGGTTAAAAATTTAGTGATTTTCATGATTACAAATTTTCATGTGATTTGAAATTTTGTATATTATACCAATTACAATAAGAAATTTGATATTTTTGTAGCCTTTTTTTTGTGGTCTACATTCTACAATATAAATTTGACCTAATAAAAAAAATATGTTAGTAAATTAAATTGAAATTGAGGACAGAAATAAAATATATTGAACCTGCTTGAAAATATTGAGTAAAATATTAATTGAAGATGATCAGAAATTAATTAATAATTATAAATATTTTAAAACATGATTAATTGGGTTTAATAAATTAGAAATTATCATTTGTCCGGTATTTGTAATCTAATAGTAATCAAATTTGCCTAGAAACGAAATTTGTTTGGTGATTTTCGGTAATATTAAGCTCATTCGAGTAAGAGTAAATGATAATCTCGAATAAATTTAATTTACTTAATTTATACTCGAATTAGCTTAATTTTTAACTTTATAAAGTGTCAACTCTGCTGGTAAAATATTTCTTTCAAATTACGCCAACAATTTTTGATTAAAATCTAAGTAAATTCGCTAATAAATTATTGTCTAAATCTAATTTTGCTGACAGCTGATGCCCAAATCATTGCAATTAAATATTTCATCAACAAAATTCAATAAAATTTAATATGAATATTGGGAAATCTATCAAAAAAAAAACTAATCTTGTAAATTTACAAAATCAAAACGTAATTATTCCAAAAAAACTAATACTTCAAAGTTTCAAGGTTCTTTTGTAGCAATTTTTATAATAATCTCAAATTTTTTTTTTTACTATTAAAAATTTATTCTATTATATTTTAAATTTATATTTTATTATTTTACAGGTAGCAATTTTAATATTATAATTAATTTGACATATAAAATGATTGTTGTTGTTTTTTCAATGCGGTTGTTCGTTAGGTTATCATGTCAATTATATATAACATTTATTTAAAAACAAAAAAAAAAGTTGTTATATTCAATTTTAATTAAAGTTTATTTTATGTTTCACGAAAAAATTAAAACAAAAATTAACATAATTATAATTTTATGTTCTGTAAAAAATATATGATTAATTTTTTTTATATATTTTTATGTTATCAATTTTTTTTTTTTGTTATTTTCTATAATGACAAGAAAATATTTAATTTAACAAATATTTTTACTGCTTTTTAATTGTACGAATTTGTGATAGAGAATATTTATTAACTGGCGGTATTTTTTTTTTAAATTTTTTTTTGGGGGATTTTTGAAACGAAATTTTTTTAATTATTTGATAAGGTTTGAAAAATTGAGAATAAATTTTTAACATATATTTTTTTTTAAATTATACAAATAACAAATTTTATTGCTTTAGTAAATAATTAATATATCCTTGGACATCAATTTAAGATTTCGAAATAATGGTCAATATATTGATGGTTTATTTCATTTAAATGAATATTGAATGTTGAGGGCTAACTTATAACAGAAAAAGTTGTAAAATTATTGTTATGAAAATGTTCTAATTGATATTTGACAAGTCGTTTTATCAGAAATTTTCTGAAAAAACACTAATTTACATTATAATTTATGCAAAAAGTGAAAAATTGGTAAATTTTCTATTGATAAATGAATAAAGGATGATAATTACAATATTAAATGAGTATAATGTATTTTTTAGAAGAAAAAAACAGAAAAATAACAACTAATTAAATTGCCTAAACCACCCAGGATCTCTAAATTTCAACTTTAACTAAATTTTTTATCAATATTTCACCAAACTAAATTCAGTCTACGTCTAAAGTCTATTTTGTCTAGCATTTCTCTAAAATATAAACAATCTTTCGGCATATTTTCCACTTAAAAGCCTAACAATTTCAACAAAAAAATAAATAAATCTGTTTATATACATTTTATCTCAAGGACTCTTAAATTTCACTTAAATTTAAACACTTTTCATCATCAATTTTGATTATTATATGTTTGAACTCACTTTAAATTAGTCATGTTACAAAATATAACATCCAACTACAAATACACAAAAACAAAATCATATTCGAACCGATGTTATCCTTACACACAGCATTATAAAACTTTCTATAATATAAAGATAGACTAAATTGGTTACATTTTTCTAAATATACATAAAGTATTATATGTAACACAATAATAATATTTATAGAAATCCTTATACCACCCCGAGTGTCATGTTTATTAGAAGAAAAACATATCCTTTCCTGTTGGCTCTGTAAAATTAAACGCACAACACACACACACACATAAAATATAAACAAAATTTTGAAAATTTTCACTACAATTTTATGTATATTTAAAAATAAGGATACAATGAAAATTTCATATTAGAAAGTTTTAGATTTTTTTTTTTTTAAAGACGTAGAGTGAGATAGAGAAAAATATCCTTGAGGATAAAGTGTGATAGAGGGAAAATATTTGTTGTTTATGTGTCAAAAAAAAAAAAATAATATAAAAAGAAACATAGAAACTACATCAAAAATAATAATAGTAAATATAATGTAAAATCTGCATTCCATAGAGTTGTTGGTGAATAAAGGACGAGACTTTGTATCTTTACCACTAGGCTATTATTATTTAGTATATACAAGGGAGGACAACATTATTTTTGTAAAATCCCATAAGAAAAAGGAATATGAAATCCCTTAAGGGCATCATCATGTTTTCTATATAATACAGAGTAAAAGCGTAAAACTAAATTTGATTGTGGTATTGGTTCAGTTACAGTCCCAGGAAAAACAAAAACAAAATTTTAGTACATGAGAAAATATTTTTGTTGGGTGGTTTGTAGTCTTGCAAAATATTGCCAAAAAATAAACAACAAAAAATTTTATGCTAAACTATACTAAAACTTTGTTATATATATAAAATGTAAAGTCATATTGAAGTCACGTATTTAAAATAATATACAAAAGTACATAGACAAATCTCACACTCTCTATTTTATATGTCTCTACTATATATATTATAATAATAATATAAAATTTAGATAAAATGATGTTATAAAATGTTGAGCATATTAAAATATCATGTTCTGGCACTTAGTATCATTATAGCTTTAACAACCCTCCAATACATATGTTAGGTTAGTTTCCATAACAAAAAAAAAAAAATTGCAAAATGTTTTTAGTATAATAATTTTTTTCTTTTGCATTTGTGTTGTTCATTCAAATGAATAATAAAGTCCTAAAAAAAATTGTTCAGTTTTTCCTCTGGAAAATTATTATCTATATAATATTATATCTGTTGTATGTAATACAGAAAAGCCATATTGGGTGGCAAACAATCAAAATGGACAAAACCACATTTTGTATTATATATATAGTAAACCACATATATCTAGATTGTATATTAGGAAAATCTATAGATAGACCCGACCATATACCTAATTTTCCATCTTTATTATATTTTATTATATATTTGGGTTGTGTGAAAACTTGGAAAATTTTATGGGAAAATATAATTTTTGTGATATGGTTTATATTATGTTGAAGCTATATTTTTAGTGACTTGTTTTCTTGTTATTTATTTATACTATAGGTATACGTTTTTTTTTTGGATAAAATGTTGTCTATATATATTGTTGTGTGTTAAATACTAGACAGTGATTTGGATAGGATAGAAAATAGGACAAAATAATGTGTAAGGTATATAATATAATAAAATCGTTTCAAATAATTTTTTCTCTGTTATCCTGACAATCCTTGGGACAACACTATATTTTTTTTTTTGTGTTGGATGAAACATAATAATAATAATGTACATGGATTTTATTATATATAGGATTTATTTTTGTTAGCATGGAAAATTTGACTTTATGGGATTTTCATTTAGTGTTTTTAGAGTAAGAAATTAACGAAAAAATGCTTTAGACATGGCTGGAAAATTTGTACAATATACTTTTGTAATATTGTGATGGGGACATTTATTATTTAATTTGATTATACAGGGTAATTGCACTAGATACTTTTTTTTCAAATTTCAGGAAATATTGACAATTTCAGTAAATATTGACATGGAAAAATTGAAAATACATAAATTAAATTGTAGAAAAAGTTGGCGAAAATTGTATTTAATTTCCAAGTAGGATGTAAGAAGTCAACCAAAAAAATACTTTGGATATGGGATATGACTTAAATAATGAAAATACATTTAATTTGTTAAAGCGACGGCGTTCTATAAAAATTGTATTTTTATTATAAAATCATATTTTTTTAGTACCACAATTTCCGGATAAAGTTTCACTAATTTCAGACTAATAATAAAATATTATTATAAACTAAAATTTTATTAAACCAGCCAATTTATTGGAAACAAAATCTGGTAATTCAATACTCAAAATTCTCTGAAAAAAATCGAAAAAACTAATTTTAACATAATCAAATCTAATTTTTCTCTCTATACCTAATTGGATAATTACCAAGTTGAAATAATCAATTTTCTTTTATACCATCTGCTACTATATAAAATCCTTAAATTTTAAGATATTTATCTTCCATTTAACACTAAATATTTTTCTTGTTATAACCAAAATATTTACTATATATAAATTAAATATTGCTATTATTATAGTAAATTATTATCCTAAATGTGTGGTCCTAGTTCATTCAATATTTTATAAAAGAAATAAGATTAATTCCAAGTCATTTAGCTATTAAAGTATCAGCTATTCAAAACAATTAGTTAGATTAAAGCTATCAATTTAGTTGAACAAAAAGGTGTTTGTGTTTATTATGAACATTAAAAATTCTTTACTCAATTCTAAATTATTTCTTTTTTTTGTTTTTTTTTGCAATCTCACGACAAACATGAGCGCGTGCTTCTATTCATTGACCATTTTTATTTTTACATGAACTTTAGTGTAGGTCTCATATTTTATAGATAGATTTTTTCAGTTAGGATAAGATATTTTTACCTAAAACCAAAAAAAAAAAATGAATGGTAATAAAAAGAATTCTGCCTAACTTTAGACTTTATGTTTTGTATAAGTGATAATATTCTAAAATTGATTGCACATTTATATATATATTTAACGATTTGTACTTAAAGAAATTTATATAAGAAAATACTAAAATTTCAAAGGAACTATTAATAAATGTTGACCACCCTTGAAGAAAATGTTTCTTTCTTTGGTTGGCAAATAAAATTGCAATATGTATTGTGTATTGTGTGTAATTTTCGTAAAATATGACATCAAAAAATTGAGAAAAAAAAAATATCGAAATAACAATAATGATAATAATATCCTTTTTGGATAATTTATATATATTTATCTTTGTTGTCATCTTTGTTTTTGTTGTTGTTGTTGGTGTTTTGTAAAACAGAATATTGTTTGCAGTTCTTTAAAACTGCTGCATTCTTTCACTTCACTTCTTTTTTTTTTATGCAGTGCAAAAACCAGTTTTGTATATAGGTTCAAGAATATATTGAAAATCGATGTCTATTTGTTGGTATTCCAAAAAATTATATCATTTTTTAGATTATACAAAGATTTTATGATTATGAATTTTTACGCTTATTTTAAATTTCATGCTTCTGGGATATTCATTATTGCATTTTACAACCAATAGAACATATTAATGATAACAATTAATTTCAAACAAACATTTGGTATTTAAGAATATTCTCTTTACGCAAATTTAATTTTTTGTAACTAACAAAAGTTTAGACTTACAGGATTTGGATAAAATGGTGGTTGATCAGCTCCCATCCCTGATAGATATGCTGCCATACCTTCGGGATATACACCTAATGGTACACCACCTGGTCCAGCAGTTACAATACCACCAGCTGCTGCTAATCGTGGATAATTTAATAAATCATATTGACATGAACATAATGTTTGTCCTGTTACAGGATCTGTAAATATTGTTCTTCCAGTATCACAACATCGTCCACTACTACTACCACTACCCGATGTTGGTGGCGGTTGTTGTTGTTGTGATTGCTGACTATATGGACCAACTGAACATGGTGATGTACTACGGGCACCTGGTGGTACTGTTGATGTTACTGCCATTGTTGTTACAGTTGGTTGTGGTACAACAACAGTTGGTGGCGGTAGTGTTGGTGGTGGTGGTGAACGGGGATTTGATGAAACGGTGGTCTGAGAAATAAGAAAATAAAATTTTTTTTTTAAATTTTATAACACAAAATGGAAAAATATAAAAATTATAATTAATCAAAAGAAGGTATTTCAACTTAAGCTTTGTCATTAGATAGCTACTATAAATAGGAATTAGCAAAGAAATACAAATATTTTGGTCTAAAATTTTTGTTGATAAATTCTATTTTTGTTATTCAAAAAAGATAATTTTAAATTATCGCGCTCTCATGTGTGTTTTATAATACTGATGGTTATCTAATTAACCACACTTCAGTCTACTATAAATAATCTTATCGTTCAGCCTATCAAATAAATTATGCATGATTTAATAGCAAAATTATGTTGTAGTTTAGCTAAAATTGATAAGTAATATTGCACCGAATTTTTCTATTTTCCCATCTCGGAATGATTAAAATAAAATTTCGTAAGCAAACTTATATCGAAAACTCATTTAATGTATAAATGAAGAATTGAAGACTTCCGCCGAACTGCGGTATAAGTTCATTTTACGCTTAAATATTTCCGAACCAACATTTAAAAGTAATTTTTTGTTTGAAAATCGTTTTTTTTTCTCTGATAATCAGAAAAATTAAAAAATTTTTCTATAAATAAAACTCTTCGATTGACTATTAAACTTAATAATGAAATCAGAACAAGGCAAATAATAAATAAATATCTTCGAATGATAAATAAATAAAAAAAAAAATATTATTATTTAAGTAATATACTTTTAATATAGACAATCTCGCATTTTGTAGATTATTATTGATTAAATCAAATACATAAAAAAAATTATATACTTTTACTTATATTTATTTATTTTTTATTTATTTAATTTTCAATTTTAATGATCAAATATGCCGACAATCATGTTCAAATTGACAAGCAAACATAAATACAAACTATTTTTAATATATTAACTTTTTAAATGTACACAAGATATTTTTGAGTCCATGGTCTCCATTTCTGACAACCATTTATGCTTTATAAATAAAGTAACAAATGCTTTTATTTGAATTTATAATTTTATCAGCGTTTTTTTTTTAAATATTTATTTCAAATTTACCTGAAAAAAAAATTTAATACATTTTTTTCCCCATTTGAATTTGATGAACAAAGTTTTTTTGTCATCCCTTAAATATACAATATAACATCTGAACATTTGATAATTTAGTTATAATATTCACCACCTTTTTTCGAAATCGAAAGGTGTAAAACTTTGGTAGTGAATTCAATTTTTTTGAAAGTAGACATCAAAAAATTTTAGCCGCTAATTAAAATGTTGTTAGCTTTTTTTTATTAATTTTATTTCATTTTTTTGTCTAAAAACTTTTTGGTAAAATGTCGCAAAACATATTTTTTATGAATTTTTGCAAATGTGAAAGATTTGTCAATAATTTGTATTTCAATTTTTCTAGTTCAAATAATAAAATTAATTTTGAAAATGTTGAAGATCAACATTTCATTTTGTCACTATAACTTATATTTTTCTAAGTTCTTTATTGCCTTCCTCTATTTAACAAAATTGTTTCATTTACTTAATTACATTATTATATAAATGAAACAATTTTATAATTAAATAATTTAATTTAGTTCGAATAAACAAGAAATTTAGAAAATTTAGTTACAAAATTAAATTATAAAATATATAATGTAAGAAAAAAAAATTGAGCAATTATAATTAGATTTATTTATTATTAAATAATTAATTAAACAATTATAATCAATTTTAAAACAAATACCTAACTTGAAATATTCTGTAAAAAATGATTGAAAACATAAGTTGAATTACCTTATATATTCCAACAGAGTTTAAACTCAAGAAAATGAATGAATGGAAATTACATAGAATTTTATTTTAAAATTACTATAATACCGAAATATAAATTGTTTTTACTCAGATTCACAAAAATATTAGTAAGAACTTTGTTAAAAAACTATGTTAACAAAATTACATTATAAATTTTCTAATCCGTCGCGATTTGATTGTGTAAATTAATTTGTGATAATTATTTCCTTTATTATCACCTATTAATTATCACCAATTTTCACTACTTGCATAACCACGTAAACTTTGAATAAGTAATAAGTAATATTAAACCAAGCAAAACAAATATTTTAAAGTTTCTGTAATTGCCTCTTGGACTTCTGAATTTTTCGTTTAAAAGCGTTCTACTAAGTACATAGAGTAGCTGTCTACTTTATATATACTTATAATAATTAGAAATCATTTTTCTCTTACATAATACATAATAAGTTTAATATTGATTGTGTAGTTATAACACATTTAATTAACTTAATTACCTAAATAAATTTCATAAGTTCAGGTTCTAATCAAAAAACTCTTATTAATTTATCAGTAAAAAAGTCAATATTTTTGAAAAAACTTGATTAATAAATGAAATGTTCTGTTTTGCCGACGCAAAAACTGTACAAAGCTGCGAAACCCCTGAGCTTTAATTTATGCATAATTCAATCTAAAATATATTGTAGTCCAAAGTTTTCTACAGGATTGATTTAATGAAAATTTTGAAACATAAAATGAAACCTTCTTAAAACTTGAATTAGTAAATTTTAAAATTGCTAACACTTTAACATCAACACTTACGACTCTTCATTAAATATATAAACTTCACTATTAAATTTTCTAACAGTGTAGGAGAATGACGTTTAATTTTAATTATTGAAAATATTGTAATTAAATTGATTTAATTTTCACTAATTTAATGTTATATTTGAAAAATTGTACTAAATTGCCAACAAAAGATTTATTACTAACACAAATTATTTTATAAAAAACTTGAAACAAAATTAAAATGCTAAAACTTAAAAAAATATTTGATAAAAAAATGAAATCAAGGTGAAAGATGATAAATAAAAAAACTTATTAAAAATGTTGACAAATTTCAAATTTCTGATCTCTGCCATAAAATGTAAACATGGATGTGCCAAAAATTTTGAGTTTTTTGCTCATAAATAATGTTTAAAAAATTTTTAATAGCATTAGTAACAAATTAGTTATATTTTATAAGAATTTTATAGATCAAGTTTTTTTTTTCTTTGATTTTGTTTTATGATTTTGAAATGCATAAAATTAAAGTTTTTGAAAATTAAATTTAAGACAAAAAAACAACATAAATAACAAGTTTATATTTAAAATACAAAAAAAAAAATTAAACATGGAAAAAGTCTGAAAGAAATTGTGATAAAGAAAATTTAACTTTTAATTGTAAGTTGACAGTTTTTCCTTATTGTAGAAATTGTTGGCAAATAACTAATTATGAATTTGTTGGAATTTTATTCAATTAAATAAATTGTATCTAGAGAACATTAATTTTTATAGTGAGTAGTATAAAGTTAATTATATATATTAAGTTTATAACAATTTTTACTGCATTTTTTAGGACTAGTTAGTCAATTTTACATATGAAATAAGTTTTTATGGATTAAACAATTAAAATAAATTTGATTTTTAAACATAGGTAATATGTAAAATGTTACATAAATTACGCAAAATTATTTTCAATAAATTAAATTCCACTAATATCGATTCAATGGGATGAAAGGTGGCATAAATTAAGCTTCAAATTCAAACTAAACAATCACAAAAAAATTAATTTTAATTTGAAATTTAACGAAAATAAATTTTCACATTCTAAATTCGCAAAATGTTTTCAAATTCAAATATTTATGAAATATTAATCAAATCGAATTTATAGTCGACAATCTTCTTCAGGAAAAGTTGCATAAAATGCACAAAAAATTAATCAAATTAGTCGCAGTAAAGTATACGAAAAACAAAATTCATTTAATTTTATACACAAATCTCTAATATCTAATAATATATAAAATGATTTTATGTATTTACCATGCACTATCAGAATATCAAATCCTTTTGTATTAAAATTAATCTAAATGACAAAATTTTGTCATTCATATGTAAACAATCTTTTTTTTTTTTTTTTAAATTAACAAAACAAAAACAGATCACAAAAATTAAAAACCACTTTCCAAAAAAAAAATTAATTTAAATTTTAATTAATTCAATAGAGAAAAACTTACTTTTTTTATTATTAAAATTTAGAAAATACAAAATTTAATTTTTTCTTATTAATTTTTAAATTCTATATAAAAAATTTTTTTTGAATTTTCTTTATTTAACTTTTCACTCTTATCAGAAATTTTTCTCGAAAATCAAAAATTTCCTTTCTACACACTTTCACTTGTAAGTAGAAATTATTTTTTGGTTCCATAAAAATAATAAAATCATTGAACAATTCCTTTCACATAATATTTTTTTTATAATATCAAATCCGAAATATCATCATAAAAAAAATTAATTTAAAGATATAAAAAAAAATCAATTTTCTTAAATTTTCCGGAAAAATTTAATTTTTCATTGTAACACGCACTTTTGAAAAAAAAAAAATTAAAAATCCCGATACAAAAGGAAAATTGATAACAAAACAAAAAAAAATCTGATTTGTTGCTTTGCGGTTGTTAAAAAATAAATTTTCTTTCAGTGTATCTTAATTTTTTTTTTTAACTTGACATTTTTATTTTTTCCTTAAATTTTTATGTTGCAAATGTAAACATGTTTTATTGTTTTTAAGGACACACAACCAACACACAAATATTTTAGAAAATAAAAATACTAAATTTTTACAAAAAAAAAATCAATTTCTTATTGAATAAATATCGGAACGACACAGAAAAGAGCGATACAATCTGCGTAACAGTCGAAAGTAGACTAACATAGGAACAAATGTTGCTGACAAATATTCAACCCGACAACCAGAAATAATACATATATACATATGTATACACATAATATTACATATATATAACATAAAAATATAAAAATTGTAAAGAAAAAGAAATAAAATCAACATAAAAAATCATAAAAATGCATACAAGAACAAAAAAAAATATCTTGTAGATACATTTATGCTCCAATACAAAGTGAGAGAGAGAGACGACAATCAACATATACAAACAGTCCTTTTTTTTTTTGGTTTTTGCTGAACTACTACTACAAATTTGACATTACACGACACCACAAAAAAGTAAAAAAAATAAAAACCATTTAGTAAAAAAAAAAAATGGTAGCAAAAAAGGGGGAGGGTATCTATTTGTTGTTGCTGTTTTGTTTTTTTTTCGAACAAGTAATTTTTATGTTGGTTTTTCTCATAATACATAATTCGTTTTTATGTTGTTTTTTTTTTTTATGGAGAATCTGAAATACATATCTACAAGATTGTAAAATGATTTTTTTCAATGTTTTTTCGGAAAATTGTTTATTTATTTATAAAGTTTTAGTGTATGTGTGTGTGTTGTGTCGAGAGAGAGAGCAAAATTACTACACACATTTAAAAATTAATATAAATTTTGTTGTTTCTGTTTTTTTTTTTTTGGGTTTATTACTTATTTGTTTTAGTTTGGAGTCAAATTGGAAAATGGGAATGTCAAAAAAAAAAAAAAATGAAACTGAGGGGGCGATCATGATTTCCCTGTGATCAAAATCTTTTGTTGTTGTTTACTGTGTGTAGTGAAAAATCATAATTTTGTTTTTTTTATATGTGACATGGGTACGTAAAAATTTTCTGTATGTTTTTGTTTTTATGCTACCTAAAAGCATAAAGAAAAATTTACTTGTTTTTCGTTTCTTTAATAAATTTTTTTTTACTCCGTTTTTTTTTTTTAACAAAACACTACACAACAATAATTTTTTTTTCGTTTCGATTAGACAGAGACAGAAATAATCATTAATATTATTATGTTGAATAGATGGGTAGAAAGAGAAAAATAGTATAAATATAATTTTTGTTAATGTTTTTTCATGTTTTTCATATCAGAACACAAAAAAAAAAATACATTTATACAAAATGTTTTACAATTGGAGAAGAGAGAAATATATGTATTTGTATGTTTATATAAATTTTATGTACTTTAATATTATTATTTTTATGTTTTTGAAGCATAAAAATAAAAAAAACAAGAAAAATATTGAGTATAGTTGTTTTTTTTTTGGGCAATGCCATCGATCGAACAGCTACAAAACATATTTTAAAAGATAAGATATATGTAAAAGGAGAGAAAGAAATACATAGAAAATTATATATATACAAATTTTATAGAGAGAGGGGAAAACAACATAAATTTTTATGCTACATGAAAAAAAAAGAAGAAGAAACAAAAATACAAATTTTTATGAACAATGAGAATATGGTGGGTTCTTATTTTTTTTTATGTTTCTATACATTTTTGTTTGTTTAGAATGATGATAGCATAAATTTTATGTATTTTTGTGGTTGTGTATGTCCTTCTGGGTTTTGTTTTTTATTTTATTTTTATGTAAAAAAGAGAAGAAAATGATTTTTCTTTTTGTTGTTGGCGTTGTGTGATTATTTTATATTTTGTTTTGTTAAGTTAAAACATGATTTTTTCTTCTTCTTGTTTTTGGTTACAAGTTTTCAGTATGTTTCAATGTAGTATATAAAAAAAATTGCGAAATAGTCAAAAATAACAAATACTATGTACACATAATATAAAAAAAAGGATCATTATGTCCAATTGTACATAAGAGATACAAAATAATGTAAAATACTGGATTGGTATTTTCTTTTTTCTTTCCTTTTTTTTTGTTTTTGTATTTTTGGTTTAATTTTTATGTTGAAAAGTTAAACGGAAGAATAAAAAAAAAGTGTAAAAAAAAAGAAGAAAAACGAAAAAGATTCTTTTTTATGTGTTGAATAAAAAGTTAGAGAAAAAGTTTTTCTTTTTTTTATTATTATTATTATATCTTTTAGAAGTTTATGTGATAAATTTAACTCTAGTTTTTTTTAAAACTTTTTTTCTAATATTTCGAAATATGTATATAATTTTATTTGTTTGATGGTATATTACAAAGTTAATTTGTGGGGATAATAAAACCAGAAATTGACTTAAATTTTGATTGTTTGTTGTCGTTTTTTCTCTATAAATCAAAACAACAACTAAAATTGGTTTAAATTTGTTATTTTGTAAAAAATATTATTAAAATTTTGTTAAAAATATGATTGACAATAAGGATATAGTTTTATAATTGAAAGGATTAATATTGAAATCTATTTCTGATTGACAGGAAACAAAAAATGATTTCACACTTAATTAATGACAAATGTTTAACAGATTAGAATTTAATGAAAAGTTTTTGGTAGAAATATTTATTTTCGAATTTCTTTTTTTCCAAATTTAATAGCTTTTTTTAGTATAATTTCTGAATTTTTTTTACGGAATATTAAATATTACATAAAATTTTCTTAAATAGTATAAGTGTTAAGATTAAATTATCCATCGCTAATAATTAATTTAACCATATAAGTAGTATTGAATACTTATATCCTTTATATTTAATAGTGAGATCGAATTTTACAGAAATCGGAAGGATATATCTACATTACAACAAATATAATTATAGTTCTGTATAAAATGACGTCTAATAATTAATATTGTATACAATAAATAATTACGCTAAATTCAGCACCGTTTAAATAGCTAGTAAATTTTGTAGTAAAATACTAAATTTGAAACAGAAAATAAAATTTAGTAATTTTTCTAAAAACTGCGACTATAAACAAAGTAAATGTTACTCAATAATAGAATTATGTACTAACAAGATTGGTACAATTATATGATATTTTTAAAAGAATTATAAAACTACTAATAACAAAAATCAAAAAAATATGAAATATTGTTATGTATAATTTAACAAAAGTATGTGACCGCAATGCAAATAATTAATTTTACTAATTAAAAATGCTAAAAAATGTTAAACTCATCATTTATTTTGTAATTACAGAAATTGAAACAAGAAAATTACTAAATTTTCATTACGAAAAACCTTCGGTGGAGAATTTAATTTCTCTCCATTCAATCAAATTGTAATTGTATCAATTAATTAGTAAATTTTACTTCTTCATTAAAGATTAATATAACTTATTGTATCTGAGTTTCAAACTCTAAACAATTTGTTTCTAAATTTTCAAGCCAGACAAACATGAATAAAGTTTTTCATCAATTGCAATAATAACAAGAAAAAAATTATCATATAAATATATATAAACTCAAAAACAAGTCATAAATTTCATTTTGCCTTCTTAAATACATAAAAAAAAATTAAAACATACATTAACCAACAAAAAAAAAATGTCCTTATTGTTTAGTAACTAAAAACAACACGACAAAAAAAAAACATAGAAAAAGGACATCTTCAAAAGCTTAAAAATATACATCAGAAAATATCGTGTATACCATACAAAAAGGACATTATTACAAAATTTTCTCATGTTATCACAATAAAAATATAAATAGGGCGTGGCTTTGACCAAAAACGCGCAAAAGGATATTTTTTTTTTTCTTAATTTTGTTGTTGTTCAATATTAAGTATTATCATTTTTATTTCTTTTGTTTTTCCATTACATATACATACAACAAACACCAACATCAAAAAATGTATATAACTACAAGGAGAAAATTATTAAATTTTTTTTTTCTGTAATATTTTTGTTATTGTAGTCCGCAGGATAAATGCAACATCATAATAAAAGATGATGCTAACAAATAAACATCAAAATAATATTAACAAACAACAACAGAAAATTATCATTTGTGTTACTCCTTGTCGTATAAGGATATATAAATATATAAAATATATATGTGCATTATAAAAATTCATTTTCTCTCTCTTCTTTTTTCTACATATATCCTTAAAATTTTTTTCTATATTATATGTAATCAAGAACGAAAAAAAAAATATATACAAAAATCCCCTCTGGAAAAATTTACGGTCTGTTAAACTAGCGTCAACAAGAAAAATCCTTATTAGGGGGTACAAATAATACTACACAGGACGAAACAAAAAAAAGAAAAAAGAAATGAAAATAAAAATATTATTGCTACTTTTTATATAAAAATTACATGCCATCCAATAAATATATATACATGTATTTGTTATATTTAATATCCTTTTTTAATACAACAATAACAACAACAAAAAAGGAAGAAAATTTTCAAATATTTTTTTCATGTACAAATTCATGTTGTACATAAGCTGTTTTTATGGTATAACAGTATAATAATATGTACTTGGCGGATAGTGTCCTGGATAAATATATATACATACATACATATATAATTTTTTTTTTTGTTCATTTTCGTGTGATTGTACACATTAGCGCATATACATATATATATGACATATTTTTGTTGTGTTGTTACATATACACAATATATTTATCAGAAAAAGGACGAAAAAAAATAAACATAACACAAAAATTATCCAAAAAAGGATAACACTTTTATATATGTACATAATTTTTTTTCATGTTTCTTTTTCTTTTATTCTCTTTTGTATTAAAATTTATATTTCTTGTTGGTTTTGTTAAAATGTATTAGTGTGTATGTGTATACAATATATATTGAAACTGAGAAAAATCACGCAGTTTCAAGGATCCTAATAAAAAAGGATATATATATAAAAAAGTGAATTTATATTTTTTAAGCACAGAAAAAACAAACTTTTAGTTTTTTTTTTTAAATGTTAATATGAAGCGAGAGGATATTACTTAAAAAACAAGGACATTTTCATATATTTGTTGCAATAATTTCAATGTTTATTTTATAATTTCCTAATTGTTGTTGCATATCCTTTTTCTCTGGGTTTAAAATTATATAGTAAAGTTGGTTTTTTTTTTTTTGCACACAAATAAGTGACAAACTAGTTTTGAATTTTTTTACCAAAAAGGACGAAAAGAAGGGGGAAAATTATCTTTTACTGTTGTATAATTCAAATTTAATATATATGTATAAAAAAAAATTATAATAAAACTTATATTCATAAATATTTAATCGGATTAAAAGGAATCGCATGTTTAATGTCCTGTTTTTTTTATTATGTATTGCATTATAAAAAAAAATTATTTCTGTTTTCAGTTCACTAAAAAATATAATCATAATAATAATAATAATAATTTTAACTGTCGAATTAGAACGTTTTAGTCATGTTGTTCCATATACAGCTAAATTACTGTAAGGGGGGAGGGGAGAAAACTACAAAGAGGAAATTTTTTATGTATAAAATATTTTTCAACCTTGTATTTGTGTTTTCGGCATGTTTGTTAGACATGATTTTTTTTTGGTTTAACAAAATTTTTTTAACAATTATTTTTCATCCCTTTTTACAAAAAAAAAAATGGGTAACACTATTTTTTTTGTAGAAGGGCCAGAGTTCAGGCCGTATCAATAAATTTCCTGATACATGTACTGGAAAATGATGCCTTACTAAAACTACATTCACAATTTAAGAATTCTTTATAATTATTGGAGCATGGCTAACAAACATACACAAACATTTAGCTGCATTTTTAAGACTGACTTATGGACAAACTGATTTTTTATGTAATATCCTTTTTTTTAGGTTCCCACTTCTTTTATATAGTAAATTTCAGTTAGAATGTCCAGGAAACCCTCAAAGATATCTCTTAGATCATAGGACAGATGATTAAAATTAGCTGAGCGTTCTAAACGTTTTTCCAAAAAATTTAACTCAATTTCTATATGTGTAAACGTTGTGAGAATTTCATGTAAAATTAAATTTTCTACAAATATGATTATCGATATTTTTGTATTTTCCGGTAATTTATTTTCTTCGGTATTTTTACAAATGCTACAATAGAAAATTGACACCTAAATTCATTGATTTTGTAAGCGCCTCGTTATGCTTCTTTTTTAGTTGTATTTTAGTTGTTTTTTTTCATAATTTTTTGTTTGTTTGTACCATTTAATATCTTTTTTTTTGTAGTATTTAGTCTTTTTTCAGGCTGTTTTGTATTCTTTTTTTACGTCCGACAATGTTCATGTTTATTTAAATCGGATTTTAACGCTTCTTAATCTGATTAGTTTATATTTTTTCACATTTAACATCGTCACAGTGAATTGAAAATTGTATAGAGAGATTTTAGAGGTATCCTGCTGTGTTAAAATAAAATAAAATTTAGAGGCCATTTTTTCTACACTACTTTTGTGTATTTATAATTATTATTGTTGTTTTCGTTATTGCTTTTTAGCTATTATTGTGTTATTGTCTAGTTTTTCGTTAAGTTCCTTAAATATTTTGCTAATTTGGATTAAATGTTCATTTTTATTTTTGAATAAATAAGATCATAAAAATTTTTTTTATTTAATATTTACATTTCATTTTGAATTTATGGACAAATTGAGATGTTTTGGGAAATTTTTAAATTATAATAATTATGGTATTATTTAACACAAAATGTGTTAAATAGATTTTAGATTTTCTTTAGAGTTGTTGTAGAAGTATTAAGGGAAACTAAGCTGTTATATAGGATTTAATATTGTTTTATACGAAATGGTCTTATTACTATTCTGCGCTCTAACATAATTTTTTGATTAATCGTCTAATAAGTGAAACAAATTTGAATTTTAGCATAATACATTGCAAGAAAAACTGCTAAAAGAAAAATGAATGTTAAAATATTTTATCATCTCATTTACTTAAAATTTTATAGAAACTTCACAAATAAATTGTATTTCAGGATGGAAAAAATTGAAGAAATTTATATCAAATTAATCTAAAATAATGTATTTCAAATTTAACTAAATTTTCTTCTAGAATTTGACTGACTATATTCCATAAATAAACTAAGCCAATTCTTGCAATATTTGACTACAAATTTCTGATAAAACTAATAATTCAAGACTAAAATTAATAATTCGATCGAAAAAAAGGTATAAAAATTATATTTTCGCACAATAACCAAAATAATTCAATAACAAATTTTTGTGCATTGTGATTTTTGTTGTGAAAAACAACTAAAGAATGAGTTAAATCTTTATTGAAATTATATTTTAATCCTATTATATATGTGAAATATTTCAATAACAACGATGCACATATGTCACTTATTTATCCTCTTGTTATATATTTTTTACTTCAATAAATTTTAGTTACCCAGCATACAATGTTACAAACATATTCAGGCCAACTATTTTTACAAAAATCAAATTATTAGCAAAAATTAATATGTACGAGTATTATATATATTTTCTGTACAAACACAAAATTTATAATTTTCATAATATTCCACCTAAAAATTAATATTTTTAACAAATTCTTTAGTAAAAATAATAACTTGATGACATGACATATAACAGAATTTGACGTATATATATAGTTGTAGGTACCTTATTTTCATAAAAAGGACATACATATATGTATATATCTAATCGCCTTTATTGACAATGAAAAAAGGGAAAAAGCCAAAAATTAAATCCGTAAAACTCATTACAAATTGAACAAAAACGGAAAAGTTCTTTACTTTTTTGTGTTGTTGTTATTATTATTATTATCCTTAATAACAAAAAGGACATTTCAATAAATAAGATTTTTAGCTGATGACTTTTCTTGATCCTGTTAGTGTGGTATGTTTTAAGAAAATATTATATAGATTTAAATTAAAAAATTATTTAATAATGAAAAAAAAAAACCAACCAAAAAAATTAACGACAATTATTGAAATGTGAAATTTGTTATTTTGGAAAAAGGACATGTTCCGGTATGTCAATCATTTTTATAATAGTAAAAGATTATAGTTTTCTATTTGAATGATTTTGCTGGAAGGTCCTTTTTTCTTGCATTACTCATTCAAATATTGAAGAGACTATTAAAGTAATCTTTAAAATGTTCTTTTTTTTTTGGCTTGTTAGGATGAAAGTCCATAACTAAAATTAATTAGGGATATAAATTAAAGACTTTAATAATTTTCTTTTTTTTAAATAAATCCGATTACTAATAAATTATTTCTTTTAACATTTTTTAAATTACTCGCGCACTGCCATCGCCATTATAACCAGCATAATATTTTCTATTGTCTATAAACCAAATAATACAAATTATGATAATCTAAAAAAAATATTTGTGAATTTATATTTTAAAATCATTTTAAATTAAATGCGTTGCGCATGATGTCGACCAATTATTTAACTATTTTAATAATAGCCCTTTAAGAGACCCCCATTTTCTATTATTGATAATTTTATTATATCATTATATTAAAAGCCGATAAAAATTTTATATTTTCTAAAAAAAAAAATGAACAGCATGACTTCTAATTAATCTCGACGCCATTGCTGTTTGGTGTTTAATGTTGTTGTTTTTTTTTTTGTACAAGCATCAATTTTTTTTCTACTGGTTATATTCACTCTCTATCTATACCAATGATATTTTTACGAAGCCAATTAGAATAAAATGTTGTTTTTACAATTATTATTTTTTTTTATATTTCCCCTAACTTTAAAATATAAATTTTCAATTTTTTTATTTTGATGATATCAATTTAGGTTCCCTCTGCCAATTGGAATTAATATTAAATATAATAATAATAATAAATATTTTTTTTTTTCGTGTAACCATATTTCATTTTGACATAATGTACGGATCGCGTAGAAAAAATTTGAAATATTTTAGTTTCATTTTTGATAAAAGAATTGTAGTTGAAAAGCAAGAATGAAATATGAAAAAATAATTGAACAACTGTCATATTGAATAAATAGTTTGCTATCGGACATAATTCTGTGCTGATAGCTGGCACTATCTAATTAGCTGAGAAATTAATCGCAAATTGTCTATTTAACATCCGCCAATTCTTCCATTTTGATTGTAAATTGAATTTTATATGTTTCGAGGGTAAGTGGACATAATGTAATATTGAAAAATTATAAATTATAAAGTGAACTCCATTTCAAATATGCACCATTTCCCGAACAAGGAAAAATGTTTTATGCTCAATTTGTAGCACCGTTCGCCTAAATGTTGCCACTTTAATTTCTTAATTATTGTCTTCTAGCTTTATGAATTCTTCTTTTTAATATTAGGCCTAGACTATCAACAATATTTGACTAAAAATGAAATTAACTAAAGTCGAGTAACCAAAATGTTTTTAGCATTATTTTTCGTTCGTTTCAGTGCTTATTACCAGATCAAGTAACACCCGGTATTGAAGCATGACAATATGTCGATTTATGATTGCAGTAATGCACCAAATTTAATTTTCTATCTATTACCAAATCAAATAAATCCTTATTTATGTATATTACATTTTAAACTATAACTAAAATATATTTTACTCTATTCACTATCAAATAACATAAATTATGATTCGATTTATTTAATTCAAGTAATCATAAAATATCTAATTTTATTTTATGTTACTAATATATTCGTTTTGTCTTATCATATGCGTGTCTATCCAGTCAGAACAAAAAAGTGTGACAACCTTTTTTTTGTTTTTTTGATTATTAGAAACAAAATAATTTTCCAAATATCCTTAAAAATATATGTGTATATTAGCCGAATATGAAAAGGACAGATGTTTGTGCGGCAGTTTTGAACAGAAAAAAATATTAGGTATAATAAATTTTGATACGATTAAATAAAAATGTCCTTGTTTAATATTATTTTATTCGTTACCTAAATTACATTATATCCATATACAAAAACACCAAAATGAAGCACGAGAAAAAAAAAATTTATAATAAACATTTTGTACATAAATATTACATTTGTTTGTATGACAAATCCAATTTTACCAATTTGAAAGTGATTGGTTATATTATATGTATATGAAGGAAATTGTGATCCTTAAAGTACAAATAAATTAAATATGTACATAGAATAAAGGATACATTATTAAATTTTGGTATTTTATTTTTGTGTCTCTTTATAAATAAATTTTTACTCCTTGTAGCTGCTCGGTAATATAAATATTAGTTAAACTTATCAAAATCAAATTATATTACAATGAATTTTTATATTAAATTATAGTTTTTTTTGTTGTCTTAAAGTGTTTTTGGAACACTTGAAGTTAATAATTTTATATTTTGCCAATTTTTTTTTTTATTGTGTATAAATGTTTGATCAATATAAAAGTACGTAAATTTTGTATATACGTTAAATTGTGTGATTTAACAAAAAATTGAATAAAAATAATTGGTAAAGTGTTTCAATTCATGAAATAGAAATAAATTTTGTAAGTATAAATAGAATAAGTTTTTATTAAATTAAATATGAATAAAAAATTGGAATTTATTGGTTATGCATGATTAAGTAAATTTAGAATTTACATACGTATCTGAATTTTTATTCATCTAAATATAGAAAAACTAATTTTATGAGTAATTTTTGATCTTGCAATATTAATATAATTATTGTACTGAAAATTTTGTAGTTTTAAATATTTTTAATTTTCAATATTTTCCGTTTTTAGATTGGCCAACAAATGAATTTAATTACGAAAAGTACAAAGTCTTATTTAACAAGAAAAATTGACTTGAAAAAAATATAAATTTTTGAACTGAAAATGCTATATTAAAGAGTATATCTTCAAATTCTACTATCAAGGATATTTTCGTTAAATCCTAATTTCTTTAAAAAAAATCAGGTGAAAATTTCTTGTATTTAAAAATTATCTGTACTTTAAAATTACAAATCAATAAATTTAATAAAAAATTTATGTAGAAAATACGAAATAAACCAGCAAAAAAAAAAATCATTTCATAATTTAAAATGAAAAATTGTTTCCTGGGTTGGGGTGTTGAAAATCATAACAAAAATGTGAACTTTAATCATAAAAAAAAACAAAAATTCATAACGAAAATTATAAATATAACACAAAACAACCACCCTATATAATAATTTCTACTTTTCCTGGCAATCTCATCAATCATCATGTCCTTGTTCCATAACCAAACATACGACTAAAAATTCAAAAGCAAAACATAAAAAAACAGGATCATTATAAATAAAATAAAAAAATCGACCTCGAATCAAAAGAGAATCCGATAAAATTTTGGACAGGCAAACAAAACACAAAAAACCTGAGCCTTAAATATATATAAAAAATAAAACTAAATCCCCAAACCGTTTCAAACAGGATAATAAGTTGTTATATGTTTTTTTTTTATATAAATGTCGTCAGTTTATATAATATTGAAAATTTAATATTTTTCACGAGATATTTTTGTTTTTATTTCATAGTTTATGGTAGTCAAACGTGAACATAGATTTCCTCTCAGGACTAAAACAGTTCTTTTTTTTTTTCGTTAATATTTTATTTAAAAGGATATTCCGTATATATATAAATATTTGCACATAAATATTTCATAGACAATATTTTTTAATACCAAAACGAAATATTTATTTATTTTCCAATTCGAAAACACAATATAAAATTCGTCCTTGCTGATCCTTTTTATAAAATATATATTTATATTATAATGTCGTTGTTTCTGGATGATGATGATGATTTTTTTCTTTTTTGCTTGTGGTTTTTCAACCACTTTGTATCTCTGGCTATATCAAAGTATCCCATTGAGACAGAAAAAGAATTATACTAAAAGTTCGAAACAAAAACAAAAAAAAATTATAAATGATTGGAAATATATTTTTCATTGTCGTGGAAAAAAAAAGGAGAACACCAGGAAAACACCAGAATATGTGAATTTTTATATTGATGAAAAAAAAAAAAATGCACCAATTTAAAATTGTGAATAAGTTGTTTGCATTTTAAAAGTCACACACGACGACGATGAGGCAATAATTTTATTTGTATATTTATTATTTTTATTTTGAAATACCCAACAAAATATATAAAAACCGGAAATGCAAAAGGACTAAAAAAGGAATTTTTGTGTCTCTCTTTATTCAATTATAAATTATATTTGATTGAAATTTTTAGTTTTTATTATTTGTACAATCATTTTTATTTATATACTTTACAATGCCATCCTCTGTCAAAACAAAATGTGATTATCGATAATTTATGATGTCATGCAGTTTTTGTCTATAAAACGTTTTTATACTAAAAATATAAAAATCCAACCAAAAGGATCAGAAAATAATGTGTACATAAAAATGTGTGCAAAAGGATATTGCATTTTATCAAACAGACAAACAAACAAACAGAAAAAGAAGAAAAGGATTTTTTTTTTGTTTTTATTTAAAATAAAAATGTATTTGCGCAGTTTTTTTTTTGCTGGGGAAAAAGGATTTGTTTTTATATTGATTTTGTATAAAAAGTTTTGTCATCAATCATTGATGGATTCACACAGTTTGTCGTGTTGGAGAGAGATTTTCAATGTACATGATCAGGGTTAGTAAAGATTTACAATATTGAAGTAAATGGTTAAGTTAAATATGTTATTAAAATGTTGGTTAATATTTGGTTTAATTAGAAGTTTTGACATTTAAGAGGGTTAATAATTGTTGTAAATAATTATTATTGTAACTTAGAAAAGTTACTTATGGGAAGACAATGGATATGAAGTAAAATTGATCAAAAAATGGAGAAATGGAAATACTAAATACTGAATTCTCGTTATATGGGAATTATTTGGGTCAAATTGGAGAATATATAGTTGGAAATTTTCATTTTCATCATTTAATAAATAATATTTATCCAGAGTGGAAAGCATTTAATATTATTTATATGATTTCTGACTTGGTTCTTCGGCAGACTAAAATTCCTTACTGAAATTTAAGGGATATTCTCGTGGTTATGATATGTACATCAATTTCTTCTACTTTCTTGAATTCAAAATTTTGTCTTACAAAATGTTATACACTATTTCAAAATATCTGAATCATAATTTTCATTGTTTCTACATTTTGTAATTTCAAATTTACTTTACTCATGTCTATCGTAAATAATTAACATAATTCCACAGAATTTTTAACAGAGAAATTATAATAATTAAAACAATTTAATTTAAAATAAAAAAAAAATTTCACACAAAATTTTAAAATTAAATTTTTTTAAATAAAAATTTTAATTTTTCTGTTGAAAACAATTTTTTGCATTTTATTCCAAAAAAAAAAAATCAAAAAATATAATCATAAAATATTTTGTAATTTTTGTAATATTATTTAAGTTAAAAGAAGAAAATATTTTTTTATTTATTTTTGATATTAAAAGGCGGCGACTTCCTCTAATAAAAACACATAAAAAAAAAAAATGTTTTGGTTTCGGACAATTTCCGTTTGAAATAATCAACCGAAAGAAAAAATATACATAAAAAACTTTGTTAAATTAAAATTTAATGTAATTTAAAAACAAAAAATTATAGGAAAAACATTAACCCATGCACTAACATTGCACTTAGACCTCTTTTTAAGGGGAACCTTCGTACAAAAAAACCAGACAATTTTTATATTGTACATAAAATGAAATATAATTTTTCAAAAAAAAAAATAATTTTCAATAAATATAAATAAAAAAACCGATTTATGTTTTTGAACAATTCTTTTTAGAACTATACAAACGCTAATAACAAAAAATTATGTTGATTTTTTATTATGTATATTTAAATGAATTGACTATTAAGATTGAGCAAGCATAAAACACGAATTTCCCATTCTAAATATTTTATATACCAAAAAAATAATCGTGTTTTTTTTATTTTACGAATTAATGACATATAAATCATGAGAGCGACAAAAGACGCGTATTTAACATTAAAAGCAAATATATAGATATATAAATTTTGTTTAGTATTAATAATAAGCATATAAATTGTGAATCGAAAAATATATATAAATCTATATAAATAAATCTACTACCGTTTCAAATATATAAATATATGTTACATACAACAAGAAACATAAACAATTAATGACTGGAAACTATTAAAAAAAAGGTGAACATAATATAACTGCGATTATCCATTATTGAAAGAAAATGAATAATGAAAAGAACATGAAAAATTATAATATAAAAGAGTTAATAAGACGACACTTTTTGTTGTTGTTGTTGTTATGTTGATGGACAATTTTGGGGACATGTCAAATGGGTGAAATCGTTTTTTTTTTTGTTTGTTTGTTTAAAGACATAAACTCCCGCATGTTGTATATTTTTTTTATTATTCAGTATATTTTTCCTTAAATAATTTTCATGTTTTACTTTATTGTTATGTCGTGATGATTTGAAAAAAAACAAAATTAAATTAATTTAAATATTTTGGATAAAATATATTAATGTTGGATTTTTGTTGAGGGGATAATCGCGCATTAAGATATTTAGTCAATGATTTTATAATGATTGAGTAATTTCAACAAGCAATAATTAGGAGCAATTTAGAGTGCAGAAATGCAGAAATTGCAGTAAGTTCTAAGAATGGTTAATGGAGTTGCTTCCCAAATAAAGTGGAAATATGTTATTAAAATATATATATACCAAATACTTGAAATAGAGGATATTATATGTTAAGCAATTAAGTATTGTAATAGATAAAGTCGATTTTGGATCAAATGATGTAGAATTCTTCTTGATTTGTCAGTTTTCTTCTTACCTTGTCTACTCTGCAAGAATAGACAAAGTAAAATGGAAACTGACAAATCTAGAAGAACCAAATATAAATGAAGATTATTTTCATACCAATCAAATTTCGATAGCATTTTCATCTTCATATGTCAAGTACCAAACAAGGCTTTATCTTTTGTATTACATAATAAAACTCTACCAGATCTTACCTTAAAATTAATAATCTCAAGATCTTCAAAGTAAAATTAATAAATTATGATTAACCCCTTAAATCCAAACTTTAATAATATCAAATAATTTTTTTTTTTCACTTTCCAACCAAAAATTCTTCAGACACAAATAATAAAATATTGACTTTTACAAATAAAAAAAAATTCTTTCTTGCCAAACTTTCCAATTAATTTTAACCAAAAAAAAAAACGAACGAAATTTACATCACATTCTCAACCTTGAATCGAATGTTAATTAATTTGTGGTGTTTAAAATAACGACACTATCAAAAACAATCAAACAACAAAACTTTTTTTATAAAATTAATGTTTAATGATTTCTGTTTTTCTTATATAAAAATATTTGTATATTTGCATATTTCAATTTTTTTCGAATTTTTCATTAAAACAACTTTGAATCACCTGAGTCACCTTTTAAAATTTTTATTGTAAAATTTAATTTAATTTTTTTTTTGGTTAACTTTGTAATATAACAAAAAAAAAATGTGATTAATAATAGAATTAAAAGTTAATAACTATAGACATATTATTATAGAACATGACCAATAGCTCATGTTATGTATTGCACCCGCGTAATCTATCAAATTCGAATATTTTAGCATGTTTTTTTTTTTTTATTATTGTATTGTATAATAAGTTTCAAATATCTTTTTCAATATATAATAGCAAATAAAAGAACATTTATAAATATGTTAGGTAATATTGGGACAGAGAACATGTGTTTTTCATGACATGATCATAGATCGCAGTTTTTGATGTACAATCACGTTCGAATTTTAAATTAAGTATTTTATTTTTGTTTTGTAATACAAAATTTTTGTTTGGCTTTTGTAAATGATTAGAAGTTTCATATTATGGGAGTGGAATAGAAATTGGTATATTATAGAGAAGAAAAAAAAGGTTTCTACACATTATAAATATATAGTAGTCAATATAGTGTGAAGTCTAATGCCTTTAGAATGCACTATTAATTGTTTTTCCCAGGAAAAAAATATATTATGAATAATATAAAAAAAAAATATAATATTTACATAGTACAAAGTCTATAATGGATTATTGCAAAATGCTGTCAATAAATTAATAATAAGAAAAGAATTGGTAAAAAATGTTCATTCGATAATAATGGCAAATTGGAAAGAAAACAAATTGAATAAATCAAAATTTTGAATGTAATTTGAATGTAGATAATGAATATCAATTATCAACATTCATTTCTTAAGAAATTGATCTAATTGAATAAAATTTCTTAACAAATATAATAACGAATGGGTACTGGAAGTCTAAATGAGTAAATCTAGAGGAGTTCTTTTCAATTTTCTTCATTTCATTTGCAACGGAGTCGACATAGTTGCTATAAGTTTTCTTACAAAATTACATATAAGACATCAAAATTATGATGAGAGAAATTGATTAGAATATCATTCTTACCACAGTGACATACAGTATCGTTACAGACACCGGTAATTTCTGTCAACATAAGTTTTTCAACTAATAATTTGTCAAACAACTTCACAAATAGACGTCATCCTTTCCCTCTAAAACAACAAATTCTTCTTTTTCTGAGTCATTCTCAAAGGAAATCCAAATAAAAAATTAAAATTGTTATAATTTTTATCATTTCTTATATGTTAAAAATTCTGAAATTAATTTAATTTATTAATTATTTTGTATATCCAAATCAGTTAAGGTTTTCTGAATCAGTTTTTATCTATACAGACAAGGAATTATGGTAACTTCCGGTAATTCAGCTGTTCTCTCTCTCTAATATTCTTATGCGTTCAATTTTAAATGAATGTTGACTTGTTTTAAATAACACAAAACAACATCAGAATTCTTTGAAACACTCCCAATAATAATACCACTAGAATGGCTAGCTTTTATGAATTTAAATGTTTTGCATTTTTATATTATATTTAAATGAAAAGAAATCAAAACAAATTTGTTTAAAAAAAATAATAATTCTGAAACGTTTTATTTTTTTTTTTATTATAAAAACATTTCCGTTTTATGGAAAATTTGAAACATTGCACTTTGATTGTTGTTAATAGTTTATTTCATTTGAAAACGTATTGAGATGTGGCATTGCATAAGAAATTATATAAATTTAAAATAATGAAGAGTTTTTGAGTCATGACAACAGTTGTATAGTGGAAATTGTGTCAATAGAATTATATAAGATTGATTTGATTGCATAGTATTATTATGAAATTATCATTTTTGGTATACAATTAGTATACAAGCAGTGAGAAACGTTTATAATATAGTAAATAAATTGTAAATCTACTTTTATTATAAATATAGAAATATAGTCAAATTATCTTAGCTAAAAAATCGAAATCTTTGCTCAAGGTGGAATTAGTTAGTAAATAAATCATATTGTAATCTAAATATTGTGATTTCATAATGATTTTCTTCTTCATTATGTGGTCAATCAACTGCACTACATTGGATTTTTGTAAGGTCCTTTTTAATCCAGTTTTTATTGCAGGTACACTTACATAACACAATATTATTCCTAATTATTTTACATTATTACTATTAAATTACTCTTACAAGAAAATATCGCTTCACACGAACTATATACAATAAAATAGTATTGAATGTTTCGATAACAATTTCCTCTGGCATATTCTGAAAATTTCCCTTATATTTTATATATAACAATTTTAAACACCGTCAAATTATAAAACCACCTTTTAGTAAATAAAAAAAAAAAATATAATTCAATTTCCAAACTATATATAAAATTTTATTTCATCCTTTTAAGATATTCCATAAAATGTTTTATGATTTTATTGTTGCAATATAATTTATACAAAAAAAAACAAAACAAAAAATCAATTTTCATTTTTCATAATATAATTTTACTTCTTTACGATCTTTTAACAACATTTAATTACATCTATTACCAGAAACATAACAAGCAATAATTATAGCTTTTTAAAAATTCATTTTCTTGAAAAACCGCACCAAGTTCTTTTTTCTTTTACACTTTACATAAAATATTATGCTAGCCTCTGGATTCGACCTAAAACCTTTAATTCTGTTTCTTTTTTTGTCAGATAAAAGAACTTTTAACCTGGCGTATAATAAAACACTTTGTTGCATTGATGTCGGTGTGTATTTAACTTTGTCCATTATATTAATATCATTGAAATTGAAAGAAACAAACTTAAAATATTTATGATGAGATACTTTTAAAAAAAAAATTTATAATTTCATATTCATTTATTAATTATACAAAGGAACGATTGCATTTTGATAATATATAAAACAATCTTTTGTAGACCATGCAAACATGGAATTTACATCGCTTCGGTTATAAAATGGTAATATATATACAACAAAAATTATTTATATACTCTTACTTTGTGTCTACTTTTTGTAATTGGAAAATATATAAACAAAAAACTAAAAATGGTCATATTAAATTTAATTGTAAAAATGATTTGGAATTGAATTTAAGGGAGAATAACAGTGCAGGGATAATGTCATATTGATTTCGGGTCCTTTCAGTCACCAGTAATATCGAGAGAGTAATATAATATTGAGAAAATTATGGAGAAATTTAACATTTGGTAAGAGTTTATTTTGGTAATTGTCTGATTTTGGTATAATTGTAAGTTTTGTAAAAGTAATTTCACGATAACAATGTCCCAACGACCATTTTTGTATAATATCAAACCACATATTTTCCTTGATCATGAAAAATGTCTGTTACATAATTTCCATAACAATTATTATTTCTTTCTTCTATGTAAATCATTATTTTCATGGAATTTTTTTTCAATTTTATTTGAACCATATTAGAAAAGTGATTGTCTTCTTTTGTATACCAATAAATTTTCACACCTTTTAACAAATGAATTAAACATAAAAAAAACAATTTTTCAGAACAAGGCAATTAAATTAAAAATGTGAATATTGGAAAAACTTAAACACGCACTATAAAAAAATCCAATAAAATAGAAATTTTTTGTTAATTTTCACAATTTGCAACATATACATAGTTTTGTACGGTAACACTGTAAAATTGTAATAGTCGAACAAATTAACATAAAATATATAAATCATTTGTAAGTAAATAAACATAATTTTTCATTGCACTACATTCTCTCTACACTTTATTTTTGATGTTCGTTTTTGTATTATTACAATTGTTTCAACCAAACAAACACAAAAAAAAAATTTTCATGATTTCATAATTATTTTAATATTAATAATTTATTTCATGGTAAATTTATATTGTGAACATGATTTTTATTTTTATAAATTTTTTTTTTTATTATTACATATTATTAATTTTAGTTTTCGTATTTTTAATTGGTTTTCATAAAATTTCCTCACACTATCGAACAAAAAACGGAAAAATTATTTCTTTGAATAAATTAGTGTAAAAAAAGAATTATATTAAATTATTATAATTTATTAAAGAATTCTTAATTATTATTTTGTTTTATGCAATTTTAATTCTAATTCATTTTTTCTTTATTACTCATATTTTTTTGCAAAAGAGAACATGAAAATTTGTAATTTTAATTGAGCTTTACGTCTATAAATTAGTTTAGACTGATTTGTTGGTTCATATAAATTCAATTGTTAGTGCAAAAAATTGTAGATGCTATAATAATCGAAATGAAATTTGTGTATTGTTGTTTTTCACAGAATTCTAATTTTATAATGAAAAAGTGGATAAAATTTTTTAAATGAAAAAATTAAGACTAATTTAGTTTCCTAATAAATGTAGAAAATTGTGACAAAATTAAATAATTTGAAATAAGTTTTGAACAATATAATTTTAAGTAAATAGTATAATAGATTATGATTCAGGAAAGTTACCAGTTACCAAAATAATATTACATAATATCCAGTGATCTTAACTTACAACACAATTCAATTTGCCCTATATTGATCACCATATCCTTTAGGGACAATAATGGTATATATTATGGTAAAGTTTTTATCCACACTGAATGCAGATTTAAATTCGTATAATTAGAGCATTTAGAAGGTGGCTTCCTAGTTGCATACTTTATTTCAAGTTTTTGTGCTATAATTTGGATAAATTAAAAGATATTTCAAATTGGTTTGGATATTTTTATTATAATTAAAATTATCCGTCCATAGACACCTATATCGGAGAATGTTGATAATTAAAGCCAAAAAAATGGCAAGGTCAAATAGAAACAAAATTTTTTATCGGGAAAAACCAAAAACAAAATTTTTAATTATGTGCATTTACTTAAAATATAAAATTTTGGTTATACAAAATATATAATGCCGATCATTTTGTGTGTGCGTATTTTTTAAATCACACCATGTATAAGTATACCAACTATAATTTTACTTTTTGGTCAAAAGCCTCTTAACATTAAAAGATCAAACAAAGCTTGATTGTATATGTCACCTTAAGTTTTTCTCTAAATATTATATTTTCCAGTTGATTAAAAACTCATCGCTGATTTTTATTCTTGTCTATTTTGTTTCTATTTGACAAGCTATTGAAAAAAAACATAAACTATTAATATAGGTTCACAAATGTCTGTTAATTTTCACTGTTTATTGCCTACGACGTTTGTAGTCATTCGGCATTTAGTCTAATCCTATATAACCAAAAATGGTTGATCGATGAATTTTGTTGTTTATTCTATGGATATTTAGTTTTCGTTTTGAAGACAAGGAAAACAAATTTTACAAATAAATGCATTTTTTTTTTTTGTAAAACATTTAATTTTCATTTAATAAACGCGGAACACTTATATGTACACATAAAATTTCTTTTACAAGAAACACATTAGTTCTGTTAATAGTAGAAAAAAGCAAAAGCATTATATAAGATACAACATAAAAAAATATGCTTGATTAAACATTATAAAAAATTATATTTTAGAAAAAATTTTTAATGTTGCTGTTGTGTTTATATTTCAAGTTATGCAAACTCTTAAAAATATTCGCTATAGTTTTCTTGTTAGCATAATAAAACATTGGTAAGATACAAAAATTAAATGTATCTTTTAACCTTTTATTCTTTCTTTTTTTTGTATGTGCACAAAACATTAATGCGAACACATTTTACTAAAAAGGTATAATTAAAGTGTAGATTTAATAATGATGGTAGAAAAATTTAAACTTATAGCAGCTACACACTATGGTCATCGCCGACAAACACAAAATGAATTTGCAAATATGAATCGAACCGCCATTTGTCGTCACAAGGATTTTGTTGTGGATATTTAAACCAGTATATCTGATGAGGAGGGGTTAGAAAAAAAAATATGTTTAGGAAAATATTATTATTTACCTATGTATTTATAATCAATAATCCGTTAAATGTGTGTAAACAGAAATAAATATTTGCAGAAATTTTTCAGTTTACAAAATAAATAAGTATTTAGAAAGAAAATGATTTGCGTGTGCGCATCGTTTTTTTTATCTAATAATCGTTATATAGCAGCGTTGATGCGTTTAAAACTTAAAAAGGCGCAAAAAGATGAGTGAAAATGGAAATATTTATATATAAATGTGGTTTTTGTGTTGATCACACCAGTAAATTAAGAAGAGGGTTAACTAACTACATAAAGAATAAATGTGTTTTAATGTAAATATTTTGTTTTGGGAAAAAGGACACTAAATCACTAAATCATATTAGAGGGTATACATAATAAAAAGGACGAAAATTATTATATGTATTTATGTGAAATATTATGCTTAATGTGAAAAGTAAATAATTTTTTATTCCCCATTTTTGTTATTCTGTCATTTAATATTGTGCGGTTTTTTTTTAAGGATTATACTTTTATTTAGATTTTATGTTTCATATTTGATTTGATGAAAACCATAAAACATATGCATAACATGAAATTTAAATTATAGTTATAGAGGATATAAATGTTGTTGACACAGAAATATTGAAATGCAAATATTTGGGAAAAAACTAAACATTTTTTTCGAAATGATCATATTTAATTTCAGAATTTAATGTTGAATTTGGGATCGGTTTTGATTCAAATGGAGTAAGAACAAATATACACCATAAATAACTCATTACGATAGTAAGTAGTCAATATTAATATTTATTCATTAATTTTAGTTTCTTCCTGTTTCAGACTATGAGAAATAATCTCAATAGCAAAGGTAATGGTATAATGTAGAAGCATGCCAAATTATACAAAATGAACATTTTTGTAAATCATATTGTACTACCAATGAATTATTGATGCATTTTAAATAGTAATTCATTTATTTCGCAATTTCCACTGATATTAAGGTCATAAATTTAAAATGAAAAATTAAAAGGATAGTTTCACTTCTCATAACTAATATTATCTTCATTTTTTACGTCATCTTGTCTCTAATCCATCTTCTCGAAATAAGTCCTTTTTGCACACAATAATAATAATTAAAAAAAAATCTCTCTCTATAAAAAAAGACATGATTTTTTAAAGTTGATTCGTAATCTTAAAAATATTGTCAACTATCTTCAAAAAAAAAAAATTAAAAAATCAAGAAACATACAAAAGCCACAAATTAACATATACTAAATTCGTTTCAGATAATAATCAACTATTAAAATTAATCTCATTCTTGTGTATCTTAGTAGAAGAAGAAGTATTTTATATGTACTACATACATCAATAAATTTCTTTCCAAACATTTATTTATGTAATAAAAAATCAGAAAAATGTTACAATCGGAAATTCCAAAAAAAAATATATATTATTGTAAATTAATGAAATCGAATGAAAATTATTTTTACGACATTTTATTTTTATTATCCATCCATTCAGGCCGCCAACAAGAAAAGACATTCTTTTCGCGGCATCACAAACTACATATATGTATAATATACCCAGGAGATCATAATTCAAAAATTTATATATGTACATCAACATTCCTCATGTATTTGTCGCAATATTATCTCACTTTTTGTATATAAATATATTTTTAAGATTAATTTTGGATAATTACGAGTTGTAGAAATATGTTCAACAAAAAAGGATTTCTTTTTTTTTTTTTTGCTTTTATTATATCAAAAAAAATCAACCAACTAATTGGAATAAATTAAAAAGGAATTCTTACAATAAACATTAAAAGAAAAAAAAGGATAGTCAAAAAAGTTATATATTTTTTTTTTTTTATAATTATTGATAAATTATTTTACCAAAAAACATAAAAAAAAAAAAAATTTAAATGTTAAAGGTTTTTTTAACTAATAGAAATTAAGTCATAAAAATTTTCTTACTGTTTTAAAGGCATGGCTGAAGAGATACAATTAATAGTATATATAGTAGAAGTAATCATAGCTTCTCCATGGTCAGTGTTTTAGAACAAACAATAATAAATACCAATAAAACTATACTAAAAAATTTCAAGATTGTTAAAATTGATAAGAAAAAATTATTTGTTATTTTGAGTAGTCTTGTATTTTTATTATTATTATTTATTCGAATGAAATATTTTTATGATCTCTTAAAAACCTTTTTCGTGCAAGCGTTAATTTTAATCAAACATTAAATAAAACAAAAATAAAAAAATACTGACCAACATAAAATTTAACAAAATGTTGTTGTTGCTTTTTTAAACCCAAATTAATTGACTATTTTGGTATATAAATAAAAATGACTGCGAGAAAAAAATTAAACAAATATAAAAAAAAGTAACAAATCTTAAATGTCGCACATAAATGATTTTTAATTTCTTTTAATTTTTTTTTAAGAGGAGGATTTATGACTTAATTAGGACTAAATGGTCCATCGTTTTTTTTTTATTATAAGCTTTTAGGTTTAAGTTTTGTTGCCGCAAAAACAATTATATAATTGAGAGAAGCTATTTTAAATGTGCGTATAACAAGAAGCTTTATACATTGAATAAAGTCAAGAGGTCATTATAGATTTTAACAAAATATAAACAACATTTTTAATTCAAAAATGATTTTTTAAAAAGACCAGGTTATCAAATAAACATTTTATGGGTCTATAAATTCAAAATTTTGTGGAAAATATAAAAGTGAGGTTAAAATAAATGGAAACATTGATTTTAGATTTATTAATAACAAAAGAATAGACATAATTATAATTAATGATTATTTATATGTACATCTTCAAATTTAATGTATAATTTTTATATATCATTTTTAAATAATCCCAGTAAGAGTTGATTACCTTGTCCATCATTATTTTTTTTCGTAAATGGAAAATAGTTTTCAAAAAATTATAATCACTTTATATGAATGAAGTCATAGAATGAGCTCCAGGATGATTCGTGTAATTTACCAGTTTTATCTAACATAAAAATTATATCCTTATAGTGAAGGCTTTTCGAAATTTTCATTAATACATTCTTAGTTAAATTAAACGGAGGACAATCAATTGATCCAGAATCTCCACTTGTGATCATGATTCATTTTGCTTTAATTATAATAATGAAAAGTATATTTACAAAAATTTTTACATGGAATTTATTACTGGATGTATACAATACATATTTCTTCAGTTTGAGACAGATGGAAACTATATAATTTCAATAATTTGAATAACAAAAAAAAAATATCATCTAAAATTTTTGATTATTTCTAAATAAACAAATTCTATATTAATGTAAATTTTTGTTTGTGTCTGCATCAACATATAATAGAGAAAAAAAAAATGAATATTCAGCTGAACCTTTTAATAAAATTATTTTAAATACATCTTAGAAACTTTAATCCCTAATAATTGTTAGGTAAATCTTTATCATCAGGCAAACAAAAATATAAAGAAATAATATTTTATTATAATATTTTCTATTCATCAAGTGTTCACTTTGAAACCATGTAATAGTCTGTAATAATTCTATTAAATCAGGATCGGTTCAAGGGATAATGAAATATATGGCAATTAAAAATTTGATAATTTATAAAATTGATATTTAGTTTTTCAGTGAATTTCTGTTAAAATTAAATAATTTCCAGTGAATTTCTGTTAAAATAACGAATAATAACAATTTTCTGTAATATTTAATGTTATGTTGGTAAATCTGTAAAATATTGTTCATATATCTGAATCTGAGTCGTCTGAGAAGCTTTGCCTGTATTAATTGAGTAGATTATATGACAAATTTAAAGCATAATCTAGAGATACAAATAGTTCTGCGAAAATATGTGCGATTATAGCTCAAATAGATAAATTAGAAATTACAAGTGAACAGATTGCTAGGCAGAACTGTTAAGGTATGGTCAGATTTTTTAAATTATTTTGCCAAGGCCAAGTCCATACCTTAACCCAACTATGTTATTTTGTTGTACATCTGACACAGAAAATTTATTGTAAATTCCTCTCACCAACTTTTATAAATTATTTATTTATTTAATTTTTCCAAGTGTTATTTTTTATTACCTTACAGGTTTTTATAATATAACATTATATATGCTGATGTTTCTTATGCTGATGCTTCTGAAAAATGATCCAAAATAAAAGAAAAACATTATGTTTTTTTTTTTCTATCTACTATTATTATTATTTTTTACGTCATCTTCACATAATGTATGTATTCAGAAGCAAATTCTTTTGAAATCATAACATCCTATACTTAGCATATAATGTTAAATACATGCTCTATAGAAATTGTTTTTATATATAACTTGAATTTTTTTAGCATATAGATGCAGAACATATTATCCACATATAGTATCTTCTTCTACACAATTGAGGTCAATAGAAATAATATAAGTAAATATTTTTTATCTGAAGTATAAAAAACTTTGGACAAAACCAAATAAATAAATAAATAATAATAATATTTCTTCAAACTATGCTAATGATCTTACCACCACAATTTCTTCAGTCTTATTATAGAAGGAGATTATTTTGTGTTTTGATTAATGATTCTACATGAAATTTGAAATCTAAATTATTAATAAAATGTAATCAGCTACTTCATAACAGAAAAAAAATATAGTATAACTTTTTTTTCTAGTTCGTATTCGTATAGGTTTTTTCAATATCATAATGTTGGATGATGACCTACCACGAGGTGCCTACTCGAAATATTTTCGAACGGATGTTCTTCTATATCTCGGCTTGAAAAATATTATTAAAAGTGGGTATCATCATCGAATCGAAGCGAAGACTGTGAAAATATATGATGTAATTATGAAAAATATAGACAGTTTGTATAAATTGAAATTTGTTAGTTTTGGTGATTTGGAGTTTTAAAGGATCATTTTTGGAAGGGTTTTTTGTTGTTGTTAATGATTGGTAAATGTTATTTTTAATAAATAATAAATATTTATTTCGTCTATTATGAAAATAATTAATGTTAAGTTTGGAAATAATATTTATTTGTATACAAATTTTTAAATTTTTGAAGTTTTTTTCATTTAAAAATTTTGGAGAATTCTTGATGTGAGATCTGAAATAGTCGAAAGAGGATCGTTTAAAGATTGTTTTTATTTGAAGGATATATGTTTTGGAAAAACAATTTAAGTTGTTATTTTTGTTTTTTTGAAGTCTTTACTTATAAAATCATATTTTACATAATTTGTTGGAAAAATATTATATGTATAATATTTAAGATGTCTCAATGACCAAGAGTAAGGATGAAATTACGTGGTAGACAATTAAAATTTTATGGTTTTCTTGGTTAATAATTGATAATTTATTCATTATATATTTTAATTGCATTTTATGTAAGTTAACTTTTCAAAAGTTAGAGACGCAGTAAAAAAGGTGTAAAGTCATTTATTCTCTGATAGGACAAGAATATAAATAATGGATAAAGAATAATATACTTTATTAAAAGCAATTTGTTATTAAATTTAAAACCTTTATTCATTCTGGAATTAATTTAATTATAAACCGCAGGTAACTAAAAATTTTACTATAAAAAACTCTTAGTATAAGACATTTTGTACATTAATTCAATTTGGTTAAAAATACTTTGTATGATTGTTTAACTCAATCATGAATTAATTAAATACTAACCTCAATTCAATGACTTTAAAATTATACGATCACTTCACTGTTATTAACATTCATCTTCTAAAGTTTCATTTCAACCAGAAAATGTTATACTATAATAAATTAAAATTATGTAATATCATCATCAATTTTTCTATATTGTACAAAATTTATATAAATTATGTTATAACAACAAAATATTTTGTATACCATTACAAAACTGGTAACTGAAATTAATAATAATAATAAAAAAAAATCTTAATTAAAAATTATGTACTCAGTTTTTTTATTCGTTATTTATACATTTCATATTTTTCTATAATATAATGTTAATAAATCTTTTGGTCCAGTAATTATTTATTATTTATACGAAAAAATTTCCGATTACATAAAATATCCAATTTCAATTCATGAAAAACAAAAAAAAAATAATAATAATATAATTTTTATAATATGAATTTTATTTTATTTTTTTTTACCATGTCATGTTAAACAACCAAATTACATGAAGAAAATTAATTATACAAGAAATATGACACTCCAAAAACTATAATAATTTTAATATTTCGTGTGTACAAATATTTTTTTTTTATACTTTAATTTTTTTTTTATGTGTAACTAGTAAAAAAAAATTTGAAATTTTTAACCTTTATGCTTTCGAATACAATTTCACTTTAATAACCCTTTCAAAATACAAAATTTCACGTTTAAGGTCAAAGAATGATTGTATATTATATTTCTAAATTAATCACAACTTCAAGAAAAACAAACATTCTTATTTTATATGTAATAAAATTTATGCTGCTACTATATATACATTAAAACACTTAATTACTAAAAGATTGTTATCAATTTAAGGGGGCCTGCACAGCATAACAAAAACGGAAAAATAACTTCCGAAATAATAAATAGTAAAAGAAAATTGAATAAAAATATAATTAATTGACTTCATTTAAACCTTTTCCTATCCAGAAGAAGTTTGAAGATTACAAAGCTAAAAAAAACGAAAATGACCTAAAAAATTGTTTGTTTGTTTTTTTTTTTGGAAATTTATCTTCCTCTTTTTTATTAGAACCCACTTTTCAATTTTTTTATTTTTGTCGAGAAAAAATTTATTTTTAAGTGAATGATTACAAAAGGCAAAAATTTTTCACTGTATTTACTACTTAAGGTATATTACATATATTTCATTTACTACAGAAAGAAATTAGTGTTTTTCTGAATAGATTGAAATAATATATCGGAGAAAAAAAAAAGAGTTGAAATTATTTTGAATGAGGATGGAAATTGGTGAAATATATACGAAACAATCAGGTGGAAAGATAATAATCTTTTTTTTTATTATTATTTTGTTAAAGAAATCCTATAAAATATTATTTTGTAATAGACTCACCTTTTACATGGCATTTTTCTTGTAAATTTTATGTAATTTATATATTTGTATATATATATTGTATACAAGTAATGGGGATGATAAGGAATTTTTGATTTGGGTACAGAAAATATAAGAGGTGCGTTAAAAAAAAAAATGAATGGGTAAGCAAAATAATTTAAAAATTGTTAATGGAAAATTTGCAATTTAATTCTGGTATTTAATTTTGTAGGTGTCAACAGAGTGTAAATGAATGTAATTATTGTAAATAATCGTAGTAATGAATCAAATTGGATGACAGTATAATTTTTTATTGCAGATCTGAAAATTGTACAGCAATAAATATATTTTTCATACTGATGAAAACTGCAGTAAATGAACGAATAATGAGAATGAATATTCGAAAATTTGATCAAAAAAATACAAATTTTACATATTTCCCACAATTTAATTTATTTAATTCCAAATGCAACTAAAATTTTAACCTTTTTTTTTTAATAAACAAATCACATATTTCATAATTAGCACTTAATTCGACTCGTTAATATGACTACCTTCTAACAAAGTACATTTTTACCTTGGTCTTTTACCATGGTTATTTTGGTTACATTAAAAACAACATGATGTAAATTTAAATTTAGTTCTTATTATTTTTTTTTTTTTATGTTTTTTTTAAGGTGTGATCAGTAAATTTTAACTATTATCAAAAATTAATTTTCTTTATCTGCGCGCGGCATTAAGAAATTAATAAAACTCAGTGTCGGCGCCTGTAAAAAAAAATCTGTAATACGATAATAAAAAATTTAATTTTCTTCTGTTTATAAATCAAATTTTAATTTAGAAATTATAATCACGTGCATTTTGTGTATACGTGAAATTATTACTCATTGATAAGAAACTTGAATAAATATTTTTTTAGTTGACTAATTTTAAATAAATAAATTTTACAAAAAAATTCAAAAACAATTTTCAAGACAATAAATTTACTATCATGATTGTAAATTTTAAAATTGTTTACGTTAACAGAGAAACTAACTTTGCTACTGAGCACCTTTTCTGTCTAAATAGCGGAAGCTTATTAAAACTATTTTTGAAGATCTACGATCAAAAAATACATTGAGACGAGACAACTTGCCAACAGGTGAATTTGTTAATTTTTTGACCTTTAGCTGTCGACAAACATTTATAATGTCTGGGATATCCTTTTCTACTATTATAGTCTGAGCTATGCTACTCTGCTGTAGGTAAGTGACTTCTCGCTTTTAATAAGCACAAAGCGTAAAAATATGTTTTAATTGTGACAGGTGGAAAATAATTTTTATTTTTGAAACTTATAAAAACCAAAAAATTGTTGAAATTTTTTAGGGGATTTTTTATATTTGGGAAAATAGATTATTGTAATGTAAAGTAATAAAAGGAGTAGTAGTAATTATAAAATGTGCGATGAATTTGAAGAGATAAGATTTTTTTTATATGTTTTATTTACTTATGAATTCAAATTAATATTTGTTTTATTATTTAAAATTAATCATGTCGTAATATTTTAATTTATGACGAGACTTGTACAAAATAAAGTTTTATATACAAATTTTCTTATAAATTATATGTTTTTGAATAAAGTTTCCTAAAAATTCAATATTTATTGGTATATTCATTTACATCAAATTTATTGTCTGTTAAACTATGAAAATGAAGAAGTTCGAAATTTTTTCCAAGTGCTTACATATACCGTATTTTAAATATGGAAGATAAAGTAAATAATTTCGATAAAAAATTGAAAATATAGTTCTAATTTTCTTTAATTTTCTTCATTTTTTTTCCAGTGTAACTTTAACGAAAACTCATTATTCCGATTATGTGTTGCATTTATGAATAAAATTTATTTAATACATGGTCATATCTGCGGCTCTCTGGACCACTAATCTTATCCACGACTTTTGATAACAGTAATGATAGAATTATTGACAGAACTGTTACATTTTTGCCTCATATTTATGAAGGACTTTTCAATTCAATAGCAAAAATGATATCTAAAATATTTAAAAGTTTCTTGAATTAATTAATAAGGTTGATTTATTGTAAAATTACTAAAATAAATATAAAATTTAAACTTAATTCAATAAGTTTATGGATATGTTTTAAAGGATTAAGAAAAAAATATAAATCATCTTGAAATTTTCGTACCAAATTCACATTACTAATTTAAGTCATATTTATTATCTGCAAAATTCTTATATTTGTCAGTCTACTACAAAATTACAAATATTACAATAAAAAATTATCAATAAAACTCGAGTACAACATTAATTTTGAATATAACTATAAATTCATATTTCACCTTCAAACAATTCTAAATACACGAAAACGATTCATCATATTAATTCAATTTATAGGAATTTCCATTTCTAAAATTCAAATTTACGTGCATTTGAAAATATCAATTATGGTAAACACAGGTGTCTCTATTTTACTCTATTCGGAAATTCTAATTTTTATATTTATAATTCAAAATAAACAAAGATAAAACTTTTAATAAAATTAAACTGCATCACGTTAACAGAGCATCACTACCAACAAAACTACTATTTCTTCATTTACATCTTCACAATTTTTATATAATGAAAAAAAAAAAGAATATTTTCTTGATTTGAAAAAAAAAGCTAATGAATTAATTTGCATATTATTTCTTATCTAAACAATCCGATTTCAAAACTTCTTTTAATATTATTATACCCACATTTATGAACCATCAGTGATGATTTCAGTGTAACTTTAACGAAAACTGAAATCATTGATGAGGAGAAATATATTATACAAAACAGACAGAAAAACTAAAAGTATGTATATATAAATATTTCGATTGATCTACAACACAGTCGTACCACCTGGGCAACTAACCAAAATAACAAAAAGTCAATTTTTAAAAAAATCCAAAAAAAGAATCGAAAATTTGTTAAGAAATGAAACAGTAGCCAAATAGACTACGACGACACATTGATGATTATAGACTGACTAAAACGAAAGACAAAATATTGTAAAAGTTCTTTCAAAAGAAATCATCCATATATACATATATCCAAAACAAAAGAGGTGAAGACAATTTACCATTTTTGCCTGATGGTTAAGGATTTAAAAGACGCGCGCTAAAACTTTCTGAATGAAAAACCAAAAAAAAAAAAAAAAACGATTTCGATTTTTGATCGTGTCGTTTTTTTTTTGTTGGTTCTTTCTTAACAAAATACCAAATGGAGTGTCAAAAATTTAACAAGCCAAAAAAATATATATACAAAAAGAAGGTGTAACGAGGATGAGTATATCTTTCATATATATTATGTATATAAATGTTTATAATGTATATAAACATAATAAACATAAAGAGATATAAATTTGGAAATAAATTATTATATAGAATTATATGTGCACTCGATGGTAAATATAGTGAACGCCAACGCAAAAATATTCAGTGTATTATACCACATAAAAATTAGAAAATTGGTTATTCTAAGGGGGGGACATAAAGATGGGTAACCAGAAAAATTATGAATTTTTCTCAGTAGATTTAAATTAATTTTAGACAAGGTTTTCATTTTCTACACTTAATTTTATGATATAAGAATTCTTTCAGCTTCTACGACTGTGGGGAATTTCTGCTCTGGACAGAGTCAAATAGAAAAATTAAATATGATACTGTATGATTTTTCTTTGCTAATTTCAAATCTGGAAATGACAATACTGACAATTTTACTAAAATTTGACTATTTGTGTATCACATAGAGCTAATTAAAATGGTTCCTTTTTCTTGGTGATCTTCATTTTACCATCGGAAACCAAAAATTGTGATCAACCCCAGAAACAAACCAAAAAAAAAGCAGTTGACAACACTCTTTTAGATTATCTTTGAAAACGAAAAAAATATACAAAACCAAAAATATATATAAAAAAAAATCTGGAAGATAAATTGTAAGAAAAATAAGAAATATAAAAAAAAAGTAATTTTTCGACAGGAGAGAAATAAAGATTCGATTTTTTCTTACAGTTAAGTTTTTTTTTTGTATGAACAGCAAAAGATTTGTATAAATTTTTCTTAGTTGGTGGTGTTACTTTTATTATTATTATTATTATTTTTTGAAAGATTTCGTAGTTTTGATAAGCATAAGAACCAGGGAATAAAAAAATGTTATATTGAAAACAATGGTTCATTCATTTTTATATATTTTGTCGAAAAAACAAACAAACTTCCATTCAAGAGTTTTACTCATTGTTTATGCTACAAACTCTTCATCCAAGTAAAAAATCAAAAACCACATTTATGGGTTTTCTTTAAATTTTAATTTATATATGAATTTAGAAATTTTTAACACTAAGAGAAAATTTTGTATTTACTATGTAGTTTTCGAAATATTGGTACATTTTTTCCATTTACTATCCCTTAAAAAGGACTTCAGCTTATATCAATAGTTTCTTGAGCAGTTGAAGAAATTCAAACAAGCAGAGTCCTGAAATGGCCTGAAATTACTATTTTTGCTGTGAAAACTCTTTAAATTATTTCAGTGTGAAGAAATTTCTGCAAAAAAAAAAACCCAATTTTGAGGTGTCAATGGATTGCAATCTTAGTGGCGATTACTTTTTATACATAAATTCAATTTAATCCATTCTTAAAATGAGAAGAAAAAGAACGAAACATTACATCCGGTCGCGATAAATTCCCCGAGCTTTTGTTTTTCAATGACGAAAATGTCGAACAATTTTGTTGCCATTTTCGTGATTAACGCGATCTTACATTAAAAAATCTTATGTTTCTTATTTTTCACAATCTTTAACCACAATTTTGTATATCAATTATTTGCCCATAGTTTAAATTAGCTTATGACATTACGACTTTAAAGAAGCTTGAGAATCAAGAGGACATTTAATTTTGTTGGCAGTTTTTTTTTTTGCAGAACTTGATTTGTAGCCTTTCAATCGCCAAACATTAACTTTTTTTTTAAAGTGGCAAATCTTTTCTTTAAATTTAATTTTTGGTAGAAATTCCATTGATATTTTTGGTTAAGGCATTTCCTTAATCTTTGTGAGGTCGGTCTTCAAGGTGACATTTAATGATAAACTAACCGCACTATTTTTTTTTCAAATTTACGAATTTAAGCAAAAATTCTTTTGAAATCGTAATTTAATACAAAAATTATTATGGAAGTTTTCATTCAGTTTTGAAATTTTATGAATGAAATTTTTCAATTTCCTGTTTTACAAATATAAATTTAAGTGTTTGATTAATCCAGAGAAAGCCGCTTTCAAAAAGATTTTTTGGTATTTCGAAACATTTTCAATCAGAAATCAATGTAATTTCGATTAATAACTAAATTGGATAATTAAGAGTGTTTTAATAGTAAATTTGTTATAGTGAATTAAGTGACTCATATTATAGTTTATGCCGCTGGCTCTGACGATAAATATATAAATGCGGTTTCATAATTCTGTTTTTTTAACTTTTTCATGTATGATTTAATAATTGATTAATATTAATTAAAAATTGTCGTCCAATATCAATACCAATATTAATTTTAATTAACATTGAATTAGAAAACAAAATTTAATTTGTATTTACTGTAAAAAGTTTCCTTGTTCTAATTTTCAATTTTCTATAAATTAATATCTAAAATTACTTGAAAAACAATAATAATCTGATAGATAAACTATAATCTTTACTAAAAAAATGATTTTATTGAATTAAGTAAATGATCATAAGTTGAATTCTATAATTGTTGGAATAACATAATAGAATGTTTTCAATTTTAGTCAAAACAAATTTTCAGATTAATTGCAGTATAAATCTGAAATTATGGTTAAAGAAAATATTAAATTATTTATCAAATTTTTTTAATATTTATGCTAATAAAACTTTGCTGTATATCAAAATTAGTATTAATTAGTAAATAAAATTTTAGTGAAAACTTAAGGTTTTTTTCTTGATTTTCAGGAATTAGATTAATGATATTAGGCATTGTCTTTAAAATATATAATTTTTCGATTATACCAAATTATGACCAATAAATAAGACTAAAAAAATGTCTTTCCTAGGAAAATGAAAGCTTACGCTTTAAATTTATATAAAAAAAATTAACGCTGATAGAAATTATATTTTAAAAAATGTAATTCGGCCCAGTTTTATTGATCGTTATGCAATGATCTAAATTTCTAATTTTCAAATCTAATAAATAGGTAAAACAATATTTAAATTATAAATAACATTAAACCACATTTTTAAATTATAAATTTTGACTCATAAAATTCATTGTTTACATTGAAAGTTTCCAAAAATTATATTTCTGCATTAATAATTGAAAACAAAAAAAAGTTTAATTCAAATTCTCACACAAAAATATAATAAAAAATGTAAATACAAATAAAAAAAAAAAACTCAAAATGAATTTAAATTAAAATTTTTAATTAGTCTACTTTTTTTTCCATTTTTTTTTTATATTCGTTTATGTTTAACAATAATTTTTCCAACTCTCTTATAAAATTTTCATTATTTCTTGTATATATTTTAAATTATTTATAAAAGTGTACAAAATATTACACAAATCCTTTTATATCTTTTAACATTTTTTTTTAATATACATACAACAATTTTCTTTATCATTGAAAATAATTTTCATTTTTGGTTTTTGTTTTTTTTTTTGCTTGTTATTATGAAGGCGGCATCGGCGCTATTAAAATAATTTTCACATAAAAGTTATCTGCCTACACCACAATATAAAAAATATATATACAAAACTTTTCTATATACATAATAATAATATATAGTAAAAGTATAAGAGAATTTTCCTATTTGTTTAAAGAAAATTTACATATATGTGTATGTACATATCTTATAGATATAATTTCTGTTATGAATTTTGTATATAATATAGATATAGAATATTAAGTAAAGTCAAAAAGAGTTACAGAAAGTTTTCAAAAAGTCATTAAAATCTTGTTTAGTGGTGAAATTAATTACTTGTTGAGAAAACAAAAACTGACTTAAGCTCACAATGTGTTAGCTACATAAAAATATATATATATAAATATATATGTAAATATAAAATTTTCTTTTGTAACAACATTTTTTTTTTATAAAACACTTTAAACAATTTAAGTATTTTGTAAAATGACTTAAGTAAATTGTTTACTGTGTCAATATAATTTATTGCTGTAATATTAAAATATATTTTTTTTGTATTTAAATAATTATATTATTTCATTTGTTGAGTGTTAAATTATAATTAAAAAATTGTATATTAAGATAGAATCGTTTTTATAAAAAATTGAATTTTACATAATTTATTTTTAATTTAAAGAAAGTTAATTATTTAGGTTAGAATCTAGGCTGGATTTGGACATTTTTAAATTTGAAAATATATTTTTTGATTGTTTTAATTTGGAATTTAGATTAAATGTCTAATTCCTCTTCCTAATTCTTCTTGGTAGTCTAATTATGCGCGTTCGGAATTTGATTTATTGGAAACCATATAATATTTCATTGAAACTTTGGGAACTACATATACACATGAAGATTATATAGGAATAAGTCCAAATTGTTCTTCAAAAAACTGAAATTCAAAAGTCCAAACATAAAACTTTAAAAATGATTTCATTATTTTTGCTTTGCAATAATTTATTCATCCAGAATTTTAGATAATTATTTAAAGTCTTTGTAAATTCATAATCCTTATATGTATAAATTAATTTTGCCTTGCATAAATTTAGGCGGATTTCAGTAATAATGTGAAAATTATTAATTTATTATTTTTAAATTATGAGAAAATTTAAATTTTTTTAGCCTAAAGGTTTAATATTTTCTTTTTAAATTATTGAAATTTTTAGCTATTTAAAATATAATTTTAATTTATCAAAAACTTTATTATAAAATTGGCACCGCAATTTAATACTTTTCATAATATATAAGTAAATTTTAAATCCTCTCTAAACTTAACATAGTTCAGTTTTTTTTTTATGTTAAAATGAAAAAAATATAATGTAACTAAAACAAAACAGTAACATAATATCATAAATAAAATTTATATGTAACTACTTTTACGCAAAACTGGTTGACAACAACATTAAACCAATTAATAACTGATTAAAATATTTTCATTATTATATATTTATTTTCTATTTTTTGTGTTCATAATATACGTGTAGTATATGCACTGGTAATCAAAAATGAAATACGATATTCTCATTGCAAAAAATAAAAAGCTTAAATGCATTTACCTTAAACTAAACTATAGAGAACATGTGAACTTTGAAGCTCACCAAAAAAAAAAAACGAATAAGAACACAATAGTTACAGAAATTTACCTAAATGGTATAAAATTTTTGTCATTGCATGTTGAGCTTAATATTATTTTATGATTCTATTTTGATGTCTGGTATAGCATTTTAAATATTTGATATAGTAGACAATCACTTTTGTACATGTTACGAAAAATATTTAATTATTATTTTTATACTTACATTTTTTTTGGTAAAATAAAAGTTTATGTTTCTAGGTGAATTTAAAACCAGATTTGGCACAAGCCGATATGAAAATTATATTTGTGATTTTTTTTTTCTTTATAGAATTTTTTTCAGCTTATAAACTTTTTGCATTTTTTATTTTTTTATAAATATTTTTTGTTTTAGTGCTTTTTTTTTTGTAAACACGTCAATAATCTATTCATGTTTTTTAAGACTATATGTATGTGAAAAGAAACCTGAGAAGTTGGGTGACCATTGAAACTTTAGTGACTACACAAGCTATCATAATTTGAAATTATTGGTTCAACATATAAATAAGTAAAAACATTTATAAAAAAAAATAAGAAAATAAAAATTTATAATTTCTATAAAAATTTATTATAAGGGAAAATGGGGTTTTATTTAAATAGGGTGGAAAATTTTACATTATTTTGGTATAATAAAGAGTTGTGTTGTGTGGTACCATAAATATTAGATAAAATTCGAGGGAAATTAAGACAAAAAATTAGTATTGATTAAATTACAAGTAAATTAGATTACAGGATCAACGCAAATATTGAATAATTCATACAATGTACTTTAGGACAGTATATGGGATTCGAAATATAATTACAATTTGCGAATCATCGACCTCGTTTCAAATTTAACAGCAATTCTCTTTATTGAAGAAAATTTGACTAAATTTGATGCATAATTGAGATCTGAGTATTGTCAATTAAAATGCACGTATTATCATTTCAGGATACATTTTTCTTGACATATAAATTGAATTGTCTTGCTTTTATTATTTCTATAAAATTTCAACTGGAAAATTTCAACTGGAAATTCTTGATTACTACCTAACCCACCTTTCCCTATATGAACACACAATCAATCAAATTACGTTGCGTTATAGTTTTACAACAACAACAAAATAATTATAAAAAAAATCAATTTTTTATATTTTTTTTTTTTTTGCATAATTTTATAAAAAAATAAAAATCCCCATTAATAATAAATTTTATGAAGCGCTTGACCGGAAACGCACAACGCGTATTCAAACATTAAGACGCAAGCAAAATTATCGAAAATTAAATAATTTGATCAAATTTTTATTGCACAAAAAAGCAAAATATTATATTGAAATGCAATTTAATTAATATTAGTTCGAATTTTTCTTATGTCAGCATAAAAAAAAATTATGATATAAAAAAAAATTTTTTGTTGTTATTGAAATTAATTTTTTTTAAAACAAATTTTACATGAACGGAACCAAAATTATAATTTACCTCTACGACACATGTACGTTCCCAATAAACACATAAAATTTTCATTAATTATTATTTTTTTTTTGGTTAAAAAACTAATAATTAATTTTGCTTAACATAAAATTTAACATTTTTTTTTTACAAATTTCATAAAATTAAAAATTTTGCTGTTAAAAAATATTCCATTCATAAATTAAAATTTGTCGGTCTAGTTTTTTTTTTTCGTTATTCACGTTTTAAAACGGAGGCCTGGAATGATTACTTTGGTGAATTTATATTCACTCTAAAGTTTTTTAAAGGTCACCCAAATTTATGAATATTAAAAATTTTACTTTACAATATTTCAAAAAAAACAAAAAAATGTCTAATTTTAAGCTTGATAAACAGAAAAAAAAGGTAAAAATGTTAAGTTGACATTTGAGGTGACACGATGTACGATTTTTTTTTTGTTTTTCATTTTTAGTGTAAAGTTGTTGTTTTTGTTGTTGAAGATGTCTCAAAAAAATAATAATTTATGCAATATCCTGTCCCCGAAAAAGGTTGGAAGTTGGAATAAAATAAAAGAGCATATAATTAGAATTATTAACTATGTGGGGATCAATATACATATAAAAAGTCATCGCCTATAGGGAAAGGTGTGTTTAACAGTGCTGACATGCCCAAAGCAAATATTAAAGGTTTGATGTGTGTTTTTGTTGTTGTTGTTTGGTAAACTAAATCAACAGGAAAGAAAATGTTTTAATGTTGTCGTAAATTTAGGCATTTTTTTTTTTTCAAAAGTAAAAAAGGGTGTAAAATATTTTTGTAGATATTTTCATAAAAAATTTTATTTTATTTTTTATATGAAGAATGAATTTTTTAAAAAGGGTTCACATTTGTGTAATTACAGAAAAAAATGGAAAATTTATGCACAAAAGGATCAAAGGTTTGATTTTGTTTTTTATTTCTGTTTGGCTCTGGATTTTATTAAGAGTGCCGATTTATTTATGCTTTTTGGTGTAAATAAATCAACCATTTTAAAGATTATATAAAGGATTTTAATAAAAATTGAAATAAGGATAGTAGTTTTAGTTTCAGAATTGTACATAAATTTAGGTCAAAAATATTGTGAAATATTCTAGATTCATTTGTAGATGAAACACATACCTATATAATTTTAAGTCTGGCCATTAGTAAATAAATTTTGGACTTCTCATAAAAGACAGAATTGGTTATCAGAAGAATATTATAAAGTGTATGAGCAACGAAAATGTATCACAAAAATGTGTCCTTGTAGTAAAGAACAGAAACTGTGACCAATTAACTTGCTCAAATAACCTAATATTCTTGTGTCCAGAAAACTAATATTCAAGTTATACATAATTTCAGGTGTCCTATCTATATAACGAGATACTCACTGGTAAAATATATATCCAAATAACTAAACTGTCTGTGGAAATAATTTATGATCCTTAACATTTTATGCTCCATGATTGGTAGTAAAACAATTAACACCGTACTCTTCAAAATGAATGTAGAAAATGGTGATTAAAACTCGCAAAAAAAGAATAAATTAATTTAGAAATTAATATTTATGAAATGAAATAAATATAATTTGCTTATTATCAAATTTTTATTCATTATAATTCATTATTGTATAATTCCTTCATTATTGTATTTAAAAAAGGACGAAATTTACAAAGTTCAAGTTTTTAATAAAAATCGCTTTTACGTCGCTGAAGAAACGAATTAAATATAATTATGAGTAGTTAATTTTCAAATATATATTTTTTTATTGGAATACTCTGTTCAAAAACCATCCATTCCTGATGGATACCCCAAGAGGCAATCACACATTTTTATTTTATTGTCATTATTACAAAGTCATTAATTAATTTATTAGTCGTAATTATCACACTAATGTAATTCTTTGTAGAAAAGTATGAATTTAAATTACAAATCTTTAATTTCATAAGAAACTAACAAAGTTTTATAACATTATTAAATTTTTTATACACAGAATTTGAGAATTTGTAAAATGAAATATTACAATCGTTTAAAAAAAATTTAAAAATTTTCCATTACCAGTGAAAATGTTTTGAAATATTATTTAATTTATTTTCAATTGTGAAAAATTTAATTTATCTATTTGAAAAAAAAAATTACAAAATATCAAAATTTTCTAAATTAATAAAAGTCTCTCTATTTTTGACAATAAAAATTAATTAAAAGATAAAAATATATTTTCGGTTAGAAACAAAACCAATTTTTCTAAATCTATTTTTATTTTGAAATTTGAAATAATTATTTAAATTAAACAATTTAAATCAATATTTTTGGTATAAGTAATAAATTAAATTGAATTTAGAATTTTATCTAAAAATAACTTTTAGAAAAATTGAATTTCCTTGATGAAAAACTGTCTGACATTATGTAGACGAATTTAAAAAATTATAATTTAAATTAAAACAACCAAAAATAATATTTTAATTTAATATGAAGTATTTTGACTAATATTGAAATATTATTTATGATAAAAGTAAGTGTAAAATTTTATTAAAATTTATCCCAAATTTAATAAAAAAATAAAATTAAAATAATTGTCCAGATGATTTAGTTTTAAATCAAAATTTTCCATTTAGCCGACGGATTTTTACTTAAAAAATCATCAAAATTTATTATTTATGGTCTTACCTGTTTATGGGGTGGTGATCCAACTCGTATAGCAAAATGTGACATTTCACAATTTTAATAAATTTTTCTTATAATTTTTTTATTTCCTTTTAAATATTTTACTTTTTTTTCCACAAAATAATTTTAATAGTTTTTTTACATCATAATTATATTTATCACCAAATTTTTTTTTTTTAAATAATTTTTCACTTTTAACACTCAAAAATTAAAATAAATTAGAAATAAAGTCACTTAAATTTTGTTAATTAATTATAGTAAAAATTTAATTTAGTAAATTTTTCTTTTAATTTGAAAATTTAAATATTTTACAAAATTACAAAATTCATTTTAATTTTCATTAATTTTTTCAAATTTATTTGAAAATCTTTTGCAATCTTATTTAGATCCTATAAGTTAATTTTTGTTTACACGCATACAAAATAACCGCCGCCGTTTTTATCTTATAAAATTACGAAAATAAACTGCAAAACGATAAAAAAAAATTAGTTTTCTTTAACAAAAAAAAAAACGAAAAAATTTGTTAAACAACGAACAATATTTAAGATATCTTCAATTATTATTATTACTTTTCTATAATTTTTTTTTACCATGTAGATAGTTTACCACCAAAGTAGTAAAATGTATTTTTTTATGTATATGTTGTTATATTATTATTATTATTTTTACAGTAAATAATTATGTTTAACTATTTTGCCACTGGTTAAACTTGCAAAACGAACAAATAAAAAAAAATATAAAAAAAAATTCAAGTTGTCGTTAACAGAGGTCTCTTATTTCCATTGCAATAAAACTACCAAACACATACACAACCCACACATTGACACAACATTAAGAAAATTGCATATATGAAAATCACTCACACCAATAAGAAAACAGAAGGAAAATTTTTAAAAAAATTTAATTTTTTTTCGTCTTATGTTTTATGATGTTCAACAATACAAAATTTAAATACCAACCGATAAAAAATTAACTCCGTATAGAAACAAAAAATGTCGCGTTATTTTATGTTGCTGTGTTATTGTTGTTCAACATTTAAATTGTATCTGAAAGATTTTTTTTTTTTTCATTTTACCAAAAATGGGAGGTGGGAGAGATTGTTGGTTTTGACAATCGGTGGTTTTTGTTACTCACAGTCTTGTTTTTTTTGTTTTCATTTTCAAATTGCAATAATCAATAAGAATTTAATTTTTAAAATTGCTTTTATGTTTTTCAAATCGATTTTTATGTAGTAGTTATGTAAAAGATACTTTTTTTATGTTGATTGAATATGTTAATTACAAATACTACAAAGTATATATAACATACAAAAAAAATATATGTATAGAGTCGTTTATCAGCAGGGGGAGTTAATTTACTGAATTATCACTTGAATTTTATTTTGATTAAACAAAAAAAAAAATTTGTTTATCGCGAACACTTCTTTATTTTGCGACGGCAAAACAAAATTATAAATTTTATTTTTATTAAAAGGCGAAATTCGACTTTGTAAATTTACCGAACAATCTTACATTAAAATAACAAATTTTATGTTATATTATAGAAAAGTTTACGAACTGCAACATTAATTATTTTATATATTAGAGTGCAACTCCAGAAGCAACATTACATTACTACTTATAACTACAAAACAACACTCAATTTGACATTTTATAAACTAAATGAAAAACATAAAAATTATACTAATAAAAAAAAGTAAACCGAGCGACGGTAAATAGCATAATAAAACTTAAACCGTGGTTAACTTTTAGCAACAACAAAAAAATTTATAAAAAAAAAAAAAAATGTTTCAACATCTGCTCAAAAAGCAACATAACTTTTTTTTTGAATGCTAAAGTAATTGTTTCGTGGTTGGGCCCGGCTTTTCTTTCTATGTTTTACACTGGGTAATATTTTCAATAATGCCTCCCTCTACCCCCCCATTGAGAATCTTTAACAAATAAAGCAAAAAGAGCATAATGAAAAGCATGATGTGTATTTGTATAGTTTTTCCCAACACAATTCTAAGAAATTATCATTATATAAAAAAGCTCAAATAAAAATTGAAAAAAAAATTTTCTCTCTCATTTTTATGTTTTGTTTGTATTTTGTGTAGTCGCTACCAAAAAATGGTTTTTTTTCTCTTTTGAATTGCATTTTTATATAGAATTTACACATCACACACAAATACTAATTTAATATTTTCTTATATTTTGTGATTATAATATTTCCATTCTGTTCGTATTCCTCCGCCTTGCAAAAAATATGAAGAAAAAAAATTATACTTCACAGATAATAAAAAAAAAAATCTACTGAACATTGTTTAAAGTTAATTATATAGCTCAAACCCCCACGTCGCCATTATAATAAATTTTTTAATGCACACAAAAATAATGAAATGATTTTGGGAGCTTTTTCATTATTTTTTTCTACAAAAATTAAATTTATTTATTTATTTCGATTAATTTTGTGGTCAATTTTAAGCGAAACTGAAATTTTATTAGATTTAAATTGAATTATTGTGCGAATTTATGAAAGAAATTTAAATATTGGACAAGAAATTTGATTATAGACAAAAACATAAGCTTTTATAATAACTTTATTTGTATTAGATAAGAAAAATGATATTTTATTACCAAAATACAACAAGTTGATATAATGAAATATTACAAATTTTATGTGTTTGTGTTGGTCTACAAAAATTCTGTTATATTTTACCAAAAAAAAAAAATAACAAAATTATTAACAAAAATATTTCTTCTTCTTTTTTACGTTATTTATTCATAAATACAAGTAAAAATATTACAACATTAATTATATATAAGGAAAAAAGAATAAATATCCCCGCCTCTAAGCTTAATTAAGTGGGTTGTGTCTGGGGGTAGTCAATCATGTTTTATGTACATTTTTATTTTATGGATAAATATTTCGTTTTTTATTGGACATTTTATGAAACTAATTTTTTTGTATATCTTTACAAGACAATATGCAACATCCACATATTTGTCAGACTATAATCTATAGAAGAATTATTTGTAGAGTAGCTCAAGTATTGAGCTAATGTGAAGGTCTTTTTAGCACATTTAAGGAAGTAAATAATGTTGAAATTATATTTATTTGTAGTATTTTTTATATATGAATACAATTATGGAAATATGATTGTCAATTAGTCAAAATTTAGCTTAAAAATCTTACTTTTCTTACTATAAAATGTTTAAGTAATATTAATTCTGAATAAAATCTGAAACTTACTTTGAAAATTCAAGAAATTTTTAAAGGATAGTATGATATATTGTCCAATTCGTACTACCATATTAGCCAGCAATCAAAGTAGGACTTCAAGTAGCAATAAAGGAGAAATGTTTTAAAGAAAATTCAAATCCAATTAATTTTTAAATGCAAAAGATGAAATTTTGATAAACAGAATTAAATGTTATAAGAACTAATTCTATACAGAATTATTTTCAGTCCATAAAAGGACGATATTTTTTTTATTAAACCGATCCTATAAAAATTAAAGGGACCATAATAGACAATTTCATTATTCAAAATGATTCTATATCTATTTAAAAAAAAAAAAACGATATATAATTTTATAATTTTTAATATTATCCTGCATATCCTTAAAAAAAATACTCCCCTTAACCACAATTCTAAAAATTTACCCCATCTCTCAAATAGAACCTATAGAATTGTACAACAAAATAATTGTGCGCAAAAATATCCAAACTACAAATCGGTTGCATGTTGTACAAGTTTTTATACAAGCCCACACGCAAAAAAAAATAAATATATAATAACCAACTCAAAAACACTAATATTTAAATAACCTCAATAATGTATATACATTAAACATTACACAAATACTATAATAAATTTTTGCAAGGGCAATAAGAAAATTTTAATTAATTTTCTAAAAAAAATTTATATATTTATTGGTTTATTTCTTTTACACTCGTACACAAACTTCCATTTCTGTAAAAACAATTTATTGCTCTTCATTAAAAGCTTAATCATAAAAAAAAAAACTTTCTTATCAAAAATGCAATTTATTTATTTTCTGAAATGAAAAAGATCAAAAATATATTTTTATCTCTCTCTCTGTCTTTCCTTTTATGGTAAATTACTAAGAAAATGGGAGCTTTTTTTTTGTAAAGTTAATAAAAAAAAATTAATTATAAAAAAAAAAGAGGGATGTGCAGTAGCAAAACGAATCATTTGTAAAAACATAAAAATTTTCATGTTTCTTTGAAAGTTTCTCACAATGTTTTGTATTATTTTTTATACTACTAATGAGTTACATAAAATTTTATGATATTGTTGCCACCCCTTTTTTCCCAACACAAACACAGAAAAAAAATTCATTTATTTTTTATCAGGTAAAAATGTTGAGTGAAAAAAAAAATTTAATTTTCCAACCGGTTTTCATTTTTGCGCTTGCGATTTGTTTGTACATACACAAAAAAAAAATAATAATAATTTCCTTAGCATAAAAAAAAATGGCTAAGGGGGAAATTTTAATTTTCAGAGAGAAAGAGAGCGAACTTTTTCATATATATTTAATTGTGTGAGTGTGTAATTATAAAAATCATCATCATCATCAGCTGTCAGTTCGTTTAAGTGTGCAACACAGCATAGAAAAAACATAGGAAAAAATATTTAAAATGTAATCGCTTATGTATTTGTTAGTTTTTTTCTTTTTGGGTTTATAAGAAAAGGGGGATGATTTTTACACGCTTGTAACTACACATGTAGTTTTGGTGATTTCATGTAATACCTTTTTATTTTTCATTTCATGTTTTCCATGTTTTAAGATTTTTCTTTTCTAGATTTTCCTGTTTTTTTTATTTAATGTTACACATATGAAAATGTCAAATTATTTAACCGCATTTGCAAAAAAGAAAAAAGAAATGTAATATAAAATTTTGGTAACAAATAGAAAATGGTGCTAAAGGATAATTGTTTTGCTTCGTGTTTGATGTATACTCGATTATCAAAATATCGAGGGAAAATACATGATAGACAGTAAAGGCAAACATATTTTTTAAGTCCTTTGATATATTTAAGTTCCAATCTTTTAGATTATAAGATAATTTCATCACTGTAAAAAAATTATATGCTATACTTAATTTATCTCTTAGATCAATTTTTGTATGGGCTCAGTTACTTGCTGGTTTGAATTTATCCACTTTTTGCTGTAAAATAATATAATTAGGACATCATTAATTTACAAAATAATTTATATTATGTTAAATAAATCCAAGATTTTTAATAGTTTTCTTTGCTATTTATTCTTATAGAAATTGAAATTGTCCACCAAAAAGGATATGTATAGATTATAGAATATCAGGAAACTATCCTAATAAACTGTATATTAAATAATATTTTGTTAGTGATTTACTATGGCGAAACTATATTATAACTTTAATTTGAGGAGAGAAATTAGAAAAATCATACAATAAGAAAAGTAGCTCGAAATCGTTTGAATCATTTTTTTTGAAAAAATAATTTCAACATTTAAATATTTATATTACAGCATAACGAAATCGTAAGTAACTCAATAATTTTGATGATATTTCTACTTGTTTTAAGAAAAAGCAGCAAGATTAAAAGTAAATTATATAATATTGACTAAATTATTACATTAACAATAAATTTATGAAAGATAAATTCAATTTACATAAAATAATGAGTTGTGTAAACAAGTTAACAAATCAATATATGATTGAACAAAATTTTACATTTCTAATTTATTTAGAATTACTAGAGGAATATTTATAAAAATATATATACATACTGTAATTAAGAAATGTATTCTAAAGTAGTATATAATTATTTCTTAAATTAATAATAATCATATTATTGTCTTCGAATTGAGTCAGCATCAGCCTTTTATATGTTCAATTGAAAAGTCATTCATGCACCATATGAAGAAAGTTAATTTTCGGATCTTTAATTAAACTAATAAATTTAGGAAAAAAATTAATTCCTTTTCCAGATCAAGTTTGAAAGGATAACGCATATTGTAACAGAAATAATGTAAAAATGAATCTATAATTTCTGTTAACTTAATGAAAATATTTCATTTAACAAAATTACAAAAAAAAAATTTATCAAGTAGCTAAACTATTAAATTACTGTGTAGATATTTTATGTTTCTGTGTATTATACTTTATTTTTTTCATGTACTTACAATTTTAAGGATGAAAAAAAAATTAACTTAACAAAATTACATATATATATAAAAAAAACTTCTATATACTCGTCGTATTTGTATTGGGAATTTAACAAGGAGATAAACACAGAAATGTATCCATGTAACAAAAGAAGAAAGAAAAAAAAAAGAACATATAAAGAGTGGGAGGTATTAGAACGGACACCCTTAAGCATATTTTATGTATCTAATAGATATTTATGTTCAGAAATGAAAACGGGCGGTCTTCGATTTCTGGCGTATGGTCGTTTATTATATACAATCTTTCATCAAGATTTCAATTATTTATTTATTTTTCTTCTTTTAAGGATCTGTTTCTTCTTCTTATTTTTTTGATATTATTATTTTGTCTGTTTGCTTATTGTGATTCAGATTTTGATTCAATTTTCTTTTAATTGGGTTTTTTTTTGTATAGATGCCTTTTTTATCTTTATTTATTTTGTGCCAAATACTCTTTAGTTTTTCTTGTTGGTAATTTTTAACAGTGCTGTTAAAGTTTAATCTTTAATGGCAATCAGGAGATTCTTATAAACAACGAACTTGTCTATGTAGAAGGTTAACCTTTCATATAAATACAGAATTTTTATACATTTTTTTTTCTTCTGATAGAAGTTTAACTAAAAGATATTTTCTATGTTCTAGATACATTTTTTTATTGATTTTTTTTTGTTGAAGTTTTCGAGGTTGATTTTTAAAATAAGTTGAAATTTTTAAACAGAGAATTTCTTTTTTTTTATGGTGTTAATTTAAGAAATATAATCTTGAATTTATTTAGTTTAGTTTTACTGAAGAAATCAAATTATACAGTTTTTTAAGGACAATTTGATTTTGAAAATAAAGTAAATTTAGAATTATTTAATCAAGAATTTATTAGAAACAAAAATGAATTAATATTTTAGAAAAGTTTGGTCAGACATTTCGATTTACATATATTTATAGTGCAGAAAATTAAAATTTTATCAATTAAGGAATTATATACAAAGGAGTCCGTCCAGTCTTAAAGGAAATCATAATCTGCAAATCAAAACATAATATAAATTGGTGATTGAAATTGAAGAAATAAACAAATAAGCTAATTATATTTATATAATTTTGTATTATAACATGTTTTCTAATTATTTTACTTCCAAGAAACTCTTAAAATTATGATTTTCATGTCTTTAGAAATATTTATATATTTGAAGTAAAATCTATATTAATTAATTTGCGAAATTATTTTTATCTATATGACAACATAGGACAAAACTATCAAATGCTACAACATTTTTTTTAAATGAAAGATATGGTGTCTACAAAGAAATTTTGAATTAAAACCATTTTGTCTATAAATTTCAATTAAATTTAATATTTTTGTGTTAGATACCACAATTTTTAACAATTATTAGCAATCTCTCTTATCTAGGCAAAAAATCACAAAAATAACAACAATTATTTTAATGAAATTTAAAATCTCTTACAATAATATACTTAACAAGTTAAAAAAAATAATTTATTAGATAAAAAATTAATAAAAAATTAGATTTTTAGCTTATTTCTTTGTGCTAAAGCCGCGAATTAGCAAATGTCTTATCATTCAAGTATTTCTCTAATACACATTTTTTAATTTCACATAAAATGTTATTCGATAAGATAAGAAAAATTTACAATTCTTAAAATAAAATATGTCAATCAGTTGTTTACCAATTAAATACACGTAAACCTAAAACATTATCAGTGTACCAGCCATTTTCGTCGATTTAAACAAACCTTCACACATTATAATAATACAGAAAACTGGGAAAAAAATAGCGATCTGTTCCAAATGATAAAAGAAATACGATTAAAATATAAAATAAATGAAAAAATGTGAAAACCTCCAAAAAGTTTATTTAATTTTGCACCTACCCCTACTTTCCCCTACAAATTAAGGGGAAATTTCTCAATTCACTTACACTATTACAAGTTATGTGCTCCTATTTATGCGATATATATTTGGACTGTTTTAACTAATGTGGTTGAGATCGGGTAGCATTGGTGATCATTTATAGGGGCGTTACCCCTATTGTTTGGATGTAGGGAAATAAAATACAGGGAAATTTCTGTTGAAATAAACTTTAGAAAATATATTTGAAAAGTTTATATAAAAGTAAATTGGAAAATTTGAAAAATAATTCATAATAATCAATCTTTACAGAGTAGTTACTTCAAAATCTCAGTAAGAGTTTTAATATTAAAGTAATATGAATCAAGATCTTGTAATATAAAAAACATTTATTTGAACTGATCCATAATATTTGCTAGTAATCGAAATAAACACCAGTTATCGCTAGTGTCGTTAGAAATGTTTTAACGTTAATTTTAGAATTTAATGGAAAAATTAATGTGGAATTTCTAAAAAATAAACTTTGAATGTAAAATTAATATTTTTGATTAGAATTTCTTCTGTAATTTAGAAATTTTATTTATATACTGTCTAAATATTTTATAAATTTCAATTTTAAAGAAAATATTTAAATTAATTGTACAAAATTTAAGTTTTTTGTCAACGATTTTCAAAATTCTTTGCTATATTAAATATTTATTATACGCATGAACCACCCATTAAATTGGGGAGGCGTACCAATCGCGCATGACGCCATTAGTTGTGTTTTTCTTTTGCACAAGAAACTGGAAAAATGCTTCATTTATTTATTTATTGTATATATAAAGCTCCCCAATCCCAATTTTTCGTATAAACGTACAATAAAAAGGATCCCCTTCCAGCAGAACATGAAAAACCGACATTGGTTTAAAGGGGAATTGAATTTTTTTCAGTCTTTTTTTTAATATTGTTTATTCTCTTATTTAAAAAAAAAGTTAATAATATAATATAGTTTGATAAAAATCCGCTTGAGTTCTCTACTCACAATAATTCATGAATGAATTTCCATTATTTTACTACCACAAATATTTTAAAGATAAAATTGTCATTAAATACATAAATAAATGAAATCTTCAAGAGGATTATAAAAATCAATGCTTTTTAATAATGGAAGGTTATCTTTGAAATTGCTGCTTTAAATTTCCGCTTCTTTATACTGTCGCTGTAATCGAGATGAAGATTTTAAAATATCAAATAGATTTTTTACATAAAATTTGTTTGGATGTTTATCTAAATTTAGTTTAAAGTATAAAATGAAAACGATTTAATCGTGGAAATTTGCTCTCAGAAATTTACTATATTTTATTTCGTTAAATTAAATATTTCAATTTTTTCATTAATTAGTAATTTAAAAATAATTGATTAAATAATATTATGTTACTATAAAATTAATTTTTTTATACGAAATTTAATTGAAAAAACTTAATTCAGTAATCAAATTAAAAATTCGTGGAATAAAATGGATTTTTTATCGACTTATTTTAATGTAAATTATGTTTCATTGTTTTCAGTTTTTATTATATGTTTATATTTTCCCAACATATTTTACTATCGATTTAATATCACGACAAAACCGAAATTGCCAATTATTTTGCACAATTTCAAAAATATATTCAAAAGTTGACACAATAAAAATACCAAAAAAAAAAAATTATTTTCAGATTTACATATTAAATATTAAAATTTAATCAATCAATCATTTTAAATATTGGACGCAAATATTTTTTATATCCTTGCAATTTCTATTAAAAATAATTTTTAACTCCTTACCGTACGAAGTTAATTCAAATTTGTTTTTAAAAATAATAATGTTATAAATACCAAATAATGAGTGATGAGTTTTTGGTCTGATATTTTATGTAAAAGCATCTTATTAATAAGTTACAAATTTATTCTTGGATGGTTTTATACTATGACAAAAATTTCGTCCTTATTGATGTTCAATTAAAAATGTCAAACGGTATAATGTTACTTGAAGGGTTGTAACTTGTATCATTGTAGGCAAATTAGGGAAACAAGCTATTAGCGAAAGGATTACGCAGATGTTACCTATAGAGTATAGAGATATTCTTTCTGAATGTCAGAGTTTTTTTCTAATTTCCAGGAACTGTTTTTTTCCCATTCTATTTATATTGTTTGTTAAAAAAAAAACTTTATGTAAAACGTATTGTTAAATCGCGAATGTATTTGACAATTTACATGATGGATTAAGGATAATTGATATATAATTTTTTAAAATTTACGTATATTTTTTTATTTTCTTCAATGTTTGACATGATTTAGTCACTGATTTACATAAAAGAGCACAGAAAAATTTAATAAATATGATTATTTTTCCTGATTAGAAATAGAATATAAAAAAAATCATTAATTTTACAGAAATTTTACATCATACATATAGGAAATATTTAACTATGCTACTCTATTATACATAAAAATAATCCTTGCGTGTGTCACTCTTTTCTACCCTTAAATATTTTATAATATATATGTACATATTATATAGAGTTAAGAAATCGCAGAGTGAAAGTGTGTTTCATTCATAAGAAGACAATTTTCAAATATATTTAAATATCAAATTTGAATTAGAGATTAATATTGCAATGATATTGTCATGTATATCCCTTTTTGTCGTATGTAAATTATATGTTACGCATTTAATTCCTTTAAACAAATGAAATAGTATGAACGAAACGAAAACGAAATTAAATAAAATTACGTTTGATAACATAACATATTTTTCATCTAATTAAAATTTTCACCTTTTAACATAATACAAAATTGTTATTGTGCATATTCCTATGAAAAATCTGATAATTCAAAATCAATAAAATTATTCTCGAATTACCCAAAAATTGATAATCATAATAAAAAGATAAAATTAACATTAAACCACAATTATGTGACAACATTTGTAAAATAATCTCGAAACATGATTTTAATTTTCCATAATATTTCAAATAGTATTACATCAATAATATTGGAATAAAAAATTATACGTATACACATATTGTTAACTTGTTAACACTGAAAATATACACTTCATACTACTAACCCTACCCTCCAATCCGTCACTACAAAAAGGATGTAGTATATATATAAAAAAAAATTCAATATGAAATGAAAACTAAAACCACAAAGTTTTTATGTTGGACATGCACAATCTATTAAAATACATAATGTTCAAAAGCAAATATGACCACAATCACGTTTTTGATAACGTAATTTGACCAAAAATATTGAAACCTCAACACCAAAAAACAACATAATTTTTTTTTTGTTTTGGTTTTGGTTTTGTTTCAAAGCGTTAAATTAATAAATTAATATTTCAGATTTCTTGTTAAATATTTATGGAAAAAAATGTCCTTACCCATAAAAACGAAGAAAGAAAAAAATGAATTCAAAAAGTTAACATAAAAATGAAATCATGTCAATCCGCCATTTACAAATAAACATTTTTTTCTTTTTGTGTTATAATTTGAACATTGAAAAATATCCTTTTTGTTAGCTCAAATTTCAGAATGGCGAGTCTTATTTAATTAAGTTTGGGTATAAAGAAAGAGGATTTGTTTTTTTATGGAAAGGTAAAAAAAACCATCAGAGATCAAGGTAAAAATATCAAATCACATTACACACTCAAATAAACAATATTTCTCTTTCATTTTTCCTTTGTTTTGCATATTAATTTGAACGACGAAACGCACCTTTCTCGGCAGGTGAAATTCATATACAATTAATAATTATTAAAGAGTTCAGTAATTTTTGTAATAATGTGGACAGCTTGAATTGAGGTTTGTAATAAACTATAAAAAAATATATGAAAAATTAATGTCATACATTTTTATAATATGGTTAACACTGTTGCATTTGGTTTAATGGCATAATATAAATTGTGTTTGTTGTTACAATTATTTTTAGTTAATTAGGAAAATTGCTTTAATATTTTATATTTTCATTCAAAATAATTTCAATTTCATGTAATGGAATTTCTCCCTAGCTTGGAAACGTGGAACTTTTCGTTCAATAAGATCAAAATTTTAATTGAAATTTATTTAATAATTAGAAAATTTGGTTGTTTATTAAATTGACATAAGTAAGAAAAATTACCTTCTGGATAAGAATTTGTTAACAGTATAAATTAAATACCATCATTAAAAAACTGTTACTGGTGATTTAATTACAATTTTATTTACGGTACAAATAAAAAGGATACACATTTAATTTGTACTTTTATTTTAATATTAATTCGATACTTTAATTTATTAATTCACGACATACACATAAATATTGGCGGTATTCAACAAAAGTGACGAAAAATTATTTTAATAAATTGAAAAAAAAAAAAAAAACAGAATTATAATAAAGAAATTTAATCAAAAAAATTGTAATACGAAATTGAATACAAACCCGAATATCCGCTTAAAATCTATAAATAATTTTGAAATCAATACGACACATTTTTCTTCAAATAAAACAATACCGACACGATTTCTACATATCGCATACAAGAGACAACAACCAAAAAAATTTGTCGTGATACTTGAAAATTATCTTACAAATAAAATGAACTCAAATAAATTTGTTACCAAAATTGTTCCAAATTTCAATTTAATTAGTTTTACATTTATTCAATATTTTCACTGTTCAGTGTTCACCTTTTCTTTGATTTTTTTTTTTTTGGTGTACTTGTCTTGTCCTAATATAAAACATCGATATTTTTCTTAACAATTTTTATTATCAACACAAATTTTTGTTGTTATTGGAAAAACTGGGCTCAGGTATACAAAAATGAATCAATATTGTGTATAATATTGAAATTCGTGACATACTATTAAAAAAAATGAGTTTAATTTTTTCGGTATATCTTTCGTTGACTGTTTATTCAAATACAATTCATTATTTCTGTCACATTATTCAAAGATATAATAATTTTTTTTATATTTAAAATTTAGTTTTTTTTTCTGCTCTGCAAAATGTGAAGATTTATTTTCATAAACAATTTAAGTGATATATATTTTTGTTATTGTGATTTTACTGATATCGCACATAACATATAAAAATATCATATCCAACCGCACTGGAGATCGGAAAACAGATTTTTGCGACTTTGTACATACAAAATCTGCATATAGTCTTTTGTTTTAGGTATAGAGTATAATTTTTTGTCCCCCCCATTGAGTTAAACATTTTGTTTTTACGTTTTTAGGGATGCCCATTTTTCGACTTTAGGCCTTTAAGTGCGTATGGCCCAGACTTCCTACTGAGAAACTTTTTTTTTCAACCAAATAAACTTAAAATTTCAATTATGTCACACTGTGAATAAACATTTATACTGCTTCACCAAAGTATATAAATATGTAAAATATTATTCTGGTTGAACAATAACATAATTTTTTTTTTCTTTTGAGGTCACTGTATAACCACCACTAGTTTTTTTTTTAAACTATTGCACTTGGCTTTTCAACAAGAAAAAAGTGTGTTTTTTCTGTTTTTAACATAATCTGAGAACATGAAAATATTTTGTTAGTACAAGAAAATGTATGACCGCCGCGACATAGAAAAGGTTATCAGGACATTGAAATCCTTTTATGTAAAATATAAATTTTGTTTGTACTTTGTACAGAATTGATTTCTGTATATACAGAATTGATTTGTTGGTAAACGAGTTATTCTAGAATAATCGATTATTTTAAAGAATTATTATGAATTTAAAGTAAATATTAAAAAAGAAATTACAGATTGATTTATTTACATTGAATCAATTACATACAAGAAGTTGAATTAAAGGGGGTTGGTAAATTATTAATGACACAGATTCCAGCCAGAATCAAGTAATAATTAGCAGTAAGTATAGTGTACCTTATATTGAATATATGTGTTAACAACATAAATTAATGACAATTGTTATATCAAATATGATTAACCCAAATTCCTAACTCTGAAATTCCTACAACCTCAGAAATATTTTCAATACAAATTAATTGTAAAAGCAAAATTTAAAAAAAAAAAAAAATTCTATACTTAAAATTAAAATATAAATCAGGTAATTAATTTAAAAACTCATCATTAAAAAAGTAAAAGAATTTTTCGACATTTTTAAACGGATTACAAAAATATAAATTTCAAATAAATTTTCTATGCCTGTCAACATTTTCTAAATTCCATTTCAACTACAATAAAAAAAAAGCAACAAATAAAATCTAAAACATAAGCCTTCAAATTTTCTTATCAATTTCATTCATAACTAAACACGAAAAAAACAAGAGTGTGTCCTTTAAAAGGATATAATATCCTTAAGTGGCGCCTTCTTAACAATCATTAGATCTATGACTCCTTGCTGTGATGATGTCCGTATCATGTTAATAATTGTCCTGTTTAAATTATTTTGACATTTTCTTTTTTTTTTCTGGTTGCTTGTTTGAAAAATACAAAAAAATTTCTGTAAATCACATAAGAAACATTAAGAACCATACAGACAAGATAAGAAAAGGATGTAAATTCTGTTGCATTAAATAAAATTTAATATTATTAATTTTTGTACCTTTTAAAATTTTCTTATGCTTGTTACAAAAATTTCAATCTCTCAATGAAAGATAAACAAACAAACAAAAATTGGTATAGATAGAGTTTTGACGAGTTTTTTTTTAAACCAAATGGATTAAAAAACATGACATTTAGATTTTATATAACTTTGAAAGATGGTAAATTTATAGTTTGTTACTGATCCAAAAATATTATAATGCCAGACAAAATAAGAAAAATTGATTTAAAAAACTGATATTTTTGATGACATATTATAGGGACAAATATTCTTTTTACAAAAAAAAAATTAATAATATTAATTACCATGATTCTATTTCGACATAAAGATATTTAATTGATGAACAGAAAAAAATAATTTTTTTTTTATCAAGATTTCAATCTAATTTTTTAAGCCCTTTACAAAGATTTATTGACAAAAGTTTAAATATCAACTAAAAAAAAAAGGGATTGAAAAAATATAAATATTTCCATTAATAAATTCGATGAAACATAAAATAAACCGCAAATCCAATTAATAAGTATTTTGCGACTCTATCGCTCTTCAATATTTATATGTATACAAAAGTCCAGGAAAATTGAAGACATATCATTTTTAAATTAAGTATTAAATAAAACGATTTGGTTTTTCAGGTGTGATGATTTTTCAAAATCAGAATACTTTATTTATGTATATTTGTAGAAATCGTTAGTTTATAAATTGACAAACAATCACGATTTTATTTTAATCATTTTTTTTTTTATAAATTTTGTTACCAAAAACTTTTCGGATCAGACGAAAAAATTTATAACAAAAAAAAACGAATCTTATTTGACGCCAAAATTTATTCCTTACAAGGATAGGTCATAAATTTTTTTTCAATGAATTTTGTGATTTTTTTTTTTTTTAATTTCCTTAATTTAACAGCCATTTTTTTTTTAAAGAACTTAAATCTTTTTCCCCCACATAAACAAAAAAAAAAAAAAGCAAACAAGACTATATCACTTTACCAGATCCATGAATCTGATGATGATAGTGTGGCTGTTTATTATAAGATATTTTTGTGTCTTATCTGGTAACTAATACAATAAAAAATTTAAGCCAGTGCCATTTACCTTTAAGTATTATTTTATAGATTTAGGTCAAGATAATGTGGATCGACTTAATGGCTAAATCTTGTTTCAAAAATTAACGAATTAAGAAAAAAATACGAGACATCAATTAGAATTTTTGTATATTTTCGTGTTGTTTGCTGGGGAAATTAAAAATATTTATTAAAATAATAAATTTTTACTTGAATTTAAAGGGTTTTAAAAGAGTAAATATAAAATTTTAGCGTTTACTCAAATGATCTAAGAAATTGAAGTACATATATATTAATCAAAGACAAAAATGGTCCGTAAGTAAAATATAGAAAAGAAAGGAAATCAGAAAGGTTTTAGGAATACCAAAACTGAATAAATTAATTAGTAATAAAATAATTATAGTAAATTTTGAAAGAAAATATGTAACTTCATCTTGTGTTTAAATTTATCTTATATTTTAAATATTTTTTTACATATGTTTCGACAAACATCAAATAAATTAGTCACTCATTTAAAAATTTACACCTAAAAATAAAGGAACATAATCAAAAATGCATTTGTTATGATAATAACATAAGTTTAAATGTTTTTACTTACAACATTTAACAAGTTGTGAATTGACTGTTACATTGTTTCCGAATATATTCACAAAGAGACTTTTGTTGACATTTCCAATTAAATGATCCAAATCCGAAGACATTAATCAAGTCACAACAAAAAAAAAAGCGTCATTTCACAAACCTCTTTTCATAAAACAAAATGTAAAACTGCGCCTGTCATTCTTTGTAAAACAAATAAACAAGCATTTTATTTGTTTTTTGTTCACTAAGTGGTCATAATTTCTGAAATTAATTTATTTAACCAACATCAAAAATTTCGTGATGTCCTGGATGCTCTGTTTACACGGAAATGACTAATAAATTAATGACAAATTATATAAATGGTCAAAAACTACTGGTCAATAATATAAAAATACAATTCTATAATTTTACCAAAATATTTGACCGATTTCACAAGAAAAGTTATGTTCAATTTTTTTTTATAGACTTCTTTATTTATTTATCCCAACACCATCTGGAACGCTTCTGGAGTTTCTAAGTCAATTGCATTATATCCCCTCCAGCACAGGAATCAATGAATTTTCAATGTATATACATACTACCTTGTGCATTAATATTTCAGAAATTGTTTCAAAATTCTCAGGGGTCCATTGACCACGCGATTATCATGAATTTTTATGCATCAAAAATTCACAAGATCCCCTACTGTGAGGTCATTTTTCTTTTACAATTATTTAAATTTATAGTTTCAAAAGAAATTTTATTTTTTTTTTCCTTATTTCGACATATTTTAAGTAATTTTATTATACAAAAATTTAAATTTATATACATCCTTAAAAAAAGCAAAAGTTTTGCTTTGTATACTATAAAAATATGATTAAAATTTTAGTAAAAATTATTGTGCAGTTTATAATGTTCCAATTTTGCCACCTGTTTTTTAGAATTTGTAATAAATTTATTTATCAATTTTAAAATTAATATTTACAATTTGAATCTTTTGCGTAAATTTCTTCACTTTATTCTACATTAATAACAAATATAGAAATTTTGAACGACAAAATTTATATTTTGTATAAATACTATAAATTATTGTAGAGAATATTGACAAAATTTGAAGATATTAATTACTGTCCATTTTTCGATTTCATTTTATGTATCTTGATTCACCAAATTAATCTTTTTCGCATCATTAAAAACAAAATTTGACCGATGATATTATTAATTTTATAGAAGCCAAACCATAATGTAATGGCCTTAGAATTAAATAATATAAAATCAATGGTGGTAAGTATATACATACTTTATTTTATTTTAACTTTAAAACAATGTAACAAAAATATGTAGTATAAATTTTTATAAATTTACAATTTTCTTATCTCTCTACACAATCTTCTGTTTCCTTTGGAAAATATAAATTTAGTTAATTTTTTTATAAAAACAAATTTTGTATTTTCATTTATCTATATTTTTCTACTTTTCTTAACACCATCTAACGTAGACCTATGAAAGTTTGGTTACATTTTAGAAAGTTAGGGGAATCGGAGACAAGAACCATTTTTCTATATTATTAATACAGTTGTAGACATTGGGAACCGAAACATTTCCCTAACTAAAATAATTTCCCTAATAGCAATTTCCCTAAAATAGTTTCCCTAAAATTAATTCCCCTACCTAACTAATTTTGTATTGAGGTTTCGTTTCCTGTATTTATTTAATAAATGAATTTAGTTTAATTTAATTTAAACAAATCAAAATTTGCAATTCGTCAATATAGTAAGAGAATTGATGGTTAGAATAGAAGGATCGTAATAGAGTTTTGAGTGTTAGAATAGAAGGATCGTAATAGTGTTTTGATTCTAATTGATATATCATGTCTTCTAAAAGTTATAGTGATTTCCAAACATTATTAACTTAAATTTTTAAAAACTAATCATTACAGAAATATATGCGGAAATATAATGGTTTAATTCAATTCATTATTCGAGTAACTCATTTCAGACTTTAGTAATTAATAATAAAACAATATGTAAATAAAATGTAATGAAAAATTGTACTAACCTTTGATTTGTTATGTTAGGAAACTTAGTTGCTGATGCTAATTAGAAATTCAGAATGATCACTAAACACAACATTGATTTAATATTATAAAAACATTTAGTGACACAATCACTGTAGTTAAATAAGAAGAAAAAATAATTTCAATAACAACTTTTTATCATGACATCGAAAAAAAATCATTTGGTCTACTAAAAATGCAACTAATTTAAATCACTTTTTTTATATATAAAATTTTCTTTTACCGAAAAATATCCATGAATTTCATAAAACAAATTAATTAATTATTCATTAACTTCATTAATTTAAATTTATTTATTATCCGTAATTTAATTAATTTATAAAAAAAAACGGACGACACAAGTATCTATACGAATTTTTTCTAACGAACTGTCAAATTACTTTATTATTTTTCTTAGTTATTTTTGACAAGACTTTTTTTTTTGGTTATTTTTGGCGCGAAAACTTTCAATACAATGACAATTTAAATGACAATTTGAGATAATTAATACGTGAATTGAGAGTTCTTAGAAAGTGAAAGATATAAAAATAATTTTCCAATCAAATTAATTAAAATCGTGGATATTTTTGCGGTTTAAATAGATTTAAATAGAAATGAGTAAATAAATATCTCATATAAATGTGTAGCTACAAAATATATTAAATTTTATATGTGTTTTGAATGCTCGGAATTGATAAATAATGAACAATATTGATAAATAATCAGATGTACATGTAATTAACTCACAAAACGTCATAGGTAAGTGCAATTTTTCATTAATTTTTATTAAAATATTTAACTAATTTATTAACAATATCAATTTTATATTATTTTTATTGAAATTTAAAAATTTTCTTTACATTATTTTCCCAATATTTACCTATTTTCTACACATTAAAATTAAAACCAAATGCAGAATTTTAATAGGTTACAAAGTTAATAAGCAAATAGAAATCAAGTTTTAAAAATTAAAATTCATTTATATACCTTCATTTCCTATATATATAAATAATTGAAAAAAAAACAACATACTTTTACAATATTACAAAGGTAGGCAAAAAAAAATTATCATTTTCCACCGAAACATTTCCATTACCGACTTTTTGTTTTTCCATTGATCTGCGCAAAATATTTTCACCTTTTTTGTAAATTCAATTTAGGATTAGACCAAGAAATGCACATACAGTTTGTTTCGTGAGACCCCAAGCCGTGAATCTAAAATTTATAGATTGAACAATTGCGATTCATGGGCGTCAAATAGTTTAACACCAGTTTTTTTTTTTCATTTTTCGTGGTCTTACAGAGTCGTTGGGGTACAAAAAAAAATTGCACCTTAAAACCTAAGAAGAAAATACAAAGTAAATATAATGTACTCTTGCAAGAACTTTGACAGCGCCTTAAAATGATTTCGATTTCTCAGTTTGAAAATATTTAATAATTTTCGCTGGTTTGTGAAGTCAATTTTTTTCGTTTCTGCTTCAAAATTTATATAAACACCATAAGGATAAGAGATCACATCACAGTTTTCAGTTACATATAATAATGTATATTAAGGTGACCTTCACAATTTTCTTGATCGCACTGTGCGCGCACCAGATTGCGTGTGCATTTTCAAATATCAAATAGTATTATTACGAGTACGAGTATATTATCTTGAAAATTGAGTTATCCAAAAAGCCATTGGGGTTCATTTATGTTTTGACATTTATTAATATGAAACTGACATTTATGTTAAAACAACAACAATAATAATATAAAATTATTATCATTTAATTTTGTTGCGTGTTTTTAAAGATTTTTAATTTTCATTCATTTTATTGATTTATTGAATTGAAAAGTAGAAAATGTGATTTGAAAATTATAAATATATAAATTATGGAAATTAAAATGTAACCAGTTTGATATTTTTATGACCTATAGTTTTGAGGTACAATGTTATAATAACAATCTATGAGGAAAATATAAATTAATTAAAATATTGAATTATTGAATCCAATTCAGTGATAATTTTTTAAGATTTTCTGTAATAATTTTGATTACAGAAATTCAAATGTAAACCAAATATTGATTTGGTAAATTTAATTTATACCCCATTAGAACATTAATAATCGACTTATAATACTTAAATAATATTTTAAATGTTACTTAAACTATAATTCCTACATTTATAAGATAAATTTTACATTTTATTACATAATTTTCTTTAAATTTACTGAAATAATATCGCATTAGTCCAATATTAATAAAAACATGAGGTTTCCCTTAAAAACCACTATCGTATAGTAATATTTCAGTTACCCTTCATTAAATTCAACTATATTTCGGACAAAGTGGAAAATATATAAATAGTAATTTTCGCTCCCTCTTTGTAAAAAAAATTTAATTCAACAAAAATTGATAAAAGTCAAAATGTTTTATTAAAACCGGATAAGTGAATTTTATTCTTATAGACCACACTCAACCCTAAACTGGACCTTTTCAACATTAAAAAAATTTCTTTTAACAAAAAATTTCAATTTTTTCTTACCCTTCTTGTAAATTTCAATGAAAATGGGGTAAGTGATATAATATACTAACTTTTTGTTGGCATAATCTTATAATGCATATGACGTAATCATATGAAAAATTATTTATTAGTTCTTATTGCAATAATTGTCAGATCCAGTGCAATAATCTCATAAATCAACATTCTAATCATATATATACTTTATTTATATTAATGCACTTATCTACTATACGACTTACAATTGTTTATATCTGTACGTGTGCATCTTTAGGGGGGTGTTAGATATTCATTATTAACAATCAAAATTCTACCTTGGATATGACACTATCATTTGTAAAGAAAAATTTATAAGACGTTGATTTATTGCACAAAATTTTTATTTGAATAATTATGCAATATTTTTTATGATATTAATATTTTGATGACGTTTTTCTGTTATGCCGCCCCCTAAATTCAGAAAATTTATAAACCGACTAGAAAAATATTAATTTTTTATCTTTTTTTGATAAATTTAGTTGAAAACAAAAAAACAAATTTGTATTAATTTTACAATTCCCAAGGATAATTTTGGTATACAATTTGCTTGAGTTTGCTAGTCTGAATAATTTTATATTTCATTTTTATCGAATATGTAAATTTACAAATTAGCAATTTTTCATTTTTATAATAATGTAATTTTTTTAAGGAATTTTTAAGGAAAGGATTTAAAGGGAAAAAAATATTGATTTTAAATGGAAGCATAAGAATATGGGTATTTCCTTTCGTGATCAATTTTTTTCTAGAGTATAAGAAAAAAATCGTTTTTAAATTATTTTTATTGTTTTTGATTCAATATTGTATAGTATTAATAGGATACCATCTGCGAAGACTATTTATTAAAATTTATTTCAGTTTAGTAGCAGAAAAAAATTCTAGAGTACTATGGCCATAAATTGTGTTCTTTTGGAATGGTTGTCCCACAATTACAAGTTATTAAAGGAAAAACTAATGAAATTCCATTAATTTTCATTAAATTTTGATTCAGAAAATATAAATTATTAAAAATATTTATGTAAAATTATAAATTCATAAACGTATTGTCTTCATGTAATAAACAAAATGGTATGTCACCATATTTTTTTGGAAAATTCTACTGTAATCTTCAACTATACAATTATCGTAACAATAAAGTTATAATATTTAATTTCAATTTTCATTCTTTTCATCGATTTCAATATTATTTAAATTGTCGATTATAGTGCATTATATGAAATTAATATTTATGCTAAATCGTGAGAAAAAACAATAAGTGGATGACAGGTGGCGCCTTGTCCTTTTCTCCATTTATTATTACTATTAATATAAAATAAAAAAAAAAAAATTATATCAATTTTTTGTTTTGTCTTTTGTGGTTTTTTAAAGTCAAATTTAAATTTTATTTTATTATTTCGAATTGTATTATACCACAAAAAATGTTTTTTTATTGATGCTGCCACATTAAATTCAAGGAAGAAATTCTTCCCACAAGAAATTTTCCTTTTATATAAATGCAAAATCATTTTTTTTTTCGGTTTTTATAGGAAGCTAAAATAATTCTTTTTAAAAATGTCTTATGAGTTTATTTAATTTACCCAAAAAAAAAAAAACAGCAACTAAAAAGAGTCAAGAAATCTGAAAACGAATTGTTTAAAAAAAATAAATAAATAAAAGAAACCACGACCGCACGCTTACTTTGCGGGACGTCTCACGACCTCCCGCAGTTTTTCCAAGTTTTTATTTTGTTTCTTAATGTTTGTGCTCTTCAGATATTATTATATTATAAAGTATATACATAATTTAAAAAAAAAATGTTTTAATGTTTTTGAATTGTTTAAATTGGCGAAAGGAGTAAAACTAGACATCAGACTTTGACTTGATTTTGAATAAAATCGTGGCGACTGCCTTACATAAAGAAGGAGAAATCAGCTTTGTATATAATTTTGTTTGTTACATTTAATTAGACTATAGATTGAATTTAGCTGATTAAAAGTTGATTAAAATTTGCTATAATTATTATATTAAATCATAAAATTTATATTAAATTTTGCAAAATTACAATTTTACTTTTGATTCTGCTTCAATCAGAAATTTACAAGAAGCTAAAAATATTATAATTTGTAGTCAAATTGAATGGTATATTTAAATATTGTTAATCACAAATGTAATTGGATTAATTTATTATGCAAATTTCTTAATAAAATCTAAATTTTCTAATCTTTTATGATGTGGGGATTACCTCTAATCTAAGACAATAGATAAAGTTGAAATGCTTACTTTATCTATTGTCTTACTTTATCTATTTCATAATTTCTTTATAATTGTAGTGAATGTTTTACTAATAAAATTGTATATTTTGTTATTCTAATTTATATGAGTATTTTAGTACTTTGATTACACCATAACAAATTCTAAAATTCTGGTTTTTTAAATATCTAATTTTATTATTATTCTAAGAAAATTCAACATTCTTTAAATTTTGGAGAGATTTCTGTTGGGAAATGTTAGCTGAAATTAATTTAAATTAAATATTTTTCAGATTGGTGAAACATTTTCTAATAAATAGCAATTATTAAGTGGATTGTGTAGGACTACATGTTGACTATCATTATAAAAATACATTTTAGCAATTAATATTTTATCTCTTGGTGTTAAATAAACAGTATTTTCCGTCTGTTAAGAAATTCGAAATATTAATTGTAAAATAATAAGGAAATCAATGGAAAATATTCAATATTTAATAATCAATTGAAGAGAAAGTTATGAACATTATTAAAATTAGCGCATTTAAACTTAAAGCTCACTTAAATTTTACCTTTCTGGTAATTTCTCTTTGGCAAATTTTTTTAGGATTTTTGGAAATTATTTGAATTTTTATTTTTAAGAAACCTTAAAAAATTTAATTGTTTCCTTTGAAGATTATTGAATCACTTTAGTGCTCAGAACATTATTATCGATATTGTAAGTTAGAAATTTTGCAAAATCTTATAATCAAAATAATTCTGAAAATTAAATATAAAATTAAATAAATTCATAATTTTTTTAAATTATTTTCATTTCTCATATTATTATTTTTTTTTTATCATCAAGGTATAATTTAATTCTAGTTTTACTAATATAATAATAATAATTAATAATAATAATAATTTTTCAATTAGTAATTTGATTTACATTTTTTTTTTCACTTCAATTTTCCATTTATATAATTAATTTTTTTTTGTTTAAATATATTTTAATTTGATTTTTTAAGATTTACAATTTTTCATTTCATTTTAATATTTATTTAATTTTTTTTTAGTATATTTTTAATTAAATTCTTAATTAATAAAAAGTTTTATTTCTTCTGTGTTCTTTTTTTATGATTTAATTTATAATTAATAATTTATAGATGAAAAATTAATTTTTAATAATATATATTTTTTTTTTTTTGTAATATTTATTTAAGTTTATTTCTCTGGACAAAAAAAAGCGAAATATTTTCGTTTTACTATTAGTGATTTAATAAGAAAAATGAGACAAAGAAAATTTGAGAAAATTACATTTATATATATTTGAAAGAAAATATCCTTAATTTTCATATGAAGCACAAAAATATTTGCTAAAGTATTTGATTTTTTTATTGCAAATTAAATATAAAAAAAAATTGCATGGATTAATTAATTAAATTGCATACAAAGTCAATGTTCTTTTTAAATATTTACAATTTTAACAATATAAATTTTCCACAATTTTCATTTTGGGAAATTTCTTAATTTTTTTTTTAAATATTATAAATTCTTAAAAATTAAATTATATTTTTTTTTTAACTTTTTTTGTTTGTTTTGTTTTTTTAAATTTATCACAGATTACAAATGCTTTTATACATAAGATATTTTTTTTTAAATTTGTTTTAATGATTTTTTTAATTTTTATTTTTAGTTTTTTAGTAATTCTTTTTTTTTTTGTGTCTTAAATTTTAATTGATTTAGTTAATTTTATACAGAAAAATTTATAACGATTAATTTGAATAAAAAGAAATTAATTGAATGAAATAAAATTGTTTAGCAGAAAATCTGAAAAAAAAATCACTTAATTGGACTCAATCATTCAATATTTTAAATTTAAATAATTTATATTTTCCTCATAGATTGTTATTATAACATTGTACCTCAAAACTATAGGTCATAAAAATATCAAACTGGTTACATTTTAATTTCCATAATTTATATATTTATAATTTTCAAATCACATTTTCTACTTTTCAATTCAATAAATCAATAAAATGAATGAAAATTAAAAAATCTTTTAAAACACGCAACAAAATTAAATGATAATAATTTTATATTATTATTGTTGTTGTTTTAACATAAATGTCAGTTTCATATTAATAAATGTCAAAACATAAATGAACCCCAATGGCTTTTTGGATAACTCAATTTTCAAGATAATATACTCGTACTCGTAATAATACTATTTGATATTTGAAAATGCACACGCAATCTGGTGCGCGCACAGTGCGATCAAGAAAATTGTGAAGGTCACCTTAATATCAGATTCAGTTTTTTTTTCGTAAATGGTAATATACATTATTATATGTAACTGAAAACTGTGAAGTGATTTCTTATCCTTATGGTGTTTATAAATTATTTTTCGAATACTTAGTTGACTCTGTCTGCATTCAACATTTTGTAGAAAATTTATAGAAATTCATTAGAAATTAATTAAATTAATTTTTGATCAGAAAATTTTAATTCAAAAGTTTTGCATGGGAAAAATACATGAATGCTAGTATTTTTGTTTAGTGTTAAACCAGTTAATTTAATAACAAAGTTTGACCTTTTTTTCAAATTATATTAATTAGATTCAACAGAATCTTACATAATTAAAACATAATTTATTATGAAAATATTAGTGATAAAAATATAAATAGTCAATTTGACAGACAAATATGATAATTTTTTCGAGATTTTTTACTATTTTGTGATAATTATTTTCGAATTATCGTCTATAGCTGTGAAATTTTTCTAAAAATTAACTTTATTCTGATGTTATGATTGAAAAATTGATTTTTAAATCCAAAATATTATGCTAATCGTTTAATAATTTAAATTAATTTGAATTTTATTAAATTCCAATCAAAAATTTCTTTCTTATTTTTTTTATTAATATACAAATACAATTAATTATTAAAATTATTTATAATTTTCATTATTATTATTATTATATTAATTATTTAATATTATTAATTATATATATTTATTTATTTATATTGCAACATAATTACACATTAGGACTATTTTATATATTTTTCATATACAATTACATAAAATATTTAATTTAATTAATTTTCTTTTCTTTTCTTTTTTTTTTTAATAATTATAATAAAACAAATATTTTCTTTAATAGGAAATTTAATAAATTTAAAATATAAAATAAGTATAATTAAAATATAATAGTAAATTTTATTTTTCACTCAAATATGCCAAGTTTGCACATTGCCCAATTTTTTGTTGTTGACAAAATATTTTCACAAAAATTATTTAATTAAAATTTTTTTTTTATATATTTATACAATTTTTCATTTATTTATTTTTTTTAATATTTATTCTTATTTGGTATACTTTTATAATTATTAGAAATTTATTTAGAAATTAAAAAATATTTCAAGCTCATTAATTATTTTTTAGATTTTGATAACTAAAATTTAAATTTATTTTCCAAGTTGTTATTTTTTTGTTGAATTGTACAAAAAATTCAAAAAATTTTTAAAATATTTTTTTTTTTAAATAAATTTTATTTTATTTTGATTTGCAAAACAAAAAAAAACAAATGATTTTTCTTATTCTCGTTTTTAATATATTTACAAAATAATTTTTCATTATGTTTTAATGTAAAATAACGAATTATATTTCTATAATTAATCATTTTCGTATACAATTTATTTATATATATTTATTTATGTCCAATTGATGTGTGAAGATATACCAAAGGAGTAAGACATTAATTTCCGTACACTAATAATAATAAGATGAATGTGAGATTTGATAATTATTACCTGAAAATATAAAAAAAAAAATTTATTAATATTTAGTTTTATGAAAATTTAATTTACAAAAAAAGAAAATAAGAAAAAAACCCAAAAGAAGATAAAAATAAGAAATCATTTTTTCTTACCCAATTAAACAAGAAACTTTGTTTCAATTGGATGCAACAAAATCATCACGAACCATAAAATTTATTAATGCAAAAATTAACAATTTTTTTTTTAAATTTATTTTAATAACCTTATCCAATCACACCTGACTATATAAAAATAGCACAGAAATAATCCACTAAACCATCTGTACAGGTCATAAAATCATCGATCTTTAAGGCCGCACCTTTTCTTGCCTGTTTGGAACAACCTTTTCCTTCATTTCTTTTTCTATCCGCGAAGAAAATATAAAAATTATATTTCTATACTCTTAAAATCACCTTCATTCCCACTCCCTTCCAATACTAAAGTGAATTTCCGTGCACAGGTTTTATGTAAATTTTTTAACAGAAAAAAAAACGAAAGAAACCTGTCCTAACTCTTTTGCTTTTTTGCCACTAGTTCTGCAAGTATTTCTGAAACATTTTTGCATATCTAATGAAACTTCGTCAGAGTCCAATAAAAAAAAATTGTGATTTATAAAGTATCTTTCGATAGTTTTATAAAACAGAGATCAACGTCTATCGAGCAACGAGTTTTTTGTTCTATACGATCTCATTCAGAAAAAAAATTGACACACACACTCTATGTCTGTGCTTCATTCAAAATTTATTCTTATCATATATTTCGTTCAGGTTCATTTTGTTTGTTTTTGTTTTTCCTGCAATTTTTGTAAACCTGGATTTCAGGTTTCAGTAATTCTGGTAGATTTAAGAATGAATATTGAAAATATTATGTTGGTCGATGAAAGATTTTATGATGATTTTTCAATTTATCCATCAATGTCGTCGCAAAAATGCATTATACAAAAAAAAAGAGGAGAAAATTATACAAAAAAGTAAAAAATGAAATATTTCTTTATCAGAAATTTTTGATAAAACATGCACTGAGTAAACACCATAAATTTTCTAGATAAGATGAGGAGAAAATGATGAAATTGGATAATGAATTTTTAGATTTAAAACACCTGCTATTATTATTTTCAATTATTTTTCAACAAATTAGAATATTTCAAAATAATTTTTCTGCATTTATATATATATAGTAAAAACGAAAAGCCGCCCACAAATTCTAAATTGCAATTTATCAGACAATTTTTATAGTCAAGGGGAAAATTGATTAAAAAATAATAATAAGGGTAATTTTAATTTAACGGTTGGTACTAACCAAAACATGGTGCAGACTTTAAATAGTGAAAATGAGATATGGAAAATTAAGTGTTGATATATCATGAAGAAGGTCGAAATTTTAATAATATTAAAAGTAATGACAGTACCCTTGTGACAAAAACTTGTAAGGGGTCAAAATCTGTCGCAATTGGAATATTAAAGATAAATTATTTATGCGAAAATCAAATAAATCTTCTCTTAAAAACTTCAAATCATTTTAAGTTTTTTACATTTTATGCAGCTTGAAGAGCATCTAAATATATTAAGGACTTAAACTATCAAGTCCATATATTTAAATATTATAAGTTTCTTAACAATACCGGCAATACATCTCAAAATTTAGCCAAGTTTACTGTGGTACCGATTTAGTATTGCAAAAAAATATAAATAATCGTAAATTTCATATCCAAACCTAATCTAAATAAAATAAAGTTATCCAATAATCAAACAGTTAATCATACATCGAAAAGTAATAAATTTTAAAATTTAATATCCTCTATAAACTGTCAATATTATAGCTAAACTTTACTAAATTTTCCCTCTTCCAAAAAAAAACCCACAAATCTGAAAACAAAAAAAAAATGTAATTTAAATCAATTTCCATTTTTAACTTTTTCTATCAATTTTTTCCCTTTTATTTTTGAATAAAGTAAAAACCGCTCATATTAAATAAATGTAAAAAAATGTGAATGAAAAATTCCATTATTCATTTTTGTTTTTAATGTTTTATGCGTAGGTGTTTTTTATTTATAATTTATTCAATTTATATGAAATGAAGAAAAAAACCCTTGCTTCAAAAAAGGCGCAGTTCTGTCTCGTCCGACAAATCTTACTATATGTATAAAAAAAACACAACACTACGAACCATTTACATATAAATTTTTCTAAAATGAAAAAAAAAAAAAAGTTTTTTAAGTTTAAATCTGATTGATCGTCCTCCATTTCTTTCACAACAAGTTTCTTTTTATTTTTCGTTATCGGTTTTCTTTAAAAAAAGAAACCAATTTCTGTTTGCAGATGTTAAAAAACGAAGCTCTATGGACATTTTTATTTTACCAAACCAGAAAATAAACAGAATTTTTTTAACATTTGCGGAAGATTCTTTCTTTATATACATATACCAAAGAGAAAAGATGTCCCTTGAGATAACAATATCCGGTCAAAATCGAATAGTTATATTTATTCAAACTTAAAAGTTAAATGATGAGCCATACACAAAAATGAACAATTTAAAGAAAAGACTGAAATCGAAAAAATATGTTAATAACAATTTATTTATTTTTTTTCGTTTTGGAAAATCAAACATATAGAAATTCTTTAGTGTTAATTAATTCAATTTTTGTAGAATGAAGAATTTCAATTTTGTGATTTAAGTTTTTTTTAAAACAATCTAAAAATCAGAAAAATTTTTTTTTTTTTAAATGAATGAATGAATTCTTTAAAAGTAAAATTAAACGTAAAACTTGAATCACATTTTGAAAATAAACAAAATATTTTAATTATATGCATCATATATGTAGTTAATTGGGTATGGGTTAAGTTAAACCAGTAAAATTTGAAATACCTTAACCAAAAATCTAAGCGTAGACCTCCACTTTCAAAATTCTTTACTATATAAAAAGTCGAAAAATCTAATATTTTTATTATTTTTTCATAAACAAATCCATTAAACTACATTTTAACTCTATTTTTCGTCCTGATTTTTGCTAAGAAATAACCGTACCGTGACTATACTTCAAAAAATAAATCAATTCTTCTCAGGTTGTGTATAAATTCGTCAATGAGCAAAGCACTTTTCTTCTTTATTAAATAATACTTTCTTATTCCAATATAAACAAATTTTACATTTGTTTTGATCCTTTTTACGCACACCGATATCTGATTAATGTTTTTTTTAAGGAAAATTCTCTTCAAAAAAATTAACGAAAAATAATGAAATGAAAAATTGCAACCCCTTTTTTTTTGGTTAATATATAAACGTAAAGTATCACTAAAATCATTAACTGTGCTATTCCAGTTAGAAAATTGTAAAGGATGATATATAAGAGAAAAAAAGGACCCCCCATTAACAATGTGGTAATATATTAAAACCATGGGTAATAAAATCATTATAACTATATACAAAAAAGAGGGGTTGTAACTTGTCATTATTATATATACACGACTATATATATAAATTTCCGTAATGTAATTCAAAAAAAAAGTTGGCAGCAATAAACGGCGGTGATTTTTTTTTTTTCCAAAAAGTTAATATAATCTTTAATGGATTCTGATTGAGATTTAATTATTTTCATTCAATTTTCTAGATGACTTCGTTAGCCTAACAAAAACTTTAAAAAGACTCTCTATAAATACTTAACGTATTTCAATCTATGTTTTTGTTAAGGGTGGAAAGTTCAATTTTCTTCATTTTACTACCCCCTCGGAAAATAGACTATATAATAAATTTTCAAAGAGGGAAAAAAAGTTAATGAACTACGTAATTTTGTTTGTAGGATGGATAGAAGTATTTTTTTTTGGGAAGTATATATATATATGTACAATGAGAATCTGTTTTGTGTTGAGGATTGTGTGAAAGGCGGTGGGTAGTATAGGGCTGGAATAAAAACAAGAATTCGATTGCAAAAAAAAACAAAAATGTTATATTACTGAACAAGGGAAATAAATTAAATAGGCATTAAGTGAAATTTAGATTTCTAATGATTTCAATTTAGCTATACATTATCTAAAAAGATGAAATTTGTGGTATTGGTGTTTCGAGATGAAGAAGTAGATAAATAAATATAGAGAATAGGTTAAAATGTTAATATGTCGAGTAGGATCTAAATAAATAATTTTCTACAAGAAAAAAATCCTTTCTCTTTATTTTTTTTAAATCGATTTAAATAGACATTTTGATATAATACGACAAGAAAATATATTTATATATATATCTTTAATTAATTTGATTTTTTAATTAAAATGTCAATCAAAATCTTCTTATAGGTTTTTCTTATCTAATTTTCTTTTATATGTGTTTTAACTCACCCATTTTCTGCAAAATACTAACTCACAGAAATACCCAAATACAATTTTTTCTAAATTATATGAATTCCCTTATTTAGATTTTGATAATAAATTTAAACTGGTGACACAAATCCACTTGTAATTTGTTGACTACATAAAAAAAAAATTGAAAATTTATTAAATACATTTTATAATAGAAAATAAAATTTACCTTTTAAAAAATGGTTTAAAAGCTGCAGAATTATCATGATGCTGTGGACTATCAATCATTTGTTGTGTATAATCTTTATTTGGTGAATGATCTTGTAATCTTGTAAAATTACTGACATAACTACCATTACTATTTGGTGATGAATCACTACCATAACCACTACTTAAATTATTATTATTATTTGTAGTATTTGAATTATTATTATTATTGCCAGAATTACTATTACCACCATTACTATTTGTATTATAGCAAGTACCTGTCGTAGGGGTTGTTGAACCTGTTATAAGATTCCCCGCTACGCTCGGTAATTTCATATTCGGCGGTGTCTGTGGTGGTGTATCGGTTTGTACTTCTGGAAACCCCATCGATTGTTGCTGCTGTTGTTGGTTCGTTTGCTGTTGCTGCTGCTGCAATTGCTGCATAGTTGTAGTAGGGGTGATAGGTGTATTTGGATGGGTAACGGTTGGTTGCTGTTGTTGCTGTATTTGTGTCATATTGTTCGTAGGATTGTATATTTGACCCGCTGCAATTGCTGCCGCTGCTGTAGCTGCCCCTAGAAACCCCCCGTATCCCCTGCTGGTGGTATATTGTGAATTTCCGAAATTGTTCATCATATTCATTTGTTGTTGCTGCTGCTGTTGCTGTTGGTGTTGCTGATTCGTTTGGGATTGTTGTTGCGGCTGTTGTTGATGTTGTTGTTGGTTGTGGCCTTGATGATGCTGCTGATTCATACCAGTTGTTACCATATTCATAGCAGCTCCTTGTATATTCATCATGCCGGAAACGTTTCCACCATTCTGATGCGTATTGACTGGATTGTGCTGCTGCTGTTGTTGGTGATTGGTGTGATGATTGGGATGCTGATGTTGCTGCTGATGCTGTTGTTGGGGATGCTGTTGATAGTTTCCCATCCATTGGGAATGCTGTTGCTGGTGGTGGTGTTGTTGTTGCTGATGGTGTAGGTGTTGTTGATTGTGCTGTTGTTGTTGTTGTTGCTGATGATGATGTCCTAGATAGACAGAAGGCGGTGGTGTTTTGCAAGCGGCTGTGTCCGCCAGACTCCATATTTTCGGTTTTGTAGCTGGAATCGGGATACCACAGTCGCCGCTTGTCTGGTTTTTTGGACCATTCATTTCTTCTTTAATACCAGGATAACCAGCTAACATTGCGGCATGATGTTGCTGTGAATGATGATAATGATGTGCTGCATATGCTGGATGTTGATGATGCGGATGATGTAAACCATGATGACCAATCATCATACCATCTGGTTTATGATCATCATCTAAATCATCATCGTCGTCATCTTTATCATGTTCGGATTTTACATGGTGCATTGAATCTAAAACGAAATTTAATTTGATTTTTTTTTATGTATATAATATAAATATAAAAACCCTATCGAAATAATAATTTAAAAGGATATTGTATGTATATAAATTATTTGCTGATTGAGATTATCTATAATTTAAATTTAAAGCAAAAAATATCGATTAAATGTTCCAGACATTTTGAATTAAGACATAATAATGTTTAGTACATTAAAAGATAAGAGCAATAAATATAAATTGAGGATTTTATTTTTAAGGTATTAGAAGTGCATTTATGCATAATGAAATTTGTCGATCCCATTTTCTTTATAGTGTTTATTACAACAATTTCTATACCTATTAAATATGAAGAATTTGTATCAAGAATTTCCGAAAAATTATATTTAAAGGATAGTACGAATTTTCATATAAAAAAGTCCGGACATGATTTAAATAAGTAAAATTATTTGCACTGAGGGATGTGTAAGAGAAATCTAGTATTTTTGGACAATCCCCAAAACAGATATTTTGTAATAATTTAATTTGCATTTAGTTAAATGTGGCAAATGGTAATAATTTAAAATTCTTTAATCTTTCTCTTAAATACGCAACTTTAAAAGATTAGTATTTAAGAATTCATACTAGGAAATATGTAGTATTAGAGTTTAATTATTATGTTTTTACATAATATATATTATAGATGACTAATTGACTAGTTATGGACATAATTTTAATAAAGGATTATATTATTATATTTATTTTGTTCCTCAAAAATTATATTCGATCATTTAGTTAAATATTTTTGTATATTTTTAATAAATCCATATCCAAGGAGTAAAATATTTCACTATAAAGTCTTCTTAAGAATAAAAATTGATAATAAAATCACATTTTCAATTGCCTCCACCAAAAACATTTCAACAAAAATTATATTTTATTACAACATTTAATGATTATTTAACTGATTACAATATTGACAGCATTAAAAAAAAATATTTTCCCATCATCAAATTTGAACAAGGCGATAAAATAAATAAAAAAAAAATTAATGAACCAAAATCCTTTATTATTATTTAACTTAATAACGAAGAAAATTCACGCATTATTATTGTCAATTTTGTGTTTGTTTTCCCATAAAAAAAATTTATTTATAAGAAAAAATGTTAACAAAACAGTAACGAAAAAAAAAAACGTAAAGAAAAATTATACTTAATCCTTAAGGAGTGTAACCGCAAAAAAAATACATAAAAATAAAATATGCTTTATTTGTGAATATAAAAAAAGGAAGTAAAATGCTGTGAAATGATCATAATAATCATAATTTTTTTTTTTATGTGTATCAAGGATAATAATGGAAAAGGGGAATAAAAAAAAACTTTATGTAAAAACAATTTCAAATTTAAAGATCAACAATATTACACCCCCTAATTTTTTTTATAGCTTTTAGGTATATCATCGAGTTTGATTAAATGGAATTCATATTACGTACCAGAGAGTGAGTTGATAAGCGTATTTTAAGCGATAATAAATTTCTGATATATAGCTTTTTTTTAATACATATTCATATATAATATTCTTTTATTTTAGTCCTTGTTTTATGTCTGTTATAAAATCTATTACAATAATTTTCATTTATATTATGGAAATAGACAAAATATATTTCCAGTTAAAATATGGTGAAATCTTTAAGGAAATATATGTGTGACGCATTTTTAGGTAGAAAAAATTATAAAATATCGTCGATTCTTCATTGTAGTTTGATAAATTTCATTAATTTTAGTAAGTTTTGCTGCCATTTTTGCTAAATAAATATTTTGCGTAAAGGTTGTTGCGTGAAATCCGTGAAATCTATTATGGATGATGAGCATCGGGTAATTATTTATGGCATATATTTTTTTTTATTATTTTATATAAGATTTATCACAAATTAAATTTCTGTCTAATAAAAATATCCTTGAAAAATGTAATAATTTTACAAAAATTTCTCAAATATGATGTTCCTAATTTTAAATGCACTCTATTTCCTTTCAATCTTATTTTTTACATCATGACACGCACTCCATTTTATTCATATCCCTCAAAATACAAGAAAAAAAAAATTCAAAATAAAATTTTCCTCCAGCTCCAAATAGCGTAACAAAAATATATACTATAGCAAAGGCAGAAAGACGACATATCATATTATACTTAATATAAAAAGGGAAAGTTAAGTCGATGACACTTAATAAAAAAAAATTGTGACGAAGGAGAATTAAGTAAGAGGATATATCAAAATTTTTCATACCAATCATTTATCCGTACGTATATATATATATATGACAATATAACGTATCAAAATAAAAGCAAGCACAATGAAAATTACTCTCAAGTTAAAAGACATTTTCAATTTTTTCCGTTTCTTTTTTTTTTTTTTGGAGGAAAGAATTTCTAAGTTAAAATAAAGCTCCTTTCTCACTTATTTATAGTCTTCAATCTATAAACCAGGAAGTTAAAAACAGTCCTTGAAAAATTTTATATTATACTTGTTTTTTTTTTCTACTTTGTCGTTCCTGTTACATGGAACATGAAAATTATTTGCGCTTAGGGACAGAACACAAAAAAAAAAAAGTCATCTCTAAGGATATGTAGAATTAAATGTATACACACAAAAAAAAAAATATATATATATAAGAAAAAGAAAAATCTCGTTTTTCTTTTGTATAAAATTAAAGTAACCTAAAATTGTTATAAAAGTCCTGCAAATCCAAAAAAAAAAAAATAGAAGAAAAATGGAAAGGAAAATTAAATCAGAGGGGATTTGTCTACCAGATAAGTTTTTTCTAGTTCGCTGGATAAAACTTTTAAGTTCCTTCTTTTTCCAAGTAACAAGAAATTCAATTTTTTTTATTCTACTTGATTTTTTTTTTTCTTTTCACTTTATAAAAACTTTTAATAGGATTTTCGGTCGATGATATCCTTGAAATAGAAAAAAAAAAAAAACATTATAAAGAAATCTTTATGAAAAAAAAACGTTGGAAAATATATATAAAAAAAAAGTTTTTGGAAATTGACTTTAAGTGCGTGTATATTAGTGTTAAAAGTAATTTTCCTTTATTTATTTTGAAAAATCATAAATATCCAAAAAATTCCTTTTTTTAAATTCTTCTAAATCTCATTTTAAATTCATTGAATGTTTTTTTTTTTATTTTAAAATATTTTTCCATTATAAGGATAAATATTTTATATATATAAGAATCAATCATAAAAATTGAATAAATCCATTTCTCTTAAATTATTCAAAAGTATATATAAAATGATGGAAAATACCTATAAATAATATAATAATGAAAATTAAATAATATATACCTATAAACAACCCCTGTTTTTCATATGAAAATTCAATTCCCATACTCTCTCTAACCTCTTTATCAAGTATTAGTTAAAAGGTTCGCATATCATTGTCATCCTTAAAAAATCTCCAATTTTATATTTTGATCCGATTATAGTAAAATGATAAAACCACTTGTTCCCTTATCAACAAAAAAAAAATTGTTGATTAGTAAAACGTATTTCTAATGTATATAATATCATCATCACACCCCAGCATTATTTCTTCCCAAGTCAAATCTCAATCACTCATATAGTCACCATTAATATATAGAAAAAAAAAATTATGCATCATTTCTGTAATGTCATATACAAAAACAAAAATAAATAAATTATTATATTTATAGCATAAGTACCAAACGCAGTATACGATTTTCAATACCAAACGCAGTATACGATTTTTAAGTACGTTATACAGATTTGTTCTACTAGGTCATATTAATATAGTGAGTATGGAGTAAATAAGACTCAATTTCATCATAATACAAAATATTTTTATTAAAAGAAAATCACTTAACGTTTACGTACGTTTTTTTTTTTTGTTTGAGCACTTAGTCGGTTAGGAATGCCTGTGGCTTTATTTTCTATACAATTTTGTGTTTCCCTTTTTTTTTTTGTATATCTTTGTTTATTATATATAAGAGCGCGCCCCCAAGGATTCTCCCCAGAGGAATATAACTTTCATTTTTCTCAGGCGTTGAAGCGTGCAACCCCTTAAAGGTTTTTTTGTTTTTTTTTTTTAATTTTATTCCTTTTAACTATTCGCATATGTTTATATCACCATCAGATACATTTTCTCAACCCTTAAAGGAAAAATTTTCACCCCCAAAATAATAATAATAAAAATCTTCTATACACTTAGTTTTCGAGAGAGTTAATTCCGAATTCAACAAAACTCTTTTTTTTTTTTGGTGTCATAGAAAAGACGTTAGCGCTGTTTACTTTAAAGTTATTTAGGGTGAGATGGTGAAAGTTTCATCCGGAAAAGATATGAAGGGTGAAAACTATATAAGTAAAATAAATATACAAAAAAAAAAGGATGGGGTAACAAAAAATTATTACACCATTTATATTATACATATATACATAGTCGTTTTTAACAGAAGGGAATGTGCGAATGACATAATGAATTTATCAGTAGCTATAAAAGAATTAAGATATGATACGACCTATTTTGGGTAACCCTTTTTTTATTTTTAGATACAAATATTTTTTTATTTATTAAATATTAGAAAGGTTTATTATTTTTATTATGATATTTTCCTTTCCTCCAGTGCCGAAACGCTGGGCAAATAAATTGTGGTATATAATATAGTGTGAATAATTTTTTGAATGTAAGAAAAAATGATGACTTTTTAGAGTTGAATTGGTAAACAAAGAAGAAATTTATTTATTATTTCTGTTGAAAGAAGAAATTTATTTATTATTTCTGTTCTGTTCTGGATAATTACTCAAGGGAATCTCGTTTTTTTTTTTTTTTTTTGTATTTTGGGATACATTAAATTAAGTTTTCTTCAAACTAATGAAGGTCATTAGATATGATAGAGAGACGACTGATTGAAATTTACTATGGGCTCATGATATATACATGGAATTTTAAGTATACGTGATATAATATGTAGTAATAGTATGGGAATAGGAATCATTTATAATAAATGATACAGAAAGAAATTGTTTGAATTCATAATTTTTAATTATTAAATATTGTATATGAGTATAATTTTAATGTGGTAATTTATGATTAATGAATATGTATATAGTAGCTATTATTAAGGAGAAGAGACCAATTAAAACTGTTAATGACACGTTATATTGTATGGAGTTTTTTTTGTATTATTAGAAAATATAGCATTTGTTAGGGCACGAATTTGTGTGACACTGTCATTGACTATAATTTATTGAAAAAATTTAAATTTATATTGATCTCTGGTGGAATCTTCAATTTCGTATAATGAAGTTTAAAGTTGTTGCAAATAATGAATGTACCGTATGTATCAAAATTATAAAAACTGGTAAAGGATTATATTAAAATTAGATTATAAACAGCAATCAGTATGGTAATAATGTAACTGATTTAACTCAAAATATTTCTCAATTACAATAAATCGAAAACGATTAAAATTATAGTACATATTCAGGCAATCTACTTACTTCTAGCTGCGGCTAACATTTTAACTGGACATCCACAACTCATTCAAAAGCGATCGAAATTAGGACACATCATTATTTAAGTAGTTAATAAAATTTTAGAATTTAGAATTTGAACAGATTTGAAAATAGTAAGAGTAGAATGATAGTAATTAATTAATTTGTTTAATTAATTTTCGCAAGAAGTAATTCTGGGAGGTCTCCTAACCTCATTTATCCTCCCATTATAATATTCTGATATTAAATTTCATTTAAGAACTCCATATATCCTCCATTATACATTAATGTTTTTTCATTATCTCTAGGCATTTCGGATAGAACCAGTAGCAAGAAAAAAATACTTTTATCGTATATTTTAATGCTAAAGAAGGGTTGTTTATATTTATTTTGAGCATAAAAGTCATTGTGTCGTTAGTGTTATTTATACATACATATGTGTATATATAAATATTATATGCAAAATAGAATTGTTTATTATAGTGCGGCTCGGTAAAAGGATTCATTATTATTTTTTGTGGATTGCACTCTAAATGACGATGACGGTATGATGGCCACAGAATTTGTAAACCAAGAATATCAAAAATAATTTTAAAACTATATCTATATATTGCAGAAATATATATAACTATAAAAATTTAAAATGAAAAATTTATTATATAAAAAAGGATATATTTATACGACAAGTGAAAATAAATCAAGAGGGTTGTAAAAAGAAAATTAAATAACAAAAAAAAAAAAAGAACTGCAGCAGAAAAGGGTAAATTATAACATCGCCGAAAAAAGTATACTACATATACACTTTGAGATATTAAGGTATACATAAGTATTATAACAAAACTATATATTCTTTATAGAGAAGGACGAGAATTTAATTGAAAATGAAAGGATGAATAATAGCGGTTCAAACGATAAATTAGGTAAAAAAAGCATCTTTCTTATTTTTCTTCTGTTTTAACTTAAAAATTTATTATATTTTTTAGACTAGAATTTATAGAAATTTTATATATTAAGGATGAGGTCATAGGGCAATATGATATTTTATTTTTATAATTTAATTTATATGAAAAGTTTTGTCCATTATTTTGAAAAGAAGAAAACAATATTTTTATTATAATTTTTGAATGACTTACCTTTATGATCTCGATTTTTATCTGAATCCATCATATCATCTTTATCCTTTTCATCATCTGATACCATTGCATCATCATCATCATCGGTTTTATTTTTTGGTTCCCATGTCATTTTATTTTCTTTTTTCAGTCGCCGTCGGGCATTTGCAAACCATGTTGATACTTGTGTCAATGTCATTTTTGTAATTATTGCTAACATAATTTTTTCACCTTTTGTTGGATATGGATTCTTTTTATGTTCATTTAACCATGCTTTTAATGTTGCTGTTGATTCACGTGTTGCATTTTTACGACGTGCCGCTAAATCATAACCAGCACCATAACTAAAACAAAAAAAAATTATAAAATTATTAATATAAATATAAATAAATTCAATAATGGTTCAATTGAAAATTTTGAATAACAAAAATTGACTAATTTTGATTAAATTTTTGGAGAAGTTTTTAGAGGTTCTGTCAATTTTAACAAATATTAAATTTAAAGAATTTAATTGCCAACTAAATCTTTACAGAAAATAATTAAAAGCTTGTGGCTATTCCGAAGTTAAAACTCAATTTTCGATTGTCTAAATTAATTTATGTTATTTTACTAAATATTGTGAGATAAAATGACATGGGAAATTTTACTTAAATTATCTGCAAAAATTTCAGAAATTTATACTATTATATAATAATTATACTTAAAAATTCAATTCTAACTTAATGTTAATTAATTTACATACAATTTTACTATAATCTTTAAAATAATTTTGAATCTCTACTATATGCAGCATTCAACATATTCAATATACATAAATATAAATAAAATTTATGAAATTTTCCGGTGAAAATTTTCTATTTTATCATTCCACTATTTATATGCTCACTGTAAATATAATGATTCGACTGCAATCAGTTAGTCTCTACGACTATTTACTATGTAGCTGAATATAGTATATGATGGTACACAGTGGTAACAATCAGGCGCCTCTTATTTTATAATATTCATACACAGCATTTTTTTAAATTTCTACTAGACTTTTGCACAGCATAAAATCATAGCATATCTAATGAGAACTTATTTTTTATATTATACATACAATAATTATTAACTGTGTGGCATCATTAAAAATGGAGCTGGTGTTCATTATAATTGCTGAATGCTGTTTTATATATTTTTCCTATATTTAATATTTTCAATAATTTTTCCAATTATATTTACAAAATTCTTTAACACAAAAAAAAAAGAGTTTGAATCAAATTTTTATTTCTATTTTAATATTTAAAAAATAAATTGACGAGGAGGGAAATACAAAAAAACCAAAAATAATCATTTTTAATAATCATATATCAAATTTTCTAGACAAATGTGTGAATGGTAAAAGAAATTAAAGATTGGTAAAATTTAGTATTTTTATATTTTGGAAAATTGAAATAAAAAAAAAAAATGTTTTAAACGACAAAAACAAATTATTTATTATTATTTTCAATATTTACCTAAAATAATTTTCATATACCACCCAGTGAGATAAAATAAAGTAAAATAATAATACAAAATAAAAAAAAAAAGTTGTGAGATATTTTATCGATTCTGCACACACTCTGACTGTGCACGCGTCTCGATACTATGGAAAATTGTGCGTTTCTTTTTTGTAGAGTTGAAAATGAAAATGCACTTTTCGAGAAAAAAAAAATACAAATTATATATTATGTAGAAAGCATTAAAAAATGTATGCTCGTTCGTTCAAACAAATTAATTTTTTTACGGTGTGATTTTCTATAAACTAAAATAAATTCCCATTTTAAGTGCTCAATTGAAAGTTGAATGAAATGGGGTCTCCTGTTGAATTTAAAACAGAAAAAAAAAATTATGGAAAATATAGAATTATGCCAATAAATAATAAAATTTAATGCAATTTATATTAAAAAAATAATTTCTGTCGTTGATTGCGGTTGCAAAATATTTATATACGTATTTTAGAAAAACATTAATTCCAATAATTATTTTAAAGTGTTTCGTGGTAAATTTTAGTCAAGGTCAGGATAAATGGTATTTTTTGTATAAAGATACTTCGAAATTATCGAGTGTAAGTTTTTATTGTGGCTTTGAAATTCATAGTTTTATTATATAAATTTTCTGAATTAAAATTTTAGACAAATTTTCCTGGCAGACAAATTTCCTAATATTATAAACATGGGAAAGAAATTAAGTTGCCACTTTTTCCAATTTAAATTAAATACATTTTCATGATTATTTATCCCGCAGTTTAAAATGTTATCATTAAATTTTGACATTTTTTCACTTAACTTTCAGAACATTAAAAAATATAATGAAAATTTTTCAATATACCCGCAAAACTAAAATTTGCAGTGCTCAAAATTACTCAAAATTGAAATTCTTCTGTGTCCAAAAGTAATTTGATATTGTAATTTATCAATTTTTATTTAAAATCATTAAATATTAAATTACTTTTAATAATTTATTATTTTTAAAAACATTAATTAAAATTAAATAAATAAAAATATTCAAAATAATTTATAAAATTTACACCCATTTTACTAATATCATAAATCATTTAAATATTAAAATATAATATAATAATCCATAATTTATGCTTTCAATTTGAATATTAATCAATAAATTTCATTAATAAACCATAAATAAATATTTGTGTATATTGCCTTTTGGAAAATCATCCAACACACAAAAACAAGAAAACCTTATACAAAAAAAATCAATGATAAATTTCTAAATTAAATTCGAAATTAATTAAAAATGAAAATAAAAAAAATTGATAAAATTCCGAGACTTAATTAATTCAAAAAAGCAAAAAATATTTTAATTTAACTTTTCAATTTTATTTTTGGCCCCGTAAACATTGAAAATGCCCACGTCACAGCAGGGTGGCAATTGCACGCGCGTTATCAAAACAAAAAAAAATTTTTCATCAAAAATATATTTAAATATATATAATAAAAATTAACAAACAAGAAGGTGGAATAATAATTTAATTTAAATAAATAAACAACCCAATCTCTTTAAGATACTAAATTATCATGTCAAACAAATTACATAATTTCCAAAGCATTAAAAGAAAGATACAAAAGCATAATAAAAAAAAAAGATTCTTTTTAAAAAAAAAGGAACATAAATTTTCGGGTAAATTACCTGCTGACTGCGGTGACATTTTTTTTTTAATATACCCACAGGTAAATCTTTTCTTTTTATCTCTCTAATTTCATTTTCTTTTATTTATAAATTAGTTTAATCCTAAAATTTCGAGATAGAAAAAGAGGAATTTTCTGAGATTTGTTTTTTTTTTCTTTGTGATTATTTCAAATAAATCTTTTTTTTATTAATTAAAAAACCAAAAACGTAAAATCATAAAAGAATCCTTAATTTAATATAAAAATAAAATAGAGAATTCCTTGTAAAAATTCTTAAAATTACAAACAATAATCAAAAGAGGAAATTTTAATTTAAATATAAAAGTAATTCGTATTTATCGTCACACAAATTTGTATTACAAAAAAGATTCTTCAATTTAACATAAATAAAATTTTAATAAAAAAAAAAATTTATTTGAACCAGTTTTCCGATTGTTCAGAAGAATATAGCAAATACTTAAAATACGTGAGATTATTTTTGATGTCTAAATATTGTCGTTATTATAATTTTATACAAAAGGCAAATGCTTTCATCCGTACCACAAAAATTGTTCTCTCTCTATAATCTAAATTTTGTTTTGTTTGAAAATAGCTTTCCCTTTTTCTGACTTTTCCAGCAATTGTATACATATACCTATAGAAATTTTGAAAAGTTTGTTACCCAAAAAAAAAAAAAAATGTCTGTCCTGATCCATCCTTTATAATACCATATACCACTGCCACTTTTGTTCATTTTACCCTCCATGATGACGACATTCGTAATACCATTAGTGGAATAATTCTCTGGTGTTACCAATACCACACAAAATTTCAAATCACTTTAAAATCATATACATTTTTATGTGTATGTACTATAAAGCAAAAGCATTATCTTATCAAAAACCAAACCCCCAAGAATACTTTAAACATTGATTTAAACTACACAGAAACATTTCTTCTTCTTTTTGTGTTGGATGGGGGGGGGGGGGGAAATAAATTCTGAAAGGAAAATTATTTAAAATATTATTTAGGAGAAACAAAAGAAGAGTCAACGTGACTGAATATGGAAGAAAGTTTGATGTTAGTATAAATAAATTTTGCCAAAAAAAATGAATTTCTTGCTGCAGAATTGAATGTTGGTAAATTTGATGTGATTTGTAGAGTAAATTAGGCCTAATAAATTCATTTTTGAAACTATAAAATGGTGGAATTTATGATAATTTGCCAAAAAAAAAAATTACATAAAATTACGGATTTGAAAATTTTAGGTAATTATAAATATTTTGTATTAAATATATATATTTTTTAGAATAAATCAAGTATGTAAGATTGACATAAAGTTATTAATTATACTGATCTGTCACTGTCAGATTTAATAGTTAATTTTAAATTTCATTATACCAATTTATCAATTTCTATCAAAATTTATTGAAATAAACTATTATACAAAAATTATTTTTTAAAAAAAAAATAGTTTTTAAGAAATAATTAAAATTATTTATTGCGGTAGAGGAAATGCCTATAATTTTAAAACAATCAATAAATTATATATACAAAATTATTGGAAATCATTTACAAAAATAATTAAAATTTACTATATAGAAATAATTAATTAGGAATTTTGATGAATTGCTTTGCCTTCAAGTGATCACAATATTGAAATTATTACTAATTTTATGATGAAACTTAATTTCCCAGTTCAGATATAAATATAATGACAAATTTTAAGCATTTCTTTATTCTGCAAAGAACTCTTCAAAAAAAAAAATACATAAACTTTATTTGTTTCACGAAAACCAAAACGATCAAGAGTGTAAAAAGACGACAATTTAATGTAATTTATAATAATACAAAAATTTTTAACAGCCGAATTTTATATAAAAAAAAATAATAAATTTTAAAAGAAAATATTACAAGAAATAAAAATTATTATTTTTTCTGTTGTAAAACTTTCCATTTAAGATTAATTTTGATAAATTACAATTCCACTTATAATATAATTTTCTCTATTGTCAGAGTAATAGTGTTTTTATATAGATCCTTTATCCTTATAAACATTTTATTTTATATAATACAAGGATAATTTTCATGTCTGAAACATTTAAGAATTATGAATATAAATGTTATTATCCTTGGGTATATAGACTTTTAAACTTTATGGTTGTTAAGGTGCTCAAAGCAAAGATTTACTTTTCAATTCATAAAAGTTTTTTTTTTTACTGTTTGTTTTAACGACTCTGGTATATACAACAAAAACAATGAAAGTTAAAATATCCCAGAAAGAAAGAAAAAAATAAACATTAATATAAAGTTTAAAATTATATAGCTTTTAAATTTATGAAAGTTCATTAACAACAAATTTTTTTTTGTTTGAAGAGGGTGGACACAACAACACAAGCCAAAATATTTTTGATTAATATTTTTTTGGCCTTGTATTGATTTTTAAATTATTATTTTTAAAATCTTTAAATTTTTTGAAAATTATTTATAAGTAAAATGATATGGAAGCCATTAGTCGCCATTTTGTTTAACATTGATGAAAGTAATTTAAATAAATTAATTATTATTTATTTTTGCAATTAAAATTAAAGTTTGGCTGACCAATCTACAAATAATTTTTATAGTTAAATTAATTATTTATTCGTGTTAGTTTAAGAAAAATACAAAAATAAAATGATTGCTGTATTTGTGTATGTGACTAAAATAACATCACACATATCATTATTATCATCATTCAGATTAAGTGGAAAGATACAAATCAGTAAATATCCTTATAAAATAGATTTTTATGTAGTATTAGATAAATTTTATTATGTATTAAATAGAGAGACAAAAAGTAAATTTGTACACGTATAGGGTATATCATTTACAACATATTCTCCGTATCAATTTTTTACAGTTTATAATTTTACGGTTTGTGCTTTCCTTCAACCTTCTGATAATGCTATTGCTAATTTTTTTAAAATAAATTTTTTCCTCAATTTCGAAATTTTGATTAAGACTTTACATTCTCAATTTTCCATTTTATTTGAACTTTGAACCGCCCTGAAAATCAGACTAAATGTACAACAATAATGCTAATTTCTATACTTAACTAATGCACCTTATTTGCCAAAATACTGAAGAGCTCATGTGTAAAATATTTTCGAAAAAATCTACAAAAAATTTTATTAATTTAAAATTTATTTTTTCCACATTATAACCAAAATATATTTCAATTTACATGTTGTATGTAATCCCCCCAGCCCATTTTTCCAAGGAAAAAAATGTCCTTGCTATAATAAAAATATATTAAAAAAAAAAAAATTATTTTTTAAACTCCTATACGTAAAAATATTCTGTATAAGATTTTATCAGATGGAACATCCTGTAAATAACTCAAGTATAAAACAATTGTATACATAAACACAACATCATACTTTGATGATTTTTCGAGTACATCACTCTTTTCTATCTATTTTTGTTATTTATATAGACATCCTTATATATCCGTTTATTATTATTACTATATACATAATATATATATATATGGAAAAGCTTTTGTACACAATATTGAAACTACAGATGTAGACATGAAAATTGTTGGGGTTCTTAAAATAAAAATTTTTTTTTCTCTAATACCGCCTGCAGTATTTTCTTTCACATTAAAATCCTTAGTTATAACCCCACAACCCCCAAAATTGCTGTACTAAAAATTGTTTTTGAATTCTAGCTAGAGTATAGCGCATGCCAAGCAAAAAGGATTTTTCAAAAAAAAAAGGAAGAAAAACCTTTACTGTATACAGAAAATGTATAGATACATATATTGATGTATGTAACAAATTTTATGAATGTTTAAATTTGTGTATACATGGCAACATTGCTCAATATTATTTACATACAACAACAACAACAAACTGTACAGGATAAAACACCCTCTTTAAGATAATGTGAATTAGAAAATGGTGAATAATGCTGGGTACATTTCTGATTCTTTTTTTAAATGTATATTATATTAAATATATTAGCATAGAATTGTAGTTTTAAACATATCCACTTTAAATGTCCTTAGAATAAATTTTCCTGGCTTGTTGTATTTATATATGTTTTTTTTTCTATTTTGTGAAAATATATATTTAAACTTTTTTCCTTTTTTTTTTGTTGTGGTATAATTTTAAATATTATTGCACATACATGAGTTTTTTGGTTAAATTTATTAAAGGAGTTTTTAAGTGTTTTGTATTTATTCTTTTTTTTTTGTAACCATATGAGAGAACATATAAAAAATCTCATTAAAAGTTGTCTGATGAATCGAAAAAAAAAGAAATAACCAACTAAACAAAAATGAGTAAAAAGTTATAATAAAAGTTTAATATTAAATTTAAATTTTTTTAGGTATTTTATGTTTTAAACATAAATTAAAATTGAGTATAGAAATTGTTTTAAGTATAAAAAAAATTTGGTAAAATTAATTTTACCGAGATTTTAGGAAATTAAAGGATACCGAAGAAATTTTTTTCTTGCATAGCTTTAGGCGTTGAATAAAATGCATATAAATGAAATTCGTGTATTTTTTTAAATTTATTTGATGCCTTTCCAGATTAAATTAAAGCTTTACAAAAAAATGATTTGCACAAAATTGGCTTAGCCCTTAATTAATATTGAGTCTTCCTTTAAAGTTTTTATGACTTAAAGATTCTTTGATTATTCTATATAAAATTGTCCAGCAGACATTCATTACTTTGGGTACTAAATTTTAAAATTAACAAGGCAATTAAATTTTTTAAAATTAACCTAAAAAAAATTCAATAAAAGTTCTAATCAATTTTTTAAATTTATATCTTCAAAATATTAATTTTTCTATCTAAAAACTTTTATACATATTAAAATTAAAGTTTTTAATTCACAGTTCATTACGTACTTTGTTATAATTTTGTGCATGTTTTGATTTTACTATATAATTTTCAGAAAAAAATAAATACAATAATGTAAATAGCTTTATAATTAACCATTTCAAACTTGTTTGCATTATAGTTGATAATTTTTAAAAATAATATTAACAAATTTAATTTCATGTTAACAACAATTAAATTTTTTTAATAAATAATTTTTCTATGTTGTTATTAGATTTAACCAAAAAAAAAAAAATCCATATTTGTTTTTAAAACTAACGACATAAAAATTATTTGTTTAAAAACATATTATTATCTTGAAACTGTGATAATTATTTTGTTGAAAATAATATATGTATATGTATATATGCGATCACAAATATGTTAAACACGAAAGTCTATTGTTTTTAGTCGATTTGTTAGAATTATGGCAACTTACAAGTTGTAATTGTAAGTTTGCGGTTATTATTTAGCTAAACAAAAAAAATATATTTGAAAGATATTATCGAGACTAGACATTATAGATTGCATATAAGGTCCTTCATGGTTGAGTGCAGCTGTTAAAGATTTTTGTCAGAAGCTAATTTGATGGGTTGGAAAGTTACTCCAGCAGTGGCATAAGGCATAACAAATATTTTACCATTCGAATTAAGTTTTTAATCAAAAAACAAAAAATAATGATATTTAAAGTACTTATCAATTTCTGTGATTTGGTTAATGTTTCAATCAAAATCAAAATTCTGAGATAACTAAACTTTTAGTAAATATAATAAATAAACTATTGAGCACATCTGAATTTGCGTAATTATATGGAAAAGTTAAAAATCGCAATTACCAGCAAACAAACATGAATTAAAATCAAAACAAATTAATATTTAATATGACCTTACAAAATACTGACATTACAAAATTATTCAATTTACAATAATGTAATATAAAATTTTATTGTCAATAAACTTATGATAAAAAAAAAACAATTTATTAACATAAAACCTACAACTTGTAAAAGCCCGAATAATTGATAATACACCAGAGAAATAAAATGGAATTAAGTGAATTTCATGTTTGAACACCTCGTTATGGTTTGTCTCGGATTCTATTCTGTGGCTTTTTTTCAATAGCTTTTAAACACCAATACAATAATTTAATACGTAAAAGTTTTTTTTATTACTTTTTTAAAATTGCATTTGATTAAAAAATTAGCAATAAAAAACACAACGTTTTTAAAGATAAGATTATTAAAAAATGAATTTAAAAAAAAATGATTTTATATTTCATTTAATTTGATAAAAAAGAATGGCGATTTATAAAATGACAAAAATAAATAAAAAATATTTTATGTATATTTAAAATTGAGAAATTTTAATATTTGTTATAAATTAAAAATGATTATTGAATACGATAATAAATTAAATGATTTTAACTTAAATTTTAAATAATTTTTTATTTATTTTTTTTTTTTTTGCATAATTTTTCAAAGTTTTCTGAAAGAAGTGTCAAATTTTTTGCTATCTTTTAGGAATTAAATTTTGAAATTTTTTATTAAGATTCTTTTAAAATATTGGCGAATTTGATATATCAAGGACAGATCAGATTATGAAAATGTTATAAATAATTGGAAATTGGAAGCATACCCAATCTAGAAATATTTGACATTTTTCTGAATAAATTAATTAAATACAAATTTTCCAAAAAAATTAAAATTATTGTCTATATAAAATAATATAAGTGCCTAAGGTTATGCAACACTTCAAAAATTAACAAATATAATATTTTTATAAATTTATGACAAAAAGAAATCATTTATTTATTTAAGATTTAACAAAAACCAAAATTGAACATTTTAACAAATAAAAAAAATATATCCTTTATAAATTTATTAAATTATCCTTTACAACTTTATTACATAAAACCTTTTGTAAATTAACTTGTCACCAATTTATGGTCACATTATTCAAAATATATACATACAAACAATAAATGTCTTTTCAAGGATTCGAATAAAAAATTGATAAAAATCTAATAAAATTCCAACAAATTATTACATACCCATCCTTGAATTTAATATCCTTAACAAATCTTTTTCAATTTTTTTTTTGTACAGAATCCTTAAAGGCTAAAATACAAAAGGTCTGTCTCAATTTTTATTTTATTTTTTTTATCCAAAAGAAGAAAAAAAAAGTAGTCTAATATTATTATTATTTTTTCTTTTACATTTTACCGTCATCGTTTTAAGTGATATCAACAAGTTGTCGACAGGGAATAAATCTCAGCCTCGCAAATAGCATGAAAAAGAAAGAAAAAAATAATATTCATTCTGACACACAAAAAAAAAAGAAATAAACGAATATTTTCTTTTTAAAACATCCTTAACTCTCGCCTTTACCGTTTCACATTTCCTATTACAAAAATAATAAAAGAATCATACTTTATATAAGAAATCCAATAAACACAACAAAACAAAAAAAAAAGAAGAAAAAAAAAATACAATAAAATGAAAGTCCTGTTTTCTTTTCCACCCCCCGGTTATGAATAAATAAAAAAAAATGGTTCTTTTTTTTTGGTTAAATATCCTTTAAATATAAAATATCATTCAATTTTCTTTTTTTCTTTTTTGGTTGATAGGAAAATTATTGCGAACCCACTACATGAGATTGAATTTTTGCTGTTGTAATATCCTTCGTACAGCATCAAAAAAAGGAGCAAAATTGAACGTCCAGTTCAAATTGTAGATGAAGCAGTTAACAAATTCCTTTTTTTTCCGAATAATTTTTTCTTTTTATTATTATTTTCTCTCGTCCTTTTTTTGCTTAGTTAAAAAAAAAAAAAGTGTATTTGAAAAATAGATTGGCAATACAACAATTTTCATCTCGTAAGCATGAAATAAGGAGTATAAAAAAAAGGACGAAGAGAAAATAGAAATAAAATAAAAACATAGAATAAAACAACAAGAACAATAATAATAAACGAATTGGGAAATAGTCCTTTTTTATATTTTTATTTGGAATTTTTATTTATTTCCCTCCCGCACTGTAAAAAAAAACATGTTTTTTATCCTTGTACGATTTTAAAAAACTTTTAGACAAAGTGGTAAAATTAAATTTTTTTATTGTTTTTTTTATGTTTAGTAAAATTTTACTAATTAAATTTTATGTTAATAATTAAAAGAAATTTATTATTACATTTTTTTCAAATGATTGGAAAAGTGTAATGTGATTATAGCAAAAATAATTCAAGAATTGTGGGCAATTATTAAACAAAGAATAACAAATTATAAAATGTCCTTAATTTCTTGAGATATCACCAATTTTGGTGAGGTTCCAAACTTAGAAAAGAGATTTCTCTCTATTTTTCAGAGATTATTTTAAAAGCTTAGATTATTTTAAAAGTTTTAATTTATTTAATTGTGAAAATAGTATTCTTTACCTAAATGCCATTTTGACGTAATCCTATCAAAATATAACTAAATTGTACTATTTTCTAGTTTTTTTTTATTTAATTTTGTCCCTAAAAGTATGCAAAAGCCATTTTTTTAGATAACATTTTTATACATTATTAAAATTTAGTGTTGTAAATTTTAAAATTTAAATTTAAATTTATTTGGTTACCGAATTGAAATTTTTAATTTTGCAACTCTTAAAATTTAACACAAAAAAACTAAAACTATTCAATTTAAATTATAGAAAATTAATAATTTAATAAATCTTCTTTACCTAAAAGTATGTTATTTATATAATCAATATATCCTCTAACAATATAAATCAATAAAAATCTTCATATTATTACAAAATAATTCCATCAACAAAATTATTTTCCCTGATCGTAAATAACAAAAAACGTATCCACTATAATTGGATAGAAAATTTTCACAATTTTCTAAAAATTATAAATTAAATAAAAATTTTCAAAAATATACATACACAAACCTTAAATCTTTAATACAAACATAAGGACATGAAATAATCCTGAGATGTCAACATAAAAATGTGGAGCAAGCATTAAAAATGGTCGTCCTACCATCATAAACACACATATGGACCAAAAAACATAATATATACGAAGGAATAGGAAGAGAATTTACCTCTCGTCGTTGCTATAAGTTTGCGGATAAATAAGTACATTACAAAATGAAATTTTACTGTGCCTTAATATAAAATTTTGTATAAGAGTTTTCCTATAGTTTATCGATTGAATAAAGTGGAGTGTGTTGAAAACTATATACGTACTCTCCGTATATGCACAACGAAAAAACGTATTTCAATCAAAATATATATAAAAAAATAAGGTTGTTTATCTAAACATCATAAAGGCGGTCGACTCATGAGAAAACTTCCAAAGCAATAAAAACCACCTCCTGTCTGCCCACAAAAAAAAAAATTAAAACTATATAACGTATTAATATTACGTACGATAAAAACAGATCTTTCTCTATACTTGCATTCAAAACAACAAAAAAAACAATTGAGTTAGCAGAAAATAACAAAAATGTAACAAACGAGGAAACAAAAAAACAAGAATGAAAATTTGATATAACACAAAAAATTTGGGGGAAAAGAAAAACCCACCTCCAAAAGAATTTTCCGAGAGAAATAATTGGAAAACGAATTGTATCCTTTTAGGATATACCTATATAGCAATTTCATTTGACGGAATACAGAACACAAATTCTGCCAAACAAACGAAAAACAAAAAACCTCTAACTACAAAATCACTTTTTATCATTATCCCCATTCCAACTACCGTCCGTGGTGTAGAACATTTTGTGGACTTTCTTTTTTTTATTATTATCAAAATGTTATTCCTATGTGTAATTGTGTGTGTTTTGTGTTTTTCTTTGTAGAATTGTGTAAGTGACCATACCGAAACATATTAATTTTATTTTTGTGGGTAAAATCATGATACAGAAAGTAAAAAAAGGATTTTGCAAGGATTTTTCTTTTGGTTCATATTTATATTTTTTGCTCTACAGAATTTTTTTTTTGGTTTGTTGATTTTACTCGCGTACTACAAATTTTTTATCCTTATACGTGAATACGTTTTTTTTTTATTTATATATACATATATAGCTTTTGAAGGTGTATGAGTGTTAAGTGTTTAAGATAAGCAAAAAAAAAATAAGAAATAAATGCTGAACAGAAAATAAAGTAGAAACAGCTTTAGATACGATAAAAAAATAAAATAAGGAGAGAAAAAAAACCATCCCGATAATACGAAAAAGATGAATGAATCCTTCCTTTGGTTATGTGGTCGATTTAAGTGCACCACTTTATAAAGCTAAAAGAAATGAAAAAAAAAAAATATAATCAGTTGTTTAGTATACGGAATAGAAAAAAAGGAATACGAAAAAGCATAGAAATAAAAATTCATGAACAATAAAAGATGACAAGGGGGAGGGGGGATGAATAAAAAAAAATAGTATAGATTTTTTTTTATTTTGTAATGAAAAATCGTTTGTACGTTTAAGGAATTTTAAGATCATTTAAGTTTTGTCGAATTTACTACAGTTGACTGGAGCTATATTTCGTGTGTATATAAAATATATTTAATAAAAGCTTTATAAATAAGTGAATTGAACATAGTTTTGTGGGGGGGTTAATAGTTTTAAACATATATTATATAAAAAAAAATAAGAAATAAAATCAAAGCTAAATTGATTAAATTGAAAGAGTAAATTAAGGAAAAAGTTTTTCAATAGTTTATTTTTTCTTATTACTATTTTATTTAATGAAATTTTCTTATTATGTCTAATAGAATAAATTGACGTATTAAGGAAGAATTTTATTATAGAGAGGCTTTTGAAAGTATTTTTGGATAAGAAAATTTATTTTAAATTGTTTAAAATAATGTTGAGATTTTGCGGATTTAAAGTAAAATGGAAATGTAATTTAACTAACAACTCGTATATTAAAATTTAGTTAAATTAGAAACTTTATATAAAAATTTAATTTACTATAAATATATAACATAATTGATTAGTTTAAATTCGTATAGTATACAAATTATTAATAGTATAGTATCTAAGATTACTCGTATAATTGATGCAAAAAATTCAAAATTCAATTACATTTTGAGATCAATTAATTATAATTTATCCTAAATATAATTTTGAAATTTTAGTTAGATGTACCAAATATACGTTTTTCATTTAAAATATTCCATTAATTTTGAATTATATAATTAACATAAATTCAATATAAATTTTTATATAAAATCAAATAATTATATTTAAATGAATATTTTATTAAATTTTATGGATATCCATTTGTACATATAATATATTTACATATATTTTCCCGATAATAAAATCATATATAAAATATATATTCAATCAGGCATCAAAATGAAAATAAATATATAAATTTATTATTATTATATATTATGTAAATGATATGTAGAAAATTTCAAATAAACTATATACACCATATAAAATGATAATAAATTTAATGTTCTTAATGTATACATATACATAAAAAGGATAATAATGTTTAAAATTTATATATATTTTTTTTATATATATGTATATTGTTATAATTCAATCGGCATGCGAGACTGCGTGACATTTGCGTATCAATCAAAGTTTTTTTTATAGCTATTATTCCATATGTGTATGTATGTTGTATTATATATAAATCCTTTATAGTGAATATCAAGGATATATATATTTTTTTTTGTAAATGTTAAACAACGCGTCATTTTGTGACAAATTTAAATAACGTCAAACAAACAATTCACATAAAAAAGCACATTTTGATTTTGATTCTTTTTAAGTGTATAACGAACAAAACAATAACAACAACAAAATTTTGAACACCTTTTTTACCCATTTGCTTTCACCATAAAAGAAGAAAAAAAATTTAGGCAGCTCACAAAAAAATTATAGAATAAATAGCATCAAAATCAAAGTTAAATTACTCACAACAGAGTGAAATGATGAAATTTATGTTTATATATTTATCAAATTCAAATATAAGGTAGGTAAATATACATTTTTTTTTTGCGAATATTATGGGAAATAGAGAAGGATATTATGCTATATACATATATGCTCCATCATAGAGTGTCAACTAGACATTATACTAATGTGTGTATATGTGAAGAACTTTGATTAAATTCTATTTTGAAATTATACTCATATATTATATACACCAGGGGGTTTTTGGGATACATTATGTACAACTATACTAAAAAAAAAAATATTAAAGGATTTTCGGGGGGTGCGGCTCTTATAAATAATATAGTAAGTGTTGGGTGGGGGGTTATTGGTGTGGTTAAGTATGGGTAAAACAAAAATCTGACGATGATAAAGTGATATTAATAAAGAAATGGGGAAAAAAATATTGTCGAAAATGTTATATAAAAATTTAGGACATACATTTAAAATAAATAAATGGGGAAACAAACAAGAAATAATAATAATGATGAATATATTGTTTATATTATTGTTATTACTTTGGTCACAGATTTGATATTTCTTTTTTATATCGTATTTATTATAGGAGTGTTTTTATCGTTTCAAATAAAAAATCATAATAATATTTCTATGCTCAACTATATTAGATATTAGCAGAAAAATGAAATGACTATTATTATGGTGTCATATAGAATGTTGATTTAATAATGATTATTATTTGTTTTTATATTTTATGTATAAATTATTTTATTTTATGTTATTATGATCGATTTTTATTGATTTGACATTTTTATGATTAAATTTGAATTTTTATTAAAAAATATTCTATGCGCCTAATGTTATGCAAAATATTGAATAATACTTGAAAATTCAATTTAATTAATAAGAATTTAATTTATACAAAAAAAAATTATTAAATGAAATTTGAAATTAATAAATTTAACAGAAAAATTAAAGTTTTTGAAAAAAAACTTATATTCCAACGCTTATCTATGTAATGTATTTAAATTTTTCCAGGATGTTTGGATGATATAAAATTTTTTGCACATTTCTGAAATTCTATCAATAATGAATCATCAGAACGGAAATACTTTTTTCTATACCGAAAAAAAGGTTTAAATTAAAACTTGTTCTAAATATTTGAATGATAAAAAAAAATACACAATTAAATGAATCCGACCGCGGTGAGTTTGTTATCAAGAAAAGTGAAACCATGTTTAAAAAAAAAAAATATGAATATTTATTTTAATATAAAAGTGATACCGAATTTTTGGTGTTTTTGTCGGTATTGTCACTTTGAATTTTTGGAATGAAAATGAAAATTATTTGATTTTTTTTTTTTTGTAAAGAAATGCGGCAATAATTAATCGATTTAGATTAATTTATTTGTACAAAAAATTAAACCGATAACACAAAAATTACTTAAAATTTATTAAAGTTATTTAATATCAAACCACAACCGAAAATATATATATATTTTTTTTTATTGGGCATATAAATGTATAGTAATTTTTATTTAAACGATTATCTTCTTTTATTGACTCTATTAAATTTAACAACCCCCCAAACAATCCAATTTATTGACTAACAAAAAAAATTGATCTAATAATAATAAATTTTGTCCAAAAATATGATTTTTTTTTTTTCTCTTTTCCTAAACATTATTTATTTTATTTATTTTTATGTATAGTAAAAGAATTGATTTATGAGCATTTTATTCGATGCTACTTGTACCATAAAAATATATTATATTTCCCATATTAAAATCAAAACAGCTATGTAATATATATTACATAACAAATCATAAATATTACCAAGTAAATATGATATTACATAAAAAAAAGATTTTGTATCGATTAAATTAGAATTATTATTATTATATTTATAGTCGAATTAAACGTGATTCAATGAAAAAATAATTTTATGTAATAGTTTTTTGTATACATATTTTGTAGATTCATGGAATCTGTTAGACTATTTGATTTATGATATAAAATGTTATAAAAGTTAAAATATTGATTTTAAGAACATTAGGAAAGGAGTTTCTCTAAATTGTAATTTGTAATTTGTAAAATTTAAACGATTAGAAAAAGCTGCTAAGTTGGAAGAGTGCTTCATATCTCCTGTTTGATCCACCTAAAGGCTTTAATGAAAATAAAGATTTAAATAAAAGTTGTATAATTTTTGCAATACTGAATGCTGTAAAATAATTTGGGCAAATTAATAAAAGGTTTTTCAGTTTTGTTTGGATAGTTTTTTTGTAATTAAAATTTCGCTTTTTTTCGTATATAGAAACATAAATATTAGATCTATTTTTCAATTACCTAGAAGTAGAAACAGAAACTTTCCACGATACAAAGCTGTTCGAAAATTTCTAATCTCTATAAACTATAGATTAGCAACAGAATTTTATTAATAACTCACCCATAAGCAGCTAACGTTGGATCATAAGGATAATAACCAGTTGTTGGTTGTAAACCAGCTGATGTCCACGCACTCATATCAGATGTTGGTCCACTTTCTTTTAGGCCATATGGATTACTCTAAAATAAAATATGACAGAATAATAAATAAATTTACATTTTCTATGTACATGCATAAAATATAATAATAATATTCAAATAAGAATGTAAATTACAAGCAATTATCACTTCACGCCCAACAAACTTTTCAGTTATATCTTATATAATATTAAAGCTAATTTTCTTCACATTTTTTTTATAGATATTTGATGATATTTTTTGCTCTTCTAAATTTCTTATTCCCCCCCCCCCCCCCCCCATTTTTCTTCTGAACAGACAACAAGAAATTCATCTACTTAATAAAGTTAATATAATGTATGAAAATAAAGTAATTTAAACATAATTTAAATTTGAAAAAAAAAAAAAAAGAAGTAGTGTAGAATTGTGCGTGATTTTTCATATAAATTTTTTTCCCCAGTTCAGTAAACCGTAACCAGAAAAATGACCTTTATACGCAGCCTCAATTAAATTTTGATATATATATTATTTAAAAATAACGATATTAATATTTATTATAAAAATATAAAAATGAGGGTGAAAAATTAAATATTTTCACCAAAGATTATAATATTCATTTTTGATTTGCAAATTATTCACATATTAATTTTAATCACAAAACTTATATGGATGCAATTTTAAAATTTAATTATACTTTGAATAATAAAAATATTATTTTAATCATAGAGTTTGGTCCCTTTTTTTACAACGTAATACAGAAGAATAATCATAATGAAGTGAAAACTAGTCAATGGTTACAATAATTGTAAATTCATCTAATGTTAATTATAACTCTTAAAATAGGCGCCAATAGTCTATAGGTAGAAAATATTAAAATGATTATTAAGAAAATGTGCTTTGTAATATGCATGTGAGATGTTGGTTAAGTTAACAGTTTCTATACGTCAAACAATTGTCTTTAAACTTTTTTATGAAAATGACATTAAGAAATTTACTTTCGAAGAATATACTGAAATTGATTTATTTGTAATATGTGACGCCAGGATCAAAATTTCAATTTCAGGGAAATGCATCAATGATACAATAATTACATAGACCAATAAAAATCAGAATTTTTAGAGAAATGTGGCAAAGAGACATGCAAAATATTGGCATGTCAACGAATTACAAATTACAATTGTAAATGCCACATTTCAAAAGTATATTTCGAACAAAATATCGTCACTATCAAGTCTCCCAGTCAATATATAAAATTAATTAAAATTAATATAAAATTACACGTTCAAAACATCTTCTTTAGCACGTACTTAGTGTCAAAATTAATAAAAAATTAGATTTCATTTTTGTGCAAAAACCGAATCTGTAAAAATGGTATTAAAAATGACACGCTTTTCACAAACCCTAACATACATTTATGAATTCATGATCGTCACTCATTTCTATTCTTACCAGCATAATTAAAATATATAAATAAAAAATTGCAAATACAATAATTTTTTTATGTGTTAATCTTATGGTCAGAAATAGAAATGCACCAGATAAAAAATAATATAATTTATTTATTTTGTATTTTTCATATACAAAACTTATACATTCATTCACAAAAAACAATGAAACATAAATTGCACGTATTCAACTATGCTTTTTACATTATTAAAATTGTACATTATTTATGTTCATCCATTGGGCAGCAGCACAGCAACCAGCAGCATAATAATTGTGAATAACTTTACACTCAAAATGGGGGAGAGAGCATATAAATTGTAAATAAAAAAAAAATGCGACACAAAACTATTGAATAAATATATGCGCATGCAAAACTATGCGTTTATTACTGCAATAGAATAAATATTTTTCTTAGGAAAAAAGTAAATAAAATTAAATTAAATTAATAACAAAATTAAGAATATTATGTTGTGAAAATATGTTGAAAGAAATATTTTTTTATATAAATAAAAATTGAGAATAAAAAAATATTATTAATTTGCACTAAAAAAACAAATCATGGTTCAGTTAGATTGCACAATGTTTGAAATGCGTGTTCAACAACACTGAATTATTAACATTACAAAAATATAGAAAAAAAGTACTATAATGTAAATTTCATTGAATTTCATATTAAATGTAAATCTATTTAACATTTTAGACAAGTAATTTAATTAAAAAAATAAATAAATAAATAATAATATATAGTTAGTAATAATTATGTTGATTTAGTAATGAATAACATGAAATTAATATTTATGGTATAAAAATATAAATTTTAAAATAATGATTTTCTAAAAACAAAATGCAAAATTATATTGTAAGAATTTCATATAGTAAAACATATTGTTCATTATTATTAAATTGAGTTATTTTATGTCTGATATGTAATTGCATAGAAGTCAGACAAAAGTTTGCACAGAAAATTAATTAATTAACTCATCATTAAAATTTCAAGTTCCTCTCAAAATTCTTTATTTTGTCTTAAAAAAAACATTTTCGGCGTCAAAGAAAACTAATTTTCATTGCAATATTGCATTAATTAGCAAAAAAAAGTTATGCAAACCCAAAATATTTGTAGCAATATAATTCGTGAATTGTACAAAATTCCAATTCAGCGAAATGTAAATCAAAAATTTTATGAAAATCAGGCATTTTTGAGGTTTTTTGGTAAGCTAAAGGATTTATTACAAAAACTTTTGATAATTTTCAAACATTCTTACATTCGGAAACTAAAATTATCAAGGAAATATAAATAATATTTTTTTTAAATTTTCGAGAAAATGATCTTCAATCACTTGAACCTAAATACCGAAATTTTCACACCAGCTGTTTCACTCCCATTTACATTTTGTATACAAAACCAAACTAAAAAGTGTGTAAAAAAATTTACTCACATTTTATTATTATTTTTTAATTAAAGCATAGAAATTTTCATTTACAGTTTTAATTTTATTGCAAAAAAAAATAACACTAATTATGCTTTGTTCATATTTATTATTAATTTATGCTGTAACATAAATTGTACATAAATTTAATTATTTTTATATATATTATACAAAAAAGGAATAATTAATTTATAGAAAAAACCACACAATTTTCTTTAATAATTTTATATATTAAATAATTTTCTTTAATTCAACTTTCGAAAATTTTAAAAACTAAAATAAAATTTAATTATAAAAATCAAAAAAAAAAAAAATGATCTTAATTATTAAATATATTTCCTATTTTATTATTGATAATAAATTTTGAAAAAATATATATTTTTGTTTTGAACTAATTCCGATCAATGACCATAATTTTCGTTAATTCGGATTCTGATTAAACACAAATAAATTATAAATATAATTTTTTAAATAAAAAAAACTAAAATTTTATCTCATAAATAATTTGTAAATTAGTTAAGTGCGGAGGATGATTAACCCAAAAAAATAATTCAAAAATCTTTTCATATTTTATACATAAAAAAAAAGTTAAATAAAATTTATGATAAATTAAGTCAATTTTTAAAATCTCAGCTTCTGTGTTCAGTCGCTAAAAATTTCTTTGTATCTTGTCTGGTTTTTTGTCATTATAATTTTTCTTATAATTTCAAAAATTTTCGAAGAAATATTTAATTAAATTAATAATTTTAAATAAATATTTTGTGTTTAAAATTAATTTATTAAAATTTTGTATTTTTTGTGTATAATAATTACATTTTTCTTGAGGGAAGAAAACAAAATATGCAAAATAATTTTAATATTGTAATTTTCAATTTTTATTACACGATCATTTTAATTTTAAATTATGATAATTAAAATTAATATTATATATATTTTTTTTTCACTGAATTAAAATTATATCCAAGAAAATATTAATGGAAAACTTTGTTTTAAACAAAAATATTTTTAATGATTATTATTGTAAATTTTCTTATTACATATATACCAGAAAGTAAAATTATATTTAATGATAAAATTAAAGTGTTGTAAATTATTTATTGTACTAATTTTTATATTATTTTATTGAAAACATGTTTCAAGATCATTAAACACAAATTTTTATATATTTAATATAAGAATTATTATAATTTGGATTAATTATTTTAATATGAAGTACAAATTGTTAAAGTAGTTAAAATTTTTTTTTGTAAATTAATTAAATTATTTAATTATCATTTTATATTAAACAAGTTTTTAAATGATTTGTAATTTATATTTTAATTATATATAACAATTTTTGAATAAATGTTCTACAATAAGTAATTGAGGTAATTAAAGGCAAATATACATTGTTCCACTGAAATGATTTTAAATACATTTGCATTTCTAGAAATGTTATTTAGCTTGAAGTCAGATAAATTTAGTTACTAGATAGAATTTTAAATTAATTTTTTACAAATAAAATATCCAGAAATTGAAATCTTAACTATGAATTTTAACAAAAATTAGAGTTTAATGTAAATACATTATATTTAATTTAAACCTCTTACTTTTATGTAATATATGGACTTATGACATCTTCTGTATCAAATATTTCCGACAAGCAATAGAAAGAAAGTAATTTTGTAATTTACACAAGAGATACGAGAGATTATTAGAAATTTATTTGCAGAAAATCGATTAGGACTTAAAAACCAATCAATTTCTCAATATGTATTTGACAGTTTCTAGTGTTCTACATAAGAAATTCACCTACAAGTAAAGTTTGAACCTAATTATTAACCTACCATACAAAAAAGAATTAGAGAAAAATTAGTTTTGATGAATAGCCAATTTCTAATTAATGTACTAAAATTAATATACATACTAAAATTAATTAAAAATATACTAAAATTAATAACCACGAAATTAATTAAAAAAGTTTATTAATTTTTAGAAAAATAATAAAATTTGATATTACGAAATTAATTAATTTTTTTTATTATTTCTAAATTATTCAATATAGAACCACCTCAATTTCAGGCAAAACCACAGCTGGTTTACATTTTAAACAAAATCAAATTAGGGTGTTCTACATTCAAAATTTTGAAATATTTTCATTATTATTAAATTAAATCTATGTAATATAAAAATATTTTTCGTCCACTTTTAAAAGTTTATCAATATTTTTTTTTCGATGTAATATCATATCCTCTTTAATATTTTGTCATAGCATATAAAAATATAGCATGTGTGGTTGGGCAAAGAGAGTTTTGTTGCTATAACTTCTTTTATTTTCCCCCCACCCAACAAAAGTTGATTAATTAAATTCAGCAAAAGGAAAAAAAAAAAGGATATAAATTTTTTTTTTGTAAATTGAAATTCCTACATAAAATACAGAAAACATACAAAAAATAAATAAATTGTGTTTTATATAAATATAAAACTTTTTATCAATTTGAAGCCCTTTGGCAAAAATATGTGCGAACGAAACACTCAACGTTGAATAAAAAAAAATGCATTAAAAAAAAGGAATAATGAAAAATATATAAAATAAAAATGTTTTAAAATAAAGTGACATGTCCTTTTTTTTCATTATTTTTTTTTCTGTATTTTACTTTAATTCGCAACATAAATTTTTTTTTCTTCTAAATAAATTAATTTAAAGCTTTTCATTAAAAATATTCTATTAACCAAAGAAAATTAATTAAAATATCAACCAATTTTCGGTTAATTTATAGAAAAAAGCTGACAAAATTTATATTTTTTGTTATTTGAAATATTTTAATACTTAATTATCGAAAAAAAAAAATATGTCAAAACAATTGAATTAACAACATAACAAAATTAAGAAAAAAATATTGTCATTATTGGCACAAACGAAAATTGATATTATTGACAGAATAAAATGAATGGCCACATTATGTGGAATTATTATTTTGAAAATTAAAATTACGATATAACGACAGAAAGGGGACAATTTAAATGTCTGACAAATATTCAATCATATGACAATAAATTTTCATCTAAAACATATTATAATATAAATCAATAATTAAATTACATTAAATATATTAATTTATTAAATTTATTTAAAATTACATATATATTTATATAAAGTAATTGAAAATTTATGTATAAAATAATTGTTTTGCCGAAGAGTGACAACAGACCATCCTCCTCGACTCGGAGGAAGATTAAAATATGTGATTATTACAAATCAAATTTATATACGAATTCGTTTACATGTAGATGTGAGATGTGATTACATTTAACTATTATAATAACAGATAAATAACAGACAATTAACAGTTGATAATAGATAACTTTAGCTATCTACATATTTCAAGTGAAATGAAAATAATTGTTAAATTCTAAAAACTAAAAGTTATCAAATTATTTAAATTTGTCATACGAGCAATAAACATTTATATTCACTAAGGAAAAACATCATCTGGATTAGAAAATATTGTCATGTCCCAAGGAAACATATAAAAAGCTAATTAAAAACTTTACATGAATAAACTTTATTGTTAACATATTTTATGTCACAATTATAGACAAAAAGAAGGTCCCTTTTTTCTTAACAAAAAAAAAAAACTTAATTACCTTTTTCTATGCGTTTAACACAATCAATGCACAAACTGCAAATTCATGTCATAACAATTAAAATGGCATTTATTATAATCACATTTACCAAACAAACCAAACAACAAAAAAAACAATCCTCAAAAATATGATGTAAATATGTGTTGGTAATAAAACAACATCCTCTAAAGGATTTGTTACTCTATAGTAAAAATATCAATTATTGTCGTCATCATTTCCATATTCACTTTAGTATTTTTTCATATGAAAATCATTTTAGAAATGCAATTCAAAATGCGCGATTTAATGTCAGTGTGAATATCCTTTAATTTTTTTGATATATTTTGTATAAAAGCGCGATGCATGCTTGTATACATAATGCAATAATAAAAAAAAAAGCTCTTATTATTAGCATAATAAAATTTTAGCTTTGAAAAACATAAAAGCGGTTAAAATTGTTCAAAAATCTACATTTAAAATGTGTGCATATATACATGCTAGGATACGAGTATGTGGGCTTTTTTATTTTTGGTTTTGAAGAGAAAGTAAATGCTGCGCAGGAAAAGGAGGTAAAAACAATTATTCATAATAGTTTTTTTTTTTACTTATGTGTATGTGTTTGTTAATGTTGAAATATAAGAATATAAATGGGGATTTATGCAAATAATAAACACTCATATGGTGCATAAAATGAGACATTATAAATAGTTTGGTTTTATAATTTTATTTTATTTTTTCAAAACTTTTATTTTTACTTTTTTATGTAATTCGAAATGTTAAGCATATGTTGTGTTAAGTATGTTGCACCATAAGAATTAAAAAAATAATAATTTTCATAATTGCCACCACAAAAAAAAAAATTATTTGTGTTTTTATTTACCTTATACATTAAAGCAAACATAAAAAACAACAAATATATGTTTAATTTATATGCATTTTTATGCAAAAAATGCAATTTTTGATTATTATGTAGAAGATTAGAAGAATAAATGTCCTTTGATTAATATTTTGATCTAAATGATATTTTTTTTTTCCTGGAGGGTGAATTTCTCATTCGTGTTTCAGAAAATTGAGTTTTAATGAAAGTAAATCCTCCAGTACCAGATTTATTTGTACAGATTTACAACGTTGAACGATCTTACACATAAGTAAGAAAAGTAAAAAATTAATATATCAATAATCATTACGGACCTTAACTCTTCAGAAACTTTAAAGCAAATTAAAAATTCGTGTGTCATTTTTTCGAAATTTAATTTACAATATACGAGTACAAAATTTTTTGGTTATGGGAAAATAAAGATATAGGAAAATCCGAAAATAAAGATAGGAAAATATTTATAATAAACACAAAATTTTCAATAAATAAATTTCAATCATTTATTCTTCGTCATTGAGGATAACTACATAATTTGAATTATTTATATAATTGCTACAAAAAATTCATAAATTAAATAAATTTTTAAACAATAATTTAAATTTACACATTTTAAAAATAATTAATCATTCGATTTTTTAAATATAAATATTTAAATATATATAATTGTGAAAATTAAAAAAATATAAAATTTATTATCACTCCTTTCGCCAATTAACACGCAAATAAAAACAAATAATAATTACTATTATTTTTATCATTTAAAATTTAAGGCAATTATTATTATACAAATCCCCTTAGAAAAAAAAAGTCAACCAACCGCACCACCAACTTCAAATAGTATTTTAAAAAAATATATATAAATATTTTATGATTTATAACTATAATTAAATATACAAAATAAATTTTTTTTGTTCTATCCTTGTTTAAAATACAATCACAAAAACAAAATAAAAAACTTACACGACATTTAACAAGCGACGATAATCACCCAGCAAAATGAATGATTTTTTAATAGTTTTTTTTTATTTATATATAAACAGAGCCTAAATTTATGCAAGAAATTTGTATTGTACACATATCAATCAGTCAGTATGTAGAAAATAAATGTTATAAAATTTTTGTGAGTAGTGAAACAGGGAATTACACTCCAATTATACATATAGTGAATTTATGAATAAATTCGTGAAAATTTCATTAATAGCAAAAAAAGCTGAAAAAATATTATCAGACAAAAGAATTAATTTATTCGTAAATTTGTCTATATTTGATTTTAAACAAAAAAAAACAGTGAGATTTATGGTTATAGAGAAGCTTTTGTTTGTCAGCATAAGCGATTTATTTACATATATTAAATAATCTATCAGATGGATTTTATTTATGTTTTGTAAATTGAGGGAAAAATTAATATTAATAAATTTATATACATATGTGACGACTGAAAGACCTCAGATAGTCAAGACATTTAATCAAATTTCTTGTATTCGAGAAACATTATACAAAATTTTTCAACAATGCGAATTATTTAATTTTGTTTAATATTTCTCATGTTTAGGGAAAACTATCAAAATATTTTGACTATACTAAATTATAAAAAATCTAATTAATCATTTCATTATAGCAAGAATTTTGAACAAATAAAATTTGAGACAATAATGTGCAATTTTAATTTTGTCAAAATCGAATTAATTACATAATAATTACTAATTGAAAACACTAAATTGGTTAAACAGTAATTTTAGCTATCGCTTTACATTACCTACAGAAATACTTTTTAAATTAAGGCTTTTTGAAAACTTACAAAAAAATGTCAATATATCCAATTTCTTCCATTTACAACCATAAATGGTTTAATTCAATTATAGAAAACTATGTATACTTTTTTCTTTAAAAAAAAAAAATACATAAATTCCAATGTTGTTAGGTTGTTACCAATTCTTTATGTGACAATACAAAATATAATTACGAATAAAACTTTGTATAAAAACGCATAAACGAAACAAGTCAGAATGTAGTTAAACATTAAACAATCATAATAAAATAATGTAAAAAAAAGGCAAACATTGAACCTATAGCAAAATTTATGTTGTATTGATAAATACTTACTTACATTACATGTGTGAACATAATATATGTGAAAGGTAACATAAGCATTATGAGAGATTAAATATCAATTTTTGTATCAACATTAAAACAAAATGAATGAAAAAAAATTATTATTATTATTATTTATTATGGTTGTTTAATAATTTGCATAAAAGATCTGTGATAACAACAAGAAGAATATATAGACACAAAATCTAAGCTTAAATAATTTACCGCATTAGCAAAATGACGCGATAATAAAGAGAAATTATCATATAATAATAAAATTACTTCTCAAAATAATAATAAGTAATTATTTTTGATTATGTAGGTTAATTTAATGGCAGAGAGAGCGTTAATTTGACAAAATAGAAAAATTATTGTATAAATTTTGTCTTAAGTAATAAATTTTTTTGGCATGATATGAGTAAAACTTACTGGTATATATTTTGGGATGGTCTACTAAAGAGGATGCGACAAACTTCCTTAAAAATTAATTACTCTCTTAATAAATTCCAATAAATTATGCACTTTTAATATATCAAACAAAATTTCCGTCACAATTTTATCAAATTAAAAATTTATACTGGCAAATTAATTCAGGTATAACAGATATGAGCAAAGTTATATACATTAATCTTTTTCACGCTAAAAACTGAATAATTATGGTTTATTTAATTAATTGATTTACAGTCTTGTTGCTATCTTAATTGTTTATTAATTTTACATATACTATACAAAAAAAAAATACCGAAATATAATTATCGTTTTCTAGTCTACAGATTTCATTTTGTGATATTGTTAAACATAAAAAATATTTAGGCTTTAACATTATATAGACTTAACACCAAGAATTTTAAGCTTTTAAAATCGTGTATTTCGATATTTTTTATTGTGCATTACAAATTCACATTAGTAAACCAGATGTTATTTCGTAATGATATAAAAATTGTCTTTCAGTGCTTGTTGCTGTGCATGATAGTGAATTAAGCCTATTATAAGTAAAGTAAACTCGTACAGCAGAGTCAAAGTAGAGTTTCCTAAAAAGTTGTAACATAACATAATAAATTTTTTAATTTTTAAAAATTTTAATTAACAATTTACTTTGACAGTTTCACAAATTTCTGTTTCAAACAATTAGTCTCATGATTTATTTACCATAATGGCAACAATAGGTGCAGTGGCCATATATAATAATTTAGTATGCGGTTGTAACAGACTAGACTAGAAATTGGCAGGATACTAAATGAGTACTTAAATTAATTTGCCAATTTATTTTCTTCGTTAATGGGAAACTAAAGAATTTATTGCAAAAGTGTCTTTATTATTTCAAAAAACTATAAAAACAGTAACAAACCATCAGGTAAACATATGAACGAAAAAAAAAAACAATATCACATTTTATTGATGACGGGTTACACTACAGGGGGGCTATTTTACGTATATGCACATTTTTGTGAAGGAGAAAGAAGATATCTGATGTATATAATATAAGACGATTATGATACATTATGCCGCGTAGACATGCGAAAAATTCTCTACTCTTTTTTTATATTACTAAGTAAAAAACTAAATTTTCCATTAATCCTATATAAAAAAATTACGTGTTTTCGTTTTACGTATATATATTTCTTCTATTCACGCTTCGATAGCTACGTGTGAATATTGTACTGTATGTAAAAATAAATGTAACACAATTTTTATTTTTTAAATATATTAAAATTTAAAAATTATTATTTATATTTTTGCTATCTTTAAGAATTATCTAAATATATAAATGAAACTCGATCCCTCATAAAAAATTAACTTGCCCATTTCGCATAATAATCTAATTAAAATAAATTTTAAGTATTATAATACAAAAAAAGGGTTAAGTCTAAAAATATGCAAGAAAAATTTAAAAAATTACATAACCTTAGGCGATTTTGAATATATTTCATTTTAATTTGTTAAAAGCGTGTTTTAAATTTTCTATAATAAACTAGCCCTCGCCTATGATTAATAACAACTATTATAATATTAAATGAAAATTATATAGTGGAAACAGGGTGTAAATGAGCATAATTATAGGTGGCTAAAGAAATTATTTGTGTTCTATTATAAATTGAAGATGACAATTTTTATGTGTAACGTAATTTTTGGATAAATCTGTAAAATATTTCTTTATTTTTTTTTTTTTTTGGTTAAAATATTTTTCTATAATTCACGCCCGCGTTTCGTGAGATACAAAAATAGCAGCAAGGAATTTTTGCATATTTATTGGTTAAAAAAAAAACAATCGTTTTAGGATTATTATTTTTGTTTTTATCCTGTCTATATATATTTTTGTTTTGTTTTCGAAAGATATTTTGTACCAAATTCCACAATTTAAAAAAAAAATTACCAGTGTCACATTGATACAATCCGAAAAACGAAAAAAAAACAAAAACTCTTTTTCCAAAAGACAATTCAAAGGAAAACCAATGAAGATTCTTATTATCTTGCAGTCACAATATAAAAAATAACATATATAAATATAATATAAAATCGAAATAAATATTTTCATAAATTATGGTATTTAAATAAACAAAAAAAAAAACGTTTAATTTTTATATAAAAATTTATAATAATCATTTTTCCTTGATTCTGTTTCAGCTCTACAAAATTCAACACAAAAAACATGATAAAAAAAAATCATTTAAAAAAAATTAATTTTAATATTTCTGAAAAGTTAAAAACGAAATGGTGTGAAATATTTAATTTAATTTAATTTTTCAAAAATATATTTATATATAAATATACATTAAAGCAAATATCTTTAATATCTTATAAATATTCAAAGTCAGTTCTCTACAGTTTTTTGTTCTTCTTTTAAATATTATTATTATTATAGCAATAATAAGAATTATGAATTTATGCTTTTAAAAGAATATTTAATTTGTTGAAATGTAAATTAATTTAAATATTTTATGATTATTAATAAAGAAAATATTTATATATAAATTTTATTTAAAATATTTTATTTTAAAACTTGGAAATTTCATTTATTTAAAAATTATTTACAGGGTTTTCGACTCTACGAGAGGATAACTTAGAAATAGAAGGAATATTTCATAGATTCGAGGTAATTTTATGTCAACAATGTAGAAAGTTTAATTATACATTTATTTATTTTGCCTAAAATTATTTGATAGCCCAGGAAATTCGGAAAATATAAAAAATTAATTACATCTAGATATGTCTAGAATCTAGACATATCGATGTTTCTAATTTGTCTGAATTGAAAGTGAATTATACGGAGAGTATGTAAAACTTATTAATAATCTAATTTTTGCCAAGTTTTATCAGATAAATATTTTCCTCTTTCCTATATGCTTTGTAGTTTTAAAGATTCCGAACACAAAATATCGCAAAATATTGTCGAACAAAAGCTCAATATTCCAAATTTAATTTCGTCCTTAATTTCCACTTTATTGACTAAATTACTATCATCAAACTCAACTTGATTTAAAGAATTTTATATTTTAGTTTGTATTATTTGACCTTCTGTCAAATTTCAAATTCCGCTCCATTACATTAACATTTTCACTTCATTCCCATTGAAAAAAGAATCCTAAAAATATCATCTTTAAATAATAAATTTATTTATCATTGTCCTTTCTTATTATTTAAGGTGTAACACTTATTCATTTTTATAATATACATACATTATATATGGTCATAACATATTATTAATTTTCTTGTATATATTTCACAAATAAATAAATTCACCATCATTTGTCTTCAACCAATAATAATATTAGCCACTTAATCGTAAAGCTTTAAATTATATATAAAGTCATGAAAAATTGTGTATACCAGCACGTACCATTAATTTAGACCCATTTTTCATTATTCAACACTGACAAAAATTGAATATTATTATATTTTTTTTTTCTTTTTGCCTTTTTGTCACCCACTCCCACAAATTCACCACAAAATGTTTTTTTTTTGTATGCTGTAATTCTTTGGAAATAAAAATAATAATTTTTCTTCCTCATAACGTCATAACTGAAATGACCATTATTCATTTGGTACATGAGCATCATTTATACACATAAAAATGGAAAGAATGACGGAAGCTCCTTTTGACTTTCATTGTAGATAGGCTCTTAAGAAGTCAAGTGTTATATAAGCAAACGCTTTCTTTTTTCTTATTTTAAAACATGATGGAATGTTGTGACAAAAAATTCATAAAAAATGGTAAAAAATTTGTGTGTGTGTATTTGAAGACCGAATATCCTTAAAATATTTGAAACGTATGGTCTTATAAAGAATATAGACATTTGTCTGGAGGACACAAAATTTAAAATAAGTGAAAAAAAATGCCTTAAGGATGTAGTGGAGCATAAAAAAAGTGAGAATGAAACCAGCTGACGCCAATTTAAATTTTCCCATTTTTTTTTTAAACTCTCCTTATACCTATACTTAAATATAATCAATATATAGAAAATAATACTTACAAGAGGTGAATAAAATGCTGAACTATCAACACCAATACTTGGATATGGATTTTGATCCGATGATGGATATGGTGTACCATAAACACCAACACTACCTGTTGGTATTCGTGAATAACTTGATAATGCTAAACGTGCTGAATCATATTGACATGAACATACTGTTTGTCCTGATACAGGATCTGTCATTATTGGTCTACCATTTTCACAACATGAACCAGTTGTACCACCACCGCCGCCGCCGCCACCACTACCAACATTACTACCACCTCCGCCGCCACCACCACCACCAACCGATGAAGCAGCTGCATTTGATGTTTGTGATAATCCACCTGGACTTAATGCACCAGTTGGTGCACCACCAGTACCAGAACCACCAGATGGACTTAATGATGGTGCATTTGTACCAGATATTGGTGATTGTGCACTTGCAGCTGTTGTTGTTGTTTGACCGCCGCTTACCAATAACTGCAAAACACAAAAAAACAACAGAAAAACAAGAAATTAAAGAAAAATTCTTTTAATTAATAAATCAAAAATTAATTCAGTCGTTCTATTTCACACAAATCAAAATAAAGTCATACAAAAATTTATTATCATTAAGAGTCGTGAATAAAAGATTCATTCAAAAAGATATAATAAAAAATGTAAGTGGAATAAAGCAAAGAAGAAACATGGATTATGGCGAAAATATTTATAAAAACTACCATAATGAAATCACAATTCCATTTAATAAAGATTTACTTTTTTTTTCTACCTACAACAATCTATTTCCACTTCATTAATTTGCCAATGTATCACAGGAAACTGTCACAACACAGAAACGTAGGGAAGAGACAAAAAATTATACGTTGAAATAAGAAGAGAAGAAGAAAATCTTCTTTTTTATGGTCTAAAATTTTAAATCATTGCCGTCGCATCAAATTAATTTAGATTAAGATACTTTATTTATTTACATTCCAGACCACAAAGGTGCCTTTACACTGTCATCTTAATATAAATATAAACAAAAATTTGATATTTTTTTACCGAAATTAGTCCGATTTCACGGATAATCAAAACAAAAAATTACAATAATGTTGAAATAAGTATTTAAATTTCCATGGAATTGAGGTCAAATTTAATTATACAATCCTTTTTAGGATCTCTTTTAGGCTATGAAATATTCTATCGTCATTTTCTTAAACATTTTGTAAGATATTTATTATGTTATGTTAGTTAAGAGGTGACCAAAAAGGACTCGTAAATTTACTAAAAAAAATGGATACTTTGGCTTCAAATATTTTTGACCCGATTAATTTATGGTCTGCTATAGTCAAAAATCTTCCTTAACCAAGAACAAAAACAAAAAATCTTGAAAAAGTATTAAAAATTAACTAAGCAACTTTGAGTCGTACCAAAAACTTAAGCGTACGAACTTTAAGATTAAAAATTAAGTTTTTCTTCTTTTTTTTTTTTAAATCCGATTTGATCCGATCCATTGGGGCGTACAATAATCTCTCAAACACGTTCAGATACATATGTATACATACAGTGACATCGGTTCACACAACACTAAATAAAATAAAAGAATGAAGAGAGGACACGGATGAATAAATACATATGTTTATTGGATATAATTATATAGCTATCATCAATAATATTATTTTAGATATATAAATAAATAAAAAAGGAGTAAACACAATATTGTTGTTGTTATATTATTATTATTTTATAATAAAATTCAATGTTGACGTTTTTGGGGAGGATGGTGGGATAATATTTATATCAAATTACTTAATGACTGCCATTAGGCATATTCATATGTATTCAATAAAATTACAATTTTCTTTATATTATATCATTTTTTAATGAATAAAAATATTTGATGAATAAAATTAGATTAATTTTAATTATTAATGTGTTCGTGATGATATTACACTAAAACTAGTTGGGCGGGAACAAATTGTATTAGTATATGTAAAAAGAATTTTATTTTTGGATCGAGTTGAGTGCAGAATATTCGACATTCAAATCAAATAAATATGCTTTCACCAGCACCAGAGAGTAATAAGAATATTTCGAATTATGATTGTATTTAATGTTTATACATTGATTTTAAAAATAAATAAATTATTGATTGATCGATTGTTTTTAAGTCAAAAGAGATTAAACTAACAAAGTCTAAATTGTCAATATGGTTATGTCAAAGTAACAGATATATATAAGATAAATATCAGATTAAATAATCGGATAACTGATTTTTATATGGTAATTTAAATAAATATTTAGATATTAAAAAGATATTTTCATATATTTTGACAGAGTGACATAAACCTCAAAAGTAAAATAAAAAGAAATGAAAAATAAGAATCTCTTTTTTTTATGATGACGTATTAATTAATTTTCAGATTAGAATATAGATAATATTTCTTAATTATAATGAGATTTAATCAAATAATCTTTAATGTAATTTAATAATCGGTATTAAAAGATTGATTTAAATGTCAATGATTAAATACTATAACTGAATTCATTGAATTAATTTGAGTTTGTAATTAAATATTATAGATTAGACAAAGAGTAAATTTTAAAAGAAACTCTTCATTTAATGATTCTAATAGTAAAATTAGCAAAAAAAGACTCTGTATGATAAACTGAATGTAAATTACTTTCATCCTCGAAAAATCAAAAGAATGGCAAGTAATTGACATATGTAATTAAGATAAGTAAAATTGAATATCATTCAATTCGAAGATAACATTGTTTTTATGATTATATCTACAATTACAATGTATAAAATCATTAACCTTTCATTTTATGTTTTAACATTCTCTGACCTTGAACATAAAGTTTCCAAATGCAATTATTGTTACCACATACACATATAATCTGAAATTTAATTATGCTAAGAAGAAACCTTATATTTTAATGAAATTTTCCAATTAAATGATTTACGATCATTATAAATTTTAAAGAAATTTGTTTACTTTCATAATTTGGATAACATATATACTTACATTGTCCAAAATTGAAATTGTGATTGTGGTATAATATATTCTAAAAGAGACAGACACAGAATTTAATCTTGTATTTTTTTAAAGATTACTTTTTGACAAGTGATTAAACTGATTATACATTTGAGCATCCAATATAAATGGCTTTAAAAGAGACAGGTTTATTTTAACTTGTCCCTCGTCCTTGCAATTTGAAATGCAATAATTTATACTTTTTCTATAAATTCGGTTGTAATTGAAAAGCACTTAAAAATTCAGCTTAAATTTTGAAAATGCATAAGTATGCAGTTCAAATTACAATTCCAATTTTCTATCTTCCTATATAATTTATCACACCAGAACCGAAGGACATTATTTAAAGTAATACCAAAATCTTCTATCAAAAAAATAATATATTTTATGTTACCTATTTAATTTACCAATTTCTGTTTACATATTTTGAAATCAAATATAATGTTAAATCAACAAATCTAAATCAGAAATGATTCCTTGTATAATTTCGTTTGTTTTTTTTTTCATTGATTTTTTGATTTAACCACAAAATTACAGAAAATTTACCCAAAAAAAAATTATAAATTTATCTATAAAACAAAAAAAAAATACATTTTAAACGTTCAAAAATTCAACTTATTAATTTCTTTTATTATTTACACAACAAATACAAACACTCATATATCTAAAAGATATACTTTTTAAAACAACATAAAAAGATAAATAGATACAGAAATTATATTTTATTTGGGTGGATGACTTTTTTATTTTTTTGCTGTTTATGCCTTGATTTTTGTCATTTTTGGTATAAGTAAATACGAAAACTTATATAAACAGGGTTATTTATAAATTGTTGCCCAAATTTGGAATAATATAAAATGAAGGCAATTTTATATATAGCAGAACATAAAAAAAGGGTGGTACACTTTGGTTTTATTTATCCTGTAAAGCTTAAATAAGATTTAAATAAAATTATAATTTTTAAATATATAAAATGAAAGAATTTCTCGGTTTTTATTGTTTACTGAAAAAAAATATATAATTTATAAAATTTAAATAGCGTAAAATGTTAAATTATGCTTCGATATAGTAAATTTTATGCTATATAATATGTAGATTAAATAAATTTGTGACAAATATGGTAACTTTAGACTTTTGTTTGGTATACCCCCCACCTTCCTCTCTACACATTTAAATAGAATTCGAAAAACAATAATTTTATTAATAAATATATAAATTATTTTCGTTTGCAAAATTATAATTGGCATATAGTACAGATATTTATTTATTGGGGGGAAGCATAGAACAGAAAAAAAATCAATTTTATTATTTTATGTTAAGTGAATTGGCAAAACGACAGTAATTGGTAATATAATTGCGTATAAATGTATTTTTTTTTTCTTCTGAATATTATAATTTTTTATTATATTTATAAAATGTTTAAATGTTAAATTATATATTTATATACAAATATGTATACGAATATCATGATATACAAATATTTTGTTTATTTTAATGTTGTGACCACCCACTTAAAATTGATATAATATAAAAATGGTATGCAAAATTGTATAATAAATTGATTTTTTTTTTGTTTTGTTTTGTTTTGTGGAAACAAGGATTGCCAATTTCAGCAGCAATTATCGATAATTTTCAATTTTATATTTATTATATTTATGTATTATAAATTTAATGGAGGTTATGCTGCGTAAAGGTAGATTTGGTTATGATATGTCATTTCATTATTTTATAGGAAATTAAAAAATATTACAAAAATTGAATTAAAAATATTTTGCATAAAATTATTTAATATGGAAATTTTATGCATATATATAGTAAAATTCATGGTTCAGAAATTTTATTACAAATTTTTAGAAATTGGATTAAAGATTTAGAAGAATTTTAAGGGTGAAATTAGTTTTTATTCCTATAAAATTGATAAAGTGATTCGTGGATTTAAGTAACACTTAAATTCATGGATTCATTTTACATAGATTAAAATTAATTGATTCAATTTATATTTAAGGAAAACTACAAGATAACTCAATCAAAATAGAACTGAAATCATTGAAAATATTTTGATAGTAAGATTTTTGATTCTTTTATATAGTTAATTGTATTTAAAATAATTTGTCGACCTTTTAATCAATCAAATTGTAAATTAAAAAATATAAACACCGAATTTGTTCAACTGTTTTTCAATTTTTGCAACAAACACAAAATTTTTCAATTTAATTAAAACTCAAATTTGACCCAAAATTTGATCATGAAATAAATGTCTTACTATTAATTTCTTACTATCCAAATTTGATCATGAAATGTGTTACTAATTAACTTTAGTTTTCTATGTTTATAGCACAAAATTAATTGCAAACATAAACTGTGATTTATGAATACAATTAAATTCATAAAATTTGTTAGTAATTCACTAATTTTAAATCATAGTGCTATAAATATAAATGATAGACTTAAATTTATAAAACTTATTTCTCTATGACAGGATTAAACATTTTAATATACGTAACACTTTAATATTTTTAATATTAATGCACACTTAATAATATTAATTTATTTACTGTAAAAGTCATAAATTCCAATCAAAAATTTATCAGTCATAGTTGAAAATCTTGTAATTTTACTTATGTTATTTGCAAATTGACAAGATTGACTTAGTTAATATTCGAATTATAATAAATTCAAATATTTTACCATAAAATATTTTTAGTACATAAATTTATAAAAACATAAAACTTAATTAGTATACTTTAAAATTATTGACCATTAAAACAACTTTATTTCTATTTATTTCTAATATACTAATTTTTCTATTTCTTTGTAATTAAATGCTAATTTAACACTAATTACAATGCTTATTATTATTATATAAATTAATAAACGACCGACAATTTTCTGACATGAATTCAAAAAAAAAAAAATAACAAATATAATTTAGACAGCTAAAACTAATGAATTTTTATACTATTTACATTTTTCGAAAAAAACTAATTTTCGTTTTCTATCTTTTATCATAAATTATCACAATTTTTTTTTTATGTATATGTACAGCTCAATGTTATGTTACATTAATATGTTTGTTTGGGGGGAGGAGGAGGAGGTGGTTAAATAAAAGAAAACGTAAAATTATAATTGCACGGTACTAAATAATTCATTTTCTATGACCGGCACAAGCTTGTTTAAAAGTAAATTGGTTGTAACATTAAAAAAAATTTTTTATCTATATAACATATAAAAGTATCTTTTTTGAAAGCACTTATGTTTTTTTTTTTCGGTTAATATTGATTATTGATTGTTTATTCATGATAAAATGAAATTTATACAAAAAAAAAATATTTTTTGTGGATAAACAAAGCATTTTGGTTTTAGAGAAGGACAAATTTATTTAGAATTTCACTTAAATGAATTTGTTAAAAATATTGAAGGTTTTTTTTTTTTTTACTTTTGCCTACAATAAATCCTTGAAAATCAATTTTTAAAATAAGAAAAATTGTTAAAAATTGTTTATTTATAGATTGTTGAACATTAAATTATTTTGTAAAATTTATTAATTATTTATTATTATTAAAAATAGTAAAAAAATTTAAATTTAATATTTTTTTTTAATTTTGCAATTTTACATTTATCATTTTGTTGTTGTTGTGTTTTACCTCTCTAATATGACAAACTACCAAACAAGAAACAACCACAACAAATAGTTATACGCACGACCAGAAAAAAGGTTCATAAATTCATCAAAAAAAAAAAAGTTTAGTTTTGACAAATTTTGTGAATAAAAATTGTTGAACAGGAAGTCGTAAATTTTTCTTACCCTCACAAGAGTCAAATTCTTTTCAATCAATACAAAAAAAAAATTGAACTTACACTCTAAAATTTCTTAAAATTGATGGACATTAACTATATCAAATAAGCAAACAGGCTGGACGATTAAAAGATTTACAAAAAGGACGAAAAAGTTTAATAAATAAAATTGCAAACAAATAATATCATAAAAAATAATTTAATATTTGTTCAATGTTTTTCTTTTTGTATCAAAACTTTGAAAATATTTCAAGAGCAAACAGCATAACCAAAAAAAAAAAAACTGAGTTTGATTATCATCAAAATCCTTTGTAAGAGTTTTGCCGCGATCGATAAGATACACACACGTGGAACCCTTTTTTTTTGTGAGCAAAAGTTTTTCGAAAGGGAAAATTTTAAACTGAATAAAAATAATATTTTTTTATAAAGCGGCGGCGGCTGCAAGATATTAAATGCAAAAAAAAAAAATATATATATAAAATTTTTGCAACTGTGCCAGAATAAAATTTAAATTAATAAGATACCAAAAAAAAAAAAACAGAATTGATAAAGTCGTAATGCAACCCTCCTCATTTTTGGATGCACGTAGTAAGTATAAGGAAATAAATAGAGCATAACCCTTTAAGGTTTCAAAAGTAAAACCAAAATTTTATTCAGATATTTTCTAAATGGTTTTGTATGTAGTTAATTAAGGAAGTAAATCTGAAATGTTGACTTTTTGACCTGTAACTCTTTTGATACTTATAAATTTTTGACAGTAAATTTTTTCATAATAATGAATTAAAGAAAGTGTCGACGAATTTATTGTTGCAAATTTAATTAATTATTATTAATTATTTCATTTATAAATTGTATGTTCGATAAATTTAGTAAAAATACTCCGAGCTGAAGAGCAAGTAAAGGACCAAAAACACAAAAATAGATCTAGACTATAGATACTTATAAATCTACATAAGTAGATCTAAGCCTTAATAGTAGACATAAGTATAGATAAACAGTGTAACATTGATAGTAACTATGCTGTATCAACTCTAATTATATCTTAATCTCTACAATTTTCGAGTTGTTAAATTTTGAATAGTTATGCGGTTTCTGGGATCTTGCCTAATGTGTCATTTCTTATTCGGAAATTAAAATTGATTGTAAACTCACCAATTTACTATTTCGTATACAGTAATCAATCAAATATCGATCAAAAGTAATCAAAAGTGATCTGTCAATGTCACATTTGCAAAATAATTTTTAAATATATTTCAAAATATATAGAAAAAGTAGAAAACAATTTCAAAATTATATCCAAGGATATTGCAAATATTCATTGAATTTTAAAAGAATTTATTAGAAAAAAAAATGGAAGCCAAACATTATAGATTAATGAGCTAATTAACATAAACAATTACTTAATTTCAATACTACAAAACAATTTATTAACATTTAGAAAGCAAAAATCTTTATTTCTCTCTGAATATTCTTATTCTAACCGTACGCCTAAATACTTTTATTTAAAGGTCCTCTTAATTATATGCAAATTATTTTTGCGTGATGGTGCAATTAGTCGATTTAAATGAAATTAATTAAGGACCATCGTTTTTTATTTTATTTGTTCTTATCTCTTTAATGCTGTAACAGGATATATAAACGACAATTCCTTTATCCATTAATTTTCTCAATTTCCTTTTTACCAGCAGTTTTTCTTAATCTTTTAGATCTTTAATCATTATCGACAATATTTCAAACAATATCGTTTTCTTACTTAAATATATCTTATATAGTGTATACATAAAGATTACATTTCAATATTACCCAAGTAAAGTATATAAATGTTTCATTGATAGAAATCTTTTAAATATACGATAAAATTTTATATACATAGTGTTAAAAATCGACTACGAAAATAATAATTTAAATATTTAATGGTATATAAAATCAGCTAAATAAAAAAGAAACTGGCGAAAAGTTAATCCCAAAGACCGCACACAAAAATATACATTCAGAGTAGCAGTAGAGTATAGACTATATTTTTCTGGTTTGATACCATAAGTACACAAATAATAGTCAGCCATAGAGAACTTAAAAAAAGAAATTATACTGATGATGATGATGATGATGATGATGATATCGGGTACGAAATTGTTTAAAGGAAAAGGATAATTAAAAATTGAAAACAAATATTTGGTCTGCCGACGTTGTTGTCGTTTGCTATACGCTAATAATTTTTTTTATATAACTCTATTTGTAACCGAAAAAAAAGGATAATAAGAAATCAAAGTGTTTTTGTTTTTTTTTATTTATATATATAAAGGATAATAGACTTTTTACTATATAAACAAAATGAAAATAAGAAGAAAAATTTGTAGAATTTTTAATGTTTTGCAGGAGAGAAAAATATAAATTGCAATTTTTGGATAGGTTAAATTAAAGGATTTACGATAGTTTCTAATTGTTTTGGCAATTAACTGAAATGTAAATTAAAGAAAAATTACTCTACAGGAAAACTATAATTAAAGTAAAATAAAATACTAAGTAGAGAAAGTAGTTAAAAAAAAAAGAATAAGGAATAATTTTAAGAAATGAAATTGGTAAGAATAATTAGCAAGAATTTGTAAATACTGCAGATTGATTATAGCAATTTATCAAAAAGGATTAAATTTAAAATAAAAAAAAATATTTTAAGCTAAAAGGTAATTCTTTTAATTAGTTATTAAATATACTTTTTAACTACATTCAAAATTAGTTTCATTTGAAAATTAGTTAATTAAAAAATAATAATAAAAAATAATGCAAAGGAAATATAATCCTTCCGAATCCTTGTTTTAGGTAAAAAATGGTTTCTTTACAACAAAAAAATTCTACAGTTTTTTTGAACATAGTGTGTGGTTAATGAGCAAATTAATATATACATTTATCTATTATAAAATATGTAAAATATTTAAAAAATTCTTAAATCACGATTTTTCTTTATATGAAATTCTAAAAGAAAATCAGTTAGTTTAATTAACCTTATAAATTTTGCATCATAAATTATTTATATGTATAAATTTCTAGCATAATAAAAACTTGTTATATAAAATTAATGGAGGGAATTCTAATTATACTAGTAATTTCCTATTTTATATGTTTTTTCTACCATAAGAAAATCTTCCAAAAAATTATTTTAAATAAAAAATTTTTTAATTTTTTTTTTCCTCTAACCCTTTTTTTTTCAAAGTTTTTCCTTGCACCTACCACAAGAGTAATATTATTATATATTAATTTATGCACATTCATACAATATCTACTATATAACATAATATTTTTCTGTCTTTTTGTCTATATATATAAAAAAAACAGTGGAAAATTAACATAATATTTTGTCTCTCGAAATTTTATATAAATTTTAATAATATAAATATAATAATTTCTTTTAAATAGGGAACGAAAGAAGAAGCAGTTTCGTCTTTTTTTTTTTAAATAAAATTTTAATATATAAATATTGAAAGTATAATTATCAAAAAAAAAAAATAAAGATTATCTTCTGGTAGTAATTATGTTAATTAAACTTTTATCATCATCATTTTTGTTAAACATAATGTGAAACATAATATTATATTTTTTATACATATAAATTCTTTTTTTTTCTGTTTAATATTTTGCCAGACATTCAAGAATTTTTTTTTTCTGGTAAAACATAAAAGAAATTATTATTTTTTATTGCAAAATTATACGCACCATTAAAAAAAAAAAATGTTTAAAAGTTGAACCAAAAAAAAAACAGAATACTGAATATTATCATAACAAAAAAAAAATATGTTTGCACCATTTTTAAGTTTCAATGAAAAAAAAAATCAGATGAAAATCAAGTCAAATTGCAAATTTTATGTTGAAACAACCAAAAACAAAAAACCAAAAAAAAAAAAAGGAACTCCTAAAAGCTTTAGGCAATTAATTCTTCCTCCAAAATTACCTTAAAAAAAAACATCATCACATCTCCATATTGGATATATGAGTCCATCTCTGCCATATAATGATAATTATTAATATATACTTCGGTATATACGATATAAATGTTTCAAATTATAATAATCGTCAAAAGAAATTATGTTAATTATTGGGTTTATGTCTGATTGGTAAGAACACAGACAAACAAAAAAAACAAATTTTTGGTTTGGCAAAAATTCAAAAAAAAAATATATATATATTCACGCGCATGAATTGTTGTCCCAAACATAAAACAGCATAAAATATTATTAATAATAATTTTTTTTTAAAACAAATTATGGGCAACCGAAAATTTTTGTTGAATTTTTTTTTTCTTTTTGTATATGGTGGGATCTTTGATTATGGACATAATATAGGATGTATATAAGGTCTTGATGCCTTAAAAAAAAAAAAGGAAGAAAAAGTTATAATCAATTTTTGGAAATCTTTTAATAATTTTTTTTGTGGTGACGATGAGAAAAATTATGATGACAGAGTGGCTATATGGCATATATAACAACAAAATTTATCTTTAGGGGTTATTTTTATATCGAAAAGCTTCTGCGCATATCATACACCAACTAAAAATAAAATTGTTGCATATCTTTTAGGTAAAATCTACAAAATAAAATACAAATTTTTTTTTAAGCATTTAAAAAAGTTATTTAATTTTCTTGAAATTTTGAGTTTTTGACTTGAAAAGATCAATTTTTTTTTTTTTTGTTTTAACGATGTAATTTTATTTTAATTCTTGAAGTAATTTGATAAATTTCCAAAAAAAAAAGCTACTGGTTAGTGATAAAGATATATAATTCTGTTCAATAAAAATGCCTTAAGGATGTTATATATTATTCTTTTCATCCTTTTTAGCATATAAAAATTCATAAAGAAATTATTATTAGTATATTCAAAAAATTCGCGTAAAGAAAAAGATTGTATAACATTTTTGAATTTGCGTGCTGATAATAACTGAAATTTTGAATGAATATTATTTAGTAGACTACCTAAAAGTATATTTATTATGATATCATTAAAAAATACAATATTGTGTATAAGTAGATCAGACAACAACAGCAACAAAAAAAGGAAGTATTTAAGGATATGTTTAAATCGCAAAAATTATATATAATTTTATGATGGAAACAAATCACTATAATAGCGAATTTTCAATGCTATTATTATGTTTAAAGGTGTTAAAATGTTTTGCATATCAATTTTTGAATTATTATAGCATTTAACTTACAATAATGACTATAAATTAAAGTTGTTAAGGTTGATAATGGAATAATGTGTAAAAGGATGGATGGTTTTTATACCAAATTTTAATCATATTAAAAACGAAACTTGAAATATTTAATATGGGAAAATATTGCAGTGGCAACATTTAATCATTTCCTAAATTTGAAAATAGTAAGAAAATGGTTTTAATGTTGACGGTATGCTAATGAAAATATTGAATTTAAAGTATTGATTTATGAAATTATTCAGATTTTTGGGAAAAAAGGATAAAGAATGGTCAGTGGCAATCTTAGTTATTAAGATATTATTAATAAGTATATGTACTATCGAAATTTTTAGTCAGCTTAATTATTTCACTTATTAGCTAGGAGTTAATTACTTAATTATTTCACTTATTAGCTAGGAGTTCTAAACTTTAAAAGATGCTGATCCAATAGAAATTACTACAACTTCATGGTTGTATAATCTAATATCTAACATTTTTCATGTTAAATGTTAGATTATGCTCATATTGCAAAATATTAAGCATTGATTAAGATTATTTACGTTTTATGGTCACATCACAATGATTTAAAATAGACACAAAACAGTTCATTTTCAATTATACAAAGATGATATGGATTGCCTAGCAACAAACGAAATTAATCAACAAATAATTTGAATAAAATAAGGAAATAAAATTTTAATTTGTTTCGGTTCCCTTGTCAACTTTCTAATAAAAATATTTTAGCATTTTAATATCATTTTAAACATCAATAATAATAATAATAATAATTTTTCTTGGGATTAAAATGGTATAACTATTAAAATTATGTTTGACAAGAAGATTTATGGCAACATTAAATTTGACAATTTCTAAATTACTAGGAGAAGAAGATAAATATATTAAATTTTATTACACAAAACTTTTATATAAATCATTAAAAATCAACGCTTAATTAATATAAATCATTTGATTAATTTACAGTTCTAATATACAAACGTAGATCGACAATATTTAATTATACAAACATAGCTCGACAACAGTCTATTAGCTCGACCATACATTTTAAATATTTCTTAAAGAAATCTGCTATGAAATCTGCCATCAAAATTTTTTAACTTTAATCTTAAAATATTTCATTAACAAAAAAAAAACAAATTTCGTACAAAATCAATAAAATTATATACAATTAAATAATAAAATAATTCTTCAATGAAAACTAAATAAGCAAAACATAAAAAAAATATATTTTTTACAATATAAGAGTGAAAAAAATTCACTCTTTAATAATTATTTACAGTATTTAAGAATTCGAATCATGTACGATTAAAAAATTATTTTTATATTACTTATTATTATATATTTCAAGATAATCAGTTCAATATTTTTGCTACAGTTCTTCCATCATCAACAAACATGGCACAATAAAATTCAAAATATGCAACTTGTCAAAATTCCAATATGAATTGATGATGACAATCTTAATGGATACGCTTTCATTGTACATAATCAAATACACTTTATATAAAAAAAAAACAAGGACAACCGAACAGAAAAATCGTTACAGAAATCGTTTTTTTATTTTGTGTGTGAACTGAGAAAAAAAAATACTTTGGTGATAACAAAATAACCATTTATAGAATTAACCATCCATAAAACTTGTATACCAAACTGAAAGTTAACTATAGAAATATTTTATTTTTGTTGTTTGTCGCATCAGAAAACAAAAAAAAATTGATAATATAGAACACACACAAAATTGAACTACAAGCAGCACAAAAAAAAAATTTATGAACTAACTACAATAATAATAATTTTATAATTAAATTCAATATAATTAATAATTCATATCCTTTTTTGAACAAGTTTTTATATATATAGATAGATATTATTGAGCACCCAATTCCCTTTTTGCTGATTAAAGTCAGCTTCTGCTATATGCTCGAAACGACAACTTTCTGGCTGATAATCATCTTTAAAATGTGACTATACTTTAATATTAACGCGATTAAATTCACATTAAAAAAAAAAAGAATTTATTTTCCTTTATGATACTATCTGGTATATTGAGGTAAAAAACATAGCACCAAAATATACAAACAGAATTTTATCAATATTTCTCTGACAATGACGCAATAATATTGAAGAAGGAAAAAAAACATTTTTTTGATTTGAAAAGTTATAAAATAGACAGGTATAAAAAAGAATCACGACTTTAATATTAAGTAGAGAGAAAAGAATCATCATCAGAACCGGGGTGATAAGGATATGATCTTTAATAGAAAGATATTGACTTTTTAAAAGGCACCAAAGTCTTCATATCAATTATGATCTTGTCTGAATTTTGTTATACTGGAAATTTTCAAGTTTCTTGCAAAAAAGTATAACCTGTGATGTTAAACCTGATCTACCTGTGAACTAGATCGCTTATACATAATATAAAAATTATGATTTCCGTAAGCGCCGCATTGCATTTTTCTTCGGTTTTTTTTTTTTGTTTGTGGTTAGAGAGGAGGGAGATTCATTTTTATGACATTTTTCTTATTTCTTCACTTGCCAAAACTTTTTTTTTTTTTTTGTGTTATGACGATTGAGAAATTTTCTGTTTTTCTGATCATAATTCACCAAAACTGAAATTTTCACATAAAATTTCATATATTTTTTTCATATTTCATATGTATGTTTTTTTTTGTTGTGTCGTACATTTAGACTTTGGTATGCTTAAAGGTATGCTTCGCTGTTATGTTTTGGTGCTATATAAGTGCGTGTGTTTGTTATAATGCTTTTTACTTATATGCTTTTTTTTATATATAGTTTTATGATTATGAAATTTTTATGATTTATTATTGCAAAAAGTTTTATTATTTGTTTTTTGTGTGCACCCCCAAAATTAAAATCATATACAATTGAATTTCGATGCACGCATTTTTATTGCCATATCTCGAAAAAGGATCAAAAGAGACAAGTTATTTTTTTTTTTTATTAAAGTAGAATAAGAAAAATATTTTCAGGTGCTTTAGAAAAGCATTTTTTTGTCCAATTGGGGATTGTTAAAATATAATTTTTATGATTTGTTATATATATATTTTTTTTTTTGCTATCCATAAAAATATTTTTATGTATTTATGATTTTATGAATCTTGTTTTTTATTTATTTAATATTTTTCATAGTTTGTTTTTGTTTTTTTGAAATAAATTTATAATTATTAAAGGTTTTTCATCAGTTATGGAAATTTTAATGATGGAATTTTAATAATTTTGAACAAGAATTTTGATAAGCAACAAAGGAAAACTCACGTTTGCTGCAGCGCCTCTTCAATGCATTGGAGGATTAAAGGTTTGTATAATTTATTATTTTTATTACTTGTTTGTATAAAAAATTAATTTATTAGTACATTATTTTTATGATTTTTTTTGAAATTTATGTCCGTTACTTTGCACATAATTAATTTATAAATTCTTATGTTTTGGTTAGAGATAATAAAATTTGATTTTATTTACATAAATTTTTATGGATGATTTAGATTTAATTTAAATATGATTTGAAACATAATAGATTTGATTCGAAATTAATTATGAATTAAGTTGTTTTTAATACAAAATTAAGTTAATTTTTTATTTCCTTATTATTCTTTATTAAATGATTATATTTGCTTAATGTTGAATTTTAATGAATTAATAACTTCATTGAATATTAAATGTAAATTAAGTTGTTTCAGTCATAAAATTGAATTTTGAGATAATTTAAATAAAAAAATTAAGTTATAAAATACTTGCTTTCAAAATTATGGGAAATATGTTAGGAATTTAATAATTCGTATGTATTTTGTTTCTTTATTAACGACTGCAAACAATTTCGTAAAAGCATTATAATTTATCAAACATTATTGTTAAGAGTAATTCACGGGTTTTCAATTATGTAATTCCCAAAAGCCTAGAAAGACCACAATTGTAGGATTGTAGCCTATTTCATAAAATTTAATAATTGTATGGTTCCGATATTGAGCTAAAATATTTGGGTTTTATTGTTTAGTATATCAAATTCGTTTAAAATTATAATTTCGATCCTTATCTCTAATATTTTAATGAATAATCAAAATGCAATTAATTCGTAAATCAGAATTTGCCAAATTCTATCTAAAATTGCATATAATAGATATAATTGATAACAATTGTTAGAGATATTTGACAGAGCGTTAGAAACGAATAACATTACAGATTCAGTAAAGTTCTGCTAAAGTTCTTTAAATGTAAGTAAATTATTTTCAAGCTGCAAGGTAGTCAAATGGGAATTTTAAATATAAACTATATTACAAGTATAATTTTCAGTAAACAATTTCTTATCTTGTGATTTTCAAGCTTTGATTATAAAATTTGAAAATTATTCACCAAATATTACAATTCTTAAGTTACAGAAATATCAGAACTCAAAATTTTAAAATGATACAAATCAGAACTCAAATCAAACTTTACCTATACCGGCAAGGCAATGTACAAGTTATTCAACACCACCCACCCAACATATAATCCCAAACCCGATTAAACGGTCACTGGTGGATTAGTAAAATACCCAATATGTATATTCTAATTAACATTTCAATAACTCACCTGACTTGCCGACGGATAGCCATAACCAAACTGCGCATATGCTGCCATTTTTTATTTCTCTTATACAAATTTAATTTAATCTCTTACTATCCACCAACAAAAAAATTTCTTTGATAATAAAATAAATAATTAAATTAAAATTTGAAGAAAAAAAAAACTGATTATTAATTTTAAATCTAATAAATATTTTATGTTAAAATTAAAAACCAAGCTTTGGGTCACTATAAATAAATCATTTTTCTTTTTTGTATCATTTTTTTTTTTTTTTAATTAATTATTTAATATTTTTATTGAAATTTTAAATATTTTAAAGTAAAATTAATAATAAATTTCTTAATTTTAAACACATTGCACTTTTGAATAAAAATATTTCTTCAATTTTTTATGTACAATAAAAATTCACTCAATCGGTTTTTTTTTCAGTTTTGAATCCTTTAAATTATTTTATTAAAAAAAAAAGGAAATTCAATTAATAAATTCCTTTTTTTTTTTGTTGACAGTTTTTCGTTTGAATTATTTATCAAATTAGGCGCCAAAACACATTTTTTTTTCTACATTTGTCAATATAATAAAATTAACATTTTTAAAATATTTGATATGTCAAAAGAAAACTTGTTTTTTTTTTATTTCTAAAAAAATTGAATAATTTAATTAAAATTTATGTTTATTGATTGTATATGTATATATTTTTTATGCAAAAATTTATGTTGACATAATAATTTATATATGACATTCAAAAAAGTTTTGTTTATATACAATGTAGTTTCTTAATCCTTGTGAATGTTCAAATTATAAATAAAATATAGATCACTTGTTTCTTGTGTATATACTTAAAATATCCTTGAAAACATAAATATTCGATAAATAAATATGAAAAATAAAACTATAAATCGACGATAACCACTTCCAAAAAAAAAAAATTAATATAATTTCCTTTCTAAAATATTATTTGTCTGTTTCTTTTTTCGAATTTTCAAAAATTTCCTTTTTATAAATCACACAAATTTTTTTTATATTAATTTTCACATAATTCAAAACATTTTCAATAAAATTATTGTCTATATATCCAAATAAGAAATCAAACATAAAATTGAACCGAAAAATTAAAAACAAAAACAATCCATTTAAAACAAGGACGAAAATCCCTATAAACCATAAAAAAATCTCAAAACAAAATATCTATGGTTTTTTTTCTTCTTTTTCTTTTAAACCATTTTTCGGTTGGTTTTCCACATTTTTCCGATTCTGTTATATTATCACACAAATAAATAAATAAATATAAAAAAAAAGAAAATCTATATACGCTTATTTTTCTTGTTAACGTGAGCCAAAAAAATGAAAAATCCAAAAACAAAATCAAAAAAAATAATAATATTAATAGGTATCTAATTTTTCCCGTATATTACAGATTCTGCGTGTAAAAACGCGATGCGCTCTTCACAACGTTCGAACAATAACTGGTTCGTATAATTCTATATACCACTGCAACTGTTTCAGAACAAGATATATAATAATAATAATATAGTCATATAGTTTATTATAGCCTTTAAAATTCTCCCTCATCGATACGACGACAATACCCTAACACACAGCTCTGTTATTTTTCTTGCTATCAAACAGAGATGGAGTTCATTGTATGTTCAAAAATAGTATTTATTTATATTTGCCATTGACAGAAATTTTGTATAAACGTATCAGACCTGTTTTTTTTCTTTTCTTTGAATGCTTTGGGTTCATTTGTCTCTATAAAATTACAGTGTAAAAGTAGGTTGGGATTAAATATTTTTTTCTGTTTTTATTTATTTATTTTTTTGGTTATGATTGTATTAGTAATTTGATTATTTCAGTATTTTAAAGTCAGCCTACTCGGGGAATAAGCGAACGATCAAATATTTCATCGTATTTTCTCAAAAGACTTCATCAAAACAACCGGTTTTACTTGACATACTATGCATATAAATTTAGCATAATCTAAATACCGTTTTTTTTTTCATGAGAGTATCAGAGAGCATAATCTCATATATCCATATAAAAACATAAATATAATAATATCTAATAGATATGAACCACGTTGCGCACCGAATAGCACTATGCAATTTGAACGATAGTCTAGAAAAATTTATATTATTTTACAGACTATTATGAGTTCATAAAAATTGTCTGTACTACTCTCTTTAGTTTTTGTTTGATATCATATGGATGTGTATCTAAATTTGTAAAATATGTCAGTGTGTGAGATAGTGAGAGGGTCGTTACTTGCGCAATCTTATCTACCAATCAGCATTATTTCTATGCTATTTTTATTAGCATGATATAGATATAGATATAATGTTGAATACAGTTTTTATGTACATATATAAATAATGTATTTTGGGGCAAGACAGCTAATTTTAATTTTCCTTTTGTAGGTGGAGCTTATTTAATTAATGGTAATTTAGTTTACGCCCCTATTAATAAGTCTCCAATAGGGGAGCAGAATTGTAAGAGAATTTTTTTTATCATTTTTAAAATAATTAAAAATAAAAATGGATAAACTTGTTTCAATATATCAAAAGATTTATTTTATTTTTATTTTAATAATCACTGCAGGTAAATAATTTAATGAAAAGTGGGGAAAATGTTAAAGAAAAATGGCCAACGTTAACCTCTTAAAATAAGAAGACGAAAATTTTTTTTTTTGTTTAAAAAATACCATTATTCTGGGATGTGTTTCGGGAGTTTTGTAGAGTAATGAAAATTGGATGATGCGCAAATAAGGATACAAATTTTCTCTTTTTCGGAATTAACGTTTGTAAAGAAAAAAAAATACAATAATAATTTTGGAGCCTGGAGCATTTCGACAATGTCCTTAAAATTAATTTGCCTTCAATACTATTGCTGAGATATTAATAGAAATGTTACAAAAAAAAATGATCAGTTATAAAATGTAAGTTTTCCAAAAAGGACTTACAAATATATTTTTTTACTAAATTATTGTACGCGAAATTGTTCGACAATTTCATACTACCAAAAATTCGTCAAATTCTTTTGGATTTTTAAATTTTTCTATACCCTGTTCAAAAAAATATTCTACAACTAATAAAACTTTTTTCAAATTAACATCATGTTTCTTATATTATATTAGCGACAATAACATTTCTTATCCTTTCCATAAATGGTTGACATTAGTTTGTATAACAAGCGAAAAACAACAAATCCTTTTAATATAAATTTATACCTAACTTCCATATATTTTAACGTAAGTATATATATACTTTATGTTATATTATTATCCTTTTAACTCCTGTTTATTTTCCACTCCAATATATATGGGCGAATATCATAAAAATGTAGGTGTACATATCCGGTTTTATGTAACCAAAAAAAAAAAACGAACATAATATCTACACATGTATAATCATTTAATATCCTTAGTCCTTTACTATACCGAATATGCCTTTACTATAATGTATATATTTAAAAAAAAAACTGATATACATATTTTAAAAGGACAAAGTATTTGTGTGTTTCACAAAAGGGATAACATAAAAACATAAGAGTAGGCCATTGAAAATTGTGTTCCTTTTTTTCCTATAATACAACCATCAAAATCATCAGACAAAATCATAAAAAAAAAAAAAATACGTAACGAAAAACCGTATATGCATAATATAAATATGCAAAATACAACAAGGATTGGTTTATTATTATAGGTGAGCATTCAAGTCAATCCCATGTTTTTATTATTAGAAACTTGAATAAATTCATTTTGTTTGGTTAAAATTAATATATATACATATATACGGATAGGGAGTCCTTTTTGAATAACAAAAGAAAAAAAAATAGAGTTTTTGAAGGAGTACGTATACAAGGAATCTGCAAACTATAATAAAATGTTTTATTGACAAGAAAGTTTAGCATTAACCGTCGCTACAGAGAATCTGATATTATAATTTATAAGGACATGAACTAACCATCCAATATAAAGGATAAGAGAATATTGTGTTACAAATAATTTTTGTTGGGGAAGGACCAACAGAATCACCAATATTATTTATTTCTCAAGAGAGAGAACATCTTTTATCTGGATTTGGAGAAATTTCAATGATTTGCAGAGGGGACATTGTTAAAACATTGAATAATTCAATTTTTATAAATTGGGCAGTACGTTTCGATATGTCAAACAGGATTCTTGAATATTAAATTTAATTGAAATACGCTTTTAATGAAATTTTATATATCCTTGATCATCGCAGAATCAACAATTCTAATTTGTTGTTTCGAATATTCGTTTTAATGAAAATTGAAAAAAATTCTTAAAATTGAATCGTGTAATATCATTTTTTATGCGATGACAACGAAGGACACTATATATGGCTTTCAATGTGGTGGGGGTTTGTCTTATCCTTTAGTATTTTAGTAGATTTCCTAAAATGTTTTAATACGATTTTACACGACAAGTTTATTTTGCATTTATTATATTCATTTAGTTATCCATTGATATTTTCCCATTTTTCTATAGCGTCTGTTAAGTCCCTTTTTGGGGGAGAATGGAGATTGGGGTGGTATATAACTGAAAATTATTAGGTACAATAGTTGTATCGTAGTATACACTGTTATTTGAATTCATTTTTTTTTATCCTTTAATATGATTTTTTTTTCTGTTGTCCTTTTTCTGTTGTTTGTTGTGAAGGATAAAGGGTAGTTTCTCTGTTGTTGCTCTTGTTATGTTTTCGCAGAGTTTTTTTTTTATATTTCTAAGGGATGGTTTTTTTTTTATTGGATTATTTCTAGGATATGCTATTATTGTAATATAGCGGAGTTGTTGTACTTTTGTGGTTCGTTGTTTATTTTTTATTTTATGTTGTTGGTACTCAGTTTTGTGTTGATATCTTGTTGCTGTTTTTGTTTTTTTTGTAAATTGTGCTCGTTATTTCAATCTTTCGTTTTTTTTTTTAGGTTAACATAAGCTTTTTTTATTAGTTAGGTATTTGACTTGTTCTACCATTTTAATGGGATTATTTTTTTTTCCATGTAACAACAACAATTTAAGTTAAGGGTATACAAAAAAAAACGATGGATTTATTCATTGTTTATTATTATTGTTTGGTTGTTAAAAAAGGATAATGTTTAAATATAAGGAAAATCATAATAATTTAATTTGTATATAAATAAAAATTAATGAAATATTATTAGAAATAAATAATTGAAATGATAATTTTATGGGAAATTGAAAAATTTAAATGAAATATTTCAAAAAAATTTCAATTTAAATTAATTGTAACTTATGAAATTTAAAAAAAAAATTGAAGTTATAATTTAAAAAGGAAGTTTTTATTAAAAAAAAAAAAATATGTCAAAAATATAATTTAAAATGTAAAGCGTGTTATTAAATTCACTTTTTTTTATCAATATTATGGAATAAATTTTTGTTATTTATGTCAGAAACATATAAAAAATATATTGCACGCAATTATTGCTATCAAAAATAATTTTGTATATTATGAAAAATTAAAATGTAAGGAATTTTAACAAGAATTCCTTTTTTTTATTGAAATAAAATGTAAAATTAAATTTAAATATTATTTAGGTCATTTGATTTTTAAAAAAAAGTATAATAATTAATTTTTAATTATGGTTAATTAAAATTGTAAAATAATTGTTAGTTTGACGATGAAAGTTGGCGATATTATTTTGTTTCTTTGGTTTTTCATAGAAAATTGTTCAATTTTAAGAAAAATTTCAATTGTGAATAAATTATATTGAAAACTTATAGTTTATATAAGATTGTTTCTCAGAATTATAAGCAGTTTATAAACCTCTAATAATTTCATTTCCTGCTGAGTTGCAAAAAAAAAAATCATTATAAAAACTAAATTTCATGCAATTCTTGTAATTTTTCCTTTTTGTACAAAATCGAAAATGCAAAATTAATAAATCAATTTGTAATCAATTGAAATTTATATATTTATTTGTAATTTTTATTATTATTATTATTTTTTTCAATATATTTTGACCACCCCAATTGATAATATTTTCAGAAATATATAAAAGAATGTGACAATAACGCAGGTAGTTCCAATTGATTATTAAAAGGATAAGGATATTATTATACACTATAACGATTGTTGACTTCGAAGCCACAAAATACACAAAATAAAACATGATTTGTTTGAAAAGGATCTATCAAATGAGTAGACACAAAATTTCTAATAAAAAAAATTTACGATATACTTTTTTATTTATGGTTTTGTAAAGGATCAAAAACCTTCTTGTTACCAAAATTAATAATTATTAAAAAAAATATATATTGACCAATAAATATCCAACTGTGAAAAGGATCGAGGACAAAAAAGTAATTTTGTTCAATTTCTTTTTTGTTTTTTTTTGTAGAAGTTGATCCTTTTTTTTAAACTTTCTCTTGACAATTTTATTTTGAAAAATTATTACATTTTTGTTTATAAACAAGTGTGTCAACAATTGAATTTTCCCGGTAGAATTTTAAAGTGATTTGTATATATATATTTTCAATGTTTTCTTTTTGTTTTATGTTATAGAATTTCCAAAATTTTAACATATACAAAACATAATTGTATTTGTATATTATGATGTGTTATATAATAGAAATACAGAAATTTATAAATACTTTAAATAAAATTCGTGAGAAAATCAGCACTTGTCGTATCCACTTAAGTATTCTTCTCAAAAAAAATAATAGAAATACAAAAACAAAATTATATTTGAATTTGTCATGAAAATATCCTGAATTGCTACTTAAAGATTTTCTCTATATAGGAAAAGGTGTAGTTTTGAATGCTTTTCCTATATATATGTTAAAAAAAAACTTTCATCTTTATTTATATACAAGTTGTATTAGTATCCTTGAATATGTATATTATATGTATGCAAATTTTAAGGATATGCCAGTAGCAAAGAAAAATGAAATTTTGTTATTTGTTTATTGATTCAATGATGGCCTCTTCTGTCTAATATAATTTAGATGATTTAAAAACATTATTTTCGTATACAAGTGAATAATTAGAAGTAAATTTATTGATTTGTAAGTATTAAATGTGAATGTATAAAGATTATGCCTGGAATCTTTAAATTATGTAAATGATAGTGATAAAATTTTGGGGTGATATAACTAACCTTTACTTATTTGAATTTAATACTAAACTTTACTTAATTTTGAATATACATTAAGTTAATAGCGAAACACATAATCTTCACCAAGTCTTTTTACTATAAAATACTTGGTTAATGAATCAAATATTGGAAGATTAATATAATCAAAATTTTGTTTAAAATTTAATTTGTAGCTAAACTCATAAAACTACCAGGATTATATATATCGCTTCAAATGTTAACTATATGAAAAATTAATTCTAAATTACTATTAAATCGTCCTAATTTCCGATTATATCATAAATAAACCTTATAATCCATAACAAAATTATTTCAAACCCATTTTGCTCTTATCTAAAAACTCTAATACTAAACATTTTAAATTGCATCTCCGAATATTCCTTAAAATATCCTTATTCCCATTTTACATATATACCACTTAGAAATTATATTATATAATAAATATAAATACGGAAGAACTTTTAAGTGTCATTTCATGTCACCTGGATAGAAAATTTACCATTCTTTGTCGAAACATTAAATATATAATTTTCTTTCCCCTAAATTCTTCTTTTTTTTTTAAATAGATAAAACATTTAAATGAAATTATTTATTTACAAATTGTTTTATTGATTTATAGCATTTATATTTTTGTTAAATTTACATATATAACTTTAAGGATATTAAAATTCTTAAAAGGATATTTTGTAATGCAAAAAAATCTTCTACAAAAAAATTAAATTTTTCTCATTTAAAAACTAAAATTGGTTTAAGAAAGAATTTTTATTTGAGGCTGGCTCATTGATACGGTGCAGTTGTCACAATAGTGCCGCATTAAAATTTCAACTTGACACATCACTATACAGTCAAATGGCGGCAAATAATTATTTCACAATAACAAAAATTGAACAACAACAAAATATTTTTTTAAGGTATTGTGGCCATACTTCAATTCCTTTTTTTTTTTTTATAGAAATTTTTCGTGGGGCAGCAAATGAAACTTTTTTTTTTAAAACGCATTTATGCGTTACCCCTTTAAACCTTTCCTTAAATTTTTATTTTTCTACCTTACAGTCTTAAAATATTTTCAATAATACTTTTAAAAAATTTGGAAAAAAATAAATATATATTTTTTTCTTACAAGATTTCAGCATAAAAAAAAAATGTTTTGAAAAAAGAAACAGAAATAATTTTCTTTAATTGAATGTTTTTTATGTTTGTTCTTTAAATTGGTTTCTTTTTTTTTTTTGTTATTCTTATCCAATTCTGAAATTTCCCTCTTCTCCCTTCTTTTTACACATATATATGTATATAAATATAATAATTATATACACATAAAGATAGATATCTGAAAACTCTTTATTAAAACGATGTTATACGTTGTTGGTGTAAGTATTGTCGGCACACCAGACCCCAGAGCATACAATATTATATTATATATACAATTCATTGTTGTTGCGATAGTTTATCACCCAGTTAAGTGAAGAATTTCTTGTTTTCAAATTGATTGCTCGAATTTGGTGATAATTTTTATTTAATTTGAAAATATCAAACATTTTTGTGGTTGGTTTGATAACGAAGAATTTTGAAATAAATAAAAAAAAAAAACAAAAAAATCCCGAAAAAAAAAAAATGAAATGAAAAGAAATGAAATTAAATTTATATTATCGACATTTTCAACAAACAAATTAAATAAATAAACCGGAACATTTTCATATATATTAAATAAAATTAATATAATGAAACATCAAAATGGTGGGGGTTTATTTACATATTAAAGGTAACGAGGTGTTTTATTTGATATTAATAATAAAAAAACACAACAAAAGATATTGAAATAAATTTCATATGGTTCCAAAATGTCTGAAGAAGAAATCAATATTTTTAATCAAAGGTTTTTCTATGTAAGGAAATTCGATGGAGAATTAATGAATATTTAATTAATTTGAACATATAATATGTACTTTTTTATGTAAATATATATTGGAAATAATTATTCATATAATTATGGGTAATTTAAATGAAATCAATTAATTTCATTAATCGCTAATTTCTATAATTGCTAACTTTCCGAATTCTTAATCCTAATTTCTGATATTTTAATCATGAATTTTTGGTTAATTTTTGTCGTTGTTTCGTACCATATTTTTGCCAATTAAATATTAAATTTCCTTTCTTGTTCTTTGTTATCCTGATTATTGCGTGGGGTCGTGAAATTTACCAATAAAAAAAATATAACTTGCAATAAAAATGTATACAGAGAAAAAAAATCACAATTTACAAGCCCACCCACTGTTTTTTGACAAAAAAAAAACCATTGCTATATAAGTAAAACATAAGTGCAGTGCATTGTGTCTTCTTTCAAAAGATTTTTTTCACAAATTTCCCAAAAAAAAACAGAGCAAAATCAGATAAAATCAAAACTAATTTTTTATTTTAGTTTCTGCTCTTCTAGATGAGGTCTAAATTAAATGACCTGTCTCCGCCCTCCTGGGTTCAAAAACCAAAAATATTGTCAATGATAAATAGATATATCTTTTTTTTTGTTCATTTTTGCTTTAGTATCTTAATTGTCCTTATTCTTTAATTTTGTTAGTGCACTTTTGCGTTATAGGACATTTTTTTCCTTCTATATATCAATTTTTTTTTTGGTATTGTGGTTGACTTAGTTTGAACAACATAAATCACTACTTTTTTATGGATAAATAGAAATTTGAGAAAAATATGTTCATATTGTGATAGTCGAAAAAAGGATGTGTAAAATAATTTTTTAGAATTTTTCGTTTAAATTTTATTTTTAGGGAAAATCATAAATTAAAATTGAAAATTATTTTAATAATGTCATTTTAGAAATTGTGGTTTCAATTACAAATAAATTAGAAGGATAGTAAAGGATGGGGTAACAAATTTACTAGTAAATTTATAATTTGAATATTCTCATTAATTTTAAATATAGAAATATACCCGAAATAATGAAAAATGTCATTATAATTTGTAATAAATCTGTAAAAAAATTTAAGAATATTTTAATTAGTTTTTCAATATGTCAAAATAATTAATATTTTGTTTATACAAATGCTGTGGGAAGATAGAAAAGAACCAGAAATTTAGTAAAATACTGAAAAGAATTGAGAAACTTTAAAATTTGATTAAATAGAAAATTACAAAGGAACAATTATTAATAATATTTGGCACAATAACTTAAAATTTCGACTCCATTAATTATCTTTAATGATTGAAGTTAAGTAATTGCTAATTTTATTTCAAAATTCATACAATTCTTGGATGCTGGGCAATAGAATCTTTTGATTCCCACTATAATTTACTTATACATTTTCACTAATTTAAGGATACTAAATAAAAAATAAAAATTAATCATTTATATCTTAAAATATTTCTTTTAATAATCCAATTTCATTATAAAACGAATAAAAAAATCATAACACTGCACCATATTCAATTAAATTACATTAAATCTGGTCAAAATAATGAGAATATTGTCAACGAATTTCTTCACACAAATGTTAAACACCTTCCACATTTTCCAAGAAAACACAACACACCTTCTCATTCCATTATATAAAATATCCTTTATTTTTTTTTTTAAATAAATTATTAAATAACAACTTCCAAAAAAATATTATTCAATAAATTCTACAGTTTACTCCCTAAATATTGTTCATAGATCAAAAATAACTAAATTAATTTTTATGATTTTGTCACACCCAGATATATAAACAAACGCAAAAGGAACCCCGAGGGGCAAATTCCCAATAAAAAAATGATCTCACCTCAAATGTTTATATTTTTAAAATAATATAAAATGAAAAATTTCTTTCATTATTATAAAAAAAAAATCATTTTTATATTTCGTGTTATTAATTGATCAAAATATTTTATGGATAGTTTCAAATATTTTTTTATTTTTAGTTGCTCGATGGTCACGGGTCCTCCTTTTGTCATGTGCACAATTTTTGGGAAAAAAAAATTCCAAAATAAAATAATTTTATATAAATAAATAAAAAAGGTACGAAAAATGTTTATTAAGAAATTTTCAAATATATAATATGCCATAATGATAAATGGACCTCAGGGCTGGCGGAATTTCTTAAAAAATAAATAACATTATTTATTTTTTTTATTTATTTATATATATTTTTTTTGAGCTACTGAAGTCGTTAGGTTGTCATTTTTAATGGCCGGCGGTGAAAAAAGGAGTCCGTCACGTTACATAAAACGAATAGAATATACTGGCTTTTATTATTAATGAAAAATATATTTTTTTAATGTAATTTGAGTCGTGATGAATTCATTAAAAACAAAATTTTAATTTTGGGAATGTTTTTTTTTCATTTTATGATTAAAAATTTATGATTAAAAAAATTTAAATAAAATAATTTCGTATTTGACAAAAATATATAAAAAATTTAAATAAAAATTTTTTAAATATTTTATGGTTTTTGATTAATCAAATAATATTATAGATAATTTTGTCAATCGTTTTTATTATTTGATTTCGTAAAAGTTTCAATATTCGATGACCCTCAGGTACCAGAAAAAAAAAGTGACTCATGCTAATTAAAAAATGTCTTTTTTCACTGATTGTTTTTAATTATTTTTTCTTACTAATAATATTTAATTAATGATTATTTTTCCATTTTGGTGACCTAGAAATTATGGGTAAAAAATTTTTGTCCTCTCAAATTTCATGTTCCAGAAACCTAATAAAAAATTTTTGTTATATTTAAATATTATGGCATGATGAAATTTGTATTTTTATGGTGTTCTGTTTTTTTTTTGGTGATTAACGACTTCCAAATCCTTGTTTAGATTTTAATCAAAAATTACATTGTAGGTTTTTTTTTTTATTGGAGAACATTAAAAACGGAAGAGGAAATTACATTTTTATATATAAGGTTATAAATTTATTGCTAAATTATTCATATAATATATTTGACAAGAATGTGTGTTGTTTAAGTTAGAGGAAAATTTTCAAATTTAGGGATTATGGAAAAGTCCGTCGGTTATTTATGTATTCGATTCAGTTTCATAAACTAAAATTAAAATATTCATGCAGAGATAGTTTTTACAAATAAGATTTATTTCGATTTTCATTAAAATTTGCTATGTGAAATTTGGGTTTTTCAATAACGAGAAATTCTGCGATAAAATTATCAATTATTATTATCCATTTAATTATATCGCTATACCCTAAAATTTTGAATGTCTAGTTTAGTATGCATCACAAAATTTATATTCTAACAAAAGCGTACGAGTTTGGTTCTACTTTACCGCCGCAAAAAGAACATCAGTTAAATATAATTCAATAAACTTAAGACACTAACTCAAAATTTTATTTTTCAGTGTAATAAATTTTGAGAAATATTCAAAGTCATTGTTATATTCTCTGCTAAACCATCTCTAAAAGACCATGAAATTAAATTTAATTTTGTTCACAGTACGAAATCATTCACATTCACAAATTAGAAAACACAGTTTGAACATAATCAGAACATGAAACAATATACAATTTAATTGATGAAATTTTAAATTGAAGATTTTATAATATTAAATTTATTTATATGAATATAACAAATTTGTTCAAATCATTTTCAAAAGTTAGAAAAACATGCACAACTCATTATACCTAGTTCAATATTACAAGCTGACGATGTCAAATTATTGTCAAAAAAATATTATATTATTTTAAGATCGACTAAAACTATGAGATCCTTGCTATCTGATGAAGTTGCTATATTAAAATATATTTAAATAATTTATGATGAATCCTTAAAATAACCAATTGGGCTTCCTTATTGTGCGAGTGCGACAAATTATTAAAAAAATTATTTGATTTGAATAAAGAACAGACAACTCTTCTTCTGACTCACAATTTTAAGAGTTTCAGTTCATTATAAAATTGATCGAATTTTGAAATTTTAAATATATGAAAATGTCAATGAATTCAAAAATTTTATTTTCATAAATTTCGTAAAACATCGAAAATGAAATTTCATCGAATTGAAAGCAATTTTAATAGTAATATACCATCTCAATGTTAATATATTATTATTTTTCCATAAAATATTTTCATAGTAACACAACAATTTTCCACAAAACATTTTCACAAATAAACTATATAAGAGCCAATGTCTTAAGGTCATCATGATCAATGCAAAATCTGATTTTATATAAAAACTATTTTTTGGTTACTTGAGATTCACCATAAAAAATTTAAATTGCAAAAGGTGAAAATTAAACACAAACAATACGAATAAAAAATTTACGTTTAAAGAAAATCCATTGAGTAATAAACTAAAAGACTTTTTTGTTATGTTTCTGTTTGTCTTCTGTTATCGAAGTTTTTCTATTTCTCTGATGGTTTTTTTTTTGCTAAGTCGAAGTCTAGTATTACGGATTTAAAATGAATTTGAAAAAAAAAAGGATAAGACAAAACGAAAAATGGACATTTTATTTGCAATACGAATTCACAGCAAGTGGTGACGAAAAAACGAAAATATTTTTATTTTCATTTTGGTTTATAAATTGTGCGGTTTCAATTACAGGTATGCCAAAAAAAAAAACGACAACAACATAAAACAAAGAAATACTCATTAAAGGTATACAAGAAAACTAAAAAGTCGAGACTAAGGTGGCGCCCCCAATTAAATGTAATTATAAGATTAAATTTGATATAGAAAAAGGTCAAGGAACAAGAAAATAATTTTTTAGGATTGTAAATATCAATAATCACGATTACAGTCTATTTGGCAGAATAATTCTATTGAGAATATTTTAAGCATGTCTAATGATTTGAATGAAAATGGCCAAAAAATATTGTTTTAGATTTAATCAAATATTTCTTTAGATTAGGTAAAAAGGTATGGTAAAAATATATTATCCTTAAAGAAATATCAACTAAAAACAAGTCAAACTTATAGGATAAAGTTTCATAAATTAGGGAACATTGTAACGTCAAAATGACTTAAAAGGGATCACCCATGTTGGAATCTTCATCATTTACTTGTATAATGTAATCTATGAACAAATTATGAACAAAATGAACGTAAATTTAATCCTAAATTCATTATAATTATTAATTATTTACTGAAAGTCTTTTCCTCAAGCTAACAATTCACTTTCCTTGTCTACATATTCAACTAATCCTTAAATTCATCCTGTAACGTATTTCCCTCATATTAAATCAACAAATTAATCATCTTGTTTTACAAAAATTCCTTAATTCTACATAAAAATAAGAAGTATATAAATATTGACACGGACTTTAAACCTTTATTTAAAGGACACATTAAAATCATTTAATCAAATTATCTCAAGGACATTAAAAATATATCAAATCCAATACGATTAAATAATATTTAAAAAAATCTTTACGCTTTTTTTTTGTTTACACTCCTTTACGTAGTTCACTTCATTAACACAATAATTTTTATATCCTTTCAATATTACTTTGAATATACAAAAAACTTATTTTTCTATATAAATTTTACTTAGATATCCAATTGATCCCATTGGGATTGAAATCGAGAAACACACCATGTGTTCCACAGTCAATGAAAAATCTCTGCATTTTTCTAACAGGATAAAACTTCAATTTCTGTAAATATTATAATACAAAATTTTACAAAATCATTGTTCAACTCTCTTTATATATGTTAATGTAATGAATTTTTAAAAAGGGTCCTTAAAAATTATCCTTATACAATAAATAGAGTGCAAAGTGGCTTAATTTTTAATAGCACACACAAAATTACGAATTTTTTTTTTCTACATATATGAAGGACGAAATGTGAAAAAAAATAGGGTATATATAATAGTGTGTCGCGAAAAATGACATTTTGACATTACAAAACAAAAACAAAAAAAATTGAGATTTACGTAATAAATTTTTTTTTAAGGGCGTTAAAATGAGAGTGACTATAAAGGACCACTTTGTATGTTTACTTTAAAATAATAAAAAAAAAAAAATGAGTTTGTTTTTTGGATGAAAAAAAGGGATGGTTTTTATAGAAACATAAATATTTTTTATTTTATCACATTTTTTTTCTTTTGCAAGGTGATTTTTTATATTTTTATGAAAATGAAAGAAAATTTCTTTAAAAGGGAAAAATACTTACGTAAACTATAAAAAAAAAACAAAGAACTTCGGATAAAAATAAATTTTGTTGTTGTGTGAAGAGAATTTCCTGCTGTGCTTTAAGTGTTAACTAAATAGTTTTTCAATTTGCCCTCCTTCATCAACAGAACAACAACAAAACAAAAATGTAGAAAAATAAATCAAGTTTTTAGTGGTAAGTCATGGAAAAATGGGAGTGGATATTATTAAGCACTTTTTTATATTAAGTTTCCATGGGTTTCCTTAGTTGGCACTAAATATATTTAATTTATAGCTCTCCTATTGTTTTACTTAAATACACTTATAGATTTCATTTCAAGGACTTTTTTTCACCATAAATTTTTTTTTTATTATTTTTCTTGATTATTTTTTTTTTTTTGGAAACAAACTAAATTTCTTTTCTATTTCTTAAAATGATAAAGGATACTTTTTTGTAGTTTCTTGCAAATATAGTCTCTTTAAAGCATTAGTTATTAAATTTTGCACAATTTGGACATTTTATTAACTTTATACTAATTACTAAAACGCGTTAAATTTGGCCCATTATTCTATAAACTCTTCGTATTTGTACAAAAATAACAAATATTTGCATTATTTTTTGTATTTAAAATTATTTAAACTAAAATTAATCCTTAAAAAAATTAATTTATTTCCGAATATTGTTTTATTATTTGAGATTTTAATTTGTCAACAAAATTTTAAAGAGACTATTTTAATGTAATGTGCAGTAAAAATTACCTATTTCTATCACTGTTTGGCCTAATTTTTCTAAAATAAGAAATTAAATAACTATAAGCGATAGTAGAAAGTACCCTAATTTTTGAAATATATATGTTAACATTTCCTATCAATATATACTGTCATTATCAAACCAGCGGGTAAATCTCTATATTCATCCTTATACACCATTTAAAATTATTATTATTATTATTAAATATATCACTTTACCAAAATAATTAACACACTCGACGGATAAAATAATGTACACATAAATAATTTATAAAAACTAAAACTCCCTCTTTTAATTTGATGAAATTTTTTTTTTTGGTAATTTAGAAAATGTCAAATTATTGCGGTAATTTTGCAATAATTTAAATTATGAATGTGATGCTTCCAGCAGGAAAAATGTATCATTTACCATATATACTATAACTAAAAACGTATCGGCGATAATTGCAACATCTGTTCAAATTATTTTTGCATAAAATTGTGAAATGGTTACCCGCATTACAAGGACACTAATATAATATAGCTCACTTTCTATAACAAAAACAACAACACAAAATTGTTAGAAAATTATTAATTGAATTATAAATACCAACTGGCCTCAAAACTGATTTGACATTTTTATAATTCCCAAAACGACGATATGGCATCAACCACCACGATCCTTTTTCATATATGTATATAAAAAAATATATTGACAAAACAAGTTTTCAGGATATAGAAAGGGATTAAACGGAGAAAAAGGAATCATAATAATTTTATCCAGAATAATAATAATAATAACAATAATCAAAATTTTGTGAGATTGATTAAAATGTCAAAACATTCATTTTCGGGTCATCAATGATTGATTATAATTTAAAAGCATTTGGTTTTTTTTTTTGGTAAATCATTTTTTCAGGTTATTTTCCAGTTTTTAAGGGTGCAATTTATACAAAACTAAAAAAAATAAAAACGAGATAAATTTTCAAAACTAGTTTTTTTTTATATGTAATTTATGTGAAAATTGTTTTTTATTAGATAGGAGATTTTTTTTAATTTATTACTATTTGTTTGGTTTGTTTGTTATTTATATTTATATTTATATTCAAATAATTGTACGGTTTTTTCTGTCCAGTTTCACCCTTAAAATGTCGGAAAAGTTTAGTAATAAAAAAAAAATTGGCAAATTTTTTGGTCTATCAATAGGCAATATATTTAAATGGTCACATTAGAGTGAGCAATGATAATATAAATGTTATTTTGGAACGATGATACTTTATATTTATTTAGGGATTGTTTATTATTGTTAAATAGTTATTTGAAAGTTTGATTTATTTATATTAGTATTACAGTCAGGACAAGTGTAAAATATTGTGAAATAAAATTAAATAGAAGCTTTTTCCTAATAAATTCTTCAAGTTTTAATAATTTGAAGAATTAATAATTTTCTCCAATAATTTATTAGAAAAAAAAATCCTTAATATTAATTCAATTATTGATGCGAAAAAATGCTTTTTTATTCCAACAAATTGTAATGGAAAATTGAAAAATTATCATTTTTTTGCTTATAAATAATTTAAAACTGAGACTTTTTTTCCCCCAACTATAAAATCTCATGTCTAAATAACCTTTTAAACCTAAATTTAGTTTTTTTTAGCATTTTATATTTCTTATTTATAATCGTCTACATATATATCTAATCCAGAAAAATGTGTGAACGAAAACCAACAGGATACTTAAGACAAGAAGACAAAAAGATTTACGACCAAAAAAAGAAAACAATTTTCAAGTGAAAACAAAGAATTTTGCACAAGAACGAAAATAAAAAAATTCGCTTGAGATGCGCATAGCATAACAAAAAAAAAAGCAGAAAAATACAAAACATTTTTATATTTGAAAAACAACAATTGCTGATGACCATCATCATCATTTTTATGTTTGTTGATTATGTTTTGGGAAAAAAATGACATTCACAGAGTGCGATCAATCTCTTTTCTCCATTTAGTTGTGTGTTTTAAACCTGCTGGTACTTTCAGCAAAACTAAAAAAAATTAAAATTAAAATTCTATTATGAATATTATCAGTGGTGCCATTGGGGCGCCAGTGTCATACTTTGACTTGTTCAATTTTTTTTATTTTAACAATTTTATGCATTTTGGAAAATGTTAAAAGGACAAAATTTTAGGAAAATGTTGATGTTTGTAATTTTCTATGAAAATTATTTATTTAGAGTTTTATTCAAATGTTTTGGATTTCATCGTAAAAAGACATTAAAAACTCTAAAGGTCTAGAAAATCGTAATTCACCATAGAAACACCTAGTGACGCAAGAATACAAATGCAAACCGCTTAAAATAGTTATGCCATCAAGTGTAGCTACACTAAAGGACATAACACCTATTACGACATTGTAGATTTACAGAATGTATCATCAAATTTCACTATTATTACCTAATTCTGACCTCAAATTATCCTGAAATATCTTAAAAATTAAATTTTAAAATTTTTAACAAAAAAATAATGATGAAAATAAACTAAAGCAAACAGGTCCTTAATAAAATATCAACAAGTGCTATTTTACTTAAAATTCTTAACAAATTTAAATTAAATTCTTAACAATACAGATTAAATTAAATTTCATTTCAACAAAAACTAAGAAAAAAACCATCATTTTCTTAAATATTATTTAAATTTTCTTAATTATTTTCTGAAAAACTTTATTTAATAATTTTTGTAATAACAAATTTACACAAAAATTATTTAACAAAAAAAAAACGAAATTCTATTAGGTATACGAATATAGTTAAATTTAAATGTTTTTTATATTAACATTTTAGTTTAATATTTTAAATCCTCAAAGGATAAACGAAAGCATAACAGAAAATATATAAAAAAAAAATAAATAAACACAACATCTTTGTTAACTAGATAAAATTGTTAAGAAAATTATCCTTGAAACATCCTTAAAAAATATTCCTTAAGGATTATTATACGTTTACTATGATAACTCTTTCGATATAATTTTCTGAAATTTTTCTCAGTAACAACAACACAGAAAAAGAAATACGTAAACAAATGAGTTAATAATATTTTCTCTTGTATATATTCAAAAAAAGATGTTACCCACAAATATAAATTTACATTTATATATACGTAAAGTAGATTTGTCTATTATTTACATATATTTGCATTATCATCCACCCAAATCCCCTCTCTCACATTAATATTAAAGTCCCTAGTTAATAAAGATCCCCACCCATCGTATAAGACAGTAAATGAAGATTAAAGAAGAATAACATCCTGTGAATTGAATATTAAATTTTGTTGCAAAAAAAAAAAAAAAGGATTGAAAAATGAGTGGGTAGAAATATATCCTAGATATGAAGAATCCTTTTTTGGAAATTTTTAAAATGAAAAAAATAAACTCAATAGAAAATTTTCATTTGAAAGGAAAATTTTTTTTGAAACATTATTATTCATTTTACTATTATATAAAGAAACATTAATTGGCAGCATAAAAGAAAAATGTTTTATTAAAAATAATTTCTTTAGATGAAATTCATGATACAAAAAATTTCCATTTATATTATTTACCTATTAATTCACCACAAATTTAACAAAAAAAAAATTATATTAATAAAAAGGACCTGTAGGCAGTTAAATTACCTAATAAAATATAGAGAAGAATCCTTTTTGAATTATATTTTAATATGAATTTTGTAATGCAAAAATTATTAAATTAATTATTTTAGTGTGTAAAAGAAATCCTTTAGGTATATGTTTTAATGCTTATAGCAACAATATGTGATCCTGATCCATTTTTTATTACAATATTTATACATCATAAAAGATTTTCTTTATTAAATATACCAAAGGTATGTTTTATTAATACTTAAAAAGGAAAAAGGAAATTATATGCAAAAAGAAAAAAAAAAGAGAATGTGAAAAAAAAAATTAAAACCTATAAAAATATTTTTGTTATGATCCTTAACAATAATCCTTTTTCTTCATAATATACAAGATGTAAAAAACCATTAACTAAAATAAAAGAATTGATTTTTCATTATAAATAATATAATTCCCCCCCCCCCTAAGTCATTTTTTTAGGAATGTGTGTAAATTTTTTTCAAGGATATTTGAAAATTTCTAGAATTTTAACTATTTTTCAGGGTTGATAAAAATTTTGGGAGTTGTAATTAATTTCAGTTAATAAGCAGAAAACTTTTATTTATTATAAATTTCTTTATTATTCAAAAATTTGAACAGATGAAATTTTTGCTAAAGGATATAATTATATATGAGATAAGCAATTATTAGAAATCCTTATTTTTTATTTGTCCCTGTTTTTTCCTTGTAGAAAAATAATTTAAATATATTGTTTAAAATAGAAATAGATATTCATTTAAATTATGTGGAAAATTTCTCAAATAATTATACCAACTTCAAAACCATATAAAGATGATCCTTTTTTTTGGGATGAATAGAAAACAAAATATGGTTTAGTATAATAAATGAAAATTACTGAAAATCATTTTCCTATTTATTTTGAATTATCTGTCATTTTTGTGTGTGAGGTTTTTAATCTTAATTACAAATCCCTTTTAGAAAACTTTAATGGTTAAATTTTATTATTTATTTATATATTTGTGGTGTATATGTAAGAATTGGGTGTTTAAGGACTTTATTACTTTTTCAAGTATAATTATTATAAAATATTGATTGAAATTTTTATTACATTAAAAATGTGTTAATGATTATTTATTGAAATTTTCAAAAATGAATAATTATGATATTAGTTGGAAGGAACTATAGTACAAGTTAATTAACTAAACTTTATTAATCCATTTCAATAATTATATAGCAAATTTCTATTAAAATAGTACATATAATTGGAGTAGTAGAATGTTTAATTTATCAAAATATTGAAATTAGTGATAATTCAGCAAATAAGTAAGGTATATTTGTCAGTCAATCAATGGACGATCATATTCCAAAACTAAATTTTCTAATTTAAATGATGTATTTATTTAAACTGTCACATAAATGATAATAATCTTTATAAACAATAATTTCCATCTCAATTACATTTAATCCTATGCCATCAAAAAAACAATGCAATAATTTCAATTTTCCTAAGAACAACAAACTTTTGTCTTGCTACTATATCACAATAAATACAATAATAATATTTTTAATTTTTTGTGTCGTCTTCTCTATGTAAAATTTAAAGTGTACAAACGGCGTGTGTTCCTAAATTATGTGTTCCAACATCATGTCATACACACATTATTATTATAAACTTTATTCGACCTTTTTCTCTTTTAATAATGGCATTTTAACATTATTATAGGAAAGAGTCATAAAGAAAAATGATTCCTGGAAAAATTTCATATCATTAGTCTTCATATTTTTTTTTGTATGTACATATATATATATGGTATTATTATTCCAATGAAAAAAAGGAATGAAAATTGCAAGAATTTTATATAGAATCTTGCAAACATTATACGAAAATTTCTCATAAATTGTGCAATGCCCCCATAGACATATTAATATTTTTATACAAATTGCAAATATTAAAACTGTCACATAAATGATAATTCGTTTTGCATATACCGTATATATTTTTGTTCAAACAAGGATGTAGTATTGCAATTCCATATACATAGTACGTTTTTCCATAAATAATTTTTTTATACATTTTGTGGTAAGAATAAATGAATTTTATCATGACATATTAATAATTCATTCAATTAATCCCATTTTGTAATTATAATTGAAATAAGGAAAATTTTGTTATATTTATTTTTTTTATATGGAATTGCAATAATATTTATCTAAGACAAATTTGACAGTTTTTGTATTTTAGGGGCAGGAACATTACATTTCTGCAGAAATTTAATAATGTTTAAATTGATTGGAATTCTACATAAAATAAGTATTGCAATTTATTTTAATATTTCAATTTACAATACTGAAAATTGAATACTATGATAAAAGGTTATGACAAAATAATCCTTGGTAACACGAATATGTCTTTCCATAGCTTCTAATACGCAAATATATCTAAAACATTTAATTTTGCTACGTTGGTTAATTTTGAAACAAATAAATTAATTGACTCCAAATTGCTTGTTTTGTTTCAAGATATATTTCATGTCCCTGCATAGCAAACTTTTTTTTAAATGATTTGAATACAACCACTCCAAATTAAGCAATATCCAACGTTGACAATTCGACAATCATTATTAACTGAATATTTCCAGTATTGTGTCACCCCTCAAATCAACAATTCTTAAATCTTTATAAATTCAACGACATTAAATCATCAAACTGCAATAAACTATATAAAAAACTCTATTTAAAAAATAAATAACAAGAAGAAAATCCTAGATAAATAATTTTCCATTTTTGGGTAGTCATTTTGGTGTCAAGTACAAATGAATTGGTAATTATTACAATTAAAACTTTTTAATATATACCATCTCTAAAACTCTAACAGATATCCAACAGTTGTTCAGATTATTCCTTGTCTTTTTTTTTTTAGCTGGTTCATTTAAAGTATATTTAAGATACGCGATTACACATTTTTTTTTATTACTACTTTCGGTTAGATGTTGTGGCGAATATTTTCGCATCTGCCATAGTGTAGCTGTGTATAGATAATTTTTTTTATATCTTTTACAATTCTGGTTTTTCTTTCAAAGAAAAAAATTGTGTTTTTTTTTTCATTTATTTGTTTATTTATTTTTTGTCATTTCATTGGAACCACAATAACAAGATACTATGTATCTTTCAATCTAAAGAGCCTTAATTAATCTTGGATTAATGCCAGATCTTAATATATAATAAAATACCAAAAAGAAGAAGAAGAAGAAAAAAACGTTTTTTTTCCCTGACAATTTAGCTTCTTCATTTGCACCGTTGAAGAACTAATTTACATTTTCAAATTAAAATGATAAAAAAAAATAATGAAATAAGATTTAATTTTTTTTTTTTGTACTGAAGAAAAAATTAGATGTAATTGTGAATTTGGTTTTTTTTTTTTTAAATTAAACTCTGTCACCTCGCCCTCAGTTTTGTTGCTATTTAGAACATAATTAGCGAAATCTTGAAATTAACCAAAAACATTACTGACTATTTAGCAGAAAATAAAAATTTCATAGAATTTATAACTGAATTAAAAAAAATGTAAACGGAAGAAAAACATATTTTTCTTTAGTGACACAGGAAAAAAGTATTATTTGTCATGAAAATTAAATGGAAATTCTGTTTTTTTTTAACATAATGATAGACTGGTTTAAAATAAACTTATACATTAACTTAACCAAAAAAAATATAAGAAGGACCTCCAGAGCTGAATTTAATTAATTATGAAAATAACAGAAAAATTAGAGATTTTGTTAGCATTTTAATGTTAAATATATTTTTTTTTTAATGTTTTGAGATAATTTTATGCGTTGCTAATTTTATCCATGCAAAATTTACGTCATATGAATTAAGTAAAGGATCATTTATGTAAATTACAATTTGGTTTCGTTTTTCTTTCGTTTGTGTGACTTTATTATCTGCATAATTAGTTGAAGTTTTCAATAGATCTTGAGCAAACATAAATGTAGATCGTCCGAAATAAGGATCATACGGAAAGCATGAACCATAATATTCTGATCATGATAGATAGAGTATTGCTATTTTGAACAGAATATCAGTAGAATGGACTGACACGCAATTATTATTGAGTAGTAAATAGTAAATGTATATATATGTAGAAATTTTAATCTCAAAACCAAGTTCGTAGGTAAAACTAATTGGTTCAGATATACAACTGCATGCCAATACAATACAAAAAAAAACTGAGTAGTTTGTGTGCTAGTTTATGTTAATTCCTGATTAATTGGAGGCATGTTGGTAGTTTTAGAACAGCAATTTACATATATCTGTACCAAATATTTTATTGAAGTAAAAACTTTCCAACTAATAACACTATAATTTAGTTACAGCTGACATTAATATGACTTTTATATGGATTTTTCACTAGTTTCATACCAAATTTGACCATAATTATTTTGTGTCTTATTGAAATTATAGAAAATTGATACTTGTTTATGATTTATTAAATGATTGGTACATTCGAATAGAGTATAAGGAATTGTATTGACACTTTTATAATTTGCACAATCAGTTCTATTAAGTATAGAATTTAATTAATTATTTTTAGATTATAAATAATTTTGGTGAAATATCCAAAGGACATGAAATATAAATAGTTCCAATTTTGATATTTTAATAAATCTAATATAATCGTATATAATTTCTTACCTCTTGTGGATTAAAGAATTCCTCATCACAATTATTCATATCTGGTAAAAATACCGATACTTGATGATCCCAATCTTCATTTACACCTGGCAAGTCCATTTTATTATTGTATATATTTTTCTTAAAACTATTTTATATTGCAAAAAGTTCAATATCCTTTTAGAAAATTTAAAAAAAAAATCAAATTAAAATACAATTTAACTTATAATTTCTTAACATTCACAAGCAAAATTGTAATTTTTCAAAAATTATGTTTAAAACTCCCCTTTTTTCTTCAAAAAAAAGTCACTGATCTTTGTGTTGTAACATTATTTGACACATTTGTTAAATTATTTTGAAAACAACATCACAAAAAAAAAATTCACAACAATTTTATTTTAATGCTAAATTACACGACAAAACAATTGTAATTATTATTTTCAAATTGTTGTCACTTTTATTCACGCTACACACAAAAATTAGATTATACCACCCAAAAAAAAAAATGGAGAACTTTTTAACAAGTTAGTATTACAATAATTTTCCAAATTATAAACTCATCATAGAAGACGGATCATACTTTTTGTCAAAATCGTTTTTTTTTCGATAGTCTTAAGTAAAAATTCTATGCAAAATTAACTAAATTTTCTGGCAAATTTCACCAAAAATTACTGTAAGAACAATGTAAAACTAAAATATGTATTTCAGCCGGGAAAATTTACTATATTTATTTTCAAATTTATATTATTTGTTTTTATTTGAAAATAAAATTTACCACACTAACACAAAAAAAAAATACACATGAAAAAAGTGGAAATATTTTATATGAAAATTTCCACTTTAACCGATTTTTTTTTATTATAAGTTGAAAAAAGTTTTACAAAATAATTAAACTTTCATTATCAAAAGTCGGAAAAATACTGACAATAAAATTACTTTATGTTTGTATCATTTCCGGAGAGTAATGAGTTTTTATTTTATATTTTTTTTTGGAAGGTAAAATTAGGTACAAGAAAAAAAAATAAAATGAAAATAAAAAATTTGAAGAAAAAAATTGTCACTGCCGATTTCTTTTTTTAGTTTTTTAGGTGGAAAACTTTGTTTTTTTTTTAAAGAATTTTCTTTGTCATTTAACTGATAACACAAAACATATTTTTTAAAATAATTCGTTTTTTTTATGTGTTGATAATGGAAAATTAACTGATTACAAAATTTACAAATTAAAACACTTTAATTAATTTTTTTTTTATTAGAATTTTCGGTATTTTTTTCAAAGAATTAAACCGTCTTGGGAAATTACGAAATAAAATTAAAAACTAATGTTTTTTTTTTGCTTATTAGTTTCCGTCAACAGGTTTTTTTGACGTTAAATAATCAAAAAATTAAAAATCATAAAACTTTATTAAAATTTCTTTAAAAAAAACATATTTGAAAAGAAAATCGTCCTGTTCTTTGGTAAACACCAAGTTTATTTAAATACTTGTAACTGCCACCAAATGAATTCGAATTTTTTCCAAAAAAATATTTTTATTTTTAAATATTCTGATTAATTTGTTTTAAGGACGATTTCTGTTTATATTTTCTATTTTGTATAAATTGTTGTGTAGTTGTTTGTCGAGGATATGAAAAGATTTTGGGAAAAACATTGTTCAAAAATTTTCGCATGACAAAAATATTTTTGAAATAAACAAATATATATTCAGCAAACACTAATACAATGTTTTATGGAATGATCCTTTTTACCAAAAATTACAAATACTATGAAAATTTTGAAAATAACTGAAATATATTTTTGGTATATTTTAACTTTTCTTATAGATAATATTGAAAATGTTTGTTATAAGTTTTGAAATAAACGTGTGCGACTGTGCATTTTCCAAAAAAAAAAGAAAATGAAAATACAATAACAAAAAATTTTTATATGATAATTTCATTTTGTTTAACAACAACTAATACATACTATGGAAATGTTGATATCTGTATTTGTGTTGTGGGGATACCTAAGGAAAGGTGTATTGGGGAGCACTTTTAACGTGGTAGATAGTATAGGAAATGAAGTAAAACGCAAAACACACACAATCAACCCCAAATACATTGAGAAAATTTTACATTTTGTACACTGAAAATAAAGAGGTACTCAGGGGGCCAGGGTAAGAAATTCACAAATTTTACATAAATACATAAATGAAATTTTGAATTTCAAATATGTATTTTCTTATGAGCACACTTTAATAAATTTTAGAATTTTTGATTTTATTAAATACAAACAGCAATAATACACATACATAAAAATATTTCTGATATATCGTGCGTTTTATATGCAATTCTCGCATGCTACAAAATTGTATATTTATATATTTTTGCTGGTGTTCAGTGTGTAAAGGAATGGAAATAAAGAATTTTTATCCAATAATAAAATTGGAGTCAGATAATTATTCTATCCATTACAAAAATTCAACATAAATATAGGTAAAATTGTTACGGATAGAAATTTAACAATTTTTCTGTTTTGCAGTTTGGGGGTCTCTGTCTTTCTATTACATTTTCATGTGGACTGGTCTTGCATTTACTTCATGTTTTAGAATTTTCAATGTAAATTACACTTTTTTTGGATAGAAAACATAAAATGAATACAACAAAGTATAAATAGTTAAATGTAATTTTTAAAGGTATTGAAGGGTTCATTAAAATTGAGTAATTTTATACTTTTCAAAATTAGGTTAATAATTATGGATTATTAATTTAGATATATCAGATTTTAATAGCAATATTAAAACTATGAATTTAATGTGTAGTTAATTGTTTTTTAGAGGAATTTAAAATTTTATTGAATTATAAAATTTTATTAGTTCGTAAGGCTTTCAATTTAGATCTATGATAATATTTTTGATTGTTTTTAATTAATAGAATAACTTTTAATATTCCAATTTTATGAACCAACTTATATACTGATATTTGATGTTATATTTCAAATTTTACATTAATAAAATTTGGGAAATGATAGAAAAATTAAAAACATTATTAAAATGTACAAAATTTCAGAAAAAATACTATAATTTCTATTACAATATTTTCTGTAATGCACTAATAAATTCGAAGAATTTTAATAGGAAAAAAATTAACTTAAAAATGCAATTAAATATTTTTGAAAAATCTGATTAAAATTTTTTTAAATCAGATATTAAATACTAATAAAGATATATTGCCTTAAATTCATTATAAAAGCTCTTAAAAATTTCTATATATGCAATATCAATGTTATTGGACTAAATGGAAATACTAAGTGTTTACAAGCCGTAACGATAATCTTAATTATTTTTCTATTATTTAGAAATACAAAAAAATAGAAAATTTATCTGAACTTATTTTGTATATTTATGTAGTTTTTTATATTTCAGATAGAATTAATTATTTTCAATTTGAAAATGAGTAAATATATAAAAAATTTCAATTGTTTTAAACGAAATTAAAAAATATTTTTGATTGTTTTTATTTAATAGAAATATTAAAATTTAATTAAAATCAAATTGTCATTTATTATTTAAAATTTTTAATTAATTTGTTTGTTTCCACAATTACGCGAGTTAAATCCACTTTCAATATTTCAATACTGGAATACAGAATAATATTATTATACCTAAAATCTTTAAAATTTGGGTACAAATTTTGGTAATAAAAATTAGTTTTAAATTTTATATAAAAGATATTTAAATAATAAAAATCCACAGTAAAAATGTTATTGATATAAAGAAACAATAAACTTGACAAGCGCCATTTGTATAAATTGCTTGTAAATATTAATTTATGTAGGATGAATATTTAAATTTATTGATCTATATTTTTTTTTATATTCTACCATTTTTCAAATCGTATACTACAGTAAAATGTTTTTTTTTTGTAATGAATTTGATGTCCTCAAAACGTAGACAAAGGATTTATACCAAAACATTATTATTTGAATGTGTTTTATATATTTGAAAAAGGATGATCAGTAATAAATTCTTTAGATTTCAAATTAGCAGGTGGGCTACTCATAAAATAAGTTTTTATACTAATAAAATTTACCAATAAACCACCAAAAGTCATAATTCTTTTTTATGAATACATATACCTGAGAGTTATCGTTTGTATCCGTCTTAAAGGTTTTGCATTTCAATTTTATGACCAGTATAGATAAATTCATTCATCAGAAATAATGAACATCTAAAATCAATACAAATTGATGGAAGACAAGAGAAATTTCTATAATTTGAAGATCACGACTGTAAGGTAATTATCCTTAAAACCGTAAAATTAGAGGTAAAAAGGAGTAGAGGAATATGAAATGCAATCATCTAAACAGTGTATAGTAGATTATACTTACAATTTATTACAATAAACTTAAATTAATTTAGGAATTTGTATACCAAATTTTGCACTAAATTTATTGCAATTTATAAGAGTAATTAAAGAATTTTTGTAAAATTAATTTCTTATTTTCACACAATCAATAAAATTTTAATCAAAATTCTTTTATTTTATATAACATAAAAATTAGTGCTGATTTGCTGTGTGTGTGGTAATTAAGTAATTAAAGGAGATTACAGGTAGAATAAACGAATTGTAATTTTAATGACATTTCTTTGATTTTTTGAAGAAAAAAAGATTGATGGAAGATTTTGTTTTTTATTAAATTTTATAGTTATTTGTTTTTTATTTCTTTTAATTAATTGCTCTCAACTTTTATTACAAACTCAATTTTTTTATATACCAAAATATTTCAGTTTGCTTCCATCATGTGTGCACTTAAATAATTTATTTTTATATTTATATTTTTGATAAATTTCAAATCAAATAAAATAAATCATTGACTTTTATTATTATTATTAAAAGATATTTTTAAAAAGAATTTTCATTATTTAATTTTTGGTGTTTTTTTATTTAAAAAACTGTCATTATTATTGGAGAGTCGTAATTTTTTGTATAATAATAATAAAAGTTTAAATTTAATTTCAATATAAATGATTTATGCTTTGAAATGTCTTTTTTTATGACAATAACTATTAGATTGATTTATTTACATTTTTTATATAGTTTTGATTGATTTACAAATTTTAGTTTTTTCCCTTTTTTTTTTGGTTTAATATTTTTACTCTTAACTCGATCTGAAGGACTAGAGAACTATTCATTTACGACTATGGTGGTCATGGCAAATATATATATATATAGTTATATATCTCTGAACAGCGAGTGGTCAAAACTATATTTGTAAAATGAAGGAGATTTAATTAGTTAGAGGTATAAAGTTTTAATTTAATGAAATAATTAATTTTTTTATGTAATTTCATTTTCACAAAAAATTCAGTAATTTCGATAATTTGCTGCTTTTAAATGATTTATCAGTAAATTATGTAAATTTTGCCATATGTTTTCAAATTTTTTAGGACGAAACTAAAATAACTTGCGGTCTTATTTGAAATTTCAATTGTTTTTAGCGATTATTTATTGATATTCTAAAGTTAACAAGATAAAACTTATTAATTTTAATTATAATTAAATCAAGTTTCAAAAAAAATCGATTTCCTTGTTCTCACATCTCCAATGCTGTTCTCAACTTAAATATATTTTGTATTATATAATATTCGTCTTTTTTCGAACTTACAATAAAAATATTGTATATTATTTTTTATTATTAGATATTTTAGAAAAATTCAATTTCCAGTAGAATATTGAGACGATTAAGTATAAAGACTAAAAGAACGTACAGAAAACATGCGTTAAATCTCAAAATTCAAGACATTTTTTGGAACAAACATGTTTCAATTTTTCTAATTTATTTGTATACTCCAAACTCCAAACAAGTGAAAATTGCATTTTAATTATTAAATAATTTTCTAATATAATTTAATTTTTTACATAATTCATAAGACTCTTAAATATTAAATAAAATGTTGCACCAAAAATTCAACTACAAATTGCAATAAAACTCTTGATACAACATTTACAAAATTCATTCACCAAAATAAATATAAATAACTCTAATTTTATTTTGTCCTACAAAATGTAAATATACATTTCTATCTTATATCCTATAATATGTGTATATATACATAAATTATTCAGCAATCTAAATAATTTAACATATCCATTTATCTAAATTAATAATTTAGGTATATTAAATGTGAATTCCTTTAGCGACAATTTTCTATTTTCCTATTTTGAATTCCAATTTGGAATCTAATAAAATTTTGTTATATATTTATAAATTTAAATATTATTATTAATATATTATGATTATTATTATTGTATGCAAATTATTCTGTGCCACTGAATCTTTATACAACACAGTATCAGCCTTGTCCTCTCCCACCTATCGTCATACCATAAACCAAAAATTATTGTATATAGTAAATGCAAAATGATAAATTATCTGACACGGCTAATTGCAACGGAATTAGTGTTTAATTTAACATGCAGCTATTCAACAAAATGCATATACGTTAATATATATAAATTTTACCTATTCCAATTACGCACAGAGTTTACGAAATATAAGAAAAAAAATATATATAGAAATGATGGCATATAAAAATACCAAGAAAAAAAAGTATATTTAAGATAATTTGTATGTTTAAAGTTATGTTTAATTACTTTAATGGCTAAATTGCATCTTGTTTTATTATTAAGGCCTTTATGTAAGTATATACCCAGAGATTATCATAGACATAGTAATAGAGGAATAATATTGTTATTTATATAGTGAAAAAAATATTAAGATGGATAATGTTGTACGTATACCACCCCGGATGAGTGCATAATTATTTGACTTTGCAGAAATTTTAATGAAATTATTTATTTTTGTTAATTTGATTTAATTTTTTCTTATAAAAATTTATGGATTTTCATTTGAAATTAAATATTTTATGTGTAATGTCTGTATCAAAGTTTATTAATAAAAAAATTTCTTTTTTTCTATAAATTTTTAAATAATTTATAAAATTTACTTCTTGTTTTCTTTATGGCAGAATACAAACTGTCATCTATTTGATATTAGATTAATATCATGTTGGTTAAATTCGTGGAAAATTATAATATGCACTGGGATAAATAATGGAACAATCATTAAATTTAAATCTTAATTAAGTTTCATTGACAATTTAAGTTTGCTCAAATATTGACGTTTGAAATCTTGTTTTTTTGTCTTTTGAATAGTAGAATTCTACGCTTTTAAGGCCCCAATAATTTTTAAACTATTAATACGAAACGATAATTCAAATTTATCTATAATATGTTTTTGTCTCATAATAGAAAACTTCAAAAATGTTTATTAAAATTCTGTGGTATTTAATTCAAGGAATTCTTAATTAAAATTTTCATTCTATTCAGATGAATATTTTTTACAGTGTAAAGAAAATATGTCGTAAATAAATATTCTGTCATACTGTCATATTTTTGGTATGACAATTTTTGGTGTACATTAATTTTATTCTTTTTATATAAATAAAATTTATTTACGTGAATTTTTTGATGCAATTGTAATTAGTAGAAAAAAAAATTCTTGGGTGGCTGAATTATTTATCATTTCTGATACCAATAATAAAAGAACCAAGACAAATAACAAAAATTATTAAATAAATATTTGTTTTATTTAAAAATTACATAGTTTAATTATGTATAATTATAAAAATTATTATTAATTATATCGAAATGTGTACAAATTTTAAAAATTTTTGGCATTCTTTTTAACATAATTTGTAGTTTTGTTTTGATAAAATATTTTTTTTTATAAAAACACTGGAATTTTCTTAATTTTTACAAAAATTTAGAATAGATTTTATAGTTATTTTCTTTTTGCGGTTAATAATTTTGTATTCAATTGACCTTAAAATTCCTATTTTTTTAGAAAAAAATTATACCTACTTAAAAAGCAATAACTTTGAAATTTTAGGATGAATGTTCAAGTTCAAATACAAGAATTTTAGTTAGTTCTTATCCCTTTTGCATGCCCAGACAATCAGGAATGACAACCACAAATTTGTTGGAAATTTTACTAAACTTAATTATGAATATTTATATTTAAATTTGCTAGTTAATTATTCTTCTTAAATTTAAATTAATTTAAAAAAAAATTTCTCACTATTACTGAAAAAATTTACCTTAGATAAAAAAAACATTTAACAATTTCCAGACAATCTAAATTCTTACAAGTTTATGCACTTTGGTGGTCCTTGTTTTTATTCTTGTCAATGCACATTATTAGGTTTTTAATTTACTTTTTCAGCCTAATTCTAAGGTTAATAAATTGTTGTTACCTTATTTTACCTTTTTTCACATATATCCGCAAATTGTCCCACTTGAAAAGACAAAAAAGAATGTGCAAAAAAAAAATGTTGAAAAAAATTTCACTCATATTATAAACATGGGTCAAGTCTTTAATATTATATCCAGGCCAGCAACAGATTCACCAGATTTCCATGAACAACAAAAAAAAAACCATCATTTAATTGTGATGCCCTTACAACAACATTAAAAAAAATTATTTTTGAACCTTTGAGCTAAATTACAAAAACAAAGTTTTTTGTGCTTAATTATGAAAACATTGTAATAATTTCGCATTTAATATTTAAATATGTTAACTAAAAATAATATAAAGTACATAAAAATTGTAATTATGTCCCTCCTTGTTTAAAATGTTGTATATAGAGCTTTTTTTTTATTAAATTTATATCGAAAATGACAACAAATTAACAAAACAAAATAGGGAGAAAATACTTTTTCAACTAACAAGAAAAACTAATTAAAAAAAAAAAATATTTTGGAAATTTTTGTTTTTCAGTTAACCGCAGAGCTTTTACATGGTTAAATAATAAAAGTTACCTAAATAAATTTTTTATGCCCAAAAGCAATTTTACCTATATATTTACATAAAACCATGTATTATTAAGTTTTCTAAATTTTATATACCATCAATTTTTTTTTAAAGTAATCATATACGTAATAATGTTACTTGTATATCGGAAGAATTTTGTTATTAGGAAAACTTTATATATAAGCTTCTTTATTATTATAATGCTTAGAAAGAGAGGAAGAAATTGAAAATAAAAATTCTTCCTTGTTTTCATGTTATTTTTGTTCATTTACTGCATATCCTTATCATTTTAAGGATGTGAAAATACTTAGAGGTATTTTTTAGTATAGGATATTGTATTTTGGTTTTTTGTTAAAAAGTTTCCGGTACATGAATAAAATGTTTCGATTAAGTTTTAGTAGCAGAAAAAAAAAATGATAAAAATGTTTCCAATGTTCTACAAAATGTTCATAAGGGAATTAAAACAATATTTCCGCGTTAATACGTTCTACATGGATATAAGTGTGTTATATATAGATATTATGTTCATATTGATTTGCCTAAAATAGAAATTTTGTATACATTTTTGGGAAATATTGATGAAAATTATGTGGGAAAATTAATAAAGAAGCAATGTAAGGTCTAATCTCTAATGGATAAAATTATTTAAGTAAACTTATACTTAAATGTAATATTCAATTAATGTATTAAAGTTCATCTTATACAGTTCTTGTGTGGATTATTGAAATGAAAAAATATCTTTCTTCGCAAAACCAGATATTTAATAATAGCTTACTGGCCTTTCTGTATACTACGTAATCAAAATTTCAATTTCATTTTAATCAATCAATTAATTATTTGTGTTTTTCATGGATTAATGAATTGAAAAATAATAAAATGAATATTTAGAATAATTAAACTATAACTTTTAATAATTCAATCATGATTCCAAAAATCTCATGATGTGTGGTAAAGTGTGTGAATAATATTTGAACTATTTGAGAACAGAAATCATGTGGGTACGAATTACTTAGTCACCTGTACAATAAAGTGAGAGATTTTCATCACTTCTTAAAAAAAAGTATTTTATTGTCTGTGCTCATTGACTAAACTAAATAATAATACAATTAATTCTATGGGCTTTTAAACTGCTCCAATGCGTATAAAGTGTAAATTATTTTTCATAATAATTTTCTTGAAAATTTAAAGGAAATAATTTAAAAGTTATTTTATGTCATTAGCTAAAAATGCGGGTCCTTTTATAGAAATGACGGAAGTGACTGAATAAAGATATATGAATATACAGTTTCCCACAATATGAAATGAGGTCGTTCATATATTTCAATTCTTTCAGAAAAATTACTCAAGCTTATAAATTTTAATGTAGACAATTAATTTATGCTTTTATTTTATAAAAACTATAATGCGCACACACCTTTTAAAATTAATTTTATATACATATTGTAAAGTGTTAAAAACTGTTTACTCTGTCATTAGTCAATCACGATTTTCAAGATTGATTTTTGTCATCATTATTAATTACTTTGCAGATCATTAAACATTGATTAATTTTGGAAACTATTAATGAGTTTCTCTTCGGAATAACTGATAGCGATAATCAATTAATGATCAATTATGGATCCAGCATTAAATTTACTAACTTACTAGCCCATTGCTCGAATGATCCTATGATAAAATTCAAATTACTTAAATAGAAGACAAGAGAGAAATCTATTCAGTAAACTTGCCATATTTCTTTTTCCATATACTATTTCCCATAATCATGATCAATTTGTGTAACTATATATTGTGGACCTTACTACGTTATAATGATAATGATAAATAATCGTGCGTAGGAACCATTAGTAATAAAATTAATGGCCATAAATAATAACAAAAAATAACCAATGGTATTAAAAATATAGAAACAAAACCAAAACAAACAAAAAATCTCAGTATTTAATTTTTCTTTGATTATTAATATATTTTCATTTTTCAATTTTTCAAATAGTTGTTATAAGTCATTTCATTTCATTCATGATGGCATTTATCAAATCTGTATATCTCTTGCCACACCTATCAACCATTTGGTTAGTGTCAAATGTCATTTTGTAGTCCTTGGGTAATCATTCATATATCCCTCCAGCAAAATACTGACCACACAAATAATAAATATATATTATAGTCATAAATATGTTTATATAATATTTAAAAGCACCAGAATCACAAACTACAATTTAATATTAATTTAAATTTGAAAACGTCAGTGTCAATGCTTATTTATATACATATATATACAAAGCTATAGGAAGCATACATTTATGATTTAAATTGTGCATAGAAACATTAGATATATACATATAGAAATATTATTAATTAATTAATCCGAAATGGGATTTTCTGTAAATTCAAATATCTAACTAACAAAAATTATTTTTATTTATTTTTTTTACCAAACATTTTGATAAGTTTAACCCTTTCACAAAGTTGATTAGATTTCTTATAGGAAGAGAATTGCATTTTGATAAATTTAATATTTTTGATAAAATAAATTGAAAATTAAATTTATATTTGTTTAAAGTTTTAATTGTAATATGTGAATATGATTTCATGATAAGAAAACAAATGAAAAGAAGAAATCTAAATTAAAATTATGGTATATTTAAAGGTATATTTGAATTTCTCGCAAAAATGCCTATGAGTTATAACAATATTCAGTTGCATAATTATATGACATTCCACAATTCTAACATACCAAGATTCTGTGTTGTTTTTATTACATAGAAAGGTTAGTGCAACAAAAGGTCATATAAAAATCATCAAAAGATTACATAGTTTAATGGTAATCTACAGAATTTCCCAAAACAGTATTTAATTGCAGTTGAAAAATAATTGACCAAATTTAACAGATTTAACTGCTTTTCTTGTATAACTATATTTTTTCTAAATTAAGGCAAAATATGAAAAATATTTTGTTTATGAAATTTTTGATAATTTTGATATGAATTTCTGTTGATTTACTATAAAAAAATTCATTTATCCCCATAACAGAATTTCCAGAAAATCTCCAAAAAAAAAACAAATATACTATTGAAATATAATTATCATCATTTTTGTAATAATATTTTCTTCATTTTGGAAGAAAAATAATTATATATTATTATAAAATAATAACAAAATATTTTTTGAACATGAATCTATATATGTATATAATACAGTACAGACATTAATTTCCAAAACATAAATTCTGGTTTTAAAACATTTCTTATATTTTTGTTGTTTTTAGTGAAAATGATACATAGATTCATAAAACATTATTATACTATATATTATTATATATTATTTCATAAAGATACTTGTGTGCAAAATTGTTCAATTTGCTTTTTGTCAAATGCAAAATCCTTAAAGGATTAAGTAAAGAAGAAATATTATGGATTTGTTTTGGGAGCAATTTATTTAATTTAGATTGCTTTTATTACTTATATACTATATTAAATTATATATATAGTATAAGGAAATTATTACAAATGAAACGTTAGAAGAATTAATAAATCTTTTCTATGCTGAACATTTTCTGACAAGGACAACCGGAAGACGTATTTTATATTATGTAGAAAATGAATAATACTGAAAATAATATAGTATCTATTTTTGAAAGGAAAAAATTGTCAATGTAAAATATTATTTGGTCTTTCAAAAATAGTGAAATGAGCTATACAAATTCTTAGAGTTTGGTATATAATTCAAATAGTAAAATAATTAATTTTCTGACAGTTGGACTAAATACAATTTATAGATGGGCAATTAACAAATTATCAAATTTTTCCAAATTTTTATTCCACGAATATTGAAAAATCTAAGCGCTAATTTATTGAACAAACTTGCCCAATTTAATTATAATTTTATAAATTTATTAACAAAAATGATCCATTTTACTAATCCCTGTACTTGAGTTTCAAATTATAATACCCAAAATAATCTAATTTAATTTTAACTAAATGGATATACATTTTTTTTATGCAATTGTTACAACAAAATTTATAAGAAAATTAAATCTCCAGAAAATTCCCTTGACATATTTAAAATACATATTATTGTATTTGACAGTTTTAGGCTTTGGTATTATAGAATATTCATTTCTTTGATACTCTCTAAAATAATTTAATATAAATAATTATAATATATGTATGTATAAATAAATTAAATTTCAGGTTAAGAAAAAAGGATTTTGATATTATTTATATATACTTGTATATTGCAAATGACAAATCTATATGGGTATTAAAATCGATGTCCATAAATTAAATTCTGTCTAATCGGTGCAAGGAGAAATCTGTACATAATATAAAATTATCCATTGCTAATGCTTTATCATTATTCAGGCCTGTAAATTAATAATACAAATATATTTGTTATAAATTTAACATATTATTTTAAAGACTAGCAAAGTTACAAACATTTCACAATTATTTTATTTACCAAACAATTAATAGAAATGAATAAAGTTCTTCTAATTTTCTTGAAGATTTTCAATGAATTTTCTGTTAATATTTTGACCAAGGACTCAAGTGGCTTTGAAATCCTTTCAGACAGTGAATATTATATGTCGATAAAATATGCATAAATGATTTTCAAGTATAAATTTATATACAAATGCAAATTTCTATAGAAAATATTAAATTTTAATTTTCTCCATTAATTTTTAATAAAATTTAAAATTTTAATAAATAATTTAAATAAATGCTTTTATTATAGTAATATTTTTCCTATATTAATGAGTTTGTGTAAATAATTAATTTTTAAAGTGTCCTTTTATATTTTTATTTTGCATAAATTTTTATCATGTTATTTTGGTTATCCGCGACGATAGAAATATTTTGTATCCTGATGGCAATCTCTTTCTACTTTATATTTATAGCCATTAAATTTTATATACTTAGTTATTTTTTATTTATCTGCAGTAAATTAATAATACCAAAAAATTTAATATTGTCAACAGATGGCACTATCGTCATTCATAATGTAATTTTTTTTTTGTTATGGCCACAAAATTGGTCAACTCTTGTGGCATCCGTTTAACACGATGTCGAACATAAATTTGATGTACTTAGTGCAATCGACAACATTTTCTTTTTTTTTACAAATATTTATTTATGTCATAAAAATTCAAAAATGATAATGTAAAAATAAAGGATTATAATTTTTTTGGTTTGTACAATAAATTGGGGAATTTTCATGTTTATACCAAGGATATACCAATTTATGGAAAGGATATCAATGATTCTATATCTATGGAATAATTTATTAACTTGATTTGATTAATTTTGGATTTAAATTTTGTTGAGAATTTCAGTTTATGGGAAATGAAATGAAAATCATGAAATTACAAAATTTTGTTGTCGAAATGCAAAATTTTCATTGTTTTAAAGATATATGTAATAAAAACCTATAATTTTATATTAGGAGTCCACTAATTCAATTTTTTTAAACTAATATATTTAAGCAAAGGTAATTAAACTTAATTTTAAATTTACTAGATTATTTTATATTTATACGAAATTAGTTGAAAAATTATTATCAACTTAATTTAAGTGTATAATTAATTAAATTCAATTTAATTATAAAATCATAAATTAATTGATGCTTTTATTTTATAATTAATTGTTAGGGTGGTCCTTTAAAATGACAAAACCAAAAATTAATATTTTAATAAAGTAAAATAATGTAATACCACATTAAATTTAGTATGATATGAATAGAACAGAAATTACAGTGAAGTCAAAAGAATAATCAATGTCCTTAATTGTCATCTACATCCAAACGTCCAATTCCATCACAAATTTCGATATTATTGTAAAATCACCTACAAAATTTCAGGCGATACAAATTTATACTAAACCAGACATTAAAATATCAATGAAAATATTCCTTTTACATATCTGATGTTGACCTTAAGGGCCTTTTCAATTGATGAGACCATCACATTCAGAGACAAACAAGAAAAATGTATAAAATTTTTGATATGTAAGTTTTTTTTTTCTTAAAAGAAAGAAAAATCGTCAAAGATTGATTGATATGCATCGCACCTGGTGATGCTAATTGATAATTTGTTTCGTTGTCAAAAAGATTTACAAAAGAACATAACAAAAAAAAAAAAAAGAAGAGATACACCTAAGCATAAAACTGTTTATGTTTCTTTTTTTATTTTTTTGGTATTTTGCTGCCAAATGGGGATAAAAATTAATATTGTATTTCGATTGTTCATTTCTTCATCTTCTCTTGTTGTTATACTATGTTCATGTTTTTATGCGCAAGTTTTAAGTACCAAAATTTTATAATTTTTTTATTGATGTTATTTTATTTTATTTATTTTTTTTGATTGTGATGTAATTTATGAGAAAACATAATGGATTTATAATATTATTTTAAATAAAAAAAAAAAAAGATTTATAACGGGATTTAAAAGTGTGATTTAAGGTTAAAAGGATCAATACAGATTTGATATATGATAATCAACCAAAATACTATTATAAATTACCTAACATTTTTTTGATATATTTTGTCATAAATTACAAGCAGAAATTTGGTAAATTTACCAACAACAAAAAAAATTATGTATTTCTGAAATCGTTGGGTCTAATTTGATTATAATTATTAGGTATTAATATAAAATAAAATGAAAGTGGTTGAGTTAATATATCATTGATCATTATCACAATTCAATAGTACTAATTTAGTAATGAAGTTTCTGATGAAATTACTGCGCCTAATTGAATTATGATCATTTAAGAAATCTATGAGTAGTCAAGATTACTTATTTAGTAGAAATTGATTACGTAGTTAAGATGTTTCCTAAATTTGATCAGATATTAGTCAGAGTAATTGAGTAGAATGACTTTATTGCAGAAATTTTGAATATTCCATATAAATTTTTGAGAAATCTGATATGGAAAATTTATTTTCCAATTGGATTTGGATATAAAGAATTTGCATTACCTAAAAAATTTAGGACAGATTCAAAGTAATCCTTGTAGAATTAATAATTAAGACTCAAGTTAGCCTTGTAGAATCCCTTTGTTTAGGCTTGTAAATACTCTAATCATTTGAATATCATCAAAAATAATATCCTTTTTATAATATAAAATTTGAGATTTACAAATGTATGTTGTCCTTTGAAACTCATTTCAAATATATTAGTGGTTACAATACAATATCGAAAATTACTAAAACAAATTAAAACTAAATAATATAATGATATCACAATTTCAAATGTATATAATTAATAAACGATCCAAAAATATATAATTCTAATAAAATACAATACCCCATTACAAAAATAACTAAAGCTTTTAATAATTAATTTGTCAGTTTCATTCCAATCAATTAATTTCATTTTAATTGCTACTTTACCCAAAAAAAATATAGGAGTATTTTTAGTCTACTAATAATTTTATTTTAAACATTTTTAGGTATTTTTTATAATACGCCAAAGAGTTTACACAAATTCTAATATTTTTTTAGTAATTAAAATTTTATCCAAAAATTATATATTTAAAGAGAAATATAAACCATAACAACTAATACTGGTAAAACATCCTATAACATTTACTATATTGTATTTAACAATTTATAGTTGGTATCATCTAAAAATATTCATGATAATTTTTAGTTCGCCCCATTAAAAAATTTTTCGGTCAATTTAAAATTTTTTGTTTTTTTTTTTTTTGGTTTGGTTTGGTTTGGTTTTATATACGAATAACAAAACACCAAATTAGTATTATAATTTTTCACTTTGTGGATTTTGTTAGCAAAAACAAAATGAGAAAAAAAAAGTTATAAATAAAAATATTATATTTTAAATTTAATTGTATTATATTAGACAAATAAAAGGTCCTAGAGAATATCGTAGTAACACCGCATAACTTTTGTATACCATATATATACAATTCCAGCGATTAGGAAAAATTAAACAAGATAAAATTAGAGTTTGAGGTTGATTTTATGAGTTTATTCAAAATTATTTAAATAAAATTTCTATAGTTTCATCCAAAAATATGCGTTACTTTTTTTAGAAGGGATATGAGTAGTACAAGATTTTATTTAAGGACTAAAGGATGTGAAAATTTAGTATATACATATGTATAGATATTTTGGCATAATATAATATTTTTTTATAGAGATGGAGAAAGGAAGGGAGTTTCATTTAATATATCCTTTTTTAAGTATATCTATATAAATAGATAAAAACAGGATCTACACATACTCAAACTCTTTTTCTGGTAAATGATACTCGGCACAAAATGTATAACGTTTTAAAAACACGACATTCAAGGAATATTTATTTGTTTTTGGGGTTACAATTGTCCATAATTTATGCATAAATATATGTAGAAATATTTTCGAAATGGCCGAAAAGGGGTTTTCAAATGCAAAATTACAAAAAATTATATATATATACATACATAAATATTTACGTTCTATTATGGGTCCGTATTAATGTAAAAATATAGCTATATATATTTCTATCCTTTTTTTACCATGATTAGCCATATTGTTAGAGGGTAAACTTTATGTTTTAGAATGGTAATGGAATTTTTGTTGTTTTTTATTTGGTTTGCAAATATATGAATGTACATTTTATACATATTTATGCTAGGAAATACCCTCAGGTAGAAAATGCAGTATACTATTTTTTTTTATTACATAAAACCTCCAATTTTTTATGTAGGCAAATAAATAAATTTTACTAAACTGCAATCGTTTAAGGATGCAATATTTCTATATATAAAATGCACTTAAATTTTAGTTCATATATTTGCGTTATGTTTATATTTTAGTAAATGTTCAATTTTAAGTCCTTTGTGGGCCATTTATACGTCAAGCTGTACTTGTGCACTTGCTGCAAATTATGTTTAAAAAAATATTATTATTTTTTGCAGCTATTATAAAATTAAGTGGAGTAATATGCAAAAATGTTTAAATGATTTTTTTTTTTGGATTTTGGAATGTATATGCATTATTAAGTAATTGAAATATTAAAAGTCCTCAGCATAAATCATTATTTTTTTAATTTGGTAAACAATTTGTTTTGGGGTGTAAATTATTTACATTTTGAAATTAATTTTTATTGTATGACATTTTTGGATTTAATGTTTATTGTTTTTAAATTAATATTATTATTAATTGCAGTGTATTTAAAAATTGAAATTATTTTGGAAATAATTGCTAAGTTTTGAATAATTTAGGTATAATCTAAGATAAATTTACATTAATTAAGATTTCATTTAGTTTCTCAAAATGCTAAATATACATTATTTTCATAGAGTGTACGTTTGTTTGTGTGTGTATATAGCAAACACACATTGGCAAATGTCGTATTTCTCCAAAATTTATAACAGGGGATGTAGCTCAGATGGTAGAGCGCTCGCTTAGCATGTGAGAGGTACGGGGATCGATGCCCCGCATCTCCAATAACTTTTTTTTTTAATTTTCTTTAAAAAAAAAAATTTTTTATTTTATAATTTTACAAATTCATTTCAGTTACATTCTCTATTTGTGTTTTCCCAACTTAATGACATAATTTCCCAACATAATGAAATAATTTATTATTAATATAAATAGGTATAATAGGAGTAAAAGTAATATATATAGGGTCTAAATACAATATCTTTCAATATCAATAATAAATAGTAGTAGGAAATAAAATTTAGTTTATAAAGAAATTGTTTGAAAAAAGTCTAATTTGTCCTAAACATGCTAAATAAAATAAATTTATTGTGTGTACTTATTTCATTTCGTCATTTAAACCTTAAGTTTGATATAGAAACACCATTTGTAACAGGGGATGTAGCTCAGATGGTAGAGCGCTCGCTTAGCATGTGAGAGGTACGGGGATCGATGCCCCGCATCTCCAATAACTTTTTTTTAACAATTTTTTTTTATTTAAATTTTTATAAATTTAAATTTTTACAAAAATAGATTTTGAAATAATAAATATTATATGAATAAATGATATTAACTTTTTTGACACACAAAAACATTTTTTACTATATGTCGATAATGTAGTTCTCTAAAAAATTTACATATGTACTTGGTTATTAATAATTTAACTACTGCAACTGCAACTGCAACTGCAAATATCTCAACAATAAACCTTGTTTATTTTTTTTTAATTCATAAATATATACTATAAAAATTGTTATATTAAAATTAAAAATATTTTAAAATTTAAATATCAGTCAGTATATAATTATAATTTTATAATATCGATACTTTTATTTCATTCATTTTCTCATATAAAAAATATCGCATAGAAATAATGCTGCTTTCCAAATCTGTATTTTTGATATCATTTCATTATTTGAATTTGTGTGCGTGAATTTTATCAAATTGTCATCGAATATTTGACATTTACTGTCAGATTGGTAGAAAAAAGTGTAAATAAAATTGTGAAAAATGGATTGTCCGCCAGAATTATCACTTGCCGAAATTCATAAATTTATGATTAAAAATAATTGTAAAGTAACAAATCACGCGTTAGTTAAACACTTTAAGAAATTTCTAAAAAATCCAGCTACAGAACGTAAGTAAAATATTTCAATAATCAATAATACAGTGACTCACATGAAACCAAAACAATACAAAAATATAAAAATAATGATGACACTTGTTGCATTTATATAAATAGATTTATCAATAACAAACCAAATAATAAATAAATTTCCAATATAATTTTAATTTATTAAATAAAAATTATTACCAATCGCCAGATGAAGCTAGAAAACAATTTAAAACTTATGTTAATATATTGGCAACTGTAGTCAATGAACACAATCAAAAATATTTACAACTTCGTGAAAAATATTTATATGAATGTCCATCTGAGGATATTGTTAATCGTGTTACAAATATGCCATCAAGTCCTGGTAGTATATCAATAAATTCTGAATTGTTTGGTTCACCATATCGTCAACCGCCACCATATAAACCACCACCACAAGTTTTACAAAAAGAAACCCAACAAAATTATCGTGATTGTATAAATGAATTTCAAGCGGCTGTACGTCATATTGATCCAAATCGTATGCCAATAAATGATGATTTGGTACAGCAATTGGAACAATCTGATAATATATTACAAATATCAGAACCACCAATATTACCACCACGTAAAAGTTCTAGTGCTGATCAGGCGGTAGTAATGTCACGTAATAATTCCCACGAGGAAGAAAATAAAGAAAATGTTAATGAATCAGATCCAACATTACCAAATGTTGAAAATCAAATGAGTGTAAAAGAAGCAACACGAAAATTTAATCGTATGGCATCAGAAGAAGAAGCTAAAGTTATTTCTCCACCAACTAAGAAAAAAACAGAAAAGGTAAGTCAAAAAGAAATTAAAATTAATTATTCCAATTAGTTAAAATTATTTTTCAATTATATACTTTAAATATATGTTATTTTTTTGGTTAAAAATTTCTTATCAAAATTATGGATAAAAGAAAATTGTATAATTTTTGAATAATAATTAAGTGATACACAAAACAGTTTTCCATTTGTCGATTTTAAGAGTCTGGATAAAGAAAAGTTTTTGTGTTTCTGTTAGAAATTTTAAGTTGACAGCAGCAGCTGTTAACTTTATTCTCTTTAAATATAATGCAAATGGTATAAAAGCATATCAATGCTGACAGCGACTTTGTAAATTTAGTTAAAAATCAGATGGTTAAACTTAAATTTGATATTTTATAAATCATGATTAAAATAACGTCAATTCGAATTTATTTTAAAATTTGTTAGAAAAAATATATGAATATGATAAAAGAGTTTTCTTATGTCTTCTATTTAAGGTGTGAATTTTTAATATTATTTTTTAATTTATGAAAGAGTTTCTGTAAATCAAAATTATTTGATAAAATGTTTGCACATAACATATTCAAGAATTTCAGGTGAATAATTTCTGTAACTTGTGCCGACCGGAAATTGTGGTACAATAAATTCTAAGAAAAATATTAAGTATTTAAATTATATTTTTACTTAGACATTTTCTTCATAAAAATACCGATAATTCAATTTCCGAAATTATTTATTAAAATTAAAAAGTTTTATTGATTATAATCAAAATTACAAATAATGGCGCCAAAGTGATTAATTCAAGTTCTCAAGTTTAAAGTACTTTTTGGTGTGAAATAACTTTTGGTTATTTAAAAATATCCAAAATATGCCAATCATTGAACTATTATGTATGTCAGAAAAATGCTATGCTAGAAATCATTAATCAAATTCCGGATCTGCTTTTAGCTAACAATTTATTCTTCTAGTAAGATTTTGATTAAACGGAATAAATGGAAATTTTGCTTAATCAAAGAATTGAGATTCGATATTAGCGCGTAAATATGATATAACCGGGTAAGGCAATAAATATTAAGGCTGCCTTAAAGTAATCTACTCTCATATTTTCAACCTGTGCAAGAAAATTTTTATAAATTAAAAATATAATTTTTCATTCCATTAAGAAATATTAATTAAAATTAATTTTAATTACATTTCTCCATTTTTTTTATTTATCCTAAATCAAATTTAAAAATATAATTAAAACTCAGTAATATTTATTTATCCACTATATATATCATTAATTTTAATCTAAAAAAAGCTACTCATTCACTATCGTATATCATAGACAAATACTAGACAATTTCAACACTGGCAAATCCTCGTAGCAAAAAAAAATGGAAAAAAAAACGATTTAAAATAATTTATTACTTGATATATTCAAGTGAAATAATCATGAAAATTCCTAACTGTTTATACTCTTTTTAAAAATAAAATACCATTGTCAATTTTTCCACAAATAAATTATGATGCAAAATTTAGCATAAATATTGAAAGATTTATCATAATAAACTTAAACTTATCATGTGTGCTTCAAAAAAAAATGAAGAAAATTGTTTCATTGTCTTGGAAATTTATTATCTATTTATTCGTTTTGTTAGTTTTTCTTTCTTGAACAATTCTCTACATATAATTTCAAAACTATAGCTTTATTTTTTTTCCATTTCAACGAGTTTTCATCACCATTAATAAAGTTTAAATAAAGTAGCAGTTTTTTTTACTCTAAAATTATTTACGGAAAAGTGAAAATTTAATTTTTTAGAAAGAATTTTTTTTTAATCAGAAAATTCTCAATTAAGAATATATTTAAATAAACTGTAAAGTTTTTGCAATTTAATTTACCATTTACCAACATAAGAAAATTTTGTTTATACATATAATACAAAAAATTGATTTCATGTTTTCAATTAGTCGGTTAATTACATTTTCTTTCTTCATTCATCAAAATTTTCAATTTAATTTGTTATGTTAATTTTTGATTTTTAAATTTCTTTAAGTTATCTTTATTTTTAAAAAAATATATTATTCAAAAATTATGATTTTTTCAACCGAAACTAAACAATTTTAATTATTATGGCGTTTTGCACCAAAAAGATTAAAAAATTGTTAACAAAATTATTTATGTTAATTTAAATTAAAATAATAATACATATTTTCATTTAAACTATTTTTGCATTAATCTACATGATCGTAACCTGGAAAATTTTCGATATAGTGACTAATCGGTAAGAGTTGATGGATAGTAAATTATATAAAATTTATATAAGATTAATATAATTGTAATTAATCCTGAAATCAACTAAACTTCACTACTTTTTAAACATGTAAAAAGTCGATTTATCTGAAATATCAATATTGATATTGATTATTTGTCATTAAAACGATTTTTATTATTACCATCCAAAATTTTCATCCTAAAATTTAAAATTGTTTATTTTGACATAAATAGAAATAAATTTACGTTGCCATTTAAATTAAAATTGTGGATATTAAACATATTTTCAACATTCAAAAATTATTCACAAAAAAAAAAACTGAAATAGGAGTCAAAAAACGTGAGAAATTTTGATTTATGAAATTTTTTTTCCTTTTTATTTTTACCGTGCCAATAACATAAAATTTACTTCAAAAAATATTTTTCGGAAACGTAAAAGAACATAACATAAACGATGATCATTTATGCGCAACTGTGTATATATTGTTTGCTTTATTGAATTATTTTTTTTGTGATGAAATGCCACCCTTAACGATCACTGCCACTGATCCTTAACTACTCTTAATCCTGTCTATATTTTTGACACGAGTTCATCAATTTTTGTAAGAGAATTTTTTTTTGATTTATATTTTCGTTTTGTGTTTTGTTTGGAATTTATTTTTAGAAAATTAAATCATCACTTTGATTGACATGTTTAGGTGTCAATGAGCGCAATGAAATCGTGTCTTCATTTTTGTTATTTATGTTGAAAGAAAACATTGTAATATTGTTTTTTTTTGTTTGACAAAAATAAAAATTACTTTTATTATTTTTGTAACAATTTTGAATGAAATGTTTTTTTTTTGGTATAAAACGGAAAAATATTTATAGAATTTATTTTATTCGTTAGTTTTTGTTAGTTTTTTTTTTTAATTATTAATTAAATTATCAGCTTGTTTGACATGGATAAACATTAATCCGGAACATAATTTTACTATATTAGCTTTGTATATTACAACAGCAAAAATAATCTTTTTGGTCGAAAATTGTAAAATTTTCAAATTAAAATAAAAAAAAATAAATTAGAGAAATAATAATAATAAAAAAAAATATATATATATTTTAACAAGAAAAAATTGTGTTAGGTTCTATTTAGGTGATTTTTAAAAGTGTTGTAAATATTTAAGTATCTTTTTCTACCATAATAATAATTAGTTTCCAATTATGTTGTTATGATTAAGATGTTTAGTTAAGTAAATTCAACTTTTATACAAGGTTAGTTGTGCAAGGGAAATTTTAAAATAATTTCTATATTAAATCTGAAAATAATATTCGGAAATTTCATATTTTAACAGTGAATTTAATTGATTCTAAAATAACGATCTCAATATCCTCTAAATTGGACGGTAATCAAAGTTTAGTGCAAAATTAATTGTCATTTTCGAATTTGATAGTTGATAGCCTTTAAATACTGATTAGGAAGAGTAATCAATAATCTGTAAAGATTTAACGTTAGTTAATTGGACATTTCGCTATTCTTCGGACCCTTTTCTACCAAAAAAAATATTCTGTGCTAATAAAATAGTTCGAATTTTTATATATTATTTTATTCTTGTCCAAAAATATAATCTCAATATCTTTTTTAATGCTTTTATATTTATGTTCTTTCTCTAAGAACCCAAAAAAAAAATATATAAACGAAACACACAAATTGATCAAACAAAATAGAAAATTCTTCTTTACCATTTGTAATGTTTTTATGTCTGACTAGAAATTTAACAAGTTTTAATGTTATATAACTTTTTTTTTTATTATTATTATTTTCCTGTTCATCTATATTAAAAAGTTCTCTCTTATAATTCCTCATCATCATATACTTCCAACTGCGAACTAAACAAATAAAATTTCATTTCCAAAAATACTAAAAATTTAGTTTGTTCGCGCTGCGATTCAATACTCCTTGGCATACAACAAGAAAAAAACACGTACAACTTGTAAAACATATCAAAATACACGAACAAAACTCTCTAAGGATGAGTTTTCTTTTGTAGTTTTTCTAGTTTTATATTATTATTATTTTTTTTATAAAAAACAAATATTTTTAGAGAGTGTTAAATGTTATAAAAATGGCCTATAAGATTAGATTCCTTACTTAAAAGCTCACAGAAACACAATTTTTTTTTACAACACTATCTAACATAGAAATAAAATATTTGAACATGATTTTTTATAAGAGCAATTTTTATTTTTGGGAAATTTCAAAAATCAAATAATTTTTCTTGTATTTGTTGTATATATTTCCTTCCATAGGCAGAAATAAAAATTTTTTCGTGTTTGTTGAAATGCATCAACACACAAAAAATAATCCAAAATAGAGCAATAAAATTAATGGACTTGTTTAATTCCAAAAGACAAAAATGATATACAAACATTAATTAATGTACACATTATAAATAAATATAAATGTCTAAAGATTTTAAGTTGTTAAATTTTTTGACAAAACGTTTTTATGACGACAATGACGACGTTGTTCCTTCTATAAACGTAAAAAAGGATGACCCCCAGAAGAATTACAAAAGGAGAACATTTAATAAAGTTTTTTATTGCTATAGTGCTAAAACGTGGCAATAAAAGTAAAATTATTCTTTGAAAGATTTACATGATAAAAGCTTAGGTTTTTTTTAGTTTTCAAGTTTTTTTTTTTAAATTAACGTAAAATTTATTAAGGATATTTGAGAAACAAATTGCAGAATTTAAAGTTTTAGATAGTTTGATAAGCGAGCAGAAGATTGTGTTAGTGGACATTCACTTATGCAACTAATTTATGCTATGAAAAATTATATAAACAAAAATTGATCACAAATTATATTTCAAAATCGAAAGTCAATAAGACTGTAAATATATTTAAAATTAGGTCACCGAAGCTAACCAATCCTTGCAAAAATTAATAATAATATTTAATTTTTTTGTAATTTTCTTTAGTTTTTTGATCAATTTTTCTGCAAACCCATTTCACTTGATAAATTTTACATTATACTAAAGTTAAATTTACACATTACATAAATATAAGCCAAAAACAACATAAAACATAATTTTTGATATTAAAAAATTAAAATTACAGCTTGTTAGACACAAAAATAATTATTATGATTAAAAAAATTTTGACTTAAAAAACATTATGTATTACAGAGACCATGTTTATTTAACATTAAAATTATAATTTTAATTTTAAGATAATAATTTGTTTTTTTTTTTTTAAATAATTTTTTAATTTAATTTTTTTATGGATTTTTATCATTCAATTTGTTTTGTTGTTGAACATTTTCTTATTAGACTATCGTTTGGGGCTTTTATACTAAGAATGGGATCGTCTCGCTTCAGGCTTACAATTAGTTTTACATTGTTGAATTTTTCATAATTTTTTTAATAATTAAAATAATTCATGAAATTATTTTAAGTTATACAAAAATTTATAGGAGAATTCAAGGATATTAAAAAAATGTTTCTAAAAAAAAGTTAAAAATATTGAGCAAAGTCTTGAGTAATTGTAAGCCTGAAGCTAAACGATTCGTAATTAACATATATAATTTACATTATCTTGATTTCATTGGATTAATTAGTAGACGAAACTCAATGAATGCGAATAATTTACATTTTTTCCAGCCGAGGACAAGGTAAATTGTTATCATTTCCCAAGACAGGAAACTATTTAAATAGAGAAGATCCCATAGTGTGGAACTTATTCTAGATCTAGATAGTCTAAAAACAGTGTAAGAATTGGAGTAATTAGACATATGTTTTATGATTATTCAATTGTAACAAGAGCAAACTTATAATTATGAAAAGGTATCAATTTTAAGGATTCTTCGCAATTGAAAACTGTATTTAGTATTAAACTTCCAATTCGCGACATTTTGAAAGGCAAAAAAACCATAATGTGTATTTCTCACTTCCGTTTGCGCTATTTCTGAAAAAATATTTATATATTATAAATTGCATTACCTAATCGATTTTTAACAGACTTTTTCTAAATTTACTTTCTCATTTTAATGATCATAATTTTTCGTATTGGTTAATATTTTTAATACCTACAAAATTGTTAAAAAGAGCTGGAACCAAAATTTAAAAACACATTTTTAACTATCCCACAAAGAAGATATTTGTATACAATATTTTGTTTATTATTATTAATTTACCCTCTTCCCTGAATTTTAGTATCCCTTCTATACTATCCTTTTTGTATTTTGTTTCTGTTCAATTTATTTTTTTGTCAAATTTAACATCATATTCGTCTTGTTTCGAAGAAAACTTTAGTAAACATACAAAAAAATATATATATATATATGTATATATAATTTTTTTCAACAAATGTTTTACAAATTGCTTACAAGTTTTGATATTCTGTCACTAAAATATTGTTTGTAGAATGGTACAAGAAGGTAGTATAAATATTAGTTCTGTTCTGTTTCTCTATCTCTATATACATTATATATATGTATATTAATTTTTTTTTGTTCGAATGTTTGTAGTAAATTCAATGTTTTAATATCGAATTAACATGATTTTTACTTATGTATAAACAAATTATTTTTATGTGAATACATTTTTTCTTCTCTGATATTACACGCAAACGAAATTATTGTATCTTATAAAAAAAAAGAGTGCAAAAGGAGCACACTTATTTAAAAGATTATGAAATTAAGTTAAATTATAAAAATGATGAATGTTTTTACAGCGATTAATTTGTTTGACATAATCAAAACATAAAATGTAAGAGACATTTGAGTAAAATTTCAGGTAGAACTATTTATGTATATATTAAATTTGAAGGTAGAATTAGGTCTGTCGATCGAGAGGGTTGAAATTTTATTGAAAAATTAGATTTTGTCAGTGAAAAATTGGATTTGTCAATTAATTTATGAAATTGTGTAAGGATTAAATCAAATTAAATTCAGTTTTGAAGTAAAATATTGAAGGAACTTTTAGAATTTAAAGCAAATTTATATAAAATTTTAATTAATTTAAATTTTAATAAAATCTGTTAGATTTCCTAGTCGATAAATCTTCAACTTTTGGTCAGAATATATCGTAATGCATGCCATAGTCAATTTCTATTTATTTCCTAAGTTTATTATAATCAACAACTTTTGGTCGGAACAGATCAATATATTCAATTAATTTTACTAATTCTAGTAAACTGTAGGTATATAGTCTTAATCCTTTTTCAATTAAAAAGATCGTTAGAAAATTTCTAATTACATGATTCAATTCTGTCAGTTGTTATTTAACACTAATAAGCTCTCATAATTGAATTTGATAATTATTTAAATTATTAATTTGTAAATTCGAAAATCAATTGATAATTTCTTCTCTGATAAATGTTTTTACAAACATGTAAATCAAGAAAAATCACATTTTAATGTTACAAACCGTTACTAACATGTAGTACCAACATTTTTTTCTTCATATATTTACATTCTAATACTACAAATCTGCTGACAGGAAAACAACATTGTTATTTTCATAAAAATAACAATATAAATATACAAGAAAAATTAACTACATAAAAACAAAGAGAAAAACAAAAAAAAACAACAACTTAATATTATTATTTTTTTTTATTATTTTTCGTTCAATCATCCTAAACCGACACTGGCGCACCTAATCTTCATTTTATATACAATTTCTTCTTCATCTTGTTCAAATTGATGAACCAAACAACCAAAAAAAAAAAACTAAAAATCTTAACCTAATAAAGCGAATAAATTGTAGCCAATATATGTATATAAAAAAAAATTTATAATGATTCTAAATTATTTTTCCCTTAATCATCTTCAATCCTAATTTTTTATATTAATAAAAAAAAAATTCAATTTTGTATATTTTTTTTGGAGAAAAAGGTCGTGTGATTACACAAATATACTTTCTCGCGATCCATATAAGATTCACCTACACCTCAACACAAATGTAAAAAAAAAATCATACTTTATTTTACTTTGTATAATAATTCTAAACATAATAATAGTAAATATAACTGACTTTAATAATATAATTTAAAAACGATCATCAGACTATTTAAAAGATAGATTGAATTCAATTTTTATATTATTTAGAGAGGTTGCCCAGTATGCGCCTTGCGTATTGATTGCACTATTCCACACACAGTCATCTTCTTCTATGTTTCTTTTCGTGGTTTTTTTTAAATGTTTCATTATTATTATTATTATTTTTTCCACTATTTATGTTTTGTCCATCAAAGCATATTAGATATTTACCTATACGAAAAAAAAAAAAATAGAAATAAGAAAGAAAAAAAAAATATTGAATTTTTGTGTGTTACGAAATGTGTTAAGTCACTGCTAACATGACGCTGTCAAAACGCCAGTTTTCACGGCAGGTCATTCCTTACGGCTTCAATATACATTATTGTTAATATTAAATAATATTTTAATAATCATTCTTATATTTTTTTTTGTAAGTATATGAAATTTAATAAGATCGATAGAAAAAAAAGGGTTCTCCTTAATATTTATTACTCAATTGATGGATAATATCGTATACTATACCTATACGTATATAAAATCCATGAATTAAAAAAAAAACAAAAAATAATTCATTATTTTGCACCATGGAGCCTCAAAAATTTAATATAATATTTTTTTTTCCTGTGGTTGGTTTTTTCATTGAATTTTTTGGTTAAAACTTTATTTGTCTAGTATGATGACTGCAAATAAGATGGATTTGATAAAAACAATGAAAAAATATATTTGATATTTTATAGATAAATTTAATAATAATGATTGTTACAAAAAAAATAATTCTTTTTTTTTTTTTTTTGAAATTGATTGATTGATTATCCATAAAAAAAAAATATTTCTAATCATTAAAAAAATAAATAAATTCTCTTTTAAACGATTTAATTTATTAATTTGTATATTTTTAATTGGTTTCTTTGTTTGGTTTAAATATAAAAAAACATAACCAAACTTTTTTGTAATATTAACAACAAAAAAAAGTTTGGTTATGTCATAAAAGTCTTGGAAAAAGGATTTGCATTTGATGTAAAATAATAAATTTTTTTTACTATATTTTTAATTAATAATAAAAAATGAAGAAAAAAAAATATTATTATTATTTTGTGGGTTTGACCTAATTTTCTGCTATATTAATGAAATTTTTATTTTTCATACCCGCCTTTATTATGTTTTTAAGTGAAAATATTGTATTTTTTTTGTAACCTTCCAAGGTAACTAACTATAAACCATTCCAGTTCTTTTTCTATTGTAACTTTTATAATTGATAAAAAAAAATTTAATAATTTTGTATTAGAGAGAATTTTATATTGGCCTTATGTATATAAAAAATGACATTGCAAGAAATTTATCAATCGTTATCACACCAGGATCAAATTATTATTCAATTTTCAAATATTTTTTTTTATATTTAAAAAAAAAAAAAATCACCAGCTGAGGGAAAAGAGTTTTCATTAAAAATTAAATAATAGTAAATTTTGTGTATAGTTAAAAAAATTTCTCATGATTCCAAAAAAAAATTTATTGATTGAAAACTATTTTTTTAATTCATTTTTATTTCCAATTAATGAATTTTTTTTTATGAAATTTTATTTTTTTGAGTATTTTTGGTTTGAATTAACAGTGTAGGATGCTCCTTATGAATTCAGTGAATCAAAATTTCTGTAGTCATTCATTTTTAAAGTTTTCTGTATAGTACAATTTCCCTAAACTTTTTCAATTACTATATATACACCGTTTTCCTAAACAATAACTTTAAGTGTATGGTTAATTCTAGGGAGCTGGTGATTCTAGTTCCTTAACTTAGGCGGATCAGCAATTTACAAAAAAAATATTTTCAATCATTATTACAATCATGCGCAACAGTGAATGAAATACAAGTTTATTATTCGTAATTCAAGTTTATATTATATATTCAATTTTGTAATATTAAATTGTGTCTTATAGCAATCATAAATCATTGTACCGGCGGTAGAAATTACATAAATGTCATCGCTAGTAATAAGAATATAATTCAAACAACCAACCTGAGGATTCTAACGATCACTATGTTAAACACCAAACTCTCAATTTAGCCCAAACATTAAAATATCCTGAATTTTTAATTTTTCCTTATCGGTTTCTAGAAACTTTTTGTTTTGCAACTTTCCCTTTGTTTTCCATTTAAACTTGCCCGTTGTTTTCCATTTTTTTATGTTATTTTCATCTTATTATCAAAATGACTTTCTACCATGATTTATATAAAATCAACATTATTAAAACTCTTAAAATTTAATATTAAGAATTCAATAAAAGTTTGTCATATAAAAAAATTATTATCCTTCCACCAAAAAAAAACATTTTTCAAAGAAAAACTGAATTATTTTAATAAGATTTAAGGACGAGAAGCAAAAAAAGACTTTGTATGTATATATATAAATATGTTTAAAGGATAACAAGTAACATGATTCATTTTTGTGGTTGATTTTATGGTTCCGCAGGGCCAAAAATAATTTTCATTTTGTATTTTTATTTTGAAAGAACGTAAATACAAATAACTCTGTACATACAGTAAATATATACATACAATGATATATAGATCCATTGTTGAAAAGGTCCTTGAAACGTAGAAAAATAATCAGCTGAACAGAAATTTGTTGGAAAAAATGGGAGGTTTGTAACAAAAGTGCTTTCGGCGATTTGTTTTATGTTACTAATTCTGTATCAAAAAAGGAGTATATAACTGATAATTTCAAAGGTAGATACGTTTTTTTTTATTATTTTCGGATAAAATGGCAGTAAATGAATTTACTTTTTCAATGGAATAAGAGTTTTTATGGATTGGTTACAAAATGATACATAAATTTGTGGAAAAGAGTTGCTTTTAATTCAATTTTAGTAAAAGTAATAAATCCTTGGTGATTGCTTTTGATCACTGTAAACATAATAATAGTTTTCGCAGAAACTATCTTTACGATTTACAAAATTTTTATTCATTATTTTCTAAGCTATTTAGAGGAAGGAAATAATTACATATTTCTCTATAAAAAATCTTAGATTTTGCCGAAAATTTGTCAGAACTATTTGAAAGTAAAATTCAATTAAGTCAGTGATTTTGACTATTCTTGATTTGATCGGTAAAATAACTGCAGCTTGCGTTTCTTTTATTTCTCGAATTTTTCACATTTTCATCAAAAATTAAAAATCAAAAATATTTTCATCAAATTTCAAATAATTTTTCATTCAACTTTATTGTCATTTACTTGATCCAGCTATACTAAGCTGGCGATAGTTGGTCCTTTTACCTTATGAATAGATTCGCAAATAAATTCAGACTTAACAGTTTTGGTAAATCCTTGGAAATTTTGATCAAAATTGATGATTCAAATTGGTGGATAATTCGGCTAACAATATTTGTTATAAATTGTTTAATATTGAAATCCAATTAATTTTGTTTTTAATTCGTTAATTATTTCTAATAATTGAAGGTTTTCCTCAATAAAATATAATGTTTAATATAAAATATTTTCAAAATATCCTTTCTTCAAAATAAAATATAAATTATATATTGTGTACTTTTGCTTTCGACTATACGAAGGGCTGATATTTTATAAAACAGAATAATTTCATATGAATATTCATACAATAATGTACACATCACAACATTTCCATACATACTTAAATATATTATATTATAAACAAGTAAACAAAAAAATGGTACAAAAAATAAAATAAAAAGGATACCTCTATTTCTCTATATCATATATTCAACGGATGATAAGAGAGTATAACAAGACCTAAAACATAAATTTTAAACAACACCGCAGGGACTAATGAAAAATATGTACTTTTACCAATTTTTGTTTTTGGAAAATTTTCCTTTTTTGTGATATACATTACATATAATAAATATACATATTAACTAACCACCCACTTTGCACCCTTTCGAAACAAAAAAGAAAAACTTTATTTAAAATTTTTTTTGCAATTTGTGAATTCCATCAGGAAGAAGGATTAGTTTATTGGTTAAAACAGAAATGAGTAAACCTGTCTATATAAAAGGTAAAAAACGAAAAATTATTATACTGTAACTATAGACAAACTTATGATTATTGGGAATGATGAAGAATATCCTTAGAATATAAAAAAAAGGTTTACTATATATACCAAAGAGTATAAAGCTCTTGTAATAGAAATATGAATATTTATGTGGGCTTTTTGTTTTGCCACAAAATAAACAAAAACTGTTCCACACAACGATCACACACTAAAATAATAATAATAATGTATACATAAACTAAAAAAAGGACCTTTTAAAAAATTTTTGATGAAAGATGAAAGCCTTTTATGTTTCCGTAACTATAAAGTTTATTTTTTTTTTTGTATATATTTAATTTTCTATTCAAGGATTCAATATTATAGATGAGTTTCAATATATATATATTTTAGAAACTATCCTTTTTTTGGAACCTAAAAAACAACCCATAAAATATAATGAAAATTGTCTATTCTATTAAAATTTCGAAAACTGATTTATAAAGGACTTCATGGAATTTTGTAAATTAATTTAAATTTCATAAAAGGAATAACATATATATTTTATACGAAGGATATTTAAATTTTACTTGTTTTCTATTAGCTTTTGTTTAATTGGTTTTGAACGTGTGGGATACTAGGACGCAGTTTATTTCATTGTGTTAACTTTAAAGAAAAAGGATTTTTTTAAAATAATAATTTGATTTTAAAGAATCTGAAGTCATTGAAAATTTAGAATCTAAATTGTGAACCTGAAAATTTCTATCCTTAGATTAGTGTATGCTTTGAAGTGCAAAATTTACGAAAATTCAGAAATGTTTTTGTAGTTCCATCCAATATTTCCATTATTTTGTAAAGGACACTATAGTTCATCTCATCTATAATTAATGAATACAATTTTTATTAGTACAATTTTTGTTGAAAACTTTGATTCTTCTCATTATGTTCTCCATTTTACATTGCAATTTTTCGTTTTTACCTTTTATTTCTTCTAAACAAATATTCACATATATATAAAAATTAATCAAAAATATTAATTATATTTATTTTAAAATATTATAAACTAAAACACACCTGGTTTTTATAATTATACATATTTAAAGCATCAAAACTCATAATTTTCAAAGTTTTATAATTTTCATTTTTGGTTGCTTCATGGGAATCCTTGTTAATATACATTTTTTTTCTTCAGCATATCTTTTTGAACTTAATTATCCTTTTTTTTTTTCCTTAAAAAAAATGTTAATTATAAATATATATTTTTTTTTTGTTCTATAAAACAATTATTTTCGTTAACTTACTTAACTAAGAAAGAACACACACAAAAAGTTTAGTCCTCTTCATTATTTAGTATTGCGTAAATTTAGAAAAAATTCCATTTCTTTTTCGTTAGTATAATTTTTTTAAGGGGTGGTAATTATCTATAAACATAAATAATAACCGCCATATGTGTTATTATTATTATTATTATAATATTCATTTAGCACATATTTAAGAAATTTTTATGCCTTTAAACATTTTTATGTTACGAAAAAAAAACCCACCCCATATGTGATTATCCTTTTTTTGGAGTGTGAATAATTTTTTTAGAGAATCACATGAGGGATGATAGTATTATTACAGCGTATATAGTATACTGCCATATTTTTCATAAGAAGAGTATATTAAAAATATTTTTATATAAATGTATATTAACTTCCCTTTAAAATATATATATATAATATATATATATTTCTGAAAGGTAATATACAATTTTCTAACCCCTTAACGGAGCTAATTCGGTTAGAATTTATTACCCAACAAAAAAAAAATTATTTCCACATTTTAAGTACAATTTATAAAAAAAAATGTGAAAACAACTTTTATGTATGTTAGAGATGAGATATTTTTAACATAACTTTTTGTTTTTTCTACATATACATATACATATAACACAAATTAGAAATATATTTCTTTTGCCAAAAATAAAAAGAGTAGGAGTTATAGATGGAGGCAGGGAGTTTAATGAAGAACGTGTACAATTCACTTAGCCGCGTTTTTAAACTTCAGAGTTACTACATACATATATGAACCAAAAAAAAATGAAAATGAAAATTAGAAAAACCATTAAAATGAATATTCTTTTAATAAAATATTTACCATTATCCTTTTTTTTATGTGGTCTTTTTCTATGAATTTTTATTATGTAACCATTATTTGCGTTATTTCCAGGTCAAGTACGGATCATTTCCGTTCCACACGGATTACACTGTATATATTTTGTAATTATGTAGCCAATAAGAGCCCTTGAAAATATATATAATTTTGTTTAAGGTAAAATATTATGTTTGGATTTCAAGTGATTTGAATTATTATAATTTTTGTGATATTTAGGGATTTATCATAATTTTTAGTTTCCATTGTTAGTATACGACTGATATCATAAATTATTTATATAAATAGTAAAAAATGTTTAATATTTTAGAAAAATCGGACTCTACTTAAGATACCCCTTAATTTTGTTGTTGATCTTTATGATAACTTAAGGGCATAATTAGATATATAAAAAGTTAGAAATTATATTTTTTCTATTTTCATTTTTACAAAGCTTAAATTTTTTACATGATTATATTTTTTTTTTGTGTTTGCTAAATTTTAAGAGGAACTCTTCAAATAATTAGATAATTTCCCTGCGGCTTAAAGAGAATTTTATGTTTTTAGTTGCCGCAAACCACCAAAAAAAATACACGTGTGTTTATTATTATTTTTAATTATACACATTCATTTTTTCCCCAAGTCTTTTTTTATCTCTTTTTGAGGTTGAAAACATTTTTAACAATTTTTTTTAAAGAGTCCTTGAATCCACAACAAAAAAATAGGAAGGCGTTGATAGAATTTATTTAGGGCATTTAACTAAATCAAAATATTTTTATAATTTATTCAAATAAATTCTTTGATGATTTTTCTATAATAAAATTTTTTCCGATTTAATTATTAGTTTCTAAAAAAATATTTCGAAATTATTTAATATAAATTTTATTATTTTCAGGTCCTTATTGAGGATAAAGTTGATGATCTTCCCGAAGTAACTGTAAGTATTTTTATAGTTTTTATGGTCTTTAAAAGAAGATGAAATTTTAATGATGAATTTTTTATGCAAAAAGATTGCACATCCCAAAGCAAAAGAATGGTTAGTGTCAGCAGCAAAAGCAAATTATCAAGAATTAGCTAAATTATCATTAGATTATCCAGAATTGGTTAGATTACATGTAAGTTTTTTTTAATTTTTATTTATAATTGAGATTTTAAATATACTTTGAGTTTTGGGATTTATATTTTAAATGTTGCGGATTGAAATGTTTTAATTGAAAATATTTGATGAAGATGTAAAAACACATTTTCCAAAGTCCAAAGTTACAATATTTATCTGAAAACGACTATAGTTTGTTATATATTTCCTCAAATAATTTCATGTAAAATGTAATCTCAGTTGTAGGAGATAATATTATCTCAAATTTCAAACCTATTTACATTTCTAATATCAGATATGAGGATATTTAATGGTTTCACCAATTTCTGGCATATAAATTAAATTTTTTTAGAAGGAAGCTGTTGCAACTATCAATTAAGATTTTATATCAAATTAAGCGAGAATTTTGATCTTTTGTCGATAATTTAAATAATATGAGTGTTAGATAGTATTCTAAAATTTTCTACATTTTAAGTGATTTTTAAATTTGCCACTGTCTTTAATTAGAAATTATGCCACACTGGGCCTCAGCCATACATATACATTTATTAACACTTAAGTGGTACCTATACTATTATACAGTTTGGTAATCCCTCGAGTTATGACAGAAAAGATTACTTTTTCAATATTCATCCAATATTTTAGCTTATTTTAATTTATTAACATTAAAATTTCGTCAAAATAAAAAATTCTTTCAAATAATCCTAAAAATCTATTTTTATATAATTAACAACAAAATTCTAATCAATCTTTTTGTGAATACATAAATAAAAATTATGTTTAACAACAACAAAATAAGAATTGTTATTTTAAAATTAAATAACAAAAAGTAAATTTAACTTTTTTTTTCTAATGTAGTTTTAATCCATAGCCCCACGAACAAGTCAAGTCAAACTTTTTAATAACTGACTTGCTCTTCATTTTTTATGCTGTCGAAGTAATAATAACAACATAAAACGTCCCACCTATCGACATTTCATACAATTTTTTCCCCATTTTGAATAATCACTGAAAAACGTTGATTTGATTACCTATCCAACATAAAGTTATATAAATATTATGTATGTATTATTATACAAGAATCATTTTTTTCTTCATTATTATACTGTGCAAATGTTTGACAAGTGTTATTATAATCTTTTATGATCGGTTAACATTTAAGCATAAATATTATAACCAACAATCAAATATGCATAGTAGAAAAACTCACCCTGTAATCTATATGTTACTTGTTAAATAACGTGCGAATTTGATATTTTTGCATGAATCTACATTATTTCTATGTAGAAATTGAGTTCCAATCTAAGGTGGTAGATAGGTTATGGACTATAGGTATATGTGCTTAAGGTATTACCCGAAAAATTTCAATTATTTTATGCCTTTTGGCATCTGTTTCTGAATGTATTTAGGTAAGAGAAAAATTACATTTTCTAAAATAAAAACAACTTAAGTAACACACCCCATTTTTTTCTCCCCCATCAAAATAATTAAAAATAATAATAAAAAGGGTTTTTAATGGAGGCTGGGCGATGACGATGATAAAAATGATCCTATATAAAAGTGAAAACTTTTCAAATAATATGTAAACCAATTTTGTAATATTTTCTATAATTTTATAGATAAATCTTTTTTGCTATTTTGCATTTGTGTCTGAATTATATTTGCATAGAAATTAAATTTCTAAATTTTTTTAGAAATAGTAAAAAGATTAAAATCCCACAAAATAATTAAATTTTCATATCACTTTTTCTTGGAGTTTCATATGCTAAAGGAATCGTCAATTTTTAGTTTTAGTTTGACTGATAGAAGAGAATATAACAAAAATTATGTAAATTCACAATTTCCAATTTTGTATCTATATTTTACTAGCTTGGAATTTATAATTTGTAAATGGTAAAATATAGATTTAAAATTTTCAAGTAAAACATTGAAGATTATGAGAGAATTTGTTGGTTTTTAGTTGATTCAAAATAATAATTAAATTATTTTTAATGTTCTGATACTTTCCACCTCAGCAATGTGGTAAATTGAAAAAAATTTCTTTTGATGTGTTTCCAATTGAAAAAGAACTATACATATTTTCATAAATTCGAAAACTTTGGATAATTTGAACCACTTCTTTAATATCTGGATTGCTAATACGATAATTAATTGGTTTTTTTTTATTGTTGTCAAATATTGAAATATTTGTGAGGATATGTTCTAAATCCTATTCTTTCGTTTATTCTAAAAGGGATCTCTTCTGAATAAATAGTATAAAGGATAACAAACATATTGCCTATAAAAAAAAAACTAGATTTCTGTCTACAATCTTAAAATTTCTTGGAATATTGATTAACTTTTAAGGACATAGTTATAAAACTGATTCAAATCATCCAAAATATACAGTGCAAAATTTATTATTCATCCTCAACAAAATGTTGTTAATTCTGTCGACAATTGCATTATTTTAACCCATTAAATAAATTAATCTAATCAAAAATATTTACAAAGTTTCTTTAAAAAGATTTTTCTCATTGTTAATTTTTTTATTTTCATAAATTATGAAATTGTTGTTAAATAATTTCTATACCATCTCTTTTAAGATTGAAAAATAATTCCTTTTATCTTCCAACAATAAATTAAACATGATTTATTATAATATGTAATAAAAAAAAAACTATTTAATTTTTATTAGAAAATAGAAAAATCCCTTTCAATCAAAAAATTATAATAATAAAGAAATTTTTCGGGTGTATCTTGTACATAAAATCTCAATAGCCGCTGATGACTAGTGGAAAAACCAATTATTTTGATATGTTTTCAAAATATTATCTTTAAAATTCAATTTTTTTGTTTGAAAGAATCTTAAAATAAATTAAACAAATAAACTATTAAACTAATTTCATTTATGTCGGAATGGTGGATAGATGATTAAAACAAAAACCTAAAAAAATTTTTTTTTTTTGGAAATGAAGGTGCGGAAAATCCTAATTTCATATTTATTTTTCTGGATGATACGCGTGATTTAAACATCTTATATCATATAAATGACTTGACTAAAATATATATAGAAAAAATTATAAATATTTATTCGCTTTCTAATAAAACTCTTTTTAATTTTTTCGTAGATTAATTCAATCGATTATTTAAACAACAATTTCTGAAATATAGAAAAAAATATATAAATTAGTTTAAATAAAGATTTTAAATTATTATGACTCTACTGGCTACAAAAAAAAACAATTTAAAAATTAGTTTTTTTTTTTATATGTAAAAGATGAGAAATTCAATTTCTTATCAGGTGGAATCTACATCAAAATAGGTGGGAATTAGATTATGTTTTGGTTAAGTAAAAAAGAATTTCTTTTTTTTTTTGTTTCATATTTATCTTTTTTTGATTAATTTTATCATTAAAGGATTTGAAGTTTTTGGGTCACCGAATTTGTTGAGAATTTATATAAAAAATTGGTTTTTGTTTAATTTCTTATCACGGTAATCATAAACACTGAAAAGTATTCTTACGTTCTTCGGTATACTCCATTTTGAATATTTTCTGTTTCTTAGTCATGGTTGGTAATCAAATTACATTCTGCGAAACAATAAATAATAATTAAGCCTTTTTCTTCTGTTCTCCCAGATTATAGTTCAGTACTTTCAGCTTCCATTACAAAAGTCCTTGTAGAAGTTCGAAAATTTCTTGAGATAAGCATAAATTTCCGAATTTAATATACCGTGAAAGATCAGAAAATTTAATTTCCTAAACAAATAAATCTAAATTATTTAATCAATTTAATTCTTATTAAAACAATTTAAAAGAAAAATTAGTGTCTCAATTAATTATACTTTTTATATAAATTTTAATTTATAACAAAATTTAAAAAATAAAATAATTATGTCGTCTATAAAACTATTTACTTTCCCTTTGAAAATATAAATTTTCCAAGAAAACTAAAAACACGTTCTACAATTTTATTAACACTAAATGCTTTTTCTCTATACATTAAAAAAACAACGATCTTTAAATTTTATTTAAATATCAAAGTATTTAAATAATATTTATGCATTTTTTTATATTCACCTTTTGATATTTTCTCTGGTGACAATCTCTATGACCTTTTTTTTTATCCCTAGTAGAAAATTAGAATTTATTTTAAAAAAAACTTTATTATGTATATTTCCTTGTAGATTTTTGTGTTAGATCATATGGTATCTATAATCATAACTTACATCATGTCAAACATTTTCTATTTCTTGTTTTTAAATATATACATACATATAAATTATATAAGTTTTGTTTTATATTTTGTTTAGATTAGTGGTTAAAAGTGAAACTCGTATAATAATTTTCCTAAAATGACTTTTAAATATACCGAAATTTCCCCGCATTCACCACTGTTAGTTTTTAAATTAGTCCCATCACATTTTTTTTTATATTATATTATAATACGAAAAATATTAATGACCGCCCGCCGGAAAGTAGAAAAACTATAATAATAAAACATTAAATTTTAGGGTTGCTTTGGAGGATACACGATTTCAATTTGAAAAATTTTCAAATAAAAACCTTAATAATTTTATTTTAATGACATTTTCGTTATTTCACATTTTTTTTTACTGTCGCGTCGTTGTCGTCATAATTTTCTAGTACGGGCACATATATACTTTCCAAGACGAATTTTTGATTACTTGGTACTTGGGAGGCGAAAATTTAGGCGGTAATATGGTTGAAGATAATATAAAGTGCGTGAAAGTGTTAAATTTCTATTGTTGGAATTCTGGGCGGTATCCCATATTTCGTCAAATCCTTCAGAAGTTTAAGTAATTTAGAAGACAATTTAAAAATTATGTTTCATTTTTTTTTGTTCAGAAATCTAGAAGCTATTAAAAATGAAATTTTCAATGTGAAAAACTATTAAAAAAAAAGATAAAAATTGTAAATTTTTCAATTTAAGGGTACATTTGGGTGACTTTTAATGACATCATAAATATAGTGGATTATGACTTAAATGATTGATAGAGGAAAAAGAGTTTGTACGAATATGATTCGTTGGGGATTTAAAAATATGGAAAATATTTATTCAGAATTTGAATATAATTTTGAGAAAATTTAGTTTTTGTAACATTTTGCTTCGAGTTAGAAATTACAGTTATCTATTAAATGGATCATACGATTTTAAAGCATCACACAGTGATCTTAATTCACAATATCGAAAAATACTTCGTTCAGATCAAATTTTCTTGTTAGATTCTGTTGCAGTTCTGAAATAAGTTAAAATCAATTAGGTATATTATCGTGGTAATCATGAACACTTCAATTTTATTATTTAGATTTTAAAGTCTTTTCCTTCCAAGTTGTAGAAAGCATAATTGAAAATTATTACATGGTTTAATTAAGAATTATAAAAGCAAAACATATTTCATAATAAAATAATTCAATTAAATAAAATTTCATTTTAAATTTACAATTCGACCTACTTTTTTGGTTCTTCCCAAAAAATTATGTTTCTAACATTGATTTTTCAATATTTCGACTAATGAGAACTTTATTAATTTTATTTAACTTCCCTAAATTATATCCAAAAATTACACAATTTTTCATGTTTCTTTAACAGACAATATCCGAAAATTAAAATTTTGTTCTATTCTCACAAACTTACGCTTAAATCTTTTACATTAAAATACACAATTTATTATAAAATTCCAAAATTCAATGAACTTTCATCGTTATGAATGAAAATATAAAAATTCATTGAATAAATCATTAGTTAATTTTCCAATAAATCATTTTTATCTTCTTCTTTTTATTTGGAAACTTTTAACAAACAAATTTCATGTACAAATTGATTAAAACATTTTTGAAAATCTGAAAACGAAAAAAAAAAACAAAATTCGATTCGCTGTTACAAAAATTAAAACCCTTGTATTACAAATTGATTTTCAAATAAACAAAAATAAAAATAGAAAACAAAATTTTTTGCTACTTTTAACCATAAAAATTTCTAGAATATTAAAAAAAAACTGTGAACAATTGTAAAACCTTAAAATTTCAATAATTACAAGCTCAAATTACAAAGTTCCAGTTTGTTAATACATACACGAAACTGGAATTCAGTAGGCAAAAGAAAAATATTTAGCAAAAAGAATTCAAATTGTAAAACGACACTTTGTCTAGATGAAATCCTGATCCTTGGCGCCAGTCAAATAGAAAAAAATATTTGTAAATTCTAATTTATATACTAAATATTTGTGTCGTTAAAGGACACAGAAATTTTGAAAAATATCACTAATACCACATGTTGTTAAATAACGCAATTATTATAAAAACGAAGTCCTTTTTAAGGACATCAATAATCTTGCAGATGTCAATAATGTGAGGTTCAGTCTAATTCCACGAAACACTTTAAATAATCATTATTACGATAAACTAAACAAAAAAAAACTAAAATGATTATTAACAAATCTGTAAAAGTACATAACCTATGACAAGGATCAAAATTGGACACATTTAAATCTTTTTGAGATTATAATTTTAAAAATTGTCCTCAAATATTTTCACCTAAAAATATATTTTAAAGAAAAATCTTTATTATAATCATTTTAAATTGCGCATATCGCGCGTAAAATTTTCGGTCTTAAGATTATAATGTGCCATTAGATTGGCACTTGAGAAAAGTATCGAAAATGATAATCAATTTCCTTCTTACATAGTGTATACAATACAATGAAATTTTAATACAAAAACAAGATCCTCTTTCATCCTTGAACAGTGTCACATTACATATTTTCAAAAGAAAATATTAAATTTCTTTTTCAAAACACTTAAATTATTCGAATGATTCTTTTTGTTGTTGACAAGGATGTCAAGGATGTAACAAAAAAAAAAAATAATAAGATTCTTCAAATAAAAGATATAAAAGTGATTTTTAATGAGCTGTATAGGAAATTTTAAGTGCCATCACAACACTAAATAAATTTCGAGTCTCTCTTAAATAATTGTCAATGGTGCAGAGAGTTAAGGATCAGTAAACATTTTAGAAATCAATTAAGTGGTTTAAGATGTATAATGATTGAATATAAGAAGATATATATAATTAACGTAGTTGGGGTTAAAATGTCGTATCAAATATTGTTTTAGAAGAATTCTTGATAATTTATGCAATTTTTGGTATCAAATAATTTAGTTATTTAGTATTTTTCTTATAACATTTGCAAATTACATTTTGTTGCTGCAACATTTATTGTCAATTACTAGTAGTGATAGTGAAATTAGGCAGATGTTTAATTGTTTAATTTGAAGAAATGATCTTAACGAAGGCGAAGCTTTTGCGTTCTAATGTCCCTGAATTAATTATTTATAATTGAATACAAAATCACTTTAAATGAAATCTCCAATTAAATTCGACTATCACTCTCAACTATCACTCTAAAAGATCTTTTTCAAAAATCTTATAAAAATGATCCATGAAGCTCAATGTTTATATATTTATAAAAAAAACTCAACTCCATAAAAATAAATGTTAAAATTTCTATAATTTTGCTATTAAATCAAAATAAAACATTTTTATTATTTACATTTCTTTCTTATTAACAAAAATAAAAAAAGAAACACAATAATTAATTCTTAAATTGCTCATCATAAATGTCTGATCCAATCAAAGGGCGCCCTATAATAATTTATTTTATTTTATAATTTTCCCTTCAAATCTTTCGTATATGACATCTAAATTTAAAATTATCGTGATGTTACCAAAAAATTATAAGATACGAAAAAAAATGATATTTATAATCTTAATAAACAACAAAAATAATGTGCGCCATCATAACATTATTCATTCTTTGGTGGATAATTTAAAGTGTTAAGAAAATTTATGTATAACAAAAAAAAAACACAGAGAACGAAAAGAATCACAATCACAAATATATTTAAAAACTATGAAATTTAAAAGATATATTTCAATCATCAAAAAAAAAAACGGATCTGTTCACTACAGTAAAAATTCATGTTTGCATCGTTTAATATGAAAATGGGAAAAAAGGGATTTTCAAAATATAAAATGAAATAAAAGTCACATTAAATGCAATTACAATTTTCATAAAAAAAAATCATTTTATCCTTTTGATCTTTAGGGAAAAATAAAAAGACATTTTAAATTTTACTTTCTGCTAAAAATGAAAATTATTTATTTTAATAATAATTTAATTTTATTAATTAAATAAATATTTTTGTTCAAATGAAGGAATTAAAAAAACTGTCAAAAAGCTGGGAAGAAAAATTGAGCAATTTTTATACAAATAAAAAGAATTATATCCTCCCGCGTTTGCCATTAAGGAATTTAAGTGAAAAAATAATATTTTAAATGAGATCATAAATTATATGTTAACTAGCAAAGCCGCCAACAAATCGTAATTAGATAAAATAATTTCGTTGCATATTTACATAATTTTTTTTGGTAACAAAAAACATAAAAAAAAGCGACTGAATGGCGTCTTGAATTTACATTCTTTTCGAAATGGAAGTAATGAATGATTTCCTTATTTTAATGTCATTTTATATAAAGGAAACGAAACTTATATAAAAGTGTGAATTTGATTTATGTTAAATTTGCAGATCAAATTAGCCTTTTTCACCAATTCAAAATTGGACTTTTCTAAAAAATAATGATTAAAATGTTGGGAAAGGACGATTTACAAAGGACAAATTTAAATTCTACAAAGACATAATTTGAGATCTGGAAATGCATCTTTAGAATCCAGTCTGTTATAATTCTGCCTAAAAAGGTGAAAAATTCAGAATTTTAAATTTCCATTAGCAAAATAATCAACGTTAAACAATCTTATTAGTAATTTCTTTGAATTCGATTTACTTTTCTCGGAAGGAAACAAAATATTTTTATCCCAAATATAAAATTTCAATAATTTTTTTATGCAACTGTCTTCTAATTCCATATATCAAAAAAATGTCAAAAAGTATTTCTCATCTTACAACTTTACGACATCAGAGATAGGAAAAACAAACATTCAACAACACCAAAACACAAAAAAAAATGAACTAATAAATTTTACTCGAAAATTGATGCCTTATGATCTGTGGGGGTGTGAACATTTCAGTATATCAAAAAAATTGTGAGCTCTTTTTATCCATAAAAAAAATTACTATTAATAATTTTTTCCATAATGACATTCCAGCATTCACCTAAATTGGAAATTTTACACATGATATCCATATGAACGAAAGTATATCCTGTTTAGCGTCTCGTAAATGAACTGAAAAATCCTCAATAATTTTCTCTGTCGAGTCTCTAAAAAAAAAGTATCCTCATTTACCAATGACCACAATATTGTCACAATATTTCGGAGTAAAAAATGTCACATAATTTTAAAAAATTAATTTAAATTTATCATTTTAATTCTTTTTCATAATTTAAATACGCTCTTCCTGATGAGCATAAATAAAATAAATGATAAAAAAGGGGTTTTTCTTACCAACATTTAAATTTTTAGTTTGATTAATTACTGAAATTATGTTGAATTTTTAATTTTTGTTTTTTTTTTTGAAGAATTTCGGAAATGAAAAATTAAATGTTTTCCTTCTAAGAAATTTTAATTTTGTGGATAATTTTTTCTTATTTAACAAAAAAAAAAAGGTGTAGTTTTTCCCATTTTTTTTTAATCATAATTTTCCATAAATAAAAAATTAAATTGAAATATTATTTATGGTGTTACAAACAAATGTTAGATTGTATATAAGTGATAATTTAATATTGTTTGTATTTTTTTTTATCTTGTTTACTTAATTCAATTTGTTAAATTATTAATTTTTGTTTTTATTTATAATATTTTGTTAACTAATTAGTCAATGACGGCAATTCATTCTTCACAATTTTTTTTCTACTTATATATTTATTATATATGCAAATTAATTGTTAACGTGATGTTATAGAGGTGTTTTATGTGATGTTTTCCTTCACTATTTATGTAACTAATTTAAAAGCTTTATTTGTTCATGGACGACGACAATTGTTGGGAAAAGATTTGAAATGTTGTGACAATGTTTTTTTTTTTTTCTATAACCCACGCGATTTTGGTGTATAAAAAATAAATTATTTGTGAATTTTATTGTAACAACAACTACTAAAATAGATAAAATTAACAAAATTTTATAGTGACTTTTAGTACATTATTTCATTTCTATTTGATTACATAAACCTAATTTTCTGGTGACTATTCAATTTATTAGGCAAATTATATTTAGGAAAAAATATCCTTATTAAAGTTCATTTTTTTAATACAGTGAAATCTATATAGTAAACTTTTTCTGATTGTCGTAAACTTATGAAAAATCAGTAATACATTATTGAACCTACGACAATCATAATTCAAAATTCTTAAATTCGAACTTTCTTGACTTCGACTTCAAGAATCAATTCGAAAGAGTTCTCTACCTTAAAATTAAATACTCTTGTTGATTTAAAAATTATTCGCATAAAAAATTAGAAGAAACTAATTCGATTTGTTCTAGTCATGTCAGCTATAAATTTAAAATAAAATTTAAATCAAAAAATATTATTATAAATTAAATTAAACATCAAAGTATTAAAAAAAATTACCACTCTTTATTATAGTCACACAGAGTTGTTGATCGACAAGCTACAATTTTTTATTATAAATCTTTTAAAATGTCAGTGATCTGATTTTAGAATTTCGCAAAAGCTAAAAAACATATTATCTGCGCTGCGATGACGGTTTTGAACGAAAATAATATAAATGCCAAAAATAAAAAAAACCAACTAGAAAATTTGATAATAATTCATTTTAATTGGACAAATTAATTATTATAGAATAGAGCGAAAAAAAATAATAACCAGAAACAAAAATATTTTTGCTCAACAGATTTTCTAAAACATTATGTAAAACAAGTAATACGACAAGTTGTTTTTTTTTTTTTTGTGTAACTCGTTCTATATAATTTTATAGGTTAATGGACTAAATTAGCTTAAAATTTTGTGATTTTACATGTTGTTTTATATTATATAAATATTAGTTAACACTTTAATTTAAATAATTTTTGTTTATCTATTTGAAACATGGCGCGGTTTTAGTTTAACATAAAAAAAAACTAATTTTTTTTTTATAATTAATTTATGTTTGATGAAATATATATTTTAAGTGAAAAATATTTAAAAGAACTTTTTATAAATTTGGAAAAATTAAAATGAGATAATTTTTTTGAATAAATATTGGAAGCAGCTATAATTTAAATTCAAATTTTGAGTGTATAATTGGAAGAAGTTTTCATTCTTATGGCAAATTTGCTAGAATGATTTGAAAATCATAATTACATACTTTCGAAATTTCTATTTGGAATTACTTATTTTACTTGAGGCACGTCAAATGGACACTTCTACGTAGTTGATATTTAATTAATATTATTTTACCCTTTAAATAGCTATAAGTTTTAAGGAACATTATGTAACAGATAAGTGAACTAACATTTTGTTAACAGTCAATTAACAGTTATTTAGCATATAGTTTACAATATTCGTAAAAATTTTAATTATTAATATTTCTTTACCACAAAATTCCCTAATAATAAAATTTTGGTGGAAATAATTGATATAAATGTTAGATTTTTGATTTAAGAAATCTGTAAATATAATTTCGAATTTTCAAAATTAATTTATTATACATTTTCTAACAGTTATACTTTGCTAACAGAATTAGCTATTGATCAAACTGGAATTATAATACACAACTTACAGTTTTCACAACGAAATTTATTGCCATTTTGAAATATCTCAGAAACTAATGTACAAACTACATAAATTCCTTCAATTACTTGTAAAATTAATCTTACAACGAAATTTTTGTTGTATATTACCACGCCTTTTACATTTTTGTGCAAATCCAAAAAATTTATGCTTACTGATTCAATCATAAAAAAAAATGTTTATTATACAATATCGCTAAGAAAATATATTCATAAGTTTTATTCCACAAATAATTTCACGAAAATTAAATTTCATTTGTACAAAATTTTAATTTCACATTTGATTAAATACCAGACACACAGCTAAGTAATTTTTCTCGCTTTAGCAAAAAAAGGGCGTTTTTTTTATATTAAATTTGAAAATAGGAAAACTTCTCTTTTGATAGTTTTTACTAAATGTGAAATTATTATAAAAAAAGATTAAAATTAAATGAAATTTACTGTAAACTTGTTAGATGCCATCTTATTACAACCCACATTGATCAAAAATTCTTTAATGGCTTTGTAAATAAATTTAAAAAAAAAAAAATGTTTTCAGACAAGTACATGATTTCATATTTTCAAAGTTGAAAATAATTTTATGTCGTCGATATTTGAAATTGAAAATTAAATTTATAATTACACAAAATAAATTTATACTTAGGCATTAGGCTGCAGTCACACCAGCCAGCAACTAAAATTTACCAATTTATCAAACCAATTCGAATGTAGATAGTAGTGCAATAGTGTAGTGTTGTGTTAAAGCAACACACATTATTGCATCCTTTAACAGAAAATCCTTCAAAATTCAATTTTTCTTTGCCACAATATCTTCAATACCTTGCCTTATTTTGAAGCTACCGTCTGTTTCTGATATTATATTTTTTTTCTTTATAAATCATTTGTGATTTGTGGTGACAAATGATTTCAAGGAATATTTTACTATTTGCGATCTTTAAATGCGCCGACATGATTCATCTGTCACTTTGATCGACTTTGAGCGATTTTCGGCAACTGGGATTTAAATTTTCTTTCATTGCATATTTATTTTTAGGGATATTCTCAAAATTGAAGACGGCCAAAATGAATATAGGGGAAATTTTGATAGATTAACCATTTGCTGAGAAACAAGGAAAAAAAAAATCTATTTTCTTGTATATTTTGTTTAACATAAAAGTGCAATTAAAATTAATTTGGATATAATTAAGTTTAATTTCTAACGTCTGTTTATTAATGTTAGCTATATATTTTCACTATTATTTAGTAAGTGGTGAATCATATGTAATTATTTACAGGGATGATCAATGATTGTATATGTAAATGTTCAAATAATATTGAAGTAAGAAGAATTTATTGATAAATCTTTTTTACACCCTGTACGTGGTGGTTCCTTTGTTTATAGAAAATTAAGCAAATCTATAAAATTATCATTTACAGAGTCCGTAAAGACTACAATTATACTTGTTATTATTTATAGATTTGCTTCTAAATTTTCCTATTTAAAAATCTAATTAAATATTTATTGTCAAATATTGTTGTAATTTACATAATTTTATCTAAAACTTGATTAAAGGATCAGAAGGACAAATTTAATTAGTAAAATTATGTCAACACAAAATTAAACAAATAGTCTAAATTTTAATTAACGTATAATTAAATTTTCAAAATGTTTCAAATAGAAAATGTCATTGATCCTCTTCAAAATCCTATACTTTTATTTTCCTAACAAGATTCACTTATATTAATTGAGCACATTTTCCGCGAAAATTCATGTTCTCACATAATTAAATTTAATTTATTTATATTTGTTTACCAAAAATTAAAATCAAAACCCACAAAATTTCATTTCAATTTCAACTTAAAAAAACGAGAAAAATTAAAAAGAATTTTCCTCAAAACATGAAAAAAAAAAATAATTGAAATAAATTCAACAAAAAAAAAACAACTTTCTACATGGAAGCCAATTAGGAAAATTTTAAAATCTATAAATTAATCAATTTTATTTTTTTAATTTCGCTTTTTTTTCATAGACATCAGAATAAAATTATACCCAAATGAATAAAGTCAGTCAGTTTCATCTTCTTCTTCTGTTTTCTACTATTTCTTATTTCATTTTTTTTCTGTGTGGATTGTGTCAAATAAAAATACCTTCATCAAAACAAAAAAAAATATCTCATGTCACATTCTTAAAAAATTCCCATAAATCCTGGGGTTTTTCTCAATTATTTACCATCATTTATATAAAATATTTAAATAAAAATATTTTCCCCTTCTTTTAACTAGAAAGAAGGCCATATATAATATAAAATACGCGCTAAACCAAATAAACCAAAGTCACAGAGCACAGCATCATGTCACACTAAAAAAAATTGTATCTTTTTTATGCTGCGTCTAAAATGAAAAAAAAAAAAAAGATTTATTTATTATTTTTTAAACAGAGTTTTTTTTTTATATTATTATTTCCAAAACATTTAAATAATTCATTAAAATTTACAATTTGAAGAGGCATCAGAAATTACATTACTCGAGTCGAAATATTACAAATATAAAACCAGAAGTTTAACTGAATGAATTCTACTAATTGGGCAACAAATCTGTCATTCCAGGAAAAATTTCAATGGATATTTATAATAAAATAATTTTACCTAGTCAAAAAAAATTATTATATAAATATTGTTGAATCAAAAAAATCAAAAAAATATGAAAATGATGGAGTACATTTTTTCTCCAGAAACTGGTAAGCATCGTAGGGAATAAGAGGGACTATAGAAAAGCAACAATATTATTTTTAGGGTTAATAAATAATAAAAGTGATGAGGATGAACTAAATTTTTGTTTGTTGTTATAAGGAAGATTAACTATATACTTTTTGTTGGTGAAATTTTTGGAATTTCTTTTTGTTTTTTTTTTTTGTGAAACTGGTTGATCCTTAAAATAAATTATGAATGTTTGGATGTAGGAATTCTTTTGGAAAACTGATATTTTAAGAATATAATATTTACAGATGTTTTTAATATTTGGTATATAAAATGAAAATTATTATGAATTTATGTTATAAATCATTATGACGCCTTTTCTTAAATATAATTTGCTAAAAATGTTAATATTAATTTTGGAAATTTTTTTGTTTGTGACTGTTTCACGAGATTTAATAAACTCACACTTTCAATTAAATTCCTATCTGATTCTTATGATCTTGTAAATTTTCATGTATGGGGTACAATTTTATTTAATTCCTGACCATATGTGAATAATTTGTGATTCGATTTGTTGTTAGAAATGAATTAAACATTATCTGAATTAAACATTAGATCATAATTTAAAATTGGTTGAATTTCTTTGCGTGAACTTTGTTTCCTCTAACAAATTAAAAATTAAGAACAAATTTCAATTGAAAATTAAGTACGAAAATTTCCTCTTAACTTGTTAATTTCGATAAAATTTTGAAATTACTTTTAAGTATGTTATATAGCCACTAAATTCAAGCACGGATATGATTTCTCATTAATGTCTGAATGAAGTAAATTTCAAATTAATATAAAGCTTTCCCAAAAATATTATAAAAACTATAAGGAAATTACTTTACAAAAACTATAAATTTTAATTCAATTTGGTATATGTATACCATTAAAACCTCAAAAATATTTATTACTATATACTATATATTTTATTATTGTTTTAATTACAATTACTAATTTATTTATTTAATTTTTCAACCAATAAAATATAATTTAATTTCCAAAAAAAATAAATAAATAAATGAATAACAATAAAACCAGACAAAATTAATTACACCAAATAAACTATAAAAAGAGGACCTGAACCACCTTCCGCATATTATACCAAAAAATAAAAATTATTCAATTTCGCGTGGCCAAAATATAAATTAAATTTGTTTAAAATAATTTTTTTTTTTGTTGGTCATAAATCTTTCGTGGACCAAAGTAAAATCTATAAAACAAATAATTATCCAGGTATCCTCCCACAGTGTATTTCATTTTGTATATCCCATCGTATACCACCCTCCTTTGGGTGCATTGGAAATTCTGCATTTTAATAATATCCTGGACGCAAATCATTTTTTTTCTCCGCCACCCTTGTTTCCATTACGGTAACAAATTTCTTCCCCATCAAATATTTTTAATTTTCATTTATTTATTTATAATGAAAAAAAAAAGTATAAATGTAATATAAATAATTTTTCACAAATTTATAATATTTTGTACGGACCATTAAAACCAATTACCACAAAACGAACCATTTAAATTTAATTTTCAATTTCAATTTCAATTTTTTTTTTGTTCTTGTTTTTCACAATTTCATGTTTTTGGGAAAATTGAAAAAAAAAAAATTATATATTTTATTTTATTTCATTATTTTCGATCTACCAAATAAATTAAAAAAAAATTATAAATAATAAAAATTGACACGCGCCTCGCCATCGCCACTAACTTTTGTGTTCCATTCGTTTTTATGCTGTCAGAGACGGATATAAAAAATTGGTTATTTTATTATTTGTTTGTTTGTGCGAAATTATGGTTATATGATTATTTCGTTTCGCTCATTGGATATGAATGGAAAAAAAAATTAATTATTGAAAATTTATATTTTAGTTTCTTTTTTTTTTTCAATTTATTAATTAATATTAAAAGAATTTATTTAATTTATTACTATATATAAATTATAATAATTTTTATTTGTTTGGGTTGAGAATTGAAAATAATTGATAAACATTTGTTTTGGTCAGAAATTTATCGAGAATTTTACCTAGTATTTCAATACAATTACCTAGTATTTCAATACAATACATTACCTAGTATACATTACCTAGTATTTCAATACAATATTTTGGATATTGTATTGAAATACTAGGTAATGTGATGGGTTGGAGGTTGCGTTATTAAAACTCTCTGGTATAGTCCATATTTAGCAAAATGTTTGGAAGCTGCTGCATTCTTAACATTTTAACATTTCTTGTTGTTATCATGATTTAACCAATTACAGTCCTGCAAATAAAACTAAATATCGTTTCACTGACTTAAATCTAAAGTAAATATTGACTTTCCAATTAATAACAACTAAAGATCAACTGGTGATATTTATTATTTAAATTTGCCAATTTCATAAAATTTTAAATTATTTACAAACATTTGTTCCAACAATTTCGAATTTTTCTCTTTCCGGTTTGCATTATTCACACTACGATTAATTAAAATTGAAGAAAATTGTTTCTACCACCAAAATAGAAAAACAAACATTTAAAGAAATATAAACCAAAATTTTATTGCTATTTCCAAGCATTTTTAATTTAATTTTATTATCTTTCTAAACCTTAAGTCAAAGTTAAAAACTAAAAATTTTATTACTCGGGGAGTTAATATTTTTATTACATCTTTTGACACTTAATGTCATAACAAAAAATTGTTTTAGTTTCGTTCCAAAACGAACATGATTAGTATATAGTAGTATAATATTAGCTCACTTTTTATTACCATGAAATTGTATATCGTATGACAGTTTAGCGTAACAAATTTTTTGAAGGATTATTGAGGAATTTTTTTATGTCAGGAGATTGTAAATTTTGCCAATTTAACGAGGATTTGTATAGTTTCCTGTTTGTTGATTTGTTCATTTCCGTTGCTTGATTTGATCAGACTTAGTCAATGAATGTATTTTTTTTGTACACATGTATCCATTTAACTTGTAAACCATATTTTTCATTCTAAGACTCAGATTGTGGATTTCGTATATTAGTAGTTCTAGTACTGCTTCCAATTAGAATATTGTTCCCAGTTATCATTGACTGGGCTCTCATATATCCATCATTGGTATAGTATTTGATTATGCTGCTGATATTAATACCAAAATGTAGTGGAAACATGTTTCTATTTTCCCATTGTTGAATAATCATTTAATCAAATCCATTAGTTGTTAAAAAATTCACCATCAATTCAATTTTGCATTTGAAAATATCTTCAATTTTCAAAATTATTCTGGCTTCATTCCCAAAAAAAAAAATATTTTTAAGGTTAATCACCGGTTACCAAAAAAAAATTTATCTCACTAAACAATTCAAATGATTTAAACAATATTTATATAACACAAAAATTTACTATATAAAATAAAATCCATTCTTTATCGAGGCCTCTGATAAAATAAAAATTGAATTTATTTTTTTGTTACGAAACCAAAAACCACAACAACAAAATCCACTTTATCTTTAAGTCTGATCTTTGAAATTATGGTATTTTTTTTGTGCAATAATAACCACAAACCTTTATTCTTATTGTCCAATCTTCCTGCAAAAAAAATAAAAAATCTCATTGCATAAATTATTGGACAAACATCAGATATTAACAATATGTCTCCTCCGGGTTTTGTATCCTCAATGCTTTAAATTAAATAAATTTCAATATTTTTTTTTAATGGTCAATTTTGGAGAGAGAGAGAAAAAAAAACGCGTTGGTTGTTAACTGAAATGCAATTACACATAAGTTTTCATTTATATCCTCAAATTGATTTTCAGCACCTTTAAGGCTAAACAGAAAATTATTATTATTATTATTGTGATCATCATCATCATTGTGTGCAAATCGATAATGGGATAAACTTCAAGGAAAAAAAAACCATAACCAAAATCCAGAAGCCTTTACACAATTTTTCAGTTATAAAACCTTTATAAAAAAAAAAGATGAATTTGTTTTGTGGTTCAATGAGGGAAAAATTCTTTTTTTTTTACGTTAAATCTGTTGCGGTTGTTGTTTTGTTAACTTGTTGGATTATATCTTTGGGGTATTTGGGTGGCTTTGTATCATTTTTTTGTGTTGTTGTTAAATTTTGTTAAAAAAAAAAATAAATAAATAAAAATCATTTTTCTCGTTATCCTTTCTCATTGGTTCCACTTATCTATACTATATGAAAAAGAGAATTATTATAATAGCTACTGCTAAATAATTTCAATTTAATTTCTGTGTGGGTCTAACAAATTTATTGACTTGTCGACAAGTGATATGATTTATGAATATTTGGCACGATGAGATCGGTTCTGTTAATCTAACCATCATATAGCAAAATATAATCTCGATAGTTTTGTTGTTGTGAGGAGTCGGAGGGACCAAAAGTAAGAGAAAAATGTAATTTTCTTTTTCTTATTGAATTCTTTATAAAAAATTTATTGATTATTTAACAACTTGGGTGGAACACAAATATACATAAATTACAAGGCAATTTAAGTGCGTATAAAAAGCGTATTATAATATAAAAATTGAGTTTTAAGTGATTATAATACATGGGAGAGCTTATCACTATACTGTCACAAAATATATGCCTTGGGTAAATTATTATGGTTATTTGTGATTTTAGATAAAAATGAACTCAATTACATTTTATATTGTTAATTTGCTATTTGTAACTTTATTGCTTACAAGAAACTACTGTAAGTTTGAGGAAAAAAAATTGGTTACTTATTTTATAATACTGAGATGAAGTTTTGGTAGGCAATCGTGAAGGATTTTATGAACAATTTTAAAGATAAATTTAAAAAAATATAATATCTAAGAAGTACGACTTGTAACTAAGCCGAAAAATGGATAAAATTAAATTAATATCAAAGATTGAAACTAAAAACATTCATCAATTAATGACGAGGTTTAATAATTAACAAATTCTATATGAAAAAGAGACCTTCAATTTGCGCAGAAAAAATATAGATATTTATTTACATTTTAATGATTTCAACAGTGACAACCAAATTTTGTATTTTTTCTAAAATATAAATCATATCCCAAGGAAATATATTCAATATTTAAGTTAATATCTCACTAAAGCAATATTTGTTGATTTAAATATTTGAAATTTTATCCTTTGGAAAATATCGATAGTCAACTTTGATATTTGCACTATAAAAATGTTAGAAAAAATTATTTATCTCTAACAGAAAAACTAAAATCTAAAATCTAAAAATAATACTTTTCTCTCTATTGCAATATTTTTAATTAAAAAAGTTAAAAATAAATAATAAAAAAATATATATTTTTATAATTTAAATTCCTAAAGTAAAAGAAAAACATTATTATTTAAACTGCATTTTCATTTTCACCTTTTCTCTGTTTTTTTTCATAATATAAAAAAAGGCTTTTTGTTAACATGAAAATTAAACTTTCCCGACACTTTTTTTATATACAAGCTAATCAAAAATTGTTAAACAATTTTTGATATGTCATGTCCTTTCCACTTGACTTATTTCAACCAGGATTGGATTTTTATATTGTATCCTTTTTTCTCCTAAAAGTAAATTTTATATAAAAAATATATTGTGAAAATTTATTTGAATTGATTTGTATGTTTAAAAACAGTTTTTAAATATTTGCTTGCACACCTCTGCAACATTTTTTTAATCTATTAAAAGTTTTTAAATGCAAATTTTTATCGTGTATTTTGAAAGTTGTATACAAGAAGATATAAATCATAAAAATCCTTATGATATAATAAAAATCGATTTTTTTTAGAGTGTTTCCTAATAAAAATTACTGTTAAAAATTACAGACTGTTCTCTCTGAACACATAACTTATGATTTATGTCCAACAAAAAAATTCACATATAATTTCTAATAAACCACTAAACATAATTATGAATATTTAACTATCCCCCTTAATGGTAAAAGATTCCCTAAGGTATGGTATACAAATAAAAATAAAATATTCCACCCACCATTCTAAAAATCCAGAATTTCATTGGTAAATGGGAAGGAAAAAAAAATGTATTGATAAAAAATACCTTTGAGATATTAACAACAACCAAAAAAATAGTCGTATTTTCATTTACAACAACAACAACAGCAAAAAAAAAAAACTTTAATCCTGAGGTAATAATCCTGCGAACAAGGATATTCATTAAACTAACCATGTCATCAGGTATATATATATTTTTTTTATGTATTTCGACTTTTTGTTTATAACCTCCAATAGAAAAGTTTTTTTTTACATATATACATATATTTACTTACATAGAATTTTTATGCTCTAAGGATGACATTAACAAATGGTTATCGTGTGCTTTAGGTAGTACAATTTTATAGAATGTTTAAAAGTTAGCCGGCCATTTTATTTATATATATTGTCCTTTTTTATGTCCTTTTAGTTTATATATACAATTATAGAGTATAGGACTATGATTTTGTATTAGCCATAAGTTATTACGTTTAAACTTATATAGATAGATAGTTTAAGTGTATCGGTTTTTGAAATGTCAGAGAGCCTTTAACTAATATAAAATATTCTTATATAGTTAACCGCTCCTTTGGGATTTCAGTCATGTTTTTTTCAGTTATATAGAATTGATGTTTATAGCTTTATATATTTTATATTTTTAATTTGTTTTCCTATAAAATTTAAATTTATATCCTAGCTAGGACTTATTTTGCTGATAATGATGGCTTGGTATATATTTGTTAATTTATACTATTTTGTTTATGCAAGAAAAAATATGGTAAACACGACAGGAACACTAACTACTTATAGTATATAGTAGAGTGATGACAGTTTATATTATATATGTACCAAGTTTGAGTTTATTAATTCCTAATAATGTTTTATCGATCCGATGCTGCAGTAATACAAAAATTTTTAGTACACATCTGTTTTTTGTTGATTAATTTTTTTTGGAAAGGATATAAGCACAAGATTAGATACTAGGAACACATCGCACTCCGAACAAAACGATATTACACAAATTTCGTGTTGTATAGGATTTTTGTTTTAGTTTTCTTTTTCTATAGTATCTGTGGTTATAATTAAAATATCCGACGGTTGATACAAAATTTACATTAAATTTCATCTTATTTCTGTTAAAAATATTTTCAAATTTGAAAATCCTATCAAAAACTCTTAAAATTGGATGAAATCTGAAAATTTTCTAAGTAAAAAAAAAACTGTTGTTTTCTAATATTCTAGTTTTTTTCTAATATTATAACTTTTAATTTAGAAAATCTCTTTTTATCTGGAGACACATCTCTGATTTTAAATATGAAAAATTATCATAATAATTTATATGATAATATAATCAAAATATTATATTTTCAAAAGTAAACAAATAAACCTGAATCTCAAATGTAACATTTGTTTAAAAAGAATAAATATTATAAATATAGAAATTCATTTTTTTTTCTCTTAAAACCGACATAATATTAAATAGTATAAATTTTTAATTAATAAAAGTGACCACCATGAGACCAAAAAATAGATTATATATACTTAAAATAATAATAACTACAATTTAATATCCCAATTCGGTTATAAATATAAAATAATATCTAAATTTTATAAACATTAAAACATACCGCAATAATCAGTATTAATATTATTACAATATAAATAAATCCTTTTCTTTCTAACCCCACAAAACTAAAAATATCCTAATAAAAATCACAATCCTTTCTTTCACATATTTTGTATATATAAGGAGTTGTTTTTTTTTTCACCCCACAGACAAATTTAATAAGTGATCCTAATTCATTTTCTTATGGTCAAAACAGAAAAAAAAAGGATGCGGTCAGAAAATGGTTTTAATTCTCACACTTTCTATAATAATCTTGTAAATTTTCAATATTTACACTTAAAAGTCTTTCATTATTTTTGGTTTGAATACAAAAAAAAAATCATTTATAATCTAAAATGTATAATGCAACAAATTTGGAAGCCATGACCACAAATATATTTTATATAATATGGTGATTTTCTGATATAATTATTTGAAATGGAGAGACATTTTTAATGTCCTCCCATCTGTGGACAATATTTTTAGTCCTTTGTCTAAATTTTTGAAAACTATTATTGTTTTTATAGTCCTTTTTGGTCACACATTATATTAATATACATAGAGAGAGAAGAGACATCATTGTCAGTTTCAAATGTTTTTTTTTATAAGAATTTGTTGATATTATTCTACCATTAATTAAATGATTTAAAAAATATTATAAATTATAAATCTATTTCTGTTGTCGGTTTGTTTTAGAGACCAATAATTAAAGTTAACAAAATTATTTGTATGTACAAATTGGTTTGATTTTACGGACGAAATACTGGACTATATGAAGTTTATTAAACTTGCCCTGAGAGATTTGTAAAATTAATTTTTATTTAGTAAAGATATTATTTTGTCTATTTTATCATAAGAAAATTATTTTATTATACATAGTTTTCTTTCAGTTTCATTGAATAACAAGTTTCAAAAATTATGACAAGTGACGTTTCTAATATCGAACAAATATTTTCAAACCTAACATACATAGATAAAAAATTAGTTCCACATCTTAGTAATACATACATATTAATATATTCCAATTTACTTTTCAAATAAATTTACTATCAAATATTCAACACCTCTGAACATGTTTCGAACTTCGATTTTCCCGCAGACTCTTATCCTCATATTTACAGCAATTCATTATCAACTTTACTGAATTAATAGCTCAGAAGTTTTACCTTTGATAACAAAAAAATAAAAAACAAAATCTCAAAATTATTCATGGACTCTTCCACACTATGGAAACATAAGTGGATTTTAAATTTGAACAAGTGTGGGTCTCTGTAACCTCTTCAATATTTAAGATTAGAATTATTTTTTTTTTATATTGTTACTTTTTCTCATCATAATCACCTTAAATAGCCATCTTGTTTAATATGATATGAAAATGATTACTGTAGTGGTTTCTGTATAGTAACTCACGTCTACGAAAGAAATTTCATTCAGATTTTCGATATTTTTGGAGAAATCTATAAAAAGAAAAGACAGAGAAGATAAAAGTGAAATATTTTGGTAAAGAAAAGCTTTAACACTTTATGGAAATCTTTTGAAAAATTTATATTATGGTGAAATTATGGATCAGTTACGCTATAATTGACTCTTGGTATCGGATAATAGTAAAAAGGTTATTTCACGCTATAATTTAGTGAGTGAATAATGAATAAATAGTATCTTAATTACGCTATAATTAAAATTTTGGTATCAAAAATGTTAGGGAGGATTTTTTAAACCATGAATAACTAACACAAGATTTGAATTTTTCATAATTTGAATGTTGAAATAATATTTTCATCACCGAATTGGCTATTCCTCCATTTCCAATTCTGTCCTGGTCTTTATTTCCATTTACCTAATTTTGAAAGCCGGTTTTTTATATATGAATTTTTAAAACAAAAATATCGACACATTCGAAATTTGTTTCCGCATTACCATCAGTGTTTCAATTTTGTTGGCCAGGTGGGTAAATATAACATACTAAAGAAAAAATAATTTTCATGTTTAATGAATTTCTTTTAATTTTTTTGTGTTGTTGAATTTTTTTTTGATGATCATAAACACTTCTTCTTTCTTTCTTGCTGCCTAAATCCAATGTTGCACTGTGTAAAAATACGGAACTCTTCGAATAAGATTAATAATGTTTCTTTTCTTATCTATCAAATAAGAATTATACTTGATTCCCCTCATATATTCAGAGTTTTTTTTGTTAGTCAACAGTTTATCGAATATAAAATGAAAATAAAAATAAATTTAAATGTCTAATTTTTCATTTAGAGAGGAAGAAAAGTGCTTTACGATTTTGTCGTCTTCGTTTTGTTTGATAAATTTTATATATTTTTATCCGTAAAAGTGTTGCGCGTTTTAAAGATGTTTCGTTGTTGTTATGTTTGACTGTTCAAAATTTGTGTTTATTATTTTTTAAATTTTAGATAAAGAATAAATTAGAGATTATTTTTTTCTTGTTACTATCTTGTTATTATATAGAATTAGCTAAGAAATTTTTAATTTTTATTAATGGTTTTATTTAAAATGACAAAATTTTCTTTTTTGATTACTTAAAAAAAAAATAGAAATTTCTTTTGAATCTATCAAAATTTATTAATCGTAAAAATAAAACGAGAATTATGTTAAAGATTTTGTTTACTGCGAGATAAGTAAAATAGTTTTTTTAAGCCGTGCAGGTTTTATGAAATAAGAAAAAAATTATAGTAAAATATAAAGTTTAAATGATATTAGACATATTGTCGTCTCATCTAATATTAAGATTAAAGTATACTATAAACGATAGAATTAGACTATTAAAATCGTAATTTGTAATCTAATTTGGCCTTTTGAACAGATTTCTTGTATTAATAAGTTCATATTGCAATTTTGTATTTAAAAATTTGCATAATTTCAAGTCCTCGACTTAGTTGGACTACATAAACTCCTCTTAGAGCATAGTGAGTGTCTCTGTCACTTCTACTTCTCTGTCACTTCTATTTACGATTTCTAGCAGTAGGTGCTTGAGCTCAATATTTGAGCTAAATTTTTCACGAGTTCATATGCCATCCATTTACTAATATGTATAAACAATGTAGTATAAATTTTTTAACTTGATAGTTAAACAAATGCGTGCTAACCCAAATTGGGGACCGCGGGATAGTAAAAATTCCTTAAGTAAATAGCAAATATATTCCAATTTCCTCTCGCTATCTCTCAATTAAACGAACTGCTACAATTTACTTTCATTAAATCAAATACTTGTCCACTAAAAGATCACTTGTCTGTGCGTGTACTATTTAAAAATATCAAACAAATTTGGTACATTAAAGAAAATCTTGACTTACTACAGTAGAAAAAAGGAAATGCTAAATTAATTTATTTAAAAAAAAATATTTTTAATTATTGATTTCATAGTTGACCGCCATTTCATAAATTTTAATAAATTCAAAAAAATTAAATAATAAAAATTAATTTTCCTCATTTTTTTTGTATGTATATGTCATTTTAATTAATTTTTATTTTATTTATATTTTTACGCCTAATAAACTACAAGTCTGACATTTGTTTTACATACCTTTAATTCTTCATTTACTTGACGCATGTACAAAAACATTAAAAACAAACTAAACAAAAAAAAAAAAAAGAACAATTTTAAACATGAAGAAACGACATGTTATTATTATAAATAAATAATTATTTTTAATTTAACATGTTTAAATAAATAAATCACACTTTAGTACAGCACCTATTAAAAAAAATAAACACACTAAAACTCTTTTTTGTCTAATTAGAAATTGTTTTTCAACAATTGTTTTGACGGAATATAAAATTTATTTATTATATACCAACTCAGTAGCCACGAAAGAATTATATACGATGATGGATTTGTATCAGAAACTCATTCATACAAGAAATTATAATTACTTATTTCACAAAGAATTTCTTCTAGTAGACTCTTTAAAATAAACTAAAATGTTAACTTTACATTATAAGTGCAGGACGACAACTCACCTAATAATATACACATATAAAATATTGTGTGTATATTAGAAATCTGTAAAATTTCATTATTGCAATCATATAGGCGCCCTTTAATATCCATGAAATGGATTTTTTTTTACCAATCATCAAATCCTTTATTATATGAAAACAACTCTGGTAAATTTTACAAGACAAATTTCAAAAAAAAAAAAGAAAATGGAAAAAACAAGCAAAAATTTAACATGCTTACCGTAAATTATTACATTCGACACTCTTAAATTTTTTACTTCTGATTTTGCGTATGTAACAACTGGATATAGTTTTTTTTTATTATATTTAATGTTCTGAAAACATGGTCTTGTATGCAATTTGGAAATTTGTTAAAAAGAATGTAGAATAGGATAAAAATTTGTATAGCTTTCCTATGAGGCTTTGGAATTGTCTAGATTTCAAAAGTCATGCGTCTCATTTAGAGATAATTTCAATGAAATACGAATTTTTCATAAAAATTATTAAGTTGTAAAATTAATTTGAAACCTTATTATGTCCAAACTCAATTGGAAGCTAATTATCAGTCAACTGAACTACTAAGATAAAATTATGGCTCGATTCTTCAATACTACTCTTCAAATTCCAAATAGGTACTATATTTTTTTTAACTTAATGCAACAGATGGACATTTAGACTGACAGACAGACAAACCAACGTATAATAAAAAATAACATTTCTTTTAAATTTAAATATTAATATCAAAAAATCAAATCTGACACTGAAATTTACCATTTATTGATCCAACATTAAGATTATTATGAACCAGCATCACAAAGAAATTATTTTTTTTTGTATAGATGAATGATAAGACCTTGTAGCCCTTCAATTTTATTTACCATTTCTCAGACTGTTAAATCAATGATCATAAAAAAAAAAACAATATTTATTTTATTATTACTTTTGTTGCATGCAATTTTATATTTTATTTGTGATGCTAATAAAATAATGGAAAATGCTATAATAAATAATTAATTATTAATAAATATTTAGTATAATTAATCTGACCATTAAATTTTGTTTAACATTGAAATTACATTTTTAGTTTTATTTGTTATGGTGATGGTTTTTATTTTCTCTATCAATTTGTTTTATAATCAAAATAATATTCCATTATCTACAGCTTAGAGCAACTACTACAATTTATGAATTTCTATTTTCAAAAATTGATTAAAAATAAATAAAAATATTGAAGAAATTTTTATTATAAAAATTTATAAGTAATCTATTTTTATAGTTTAAGATGCCGGCGCAGTTTTTCAGTATGGAAATTGTATGCGCGTTTTATCAGAGTGGTTCATGTTATCAAAATTGTTTAGTTGTGTCAAACAAAATGGCGGTGTAAAATAATTTTCTTGGCTTTTTTTCTCATTAAAATTTCAACCTATACACACATTTCCCTATTTCCGTCGTTCAAATACAAATTTATCGAATTGGTGCTGGGTTCTGTGTGTGCCATAGGTTGAAATTTTAATGCGAAAGGCCAAGAAAATGGTTTTACACCGCCATTTTGTTTGACAGACCATAAAGACTACAATTTATAGGAAGAACGGAAACAGAAAAGGTGCCGAAGGTTAAAATTTTACTGGAAATGCCAAGAAGACGATTTTTAATTAATTTAGTGATATTAATTAATTATAAATTATTTTACTATAAAAATTTCTGTGAATTTGGTTTTTATTGTAAATTTCTTACAAATTGCATCCAAATTCAAAAATGAATCATCTATATGAGAAATGATAATCTATTGTACTTGTTTCCTATATAATTTTTTTAAAAAATTTTTTCATAACTTCTTTAATTTTACCAAAAAAGAAGACTTGGCCCATGGGAGGATCGAACTCACGACCTTCGCGTTATTAGCACGACGCTCTAACCAACTGAGCTAATGGGCCACATGTTCGAATCCGGAATAATATGGTATAAGAAATATGAAATATATTTTACTATTCCTTAAAATTACAAAATTTTCATTCATTTCATAAAATATTTCTGTTTTTATAAGAAATTTTAAAAATAATATAAAAAATTTAAATTTTTGTACAAAAATATTTCAACAAAAAATTATTGGCCCATGGGAGGATCGAACTCACGACCTTCGCGTTATTAGCACGACGCTCTAACCAACTGAGCTAATGGGCCAGTTGTCGCTTTGCTGTAAAATATTATACATAAAATTTACATGCTTTTGTTTGTTATCTATAAATACAAATAATTACTGCAGTGCATAACAAATAATGCAAATTCTATTTATGTACAAAAATAAAATATTTATATTATCGCACAGTTTGGCTACTGATAGAAAACTAAGAAATATCAAATACAAATATAAACTATGTATAGACGTTCATGGTCTTAAAGGAATAAATGGTTCATTATTAATCTAAAATATTTAATAAAATTGATGAAATTCTCATAATAAATTAGTTAAAATTTATGAATCTTTCATCATATCTGAGAAAATTTCATTATTTTCTTTTAAATGAAATGCGCAAAAAACGTGGAAATTTAACTGACAATCTTGCAAAAATTGATGAAATGCAGAAACAATGAGTAATAAAGTTAAATACAATATTGCATTCAGTCTGCAGGTTTAGTCTTATGCGAACTAAAAGTAGATTAGATAAAAAAACGCGTACCATTTTAAAATAAATTAAAGAAGAAGTTATCGTGGGATGTTCTATTTTTTTAATTATTTATAACTGATTGTTTCCAACATAAATATCTACTAATAATAATACAGTTAACACTCTGTTGAGATTTCATTGAATATACTTTCAATTTCATGTAACTAAGTGACATTTTAAGGTCATTCAGCGGAACTGTAAAATATATTTTATAGATCAGGCTGATATGTACCCAAACCATTATGTTTTGCTCTAAATAATATAAATTTTTGTTCATATCACTTTGTTATAGAGAGGATCACTATAAACTTATCTTGAAAATAGTAGTTGATGTAAGTCTACTTTTCTAGGGATCGCTATCCAAAATTGAGAAAACAGATCTTTAATTAATCTTTATATGATAATAGATTAAAATTGTACACCATCAATATATGTACATCCAAATTCATTTTACTATTAACCTCCTCCAATTATAATATAATTATTAATAATTTTTTCCACATTAAATCGAAAAATTAAATAAATATAATTAAGTCATAATATTTATAAATGAAAATAGCTTAATTAACTTAATCGTCAAATCATTATCCCCCTTTTTAAATAAACTTTATATAACTGAATAATGAAACTCATTCTTCAATTAATGTCATCAATTTAAACAATCTATTTTTGAAAAATATTACTACACCCTTTTTTTCTAAATTCACTGATCATATCCTATTATCTTCTATATATATAAATGTCTAATGATATGTGTAATCATTCAAATTGACACATTTTCAACACATTAAATTGTCTAGAAATACCACGCATTTTGCCTTCTTTCTATGAGAAAAATCTCTATTCGTAATTAAGTCATTCATCTTTGTATTGCTTTGCTTTTATTTTCAAAAACTAATCTAAAACTAAAAGGCAAAAAATTCAGAATATCAGAAAATTAAAAATTTCTTTTGAAGAAAATCTTGTTACTCGTGCGGATCTAATGGCATTAATGGAAATGAAAACACAAAATCTCTTTGATATTTTTGTGTGTAGTCCAAAAGCCAAGAAAAAATTCAAAAACTAAGAAAGAATATTTTTTTTTTGTTTTGTTGCCCCAAATTTTATTTATTTATCAAGTTCTCTGCCAAATGTGCAGTAAATTATCCTTTTTTTTTGGTCTGCTGTTGTAAAGATGACAAATGGCCCATGAAAATTGTTGGCGTATAAAGTGAATGAGGAAAAGAAGGGTTTAAAATAAGATCTTTTTTCTTTTGTATTAAATTAATTTATATGAATTATACCTCATTATATTTATGAATAATGATAATGTTTTAATTAGCTGCATGGGTTCATATTATAATTAATAATTTTATATTATGAAGTTATTTTTTGTATGTGGGGTGATAACTTTCTGGCACCAAAATGTTTTTTATAAGTTATTATGTTACCAAGTAAATTTATAACTCTTATATCATTATCTTGGGGTTCAACATCAACAATAGACACTAAGAAATAGATTAGATTAATAATTCCTTTTTACTTAAATTGAATTTTCATATTCAAATATAAATTTTGTCCTCAACGATTTGTAATTGATTAATTTGTTGGTTTCATGACAGTTGAAAGATGTGAGAGATACTACTTTTTTAGTAGGTACCTCGGGTAGCCGTCGAATCTTTATATTATGCTCGTAAGTCTGTAATGTACTCTCAGTTTTTTTCTTATCTTAATTCAGGAAATAAGTAAGTGAACCTTTTTCAGTAAAAACACCACATTTGTATAAAATTGACTTTATAACATTATAATTTATTCCAAAACCAACCCTTCTACTAAGTTTTCGTACTTCACAGGCTATTCTTCAGAAAATTGTGTATACCAAAAATTTCTGTCAAACATTTTATAAAGCAATTTATATAAATGATCAAATATTCGAAATGAATCAAAACTTAAAATATCGATTTTTTTCATAATTGATAAAAACTGATCTTCTACTGGGATAAAAAGCATAAAAAATTTCAATTTCCTTTTTTTTAACTCACATTGGAAAAAATTAAATAACGAACAATTATTTCGATTCGATCTTCTGATTCATTTTTTTTCCTACTGAAAAACCTAAAATGGTACAATTTTTCTTTAACATTTTTTATAAATTTTATTTTTATTATTTATTTTTTAAATGCTTTTTCAAAATATTTTTTATTTTTATTCCTTGATATTTTAAATTATTGTTGGATTGGTTTTATGTTTTGTTGACGCCATTTATGTCGCACTGTTGGTGCATCAGTTTTGTTCACAAAACAAAATATTTTTCCACACATTTTCTCTCTATATACATAAATATAATTCAAAAAGCATAAACAGTGAAAAAAAATGTTTTTGTTTTGGGATTGTGGTATTTAATGTTGTATTGCCACTTATTGGGTGGCGTCAGCGGCGCCAACAGGTAGCACGTTCTCCCGCCTTTACTAGAAAGATCATTATTATTATTATTATTATTATTTGTGCGAGTCTTTAAAACGCAATTCAATTCTCTTAACCAAAAAAAAAGAAGCTATACATTTATCCCCCAATTACTAAAAATGTTTGAATCTGAAACAGAGACAATCATTAATTTTTTTATTATTATTATTATTATTATTATTATGTGATGTTTTGGAATGTTCACAATTTCTTTGCTTTAAAATGCTACAAAAGGAATAGAATTTCAGAAATAAAAAAAATAAATGAAAATTGAAAAGACTTGAGCATAAGCAGTAAAACATGGATGACAATTATTATTATTATTATTATATTTTTGATAAGTCGTTTTACCAATTTCAAAGATTGCATATATCCTTTTTTGGTAAGAACTAAAGGGATTCAAAATTATAATAAATTTTTGGTTCTTGAAAAACAACGAAATTATGAAAGAATTATTCAAAAATTTTAATTTTTTTTATTTAGGTATAATTATTAGGACTGATTTCATGGCCAGTGAAATTCTTAGGAGTTGGAAATTTATGGAGATAATCCAAGAAGTGGAACTGGAATACTGAAAAATTTATATAATCGACAAAGTTGAAGCAGCATGAATTTTTATAAGCTGCAGATTTAGAATAATCGGGAAATCAGGAGTAAAATGACATAAAGAAATTGTCAGATAACTCGATAAAGGCAATTTTAGGATTTATCGACCATAGGTTCCTTTCATGAACTCATAAATATTGGCTCCATTTTTAGTCATAATTATAATAATTCAATCATAATTTATTGCTCAATTAGTACACATTTAAGTACTTAATTTGGAATCGAAATATTAGATATTTTAAGTCCCTTCCACGTAGATTAATATTTACATTCTAATAAGCGCAAAAGAAATGCCTATATAAAAAAACTGATAAATTTTCAATTAATGCCGAATATTTTGAACATTATCATCAATCCTGGTATTTATATCTCAAATATATCTCAAAAATATTTCTCATCATCCTTAAATCATTATTTTTATCAAATTAATCGAAAAACCCATTCTTTACGTGTCCTTTTTTTACATTAATTTAAAATGAATTTTTAAAAGATTCTTGCGTCATTCCTTCAACCCATAAATCCAAAAATCTTTCATCAACTCTCTTGAGGATTTATTTTTTTTTTGATCGTTTGATTGATGTTGCATGACTGAAATTGACTAACCACATTTTAGTGATATTTCTCCAGTTGTTTTTTTTTATTATTATTTTATTTGGTTTTGTCCTGGTCTTTTTCGCTCACTGTTTGTCAAGTTAGGCTTTTTTTTTCTGGTATAATTGTGATTGTTTTGTCCGTGAAGGCGCCATGTAAAAAATTCAATCATTCTCGATTATCTTTTCGTCAATTGTCATTTACCTTAAAAATTCTTTTTGTTATTGTTTTGTTGAAGGGTTTTTTTTTTATTATACGATTATTATGTGAATTTAGTTAGTGTCCTCTTCATTTTTGTGATTGTTCACAATAATTTTTTTTTTGTTCTTGTGATATTCTAAAATTTAGATTTATTATCAGTTTTATCCCTTTTTCGGTTTTAAAGGCTTTTGGAGATATAGTTTAAAATTGTTTTTTATATAATTTCATGATTATTATTTTTTGTTGTGTGGTGTACGCTTTGACGGATTGTAGTTTAATATCAGAAAAAAAAATATAGCAGATTTTTTTTAGTGACAACTTTTGTTTGTTGGTTTTTTTTTTGCTAAATAAATGTAGGTGCCTTCATTTTCATTCATAAGGTAGAAAAGGATTCTTGATTTTTCCCAAATGTCAAATATATTTTTTCAGTTTTTTTTTGTGTTATGGTTACAATTCGTTTTTTTTATTACTGAAATTTGTCAGACTGAATGTTGTTTATAAAGCTGGATAGCTTTTTGTTGTTGTTGTGTGGAGTTTGTCTGAATTAATTTTCCGGTGGCGTTTTTAACTTTAAGCGGCGCTCTAAATCGTTTTTTATTTTTTTTAAAAAAAGAATTTTAATGGGACCCTTTAAAATTGAATTGATTATTATACAATCTAGAGAGAAAGATCAGTGGAAAAAAAGTATGTACTATAAATTTTTTGGTATTTATAAAAATTGTGAAATAAATATTTTTCAAAAGATTGAATAAATTTGTGGAAATTGCCAAACGTCTAACTAACGAAGCACAAAATAAACTTTATAACCAAAATTGAATTTATTTCCAATTTTATAGTGAAGTTTTTTAAATGGCCATACTATAACATTTTCGACAAATTAATGCCATTCCAAATGATAAATTGTATTTATATATTTGTGATTCCATGGAAGGATAAGGAATTCGTTTTATATTGGTGTTTTTTTTTTAAAAGCTGTGAAATTGGAATAATTGTAAAATTGAAAAAATATATTTTTGTGATCGTGTTGAATTTTAATTTGATTAAGTTTTTTTATAAAGCGGGGGAGTTCAAAAAAATTCATTTGAATGCAAGGAAATGAGTTTATAGAGTTTGTTTTTAAATCAATTAAATATAAAAATTTGCAAATTGACATAATTTGAAAGGAAAAATTTAAGAAAAATTCCAATTAATATTTTTATATTAAGATACAATAAAACTTTGTTTAGCACGTGGATAATTTAATTGCTTTCTTAAATTTTAATTTATAATTGAAAAAAATGTTTATGATATTTTTTTTCATGATTTATAAAATAAAAATTAATTAAATTTTTAAATCAATTTCAATGCAAGAAAAAAATTGATTGCCTATAAAAGGCACCAGATAAATATTGGACTATTATAAAATCAATTACTTGGTGACAGGAGGAGTATTTCAATTTATGCTCGACACAAGTTGTGTTTTTCCACTAAAAGTACTTAATTTAATTATGAAAATGGATAGAAAATATTGAATAAATTTACAATTTTCAGAATAAATTAATCATTTTTTGAAAATAACTTAATAGTTTTCAAATATTCCGAAGCTTTTAGGAATCTACAACGCTCAAAAATTTAATGCAGAGATTTTACAACTCTCAGATCACTAAAAATGCTTGGAAAATGGTTAAAATGCTCATGGCTTACTAAATTAGTTAATGATTTTATCTGGATAGAATTTTTTACGTTGAATATAAATATTATTATATCCACTACAAAATCTACTAACATTTTTTGGTAATAATTATATCTTCTAAATTAGCGAAAAAAACTTTTATCAGGACAGGAAGACGAATTATATTTCTTTAATAAATAGTTACCTACCAGGCCTTACAGTAAGTAATGTTTTTTTTTTACAATTTTGATATATTCTTCAAATAATTTTTCCGATCTTGTGGCAGTATACAAGATTTTTGTAAAATATTAGTACATGAAAATATTTAAATCCTAGAACTCCTTAAAATTTCATTTTAACATAAAAAAAATTCTACAGATTTTCATATCACAATAATTATTTATAGCATTTACAATTTTATTCAATAATTCTTGAGAAATTTTATTTCGTGAGTTAATGCAATTTTAATCAGTTTCCTTTAATATTTGGTCAGGGAAAAATTTTCAAATTTCATTGATTTATTATACTTATAAAGCGTGAACGCCAACATTAATAATATCCTTTCAATTCTGTTTATTATTTAACCATAATATAAATTTTATTAATTTATATTTTTGTTGATATTTTTATATGATGTACACTGTCGTTTTTTTTGCTGTTGTTGTTGTCTGCTTTTGGTATATACAAACTATAATGTAAATTATTATACGAACAGAGATGTAAAAATTAAAAAATTTTCATTCAAACGAATAATAAGCATAACTTTTATACCTGACCAATTCACCCAATGTTGTTTGTGTTAATCTTCCCCAGTTCGTATAATACAAAATAGTGTATATGTTTCTGAATTTATGTAAAAATGAATATTTTTGTTTTTTTATGGATGTATATATTTTGTCTATACCAATTTTTATGTTTATATAGTGGATCCTATACATAGTTCGTATATAGACAAGAAGAATTGTTGTTGTTATTGTCATCATTCATGCTCCTTTAAAAAAATCGTATTATAATAATAATTTCAGAATCAAATCAACAAACTAAATCAGAAGGTTAACGAAAAAATATATATGTTGCTAAGACTTTACGAGATACATCTCATAATATTTTCTGTTCTGTTTAACTTAAAATATATATTCAGTTTTTAAATATTATTATATGCTTCTTCGTTAGTCTCTTTAACTTTAAACGCGTTTATTAAAATCTCTGAAAATCTTTTTACTTATTTTTACCAAAAAAAAAAAAAATTATATTTAAAACTTTTTTGTTTTTTATACAATTTCAATGGACATGCAGTTAATTATGAGCCCCTGGAGATTTTATTTTGATGTAGATTATTATGATTTATGCAAAAAAGAAAAAAAAAATATTACAGAAAAAAAAATTTATTATTAAAAAGTTCTTGGTAAAAATTGTTTTTTTTTTTAGCTAAATTTACTATAATATAAAATGTGAGCCCACATACTTTTAATCGTTTATAAAGAACGAAACTAAAACTAAAAAACAAGGACATAACCAAAATGAAAATGCGACATTAAATTAAAAAAGTTAAAAGATAAAAAAAAAATATTTTTTATTGCAATAAACATAATTTTATAAACAAATTTATGCAAAATATAAATATTGTAATATAAAATCAAGTAGCGCATAAATTATATTTATATATTATAAATTTATATTTTGTCCACCATTTAAATCAACAATAATTGATTTTGTTTTATAAAATTGGGGGAAAGAAAAATTCATGACAAAATTTCATATTATAAATTGGAAATAAATTTAATAGATTTTAAATGATGACCTACATAGTTAGAAAGAAATAATTATGATTTGCAACCGTATTGAAGATTCATATTTCTAGAACTTCCATTAAAGTTTCGTCATTTGGTATTAAACGACAATTAAATAATCCAACATTTAAAATCAGACAAATGTAAGTTTTGGTATTAAATAGATTTCTGTTTTAGTTAGAACAACACAACTGAAAATATTTAGGAAAGTGATTGTAAAAGTATATTAGTTAAGGATATTAGCATAACATACTTGTCATATTTTAATTAACTTTTGTTTGAAGGAAAATTGGTCAGTAAATTAGTTTATCTATTTCCTAAGATATACTGAATAATTAACAAATCCAGAAGCTCCATTATTGCGACTGGTAGAATACTGGAGATTTGTGGAATATTAGCTACATATAGCGTCCATCGTCATATCTGGGATTACATATCAAGTTTTCTATTAAATGTTTTGAAGGACTAATAGTATGGAAATTCTTAAATACGTTAATGCCACGTCATAGTTAATATCTCTATACTCTATAATCTTTTCGAAATATCATCACTATACTATTCCAACTTGATTTACTTCAAATTGACATATTAATCTGTAATTCAATCACCAATTTATCGAAAAATTGAATCAAAATAACTTCTTTACTATTTCTCTCGTGATATTCTTTGGATTTTCCATTTCATGTCAATCTAATATTTACGATTTGTTTTATATACTAACTAAATACAGAATTATTTTACAAATTTGTATATATCGATTTATTTTTGTGTAACGATTCGTATTGAGACAAATAGTGGCGCAAAGTTCAACTACAAAAAAAAAAAAGAATTAATTTTTTTTATTATTTAACTTGTCTCTTTTTTTGTTATCTTACTGTCATGACATTTGGGGTCGATCGTGGTTTTGTGATTTTTTTTTTATTAAATAATTTCAAAGTCGTTAGAGTTTCTATACTTCGACTTTTATGAGTTTTGCTATATACCTTATTTTGTCATATTGTTCAAATTATGTAAATTCTCATGGAGTGGCGCATAGATTATGAATTTATTGTATACTAATTCATTAAAATATATAGAGAAGATTTTTAATTCTAAATTTCAAAATGGTAATTTCTCATTGGACTGTCATGAATTTTTTATATATACCAAATTTATATTATTCATGAGAGTAAATAATGAAATCGTAAATTAAACAATTGCTAAATTATAAATTCCTATTGGTTTGTTTTGATGGATTAAAAATCGTGATTACAAATTAGTCTCTTTTCTACTTTTTTTTTAAATTACAAAATTTCAAAGAAGACTTTTCTTATATAAAATGAAAATTATAAAATTGCGCACGAATAAATTTAGAGATATACTATATGAGCTGTTAAGAGATTGGATAGTATAAGTAAAAATTGAAGACTAAGTATAATAAATTAAATGAAGAGAAGATAGTTTTTTGTTGTTTTTCAAGAAAAATCATTGGAAAATTTTTCCACTGATGTATATTCAAGTCTGGCGTCTATAGAATATGGCGGCTTTCATTTTATGATCGTTATTGTTATTTGCTTCATTTTCTATTTTTTCCTTTTTCCAGACCAATAATGAAATGTTGCAAGTTATATAGCTATTAAGCGTTCCGAAATATAGTATAAGAGTTAAAGTAAAAAATGCTGTTATTTTTATTTCATGCAACTTACTAAGCAGAAGCCATGAAGTCACGCAAACCATTTTTTTCCCGTTTGTTGTTTCTTCAATCACACGCCTTTTTGGTTATGCCGTCGTCAATATCTTTTTTTTAAATAGCTTCTATTTTTTTTTTTTTGAGGCTATCAGCGTTTTTTTTAAGGTGTGCAAACAACTATAAATTAAATGTTCTTTTTTGCGATTGTCAATGAATTAAAGTAAAAAAAAAGTTGTCTTAAAAATATTTAAATAGATGGAGTTAATTAAAATGATAAGAAAAAACTAAGTTAGAAAATGTCTGTTCCTCATATTTATAAAGAAATTAATGTCCAATTAAGTATGTGACTTACACTATAATTTATATTCTTGTTTGGCATATTTTTATATCAAAATAATTAATTTTAGAATTTGTCAATTTTCTTGGACTTGGTACAACAAATCATTTTAATTTATTTGCTATAATTTTCTTCATCTGCCCAGAAAAAAACAAAACAAATATTACAGCTTCGTTTCTTTGCTACTAATCATAGACAAAGTTCTACATTATGAATTTATAGCAAGTACATGCAATTATACAAAAAATTTGCATATTACATACATTTAATTTTCCATCATTTGATCATAAATTTTTCTAGTTTTTCCTTTAGTATATTTGCCTACAGTACACTATAAATTTTTATGTAATATGAGAAGCTGAATTGTTATATGATTACCAATGTGATGACAGAATGTTAAATCTACACACACATAAAGTTATATCAAATATTAGAATAATTTTTATGTTGTCTATACTATACTATTTTAATTTTCTTATACATTGTAGAATAAATTTCTTAATTTTGATTTATATTTAATGAGAAATTACTTACATGGAAATGATTTAATAGAAAAACTATTATTGGTAGATGGAAAAAATAATTTTTTAATCATAAGAAAAAAAATTTAATGAATAATTTTTGTATAAAAACGAAGACATAGATTCACAAATTCACTGATTCAGTCAAGTAGAAACAAGAAACATTTCAACAAAGTAAAAATGGAAGCGTGGTAATAATGTTTATTTATGCAGATTTGCATTAAAGTTGAAAAATATTGTCCACTTTATTTACATTTTTAATTTTTGATGTAAATAAATTTTAAAAAAATTCAAAATTTTTGTATAATTTAATTTAACAAAAAAAAATGAACAATAAAATTAACAACTTCAAAAATAGAATTAGGAAATTATAAGGATTAAACCAATTTTTCAAACTATATATTAGACTTGCAGAATGAATCTATTGAATAAATTTCGATTTGAAGATAAAATGTGATTCAAAAAAGTGTTCAAAAACTTTACAATGTTTCAATGCTACTGAAATTCTTTAATTATGAATTTAATCAAATAAGAAAATCGTTAAATATACAAAGATCGACAAAAAAAACATGTCAATTCTCACTTCAAACTTATCCATTTTCAAAAAAAATAAAAAGAAATCATTAAATTAAATCTATTTATTTTTCCTACAAAAAAAAAAGCCGAAAATTCATAGAATTTTTACAATCAATTTTAATTTAATATATTTGAATCCTTTTTTTTTATAAAATTTCATCTAATTAGTCCTCTTAATCTTTCTTTCATATCTTATCAATTTATAATCACATTAATATTCCAATTTTATATTAAAAAATAAATAATTCTACTAAAACCAAAACGAAATCCTTTTTGTGCATTTGCCACTAAAATCAAATCCTCCAAGACAAAAAAATGGTTTTGTTTTTTTTTTTACCTTTGTCGATCGAAACTGATGGAATGTCGCAATAAATTCGATTGTCAGAATTGAACAAATATGTGGTTACGATTCGATTTCTCTTTACTATATATACCCAACCAAGAAAAAAAGTCAAACTGGACATTCTGGACAATAAATTTAATTTTTTCCAAAAATCAACACACACACAAAAAAAACGTGCCCATCTAATTAGCATTTATTTTAGTTTCTGGTTTTAAAAAGATGAGAAAAAAAAGGAAGTCATCGTTTTTGGACTCTTTTTGATTGACCATTAGATAACCAAAAAAAAAAAAAAAAAACATTGTGGACAACAAAAAAACTTATTTGTTTCTTTGTCTCGTAAATGGTCAATTCGATAATTTCTGAATGAAATTTATCCCAAATTAAATAAAAAAAAGTGGATGATAAAAAACTTAAAAGAATTGAATTAATTATCAGACGAAAAAACTGCTTTTGGTTGGTTCAAAAGGCAAAAACTCTCAAAAGTATCAGTTTCGGTGAAAATTCTTTTTCTTCTTCTATACTTTGAGAAATATATTCAATAGTGTTATTGTCGATCATCATAAACTAAAATGTGAATTAATTAATTTTAATAAAAATTTATACTAATAAAAAAAAAAACGATGAAATTTCAAAAATATATTTTTTTAATCAGAAACTGACTAATATTTTTGTTTTTTGTTTTTGTTAAATATTCAAAAAATTGCTGTGGAATTTGATGTAATTTCGTGTCATTTTTAAGCTACCTGAAAAATATTTATTTATTATATTTTTATCAGGTGCATTTATTTTTATTTAAAAAATGATAAAAAAAAAATTTTTTGATGTTAATTTTTTTGTTTTAAATAAGTTTTTCTATAAATAAGATTTTTTTAAAAAATTGACCAGTTTAAGATGGAATGATGACCAGGTGTTTTTAATTAATAAATAAAAAAGGAGTTTTTCTTTTTGGCCAGAAATAATTTAATATTTTGAAAGTTGTAAGTAAAATTTGTGTTTTTTTTTGATAAAATATTTTTAATAAATTATAAATTTTAATTAATTAATCAATTGAATTAAATTTTTTGAATTTATTCTACATTTTTTGGTGATTGTCAGGAATAAAGGAAACTGGTATACATATTTTATTAATTGGTAAAATTATACATTGAGAAAGACTATAATCTATTCAAGCGACTTGTTTTATTGAGAATCATATTATTTATTTATAAATTATATATTTAATAGAAGCGTCTGCGTAATAAATATTCTACAAGCAGAGCAATAATATATGTAACCCCAACCCAAATATAATTTCGATTTACATAAATATTTATCTATATATATGTCCATTTGAAGCCTTCATCCACTTAGTCTCCATTTTGTATTCCGCAGAAAATGGAGTCGGTAGAGAAGCTATGTTTAACGATTCCATTTTGTTGATGATTATAAAATGGAATCTATTTTGTGCAGGAATACAAAATCGAATCGCGGTAAACAGAAATTAATTAAATTTATCTATTATTTATATAATGGTATATTGTGTGCTCGAATTGCGCAACATACTGTAACATTATCCTCTTATTTATTTAATTTTTTAATCCTTCAAAATTTATTTAATGAAAATATTCCCACAAAATTTTGAAAAAGTTCATTTACAATAGAATATCCCATATCATGTTTTAAAACGAACGATTCAAGTGATAAAATCATTCAATTATACCTTGAACATAATATAAATCAAGTTTTAATTAATTAACGATTTTTTTTTCCTGTTCCTCCTTTTCAGATGGTCGTTTTCCACAAAAAAAAAATTCTTCTCAATTGATAATAAATGCTGGAGTTAGTGGTGGGTCGTCGAATAAATATACTCCTCCGTATAAATTACAGACAATTAATACAAAATCAACAAAAATCAATGAATGAATTTTTTTATTTGCTTTTTATTTAATTTACAAATTCATATAAACAAAAATAAGAAATTATAAAAATGCGCACGCGGAGACATCCTCAATTTTTAGTATACCCAAATGCTTCTTGTGAGGTTCCATCTAATTAATATTTCTTTTGGTTTGAAAGGGTTCGAAAATTTTGTAATTTTTATGGATAGTTTTCGAGATTCTTCACTCTTCTATACACTAATCTTAAATTTTAATTCTGTAAGAGAATTTATTTAACTGAAATTAACTTTTTTTTGTTCTGTCGTTAATTATGCTTAAATTTACGCTAAAAATTACTTGTTCAATTTGGGAGGTTTTTTTTAATATAAGTTCAATATGAAAGGAAGACAAAGAAAAAAGTTATTTTTATAGAAATCTCTCAATTAAGATTACAATCCATAGTATTTTGAATTTGTGTCGTGGGAATTGTTAGCCAAATCTTGAGGTCAACAATTTAATTTTAACCAAAAGATTTATTTATAGGTGAAAATTTTTATTTTGAAAGAACAGAAGTTTTCTTTCGCTCATCAACAAAAATATTATACAATTTTTTAAATTTTGACATGACATCATGTTTTTATGTTTTCTATGTTGTTTACACGTTGGTTTTTTTAAATGTTGTATTATAGTAGTCCAGGCCGAATTACAGATATTTTGTTAAAAGATCGTGAAATAGTGTTTTACTAATTTTGGACTGCAAGGAAGATTTACTAGTGTTTATTGGACAAGATGATTAAAACTTTACATGTAGCTTGATGTCTTCATAAATTATATAATTTAAATATATAATTAAATCTAATATAAATTATATGACATAAATAAAATAAGAAAATAATTTCCCAATTAATAAAATATGTCAATTTAAATACAAAAACACACCTTAAAAATCTTACATAATATTTGTTCTTTTTTTGTTTTTGTTCCTTTTTTTATATCCTTAAAATTTAAATATTTTTCTTGACTCCAGACCGTAATAAAAAATTTTTGAAACAAAACAAAATTCTTCAATTGAACGTCAAAGAAAATTTTTTTTTTTGATTATTTTTACTATGGTTGGTTTTTTGATGACAATAAACCTCCAAAGAAGAGTCATTTCATGATGAATTGGTCGTAAAGTTGATCCATTAAAATTTCGGGTTCCATTTAAATTATAAGGTCCGCACAAAAATTCCGATAATAGTATATATAAAAAAAATCAGTCAATAATTTCAGTTTCGTATAGAATTTTCCTTAGCTACTTCAGTATTTTTTTGTTATGACAGTTCCTTAACTTTAGTAATTTCTTATTATTCTGAAATTTAACGCCTAGTCTAAACTCACTAATCGATCATATGTAGAAATTTCAAATATTTTTCTGTACAATTTTCATATATAATTGTTTTCGAAATTATTTTAGCTAGGAAAACTAAAAAATCATTTACTTATTTAGGGGAAACATGAATATATTTAGAAAATTTTTTTCCTCTGTATATTGCAGAAAAAAAATTATATTACATTATCTTTAGAATAGACCTATAAAAAAATTAAATGTTCATGTATTTTTTTTGTTGTACCCCAAAAAAAAAAACCAATAAATCAATAAACTAAGAGAATCATAAAACATAAATTAATCATTTTTGTTAAAAAAAAAATAAGAGAAAAAAAAATCATCTTTTAAAAGTCAGACATTTATATACCTAATATATCCAATTTTTATATTTATTTATATACATAATTTTCCATCTTTAAAGATCATTCATGCAATGAACAAGCGCCATTTGAAATTTATATATACTAGAGGCAAATATATCAAATATATATATATATGTATATGTAAATAAATTTTATTTATTTTTATCTGGGCTTTAATGACTTCTCTATCCACCATTTATATATATAAAATAATTGAATGTCGTTTACTATACAAAATATTTCAACGATGATGAATATAAATATAAATATAAAAATATTATTGTGCCTTTTTTTTATAAACGCCAACATTTTGTAATAAAAATTATTGGGGGGTGATCGTTAAAAAAAAATAAAAAACTAAAATCCAATTAGTTAAGTCTTAAAATATAAAAGTAATATAAAATATATTGACGTTTCATCCCAGAGCTCCTCTAGTATAAATTTCATTTTTTTTTTTTGAAGAAAATTAGTCCTTTAACTACAAGTAAATTCCACATAACCAAAATAGTTGGGAAATACGAGTATATATAATTAAGATTATTGTATATATAACAACTTTTGGGGTCTCCTCTCACCATCACCACTAAAAAATCATAAAAATCTAAAATTATTTGTTTACTCTGGTAAAGATTTAACAAGCAATTAATTCCTGATTTTTTTTTTTGTTTGTTTGCTGAAACTAAAGACACGCTTTTCTTTTATTGTGTTTTATGTTGTTAAAAAAAAAATTTTATTCTTTGGACCTTTGGGGGGATAATTTTTTATGATCAAAATGACTGGTCATAATATGATTTTTCTTTTTCATTAAGCTAATAAATTTATTTATGACTATATAAAAATCAAAATAATATTTCCTTTTGCACAAATATAAATATATAAAATGATGGATTTGAATTTATGGATTAATATATTTTGAATATTTCGAAAAGTTTTAGAAAAATGTAAAGTAATAAAATTTGAATTTAGATACTAAAACATTAAATTAATTCGAAAAGGAATTGTAATTAAAAATTTAATAAATAATTAAAATTAAATTGAAAATAGGAAATTTTGCAGTAAAATTACGAAATAAAGAATATATGAAAGAATAATTTTGATGTTGTTAAGAACTTGTGCAGCTAAATTTGAATATATTCTCTGATATATTGCTTCAACCTGCACTGATTTAAAATAGTAAAAGTAAAATATAAGAGATCTGTTGGTAATGATAACTAAAATTCATATGCAATTCTAAAATTCTGAACAAGATTTCTTCTTAAATTTTCAATAGATTTTAGGCTTGGGAAGTGGGCAATCAAAGACCAAACTATCCTATTAACTTCAAGGTTCAGAGAATTAACTAATATTTTAAGAAAATTGATGAATATCATAGATCGACTCAAATTATCTTTTTCCATTATCCATCTATTTTACTTTTAAATATTTAATATTGAAACACATCCGGAATGAATTATTCTATACTATTCTGATTTCATTTAATAATGCCTCTAAACCATTTTCAATAAAATTACAATTTTCCTAAACTAAATTGTATGTTTCAGTTGTTAAAATTGAGAATTACTTGTATGCAATTCATGTAATGCTCGTTATTCTTAACAAAAATGCACTTTTAGCTATATATTTATCAATAAAATTGTATATAGTGGACATTAAAAAATTCCCAGACTAGATAAAATTGTATACAGAGAGAATATACTATCATATTAAGATGACCAATACAAATTTTAATTTTATGATCAAATTGTGTAAATATATTTTTAGTATTAATGTGAAAACATTCGCACAATTTGACCATAAAGTTCTTTAAAAATTAATCTTAAAAAATCCTTGTATATGTTATTTAAATGACATCACTTCTTTCGTTTCTCTCAACAACAAAAATATATCCTTCAGATTTCTTTGCATCTGGCATTTTAAATTCAAATTGAAAAACAAAAATTAATGATATATATAAATTTTTGATTATCTTAAAAATAGTTTGTATAACAAATTAATAAAATGTTAATAAGAAATCTAAAACGATAACCGGAAGTGATAAAATTTTGTGAGAAACTTATAGGAAAATAAACTTTTATATGTTTTTTATTTACTTTTTTATCAATTGATTTTATGTATTTGTCCGTTTGTCTTTATAGATATAATATAATAAATTGGGTTTTCTATGCGATGACATTTTAATAGTTTCTTTTTTTCAATACCGAAAATTTTTAAAGGTGAAAGTAGAGAAAATTTAGGATTATTGAATTTTTTATTCAAATTATAATTTCAACTAAGGAGATTTTTCTGTTACGATTTCAATTTAAATAAATGAAAATGTATTTTTTTTTATTATTAAATTTAGTGTTTGAAATTTAAAAAATGATGTTTGTTTATTTTCAATAAAATATTATAAATTAGTTTTATCTTTTTATTAAAATCGTTTTAATCTTGTTTTAGTTTTTTATTTGATTTAAATTGGGATCAAAGGATTAAGATGATTATTCAAAAAATAAATTCTGTACTTAATCAATTTTATAACAAAAATTTTTGAATTCAAATATCGATTAATACATATATCGAATTACAAGTCTTTAATATTTTATCTATAGAAAAATTATAGGAATTAAGGAATTTAATAACTCAATTCAATCAAATGATCAATTTGGTCATTTAAGAACTCAGTGATTGGTATTTAATGAGGTTTACTAATAAAAATATTCAATAGAAAGATTGTATTTTAATTTTAACTTGGATAGCTACGTAATTCTTGCCAAATAACTGAAATCTATCACATCATAAATTATTTGGCCTATTAAAATCTTCGTGACTATAATATTTATTGTAAATTTTTCAGCCTTTTTTCTATGTATATATAACATATCATCAATTAATTATAATTTTTATATAAATTATAAAATCGAAATCATATCGAATATTGATCAATTCTAATTAGCATGCCATTCAATAATTCAATCTTCTATAACCTAGAAGTTTTTACCATCCTTTTAATTATTCACTTTTCTTTATCTTTTTCAAATAAATAATTAATTAGTTAATTAACAAGCGATTTTCATGAATATATTGGACTCTTCAGGCCTGCAATGGTTCTTTTTCTGTTATTTTTTATTTAAAAAAAATTCAATTATACAGAACTATACAGAAAGAACCAATATGTAGACGGTAATTTAGTATATTGAAAAATTTTATTAAAAAAAAAAGGATTTGAAAAATAATTGCGGAGGAGGCAAATCGCTACGATCTTATTGAGAATTTTTTTTGTCGAAGTATTATGTCAGACAGAAAAAAAACTTGAGTAACAGAAAACAAATATTTTCGTATAGCAGGTTAAAATTTTATTGAGTTTGGGTAAAGAAATCCCAGAGAGAAGGGAAGATTCACAGAGATTATGTAGATACCAATGAATGTTTAGCTGGATGAAATGGACATTGATTTTTTATAATATATTGAATACTGACGAATGCAGGACCTATAAAGGGTTAAGTTTTTTGTGGAAGAAGTAATTATGTAAATGCATACTTGTCTTAATGGAACAATTTGATGGCTCCAAAATTAATATTTATCAGAATTTCCTTCCTTCTATAAACTTTTACATTAAAAGTCATCTATATGACCACTGTTTTACTGTAGTTAGCTTGATTAAGATACCTTTGAAATTTGCCCAAGTTATAGCAAAAAAACGAATAAAAGTCTGCTAATAGAAAAATTAAAAGATTTCTCAATTTTGTTTCAATTGTTTTATTATAATTTCGCGTCGATAGATACTAAATTTGTCTATATTGGAGAATTTCTATTTTTTGGCGTGAAAAATTGGTCTCTGGGGTGTAGCACATAATATTCTATTGGCATCCATTTGCAAAAAACCGGATCAAAATACGATAATAACAGCTCCAGTTACCGTCCCACAGCTAATAACTTTATCCTTCCAAGGCCTCTTTGAGTACCTGAAAATTGTATTATTATTATTATACTATAATACGCAAATCAATTTGCATTTAAAAATCTTTCCAAACATTTAATGCTCATGTTGTTTGTGTTTTTTTTTCCAATGTTATCCTCAAAAGTTGTCTTCATCGTCTGATAACTAAAGCAACTGTCGCCTTTAATGGTTACACATTTTATAAGTTCCGGAATATTTATACTATAAAATACTTATATGCAAAAAAAGAAAATACTGAACAAAATCATATACAATCCTTAATCAATGTCGGTGGGCAAAAAAAAAATCGGTGTTAGCTAGAGCAATGATGATGGCGACGACCATAATTTTCCATTTCGTGTTAGTTGAATGAATCTGGCTGGTTGTTGTTGTTGTATTTTTTATTCTGTTCACCAAATTCACAAAACTTTAACGATGACTGAATTAAACTTAAAAATCATGTATATAAAAGTTAAGAAGACTATTATACAACAGTAGCCTCTAAACAGACTGGCGCTCGAATATACTAAAAAAAATTAGGTATAGTCTTATAAAAAAGAATACAGAAAAAAAAATAATCATGATGACCAATAATTGTCGTGGTGCTAATCAGTTTTTTTTTATGCGCTAGCCAGATCTTAATCATTCATTTTCTTATCTACATCTTTGGGTATGGACAATTTTTATTTTCTCTGATTTTTAATTATATGTATATAAATATTTCTTCTTTTTTTTTGTAGATCACAACAGGTAATTGAATGGAATCCACAAATGTGATTATGCTAAACCGTATATAAGATTTGTGCTACTACATAATTCTTTTTTGAATAATTTTTCTACCTGTTCTGTTTTTGTTGTTGTTGTTTGTTGGTTACCTTAATAATTTCTTGATTTATTAACAAGATGAATAAAAACAGAAGTTTAAAGTTTTGACTTGTCTCTTTTTCGGTTTAGAAATTATTATGATTATGGGTAAACTCATTATACCATTAGCTTCTGGGTTTAAATTCGTCGTTCCTTCTTATAACACATTATCATTTTTGCCTATAACTTTTAAATGACTTTCTTTCTTTTTGTTCAAAAACGTTTAATTTGAATATTCCTACATACTTACTTATATGTAAAAAAAAAAGCTTTATAGTGTAAAAAGATGGACCACACACGATGAAAATAATGAAGATCATTAAAAACGTGCCGTGAATTTTATATCTTTTTTTTTATCCAAAATGACATAAGATTAAAAGATTTTGTCGTTGTAATGAATTTATGTAAAAAAATAATGGAATTAGTAAATAAGTATTGTAATTTTTGTTAATGATTTAAAGTTTAAAGGATTTGAATCTAATCAAATCAATTTTCTTATATTTATTTTTTGGAATAAATATAAAAGTATCCAAATTTACGTCTATAAAGCAAGATATACATTTTACTCATAAGACAAAATGGAGACAATATTGGCTTTCAATAAATTGTCTTATAATGTGAATAGAAGAAATGCTCTAAGTACATAAATATTTTAAATGCAATAAATTAAACTATTAAACCTTTTGCGTCTTCTTGAGACAATATATCTCAGAAAATGTTTAGAGAATCGCACGATACTCTTCGAAATTAATATTTACTGTCAGTCAAAAATGATCGCCAAATTCTTACTCTTAAGCGAATATGAATTTGTCTAGAAATTTGCATTTATTTTTTCATAAATCCAATCAATCTCTAAATTCAACACACTTTTCCTGTACATCATCAGTAATGACTGAATATCCTTTAAATATGACGAAATGTCTAACAATTGTATGAACTGAAAAATAATAGCTAAAATTTAATCTCAATTTTTCTAATTCAATTGATTGATTGTTGTGCAACATCAGCTGGTATAATGTTTTCATTTGAAATTTGTTGTACAACATCTTTTAATGTTTCTGAATGTAAATCTAAATAACCAATACCACTTGTCATTGATGATATTTTTGGTGATTCGGTTGTTTGAATTGTGGGTTGTACATTACCTCAATTAAAGGTATGTTTTTTAGCACGATATCCACCAGCATCTGATATATATTTTGTTAATGTCACCATATACCATCAACTTAATGTCACCATACTTAATTCAACTTAAGTAATTTACATATTTTTATTTCTACTAAATTCTATCTGAAAAAAATTAAATTATTATAAATCAAATTAAATATTAAAAACAGCATAGAGTGATCTCTCAAATTATCAGTAGATTATCAATCTTCATTCATATTTCACAAATAGGATTAAGTAGTTTTTTTTTTTCATTTTTAAAAATTGTTTTTAAAAATATTTTAAAATATTATATAATATTAATCATAAAAAGTTAAAAGAGAGCTACTGAAAAAAAATCCGTAGGATGATGATAAAATATTATTATGCATATAAAAATAATTTAAAAATATCTATAAAAAAAAAATATTTTTAAAAGTATTTGGCCATTTCACTAACGCAGTTAAAATTATTATACGAATAAACTTTTTGTAAAACAAAAAATAAAAATCGTATATTTGAAGAATGACTGTAAAAGATTTCAATTTTGATGCCAATAACATAAAAAAAAATACTTCGCAGGAGTCTTTTCTCTGTTTTTATATTAAGGGGTATTATAAATATCCTTCTTGCACTATACTTTTGATGATGGCAACAACAACAGAACAAAAAAAAATTATATTAAATAAACTAAAAGTTTCTCTTGAGTGCATTTACTTGTAACTGAGACCTTTTTCACAGCGTGTTCTTTAAACACGCCGGGCCGAAAAAAAAAATTATTATTTCTTTTTATATATTTTTTTTACTCTTGTATATTTTTTATATACACACTTTTTTTTTTGGACACAAAATATTGTTTACTTTACATATAAATTTTTTTAATATTCTCTGGTATACCACTTTGCACACTTTTTTCAAATGACTTAAAGGAAATTTTTTATTATTTAAATATATTTATTTTTTTTTGTAGATTTTTCACCTTTGCAAGACAATCATTTAAACATTTCCTAAAATAGAAGAATTTCAATTTTTGATATCACTTCTGTCGCGTGAAATTCAAAACCCAAGAACTAATAATGTTCGCGCATATGGAATTATAGCCATTTTTGAACACCTTCGATATTAATAGATTGAAAATATACTAAAAGAAATTATTTTTAATGAAAATTGAAATTTATTTCTTTTAGTTGTTGTGTGGACCCTTGAACCCTTTTTTTTACCGAGACCGTGTCGTATTGGCAGAAACAACAGAGACAGAAATGGACAAATAAACAAAAAAAGAATTAGATTTATATTTAATTTTGTGAATTTGTTGACCAGTTTGTAAGATGTCCTTTTTATTAAAATATATGGACAGGATACCGAATTAAATTTATGTGTTGTTATATTGAAATAAGAATTTCTTGAATTGGAAACATTTCTTTAAGGTTTTGTAAATATTATAAAAATTGGTCAATTTTTTTTGGATTTTAGCTTAAATAACAATCCTATGCCAAAAATTTATGAAATAAAACCAATTTGGTTATGAAAAAAATCTTGAATAAGTATATTTCTTTAATATATATATATAATTAATTTTAAATAAATGTATAAATTATTAATTTTTTTTTTTACTAAAGCAATTTTAATTAATTTTTAAGTTTAATTTTTTACATGAACAATATAAATTACAGAATTTATTTACCAGTAAATAAAAATTGCTTAAGACTTATGACAATTGAGACATTTTAAATTACTTACTGTGAATGACGCATCATTTTTTATTTTTTTATTTCATTTATAGTTCACCCATAAAATGGACATAAGAATAATTTATTTATTTTTTTTTCACAAAATTCTGTTAGCTCTTCCAATAAAATGATTTTAATGATTTTTTTTTATAAATTTTCATTTTAGTAATTGTATAATGTAACGATTATCAACACAATGATTATTATTGTTGCTTAATTGCTTTAAATTTAAATTATAAATCTTTATTGATATCAAGAGCAGCTTGCATATTATTTGGTAATTCCAGATTAGATGATGTTAATAATATTTCATTTTTTTCTTGTTGTATTTTTTGCTGTATTTTTGGTTCATTTGATTTATTACTTACAGTTCTATTTATTTCATGTTTAATTATATTAAATTTATATTCTTTGTTACTTGAAAATTCAGTATTTCGTGGTGTTACATTTCTAGGTTTTATATTTTGTAATTCTAATCTATCAGCTAAACGAATAGTTTGTGATTTTCTGATTATTGATGCTTGACGAAATCCTTGCATTATTCTCCTATATATTTATTTCCTCTTTTTTGATATTTTATATTTAAGTTAAGGATATAATATAATAATAATATTTATATACTTAATATAATAATATTAAAATAATTATTTATAAATATACAAATATAAATTTATTTTTTTGAATATAATTTATTTTATAGATGAAAAAAATTGATTTGAAAAAGCTTATAATTTAGATGATTACATTTTTAAATTTAAGATAAAATTGTAAAAAATGTGAACTAAGATTATTATTTTTTTTAAATATATTTTTTATGGGTTACTATTCAATTAATAAAAAAAAAGGATCTATATAGTGGAAATAATGTAAATAATTAAGTAGATTTAAATATGAGGATTGCTAAAAATTATGTCGCAGCTAAAAATTATATAATTCGTAAGAATATACGTCGATTATAATTGCCTTATCAATATATTTTGACAAATTTAATAAACTTTCTCGAAAGGATGTGTTCAAAGAGAACCTTATTTGCCTATTTTCAAATTAAATCCATCATCTTTCTAATCATATTGCTCAAAATACTGACTATACTTTAAACCACGCGAGTATATTCTAAATTCTGAGATATTAATTCAAGTGTGAAGAATATAATTTGAAAAATGACGTGTTTAACTTTAAAATGGCATAGTCTGTTATAAGAAACTATAAATATATTCGTATAGTTCCAGCCTTAAATTAGAAAATAGAAAGTGCTGTGCAAAGTAAAAAGAAATTGTTTACTTCAAAATTCTATCTACAAATTTAATTGGCACTTTTAAATCATTATATCCATATTTGTCACGAAATTATCATACTTTTTTGGCTACACATTTATGTATTAATGAAATCATATTTACAATCATTTTATTTAAATCTGTTATTTCCAGAGAACTAAAACTAATTTTATTTATTTTCTTAAACATTTGATATTTCAAGGATTAAATAAATCTTAACAGAACTAATTTTCATTTCCCGATGAAGTAAGATAACAAAATCATTAATGGTTTAAAAACTAATACCAAAAAAAAAAAACCGAAAGACTTTTATTTATGCACTTGCAGATAATTTTTCTTCACACTTCATTAAAGAGAAGAAGAAAAAAAAATGGCAACAATTTTGACATATTCAATTTATTTTTGGTGCCGTCATCGTGGATGTTGCACATGTTAACTATTTGTAAAACACCCAACAACAGCAAAATGTATTTTTTTTTTTTTGTGAAAATTAAGTTATTATACAAAAAAGCATAGTTCCCCTTCATGTTTTTAATCTTCACCAAAAATTATTTAAAAATTTGTTACATTTTTAGTTCATCATATCAAATTAATCATTTATGTTGTTTTGTGACCGAAATACAAAACCAAAAATTGCTACACACAAATACATTTCTTTGCAAGCCAAAATCAAAGAAAATTTTCCAAAAATTTTATCTCACTCCTTGAAGAAATCCTTACTAAGTTTTTTAATTATACTTAACTAAAATTTTCTTTGAAAGGTGGTGCAACACACTGATCGATGATTCAAAAATATTTTAAAAATTTTTTTTTGATTTTTACATTATACAAAAATTTCTGATAACAAATTTTTCTTTCGTAAAATATAATTTTATTTTTTGTTTTTCTAAAAATAATTTTGTTCAAATTTAAATTCAAATAAATAGTTAATAATTAATCTTCATTTTCGAAACAAACAAAATTTTTTTGGTATTACAATTTTATGTTGTTTTTAGTGAAAATACAAATTTAACAAATTTTTTAGACAAGAAAAAAAATATCTTTTCTCTTTTCCTTGTTAAATGATAATTGAAAATGTTTTTCATTTTCCATTTTCGTATAGAAAAAAAAAATAATATTTTATTACTTTGCGTTAATTAATTATATTTTTATTTAGAGCAACAAAAAAAAAAGCAACCGCCATCATCGCCGCCTGTTCATTCGTCAACATCTTTTATGGCTAAATTAATTAATACTCATTAATGAAGAACATGATAAGAAAAAAAAAATGATATTTTATTTTATTTCCTAAGGTCACTTAATTATACAATAATAAAGGATCAAAACAAACAAAAAATTCCTAATATTTTTATTACGAAAAATAAATAAATGGCAAAATGTCCTTGTTCAAAAAATATATATATATATCCTGTCTTTACTTAATTATTAGCTGTATTTCTTCTTTCATTATATTCTTCTTTTTTTCCTTATTTCTTCCTTCTTATTTCAAGTTTTCCTTTAATTAACTAATTTCTCTGACTTCATCTTAAGTAACACCTCCTTTTGCAGTAAAAAAGTTTGGTTGATTGAGTCTAGTATAAGGAACAAAAAAAAATAATTGGTAATAGAAAGAAAAATTGCAATTCTTCTACAAATAATTCAAATATGTACATGTATAGATAGCAATATATGAATATGGTATAGTTAAATTGAGACGCAATTTGCTATGATGTTAAAAAACATGTTCCTGCCATTTAAAATCTAGAATCCTTTCAAGTTTGAAGATGATATAATCTGTATAATTGTAGTAGTAGAGTAGTTACTGCAACAAAAAAAGGATGTAAAATAGAATTTAAAGAATATAATTAAAAAGATGTGAAATGTCACTTTGACTATGCACATAAATATTTCAATTAAAAATAAAATATCCTTTTTTTTTCCTTATATAGAAAAGGAAATATACACAAATAAAAATTTCGACAAAGATTTCACATCTCTGAAGATTTTCTACTGAAAAAAACAAATATGGTATAAATTGCATTATACAAAATTTATGTACAAATTTTAATAGATTTTTTAATTAATGTTTTGAAGTTGATTGTTAAGATATTTCTAGGTTTACAGAATTTAGGATATCACACAAATTTAACAATTTATTTAATTGTTAAATGTGTTTAAAATTTAATGTCTTAGAAAAACTTTAACTAAAATGACTAAATGAATTTTGAACGAACAAAATCACTAATTGAATTTTTTCATTTCGGATTTCGCTATTATGTGGAAAATAGCTTTAAAGAAACCTGAGTTTGTTAAACAAAAATTGCACTAAAATTTTACATGGTTATAAAATAATTTTATATTAATTTTTTTTACCTTAATTTGCTTAATCTTTTTATTAAAGATATCAACAAAAATTCGCAAAAAAATTATAATTTCCCTTAAAAAAAAATTATTGAAGAATAAAGTTATTAATATTTATTTAAAGTACAAATAAATTGATCATAAAATTTTATGAACTAACCTAAATACTTATATATAAACTAATTTAAAGTAATGACATTTTAATTGCAATCATATAATTTTTTTTATAATAATTTTATAAGCAAAAAAAAAACAATTTTTAAGTGTATAAATGCAGAAAAATTAATAATACTTGAAGCTTAACGCAGGTGGTAAACATTTTTCCTTAATATTTTTGATATTTTGACGGAGTTTTATATACACAAAAAAAAGGATCAAAATGGTTTAATAAAGTGAAGAAATTAAATTTAATATTTTACACCATTATTAATTTTTTTTTCAATTTAAGTCAAAGAGAAGAGTTTGTGTTTTTATAGAATTAACAGATGGAAATGTTAGTTTCGCGTACCTTCTGTAATGATACTAAAATTTCTGAAAATTATTCTAGTATATAAAGGAAATCAATAAATGTTAATTCGTTTTTATATTATTTTTAATAATTTAACTGCAATTCATTGGACGACAACGACAGACAGTACAACTTAAATAATAGAATTTCCCAAAAAAAAAATGTGATGATCGAATTTTCAACTAATTATACAAATTGCTTATCAAATTATATAATTTTAAAGCCAGAAATACTGATCTCTGATAAATGCACATTATTTTTAACCATAATTTCATTAATCGAGTATTTATTGGATATAAAAAAAAAGTTATAACCACTTAATAATTTCAATTTTGTAATATTATTTCGAATATTTTAATTAATAACCAATGAAAAATTATTTTCATACTTTATTCGGAAAGGTTTTAAAAATTTCCGAAAATAAAAATTAATTAAAAAAAAAAAATTAGATTCAGTATAAAGTTTGAACTCAATAAAAGTTGTTATACTTCTTTAATATATCAAAGTAAATTAGATTATACCAAAAATGATTGTTATATAAAGCTGGATAGTAATAACTTTGTACTGATTGACAAGGTAGCCTCTGAAATCGATTTTAAATTATAAAAAGTTATGTTGTTGATCGTTTTTTGATTAAAAACATAAATTTTATACTTTTTCTTCCGTTCCGTTTTTATGTTTTACAACATTAATAATGATGGGTAATTTTCTAGAGTTTAAAATGTATTTTTTTTCCCGCAAAATTCTTATAATAAAAGGTTAAATTTCATTCAATAGATTTCAAATTATATATTTATATTTTGTATTTTAAAATAATTTAACGAAATATTTGAGTCTTCAAGAATATTTGTGATATTTAATTTAAGTACATCATAATTCAGTCCTTGCATTCATCCGAATTGCAGGTTTGATATCAAAATATATTCTATTAGTTCCTGAGATTATTTCCTTTTGAGTAATCAAGTCATTTGATACCAAACCAAAACTGTGTTCATTAGTTGAGAAATTAATTTCCTCTAATTGGTTATCTCACTGACCGAACAATAGGTCAATTTGTTTTTAGTTAATTTTCTTCCCATATTTAGGGACATAATTATATCTCTTGGGTTACCCAAAAAACTGTAGAACTATACTCAAGTAAAACAAACTCTTTCTGAGATTTTAATTTATATTAAATAAATAAAATAATTAAATCATAATTTTAATCAAATAACAATCTAATTTTACATGAAAAATTTAATTTAATTTAATTTTTTTCTTATATTTTCAGGATCCAACAACGGTAAGTGAATTATCAATCGATTTAATCATTATATTTTGATCTGGACAAAGAGGCAAACACTGAAATATTAAACTGAAATAATTTCCTTCCTATATTATTAAATTATGAATTTTACAAGCGTTTTATTTTCGTATATTATACCAAAGAAATATTATATCCGATAATAATAATTAGCTCGAAGGTTTCGAATGAAAGGATGTGCAGACTATTTTTGCAAAAAACAAAAAAAAATATTCTTACCAGGCCATTAAACTCTTTATAAAAGATTCACCTGGCCCGCGTATTTTTGTGAGATATAAAAATAAGGATCTGTTGGCTCAGCGCGCAATGGAAAAGGATATCGTGTACAATGTCAATTTTTTTTATATACTCGTATACATTCTTTTAATTGTGGTAAACAAGAATTATGTTAATTATAATATCATAATGTATAATAATAAGTTTTTGGTTAAGTATGTGAGAAGGGTAATATTTTTTTGGAAAAAATTTAACTGAACAGACATGTCACCCTTTTTTTCTTGTTGATAATCATACACCTTGAGGCGGTGAATATGATCGATAACGAGCTAAAATAAAAGAAAGATTATATGACGAATATGATAACAAAGTACATCGAATTGAAGTTATGTTGATGCTGTACAATTCAAATTTTGACAAATGTTTAATTTGAATTTTGTTGACATTCAAATTGACTATATTTAAGGTATTCAACAAACATAGGTCTCATTGATTAGCATAAAATTATGAAATACTTTTAGTGGTGTAGATAAAATATCATCTGTTCCTGAAATATCAAAATCCTTGAATATGAATTATATGCACATGAGTATATATCCTAAAAGGCTCAATATAGCTCTATAAGATACAATTTCATTTGAGCCTTTTTAAGCTAATATAATTAGCAATTTTAAATTTCTTGATGCCCCAAATCATAATAAATTGATAAATCGTCCTTTAATGTAGCAAGTGTCCCGATTATTTTTTTAAGGAAATCAAATAATTTCTAATTTCAATCCAAAAATTTTGATATTAATAATTTTATTTGATGAAATTTGAATTAAAAAATAATCAATTCTTTTAATGTTTATTCTGCATGCTTGACCATATCAAAAATATTTCATCATTGATGTAAATCATAATATTGTCAACAAATTTTAACACACCTTTTCAAAATATAAAAAAAAATTACAAATCCAACTTGTAAGGGCTAACGTGTAGCATGGTGTGTTAACTATACTAAAATGGCTAGTCTCATAAATTTTAAATATAATTATTAATAAACAGCAAATAAATAAATTTATATTTCGGTTTGTTTTTTATTAGTATTATTATTATTATACAACTTTTAATAATTAAACTTTTATACCGCCTTCATAATTTGCCGAAAAGTTTTACATTTAACTAAACTAAATGAAAATTAATGTTTGATTCTTGTTAACTTGTTAACGATAAATTTTGTTTTTGTTCAAATATTATAATAAACAAATAAAAAAATATAGTTTGGCTTTATGAAACTTCAATTGAACTTTTATATTTATACTTTAAACACGCTATCATCCGGCGGTCAACCATACAATAATTTGGTTCCAAATGGTCAAGACTATTAATTTTTATTCCATTATTTTTTTTATATTTTGATATATTAAATATATAATTATAATTATTTTTTATTTTTGAGTTTTACAGACGAAATTTATGTCATCTGAATTTAGTTTAGTTGAAAAGAAAGATTGAGTGGTTTTGATAAGTTAGTGACCAATTAAATTTTCATACCAAAAACAAAATTGGCCGAATAATAATTCAAATTGGTCTTCAAAAAATTTTTCTTTAGTTCATATAACCAATCTGACTTATTTCTAATTAAATTTTGTAACTTTTAACGTTGTATATATTTTAGCAACCTCTAATTCTTTAATTGACAAATTTCAATGATTTAACAATATATACATCATTGCAACATTTTCGCAGAAGAAAATTAGATATTTATGAATTTTCTTATTAACTGATGCTAAATCATTAATTAGTCAAATAAATACTATCCATTCCTGAGGATTTTGTACGAAGGTAAACATAACATAGACTACCTACTACGATCCAGAGTGATCACGAATTAATTTAATAATTTTGAGACTTTCTAGTTCCAGTATAATCATCGTTTATAACTTCCTAAAATTTCATTTTATTTCATGCAATTTTAGAGAAAATTTACCGAATTTAAACTGAAACTTACGAAGCATAAAAATTTAAAGTTTTAAATTCAATTTAACAAATTATTCCATGGTAAACTAAATTTATAATATTTCAAAAACTATATAAAAGTATATTAAATTTCTCACAAGTTATAAATCACATCAAAATTATATAATTATTATTATTAAACAAAACGACCATAGAAAAAAAAACATGTTGGTAATAATTATGTTAACCAAAACTGGTCAAATCACGTAATCTATGTATAATATACAACAACAAAAAAAAATTAAAGTTTTGGTGGTTAAAATTATGCCATATAGATTAAAACTGACATGTCCGTGTAGTTACCCCTCCATATATTAAAAAATAGTAAGTAAATTTTTTTTATTGAATTTTCCAGAAAAAAAAACTTTTGAGACATGTTTCACTATTTTTTTTTTATCTTAAAACAAGTTGCATGCAATCATGCGAAAAGAATTACGGAGTCGTGTTACAGTCTCGCACTATGTCTTTCAATAAGCCTTAACATAAATTTAACTATTATAGTTTTTTTATGCTAAAAAGTATAATTCTTTTATTGAACGAATATCATAATTTTTTTAATAAATTTTACTATCGAACAAATCCGATCCGATAATCAAGGATCAGAATATTTTCTCCCCCTAATTTAATTTCCTATTTATAACTATATTTGGGGGAGTATGGGGGCGTATAATTCAAATTAACAATAATCATAATAATATCAAATAATTCTATATAAATTTTGTTGTCCTCTCTAAATAATTAATGAACATAAGACTACTAAAAAAAATAACTTTTGAATAATTTTTTTCTGGTTGAAATGGAAACATTATACCTAGTTAGTAACTTTATCAAAAGCAAATAATCTTAATGACATAAGTACGTCTATACACATACAGGATATAAAAAAAAATTCTTGATGAAAAGCCCCAAAATTATTCGGGTTATTAATTTAAGTGTCGTTAGCACAATAGAAAAATTCAATTTAATTGCTTTTCCTTTTTCTATATATGTATGTGGTATACAAATATTTACCCTACTAAAATTTTTGTGTTTTCAAATCATTTTATGATCTTTTGAGTTTGAAAAAAATTATAATAATTAGTATATAATTCCTATATAGTTTAGTGTGTAGACTAGATAAATGTCGAGGAGGTTGAATATAGAAATATAATTATTTTCGGACAATAGGTATAATGAAATAAATATTTATGTGAAGTTATTTTGAAGTAGCCAGGTGCATGAGGCGGTAAAATATAGAGTATAACAAGGATATATATTTATTAGATTAGATTAATATCATTTACGATTAAGTTAATGGTTAGAAATATTTGAACAAATAAAAAAAAACTATTATTATAAATAACAAATTAATGTAAGTAAATATTTTGATATTAAATTGATTGTTTGTGTAGAGTGGAAATTTTATATTTTAAAAGAATAATGTCAAAATTAAATGTAAATGATCACAAATATTGGAGTAATATTTTGAGAAAAAATACAAAATTAATTTGGATTAATCAAACTTAATCATTATTATATTTTGCAGCAGAAGATACCAAAGTGTCGATTAAATTTTGAGAATTATTCGTCTATCATTTGTGAATATTCCGGAAAAAAATATAAATCTATGAAAAAATTTCGTATACTCCTACACTATAAATGATCTATTAATTAATTTTTTTAGTAACATATTTGCAAAAATTGTAGATTTATGAATATATGGTCTAATTTAAGCTAAAATCCCAACTTGATTGGTCTAATTTGAGCTATGAAAAAAATAATCCTTAAAAACTTATTCTTATATTTTAATTATATACAAAACGCTGTCCATATAATATTAATAATTCTAATTTATTTTTAATATTTATAACAAAATTCATACAATTAATTAAATTAATTTTTTTCTTCTATTTTCATGCACTTCTACAAATAACTACTAAAATTTATGGTATAATTTCGAAATAAATGAAAATTCAACTGACCAAAAACTGGATATGCATGGTTAATTTAAACAATTCCGACGCTGAAAATGCTCAATAATTATCAATTATATGTTCAACATAAACATCCATTTGCTGGTATATATGTTTCTGCGGGCAAACCTTCTCTACTTTAAAATACAATTGGCACAAAACACATTCATATATCTTATGATTCTGATCTTCATCATTATAATTGGTCAATGACAAATGAAAATCTCTTATTTCTTCTTCTTCATTTTTGGAAAATTGCTCGGCGCATTTAATAACAATTACTGGATTTATTGATGCGATAATGTAATAAATGCGTGGCAACTTCACAACATGTTGAACAATAAAAACGAAAAAAGGGCGTAAGTATTACAGTGATGATAGATGACATTTTATTTATTTGAAAAAAAAAAAATTAATCGTCGATCTTAATTGTCCAAGAGTGTCTATGTTATAAATGTGAACCCTATAATCATCATTATATCATTAGGAAAACCAATAAACATGACGTACAAAATTTCTCTTTCTTTCTATGTGTATACATGTATTATTCCGCCATTATTTATGATTGATGACTTTGCGCTAGTTGAAAGGAACGGATATGTTTATTTAATTATCCCATTATGATATTCAATTTTTTTTAATGAAAATCGTTGTCACTTGCGATTGTTTGAAATTATAGTTTTTTATAATAATGAAAAATTGATGATCACTTAATTGCTTTGAATTGTTTATTTAATTAGTTTAATTAGAATTATAACAAATTTGGCTTTTTAATTAAATATTAGACTGTCAAGGTTGTTATTTTCACTTTGTTGAAATTTCGAAGCACAAAAGTTAAGATTTTAATTTTAGTTTTAAAAATCTAACCCACTCACTAAATTTTAGAGAAAATTAACTTTGAGTTTGGTAAAATTGTGAACTTTTGTGGATAATTTTAAAAATTTACACAAAATTTATGTTAAATTGAGTAAAAGGTTAAATGTGTACTTAATCATCAACTAATTCTATACTCCGTTGGTAGCAGTTTGAAATATTTAACTGTTACCGCCACTTGATCATCACATCATTATATCATTTATCCATAAAACTAGACCAGACTTATATCAATTCAACATAATATTAAATGAATACGACACAATTAAATAATTCTTCCTTAAATTATGATTCCTGTTGTATGCTATATCCTTTAATCCTTGCATTCTTTACGAATTTTTAATTTCTAAATTATGCCAAGAAAATAAGATACCCACAAATTAATCCTCCAATTCATAATAAAACAATGAACAATTAAATTAAATATTGATTATTTCTCATAAAAATTATGTGATATTGACAAAAAGCTTAAAACTTTATTAAATTCTATTATCATTATTATAATGTTTCCTATAAAGATAATTTTGCGACATTTTATTTTATCGTTAAATTATTTAGTAGCTATAATAATTTTTTCCCCTTGGACATCTTCCTATATTGCGGCATTGAAACATAAAGTCTGACGATTACCAATTCCTTCCACAACGACAAAAAAGACAGATAATCTTAAATACTGTGCCTCTCATTTGTTTCAAATAAGGTCAAAAATAAATTGGCTTTTAAAGATAATCGTTATTGTTTTCTGGTTCCAACCAAAGTTAAAAAAAGTATTTCTTTTTTTCATATAAGTCGTTGCTGGTCTAAGCGGTGGTATATAACTCTTTTTTTTTATTCTTAGGAATAAAATAATGAATTGTCGTTGGTGCTGCTGCTGTTGTTGTAGATATTTACTCAAAAAAAGAAGAAGAAAAGAATTGATCTAAATCTATTTTGTACTGTATTTGCTTCTGGGTCGTGTCGGTAAGTCCTTCTTTAATGTTCTCATAAAGATTTGCAATGCCAGACACGTTAAAAGTCAATTGGGAAAAACTGATTATTCTTGGTATATTATATTCCGACGGTATTTTTGTTTGTTTGTTAGGATTTTTTTTTTTACTTATATTTTTAAGTCCTTCTGCTGCTGGGCTTGCATTATTGTTCTTTTTTTTTACAAAAGAATGAAAATTGATAATCTAAAAAATTCTCATATAAACCAATTGTTTTACTATAATATTAAGATATTTTGTATATTTGCAGCAAAGGATTTTGTTTTATCATAAATTTTTAGCTGGGAAAATTAAGTTATTTTTTTTTTTCAGAATTAAATAATATTCACTTTTTAAAGATATCGTTCAGTTCAGTCAGTTTTATTAATTATTACTCAAAATTATATTATCTATTTGTTATATTTCACATGTCACTCAAATTTTACTTTTATTACTTAGTAAACTATTACTTTTTGGATCAAAAGTAAAATTGAAGTTAAATTAAATCTTTCAAAATTGAATCTGTTAAACCTTTTTTGGGGCAGTGAAATCAATTGCCATTTTCCTCAAAACCCTTGTTTATACATATCTTCTTTAGATGAATACAAATATGTATATACAAATAATATTAATTAGTTAATTAACTTAATACTTACATTTTACACCGTACTCAAGTGATTTAATTTTTAATATTTTATACCCAAAAAAAAATTTGAACTCACCGATTTAAGTAAATTCCTTGGACTTCTAACCATTCCGAAAAAATTTAATGAAGCAAAAATTGTAATTTAAACTTGGGTTTCATATTTAATTTTACATAATACATATACGTAAATGATAATTTATACTATCATTTACGTATATGTGAATATACCAATAAAATCCTTCCAAATTTCAATTGTACAAGATCGTTTTTTTTATCCTGAAAAATATTTTAAATTGAAGTAGTAAATAAAAGTTTGCATGAATTTCGTTTAAAGAAAACTAATCAATTTTTCAGTACCCAAACTTATAATTAATTCGCAATGCTATAATATTTAATTTAATTATAGCCAAGAATTTAACTAATTATATTTCGAATTCTTTATTTACATATAAAACTTTCCTTAGTTATTTTACATAAATTAAGCTTAATCTTTTTTCCATTATATTTTCAAAATGGTTTTTTAATAATTTTAATACTAATAAATTTTACTATAATATACTTAAAAAATAATTTTCCCATCAAAATTTTTTCGTTTAATTTTTTTTTATTTTTATTATGTTACCATAAGAAAATTTATGTCTCTGAATAAAAAAAAAATATTAAACTTATTCTTAAATAGACGCCAGATCATGTTATATATATTTTTTTTTTATATGAATTTAAAATATTATATTCCATAGCATAAAATTGTCTACTACTGAAATATATATACATAATTTTTGTTGTATAAATTCTTTTTTTCTTCTTATTTTACCTTAAAATTTATTACAACTTTAATTTCAAAATTCATTCATAATTCTTCTCTCTTAAAAAACATATACTTTGTATACCATGTAACAGAGATTATCTTTATTTTTATATAAAAATTATTTTCATTATTAAAATATTTTTTTTTTGTATCTTTTTAAAATGTATCTCGTATATATAGAATATAGATGCTCCAACACTAAGGTGCTATTCGACTATATATACATTTAAAATCTGAAAAATATGTTTTTTCGTTTGTTTTTTTTTTTTTTTCAATCCTCCATAAACAAACAAAACTTCAACTTCAATCATTTTGGTAATAAATTTTCATTGTAGACTCACAACATGAATCTGCATAGTATATAATGTTGGTTGTTGTTTTTTTTTTGCTGATGTATTTTGCATCTTCGTTTTATTTATTTAAAAAAAAAAATTTTCAGTATTTTTTTATTTTATGGAAATGAAGAATTATTAATAATCACACATAATCAAGAAATGAAAAAGAAATCTTAAAATTTAAAGTAACCTACAAAAGTTAATACTTATATCCCCTTTATCCTTCAGTTTTGGGTAATAAGCGCACGCGCTGTATCACCTTTTAATATTTATGTATATGCAAATAATAATGCATAAATTAAGGATTTTTTTTTCCTTTTGATTTTATTTTTAAAAGGATCGTTCGGTATATCCTTTTTTTTTTGTATAAGTTAAAATGAACCAAACATGATCGTAAGGTAAATTCAAATTTCGAAAAAAAAAATTCTCAACCGTTTCCAATCAGAACATACTTTGCTGCTGAGGCTGCAAAATGTTTTATGCATAAATTCTCTAAATAGGTGGAATATACCAAATAATTTTTGCTAGTGGGCGAATTATATATCTCTCTGGTATAATAACTATAATAATTAAACAAAAAAATTTAAATCAAAATGGACTTGTCATTTGTTTTAGTCTGGCAACAGAAACCATAAGAACAAAAAAATTACCATCTTTAAAAAAATGATTTTTTTTTTGTATATTTAACCCACGTGCACCCCATGAAAAAAATTAAGAACACCAATGATATAGTTTATGTGTATATTTATATTTCTGTTATTTTTTTGATATATAGGTTTACGTATTTAATCCAAGAATATTAGTTACTTTTAAAACCCATGATTCCTCATTTTCCAGTATAATCTTTGAAAATGAGCACCCCACAGATCTTTTGTTGTGGTATGTTGATATCCCGTCATGATTATGACTGGACATAAGTCAAATTAATTTCACCGATTTAAATAAATTTAAAAATATAAAAAATTTTAATTTTTTTTTGTTTCATTTTATCCAAATTTGTTGTATATTTCAAATGTCTGAAAGATATTACTTATTTTCTGTAAATTTCGAGTCTAGATCAGCAGCAGTCCAATATTTTAAGCTGTGGTTTAGTTTTAAATAAATTTTTCTGCGCGCATTATAAAATTATTGTATTAGGACTTAAAAGATTTTAGGCGACGATTAAGTGTTGAAAAACATAAAATTTGTAAATCTGATGACGTTAGACGATTTAGAAGTTTTCGAAGAGAAGTCAAATGATTCTTAATTTTGTATTTATATATACAAAGATTAAATTTTAATGTGGGAATCAAAACTAATTTTTAGTTTGTTTGGTAATTAAATGCACACCACAACATGTGACCTAGTTAACTCTGTTGGAAGACATAATATGTTTCCTTGGATGGAATCAAGACATAATTATGATATTAACTATAGTATTGAAAATAAATATTGTATTAATCTACATAATTATGAAGTATATAATTCAAGTTAAGATCGATATAAACGTCAAAGTAAATTGATTAATTGAGGAGAAAAATTATTTGATAATGAACATTTAAATTTAAATATTCTCTATAAAAATGGACACTAATAATATGAATAGTAAATTAGCTTGTACTATTTTTAAAAAATAGGGTACAAGGATCTTATAATCTTCCAAAAAAATTAAACTTTAACTGGTGTAAATAAAATGACTGCGCTAACTTAACTATCCCAACTAAAAACATCAAAATTCAGCTTATATTTATCACTGCCTTCCATCCTTTCAATGTTGACATAATTATTATTGCACATAAATTTCTTTAATAAATTCCTAATTTTTAAATTAATACAAAAAACCTGAATTATTATATGTCCGTCCCGCGCGCCGTCAATAATTAATTCAAAATTTTATCTAATTAATTTAAAATATATAAAATTAGATCTACTTATTTAAAAAAAAAAACTATAAACCAGTTTTTCGCTTTTTATTACATTAATTTTTGCAATATCACCTGCTAACACGCATATGTTTTTCTACCCTGAAACTCGAATGTATCTCATCATATGAGCATAATAATAAAATGTGAAAAAATTATATTTTATTACTTGAATACAAAGTATACAAGAACATTTGGTTTTCATCATCCTCTTCATCATATATATTATATTTGATGGTGCTAATCTATAAGTTGAAAAAATGTGAAAAATTATACTTATACAAATAGCAATTTTTAATCACTAAAATAAATTGCAGCCGTTCGCATATTGAAATGTCCTTGCGTATATAAAATATCCCGAATTTTTTTTTAAAAAAAAACAGGCTTAAATTTTTAAAATGACCTAATATTTACTTTTTAAAGACAGTGAATTCCATAATTACATATTATTATTTATTTATATTATTTTTTTGTATAAGAGTGAAACTAAAAGTGATCTTGTTGTCAGTTTTATTGGGCAAATAAATATATCCGTGCTAAAGCAATTTAAAACACGATTTTTGTTTTGTTTTTAAATGTAAAAAAAAAAATTGTTTTTTTTTTTTTTTTGAAAAAGATGAAAATGAATTGCTACCTAAATTTGATATCAATCAGCAGGTGTCCCTATACCAAAATAATCCTCAAAAATTAGATAGCACGTTCTCTGCGAGGCACGTTCCTGTCAATCAATATTATTTTGATTCCTATTTTATATATAAACACATATTTTTCGTCCCTGTTGATTGCACGAATATTTTATTGCCTTTCGGGGGTTCAATCGACTGAAATTTATTATCTTTTTCTTTGACATAGTGCAAAGACGTTTGTAACAACAACAACAAAAACTGATTGAAGGTACTAATTACAAATGATTTTTGAGTAAAATGTTTTAGTGAAATTTTAAAAAGAAACTATTAATTTTGATTTTGTTTTGACGGTCATTTATCAAAATATTCAACAAAATTATAGTATGGTATGAATTTTCAACAAATTAATGGTTCAATTAAGAATTTCCAATCCATTTAGGATCGATCTGAATGAAAAATGAGAAATGAAATATATGAAAAATGTAATATTAAGTTATGAAAATCAATTTTAATTTATTAGTATAAGAAAAAATTATGCTGTCATTAATTTAAAGTGAAAATTATCCTTTAACACACCCCAGAATCTTGTAAATCGATTAATATGTTTATTATTATTTGTTAAGTTGTAAACTAAATTATCTTTATAAGGATATCATGAATAAAAAAACACCATAAAAAGAGTTGAGTATCATTAAAAAAAGATTGAAATTTGATAGTGTTTGATAAATTTAATGATTTTTTTTTTTTGTTATAAAGTAAGAGCGATTATTTTGCCACCTTTCCAGTAAGACAAATTATTAAAAAAATTACTTCAGAGATATTAATGATCCATAATTAGTACGTTTTTTCGAAAAACTAAAAATGAGTAATACTTCCTGGACTGTCACTTTAATAAAAAAAATTATATTTAATCTAATAAATAGCCTGACAAATCGAATAACTTTTCTAGATATTCAATTTGCAATATTTATGCCAGAATTTATCTTGGGAACAGGAAACTAAAATCCGTAAACAATTTAATACCAACCATCTATTTAACTATTCGTTCACTCAAAAGTGCTTACAAGGTTTTTTAAATGCATTTAGGCAAAAATAATTAACACAGAAGGAGAGTATGACAATTATAAAATCATTTCTGGTAATATAAAAACTTAAAAATGTTTCTGACAATTTTAAATATGAGAAGCATAATAAATCTTAATATTAATTTACTATGAAAGAGTTATAAAACATAAGTAATACATGTACTAAATAAGTAATACATATTATAATTTATTTAAAATTATATGTAAAAATCATACCAGTGCTTTGTACAATTGATTCTAAATATAATTGATGACTCCCTTTTTCAAAAATATTAAATTTTGGGCAATTCTATAATAAAACTCTTATCCATTAAATTTTATTTAAATTTTATTGAAAAAATATTTAAAATGAAAGAAATTGTGTTTGTGTATAGGACACATAAAATTATTGCCTGGTACAAATAAAATTTACTCGGCCGCAGCTAACCAAAAAAATACTTTCTAACCTTGTATTAATTTATTAAATTTCATTTTTATCATGTAAACACGTGTAAATATTAATTTTTATTGAAATAATTTAATTGCATATTTTAACGACTATAAAAAATTAACATTTAAATTGAAAAAAAAAATAAATTGTTTTAATTAATTTCTTCTTTTTTTTTCGTTGGTTTTTTTTTCATAATTTTCTTTCGTGGATGGATGACTTTTGGTTTTTCGTTGGATTTCCTGGTTAACTACACAGTATGTAAGTATTCATATATACATTACTTATTTTTTATATAAATATTTATTTGAATAATGAAAATTACCCCAAAAATTTGGTAAAATTTAATAATAAATTGTAAAAAAAAAACTTGTATCTAAAAATGTTTTAGTGAAATATTGAAAAATGTCAGATTTCTGTAAAGAAAATTTCGTTAAATTCTTCTTTTAATGGCTCAAGTCTGTTCGATGTGAGCCAATTATGATCCTCGCAGTTATTTAGGTCTACTATTATACCTTAAGTATATGACATTATTTTGGTATACTGAAAATATTGAAAAGTTTTATCTGATACCAAGATTTCCGTTCCATCTTTTCAAATCTACTATATTCATTATTGATAGCTTAGCTAGTATATATCCTTTTAAGCTTGAAAATAATTTACTATCTTAAAATTTTTGAATTTCCAATATAATTCTTCCAAATTAAATTTTTTTTTGTAACTTTTATCTTATGTGATCGTAAAAATCTTTTTATCCTTTTACGCGGATAAGCGATCATCAATTTTTTGCTTTTTGATTTGCCTTTTAGAAAATTTGTTCTTTTCTCACACCATCTGCCAAAAATAACCAATTCTTTATTTTTATTTATATTTTTTTTCATTTAACACTTAACCCGAAAACGACGAACTTGTTGAAAAATTTATGTTTTTAACAAAGAAAAATCCCTTTTTTTATATTAGGAATCTGTTTTCTTTTTTTTTTTTTTTTAAATTTGTTGGTATGTCTTTTTGGAAGCTGAATACCATAAATTCTTTCAGCAGAGGATAAAAATCAAAACCGAAAAAAAAAATATTTCTGTATATTTTTACTTCTGTCTTTTACTATTGGCAGTTTTTCAGTAGACTATATTTGTGTAAGGAAAAATGGCACCTTGTGAAAATACCATAGTTTTAACAATAAAACGAAATACGTGACCATAGATTTGAATGAATTTTACGAAAGGTAAAAATAATAAACTTATCCTAAAATTTCGTACAATTTTTAATGGTAAACAAAAATCAAAAATCTTACTCCTTTTGCTGTTGAAATTTATTTTTAAAAGCAAGGAAGCTAATTTGCATAAAATTTGGTTTGTCATTGGTAATGGGAAATTTATATTTTGTTTAAATTGAAAATTCTAAAAATTTGAAGATAACAGAAATGGATTTTAGTAGAATTAAAGAATTTTTTTTTTGGTAGAAAAGTTTTACAAAATTTTAAATATATTCAAATTCTTCTAATATTTGATTCTTTGACAGAAAATTACAGATATACTACAGAGTCAGTCCTTTGCCACAATATACAAGGCTGGTAATGTCCTTGCAGTTTAGTACTATTGGGCATCTAAACTTTGTCCAAAAGCTTCTGCAGAATAGTAATGGAAACAACTTAATTTAAATCATTAAAACTCCATCTTTCAAAACAATATTACTGAATAATTAAATACAAAAAAATTACACTGATTTACAACTTTTTTGTATCTTATGATTAAATCATAATTTTTCATATCAGTCAGTTATTTTTCTTCAAATACAAAATACAAAAAAAAATTATACTTTTAATTTATGTTCATTTAATATTTTTGCATCGTTATAAAGTCAATAAGTCGTTATAATCGCATTATTTGAACAAGAAAATAGTTAAGTTACCCTCTAAAAGCTATAAACACGATCAATTTCTGTCACTATAATTAAATAATTTTCTTGTTTTATATGTATATAATTTTTATTTTTTAGTTCGTTATTTTTTGATGTTCACATATTAGTTAGTAATGTTGCCTATTGCTTCTGGTTGTATCATAAGCAAATTTAGTTATTTCGCGCTTTAAACAAAAAAAAAATATTTCAATGTATTTTAATGTTTTTGCTATATATATAAAAGTTTTTTTTAGCTTTTGCTACCGTTGCGGTAGATGAAAATGTGAAAACGTGTTAACATGAAAATATAATTATAGTCCCTACTATATACCAATATGAAAAAATATATATAATATAATTTTTGTGTTGTGTTTATATACCAAACAAATGAACTAAAAAAAATAATAATAATAAATAATAACACATTTATATATGTACATAAAGAAATTATATGAAAATCTATATAAAAGTTATAATTTACAACATATTTATATTTTTTTTTTTTGCGTTTCGTTATTGTTGTAGCATAATTTTCGTTTCATAAAAGTATATAAGGAACATTAATAATGAATTTCTATGTTTTAATGAATAAAAAAAAAAATATGTATAATCAAATAATCAGTGAATATAATGAGAGAGAAAATTTTAACGTCTCTATGCTTTTTATTATGATTAAACAGAAACAAAAATGTTTTGGAAAAACAAGAAAAGGTAAAAATTTATTTGAAAAAATCAAAAAGCCTAAAATTATACATAATCTAAAAGCCTACAATTACATACACGAAATATTATTAAATGTAAAAACAAAAGTTTTATTTTAAAATCTTTTACATGTTTTTTTTGAAAAATATTTTTTAAAAAAAAAATCAATTTTTTACTTAAATTTGTTGCAGTATTTTCTGTTGTTAATAATAGAAACTAATTAAAATGAGGAAAATTAATAATAATAATTTTCAGGAAATTATTCCTTTTTTTTACGAAATTTATTAATTTCATTATATTTAAAATTTAATGAAAAATATAATCGAGTATCCTTGTTACTGTTGTCTATATTGGTAATTTGTCATTAATTATTGTTTTTATGAAATTTTGTCGTTTTGGAAGGGGAATTGTTGTAACATCAAATATTGAATTCCGAAATAAATAAATTTAAATTATTATTATTTTAATATTCTAATTAATTAATAGATTAAGATTAACTCATCTTTTATAGAATAATTAATTTCATATGTCTCCACTATCCACATATTATATCAAATCAAATCTAAAAGATAATGATTCGACTAGAGTCCTTTAAACATGAAAACAAGAAAGAATTCATCTCCAAAAAAAAATATTAAACCATTTTTTAAACTGAATTATTATCTAGTAGAAAATTGTCAAATAAAAAAAAAGAAACAGTTGGATACCAGCTAGCCTTGGCTAAACATAATCCACCGAAAAGCAAAAAAAAAAAAACAAAAAACCAAATCGAAAATCAATTGGAATTCACTAAAATTGAGAGAAATAATCAAGATTTAGAAAAAGATGCCAAGTTATTTTATAAATTTTGTGGTCGTACTTTTTAAACTTAAATAAATAAAGATTTAGGTGCTCCGATTTATTTATATAGATGAGAGGACAATAGAATTGAGATTATATATATATATTTTTTTTTTTTTTGGTTTCAATATACTCCATAAAAACGAGGGAATCTTTTTAATGTATCCGACAAAACAAATTTTTATACAGGTGTCTGGTATAAAAAAATCCCCAGACACTGAATAATATTTTTACTTATGTTCAATATATGTGCTAAGTATATATATATAATAAATATTTAGTATATAAAGTTATTTATAAAAAAAAAAAGAACCAAAATAGGAGTTTTACGGGACAACATTGACAATAATAATTTTTTGTTTTCTTAACTTTGGTAAACGGCTTCTCCTCTCTATAAGATCACCAAACAAAAGACTTTTTACATATAAATATTTTAACTTTTTAAAGATAAAAATCCAACATTATTGATGATGATGTTAATATTATATTATATTATATATATATTGTGGGAAGCAATTCGATTATATGTATAATCTCTAAATTATTATGTTAACATGAAAGTAATTGAAAATTGAACAATTTATGTTTATTTTTTAATGTGGAAAAGATAAACGATATTACATAAACCGGTGATGGTGATCATTTGTAATAAAATAAAGGACTATGAGAAAAAAACAATTTATTATAGTAGTTAAATTATACTATAATAAAAATTTGTTATTAATGAGATTATTTTATATAAAATCTAGATCTGCAAAAATAATCATTGTTCTAGTTTTAAATCCGAAAAATCTTTATCATTAAATCATTACACAATTCATTATGTTTTAGATAAAATATTAATGATTTATAATAAAGTCATTAAAATTTGCGAAATATCTTACAAAATTATTGAGTTAATTGAAGTCGAAATATTTTAGTTAATTATGAGAAAAATAGGAACTCTTAGTAGGTTCATGCTTCTGCAAGGATTATATGAAAATTATGGTATCTGAAAGATAGAACTTTGATCAGAAGGTGGACTACTCCTACATGAAAATGTGAAAACGTGTTTTACTTGTCACTTATTAAATTTTCATTTACCATCCAAGATTCATGATTTGTGCCCAAATTCTCGATGGTTCGAAATAAAATTGTACCAACTGTGTTATTTCGTAGAGCAAGGACAGTTACCATATTTGGTACTCCATTGCTTCCATATAATAATTCTTTGAGTGATAATTGTACATAAATTTGAACCATCATTGTATAATTTCCATTCTCATGTACACCTGGAATTGAAAAACAAATAACTACGCGTGTTTTGTCAACAATTTACTTATATACTTATACATTTTGTATTTTGGTTTAGCTCTTGAACACATTTTTATTACAATAACACTAAATCAACGGATTATTTGGTTTCCTGTCAACAATTTACAATGCATTTTCCATCTTTCTTTGTAACCTTAAATAGGAGAATCTGTTAAATCGCCATGGATTCCAACATTTTAATGCTTTTCTTGTTTTGGTCTGTCTCTAAAGTGTCCTGTTTACAAAAATTATTTTGTTTTTCATGGGTTTCTTTCCTCCTGAAAAATCTTTTTCCTAGGGATGTCCCCAAAAAAAAAAAAAACAAAATATTTGCACAAAAAAAAAACCGAGTAATCGGAAATTTGTTTCCCTTTTGTTAAACTTTTATTATATTATGTTGACTTTTTTTTTATGTTGGAAGATTATGGTAAAATTGTGTACTTCTTTTTTATATAAGTTAAACAAGCCCAAAACCCAAAAAAAAAACAGAAACAAAAATTACTGAATGTTTACTTATTGTCCTGTGGAATTCCTTTTTCAAACAAAATAAAAAAGAATGTTCCATGAAATAAGACAATGTGTTAAACAAACAATGACCAAGTGGAAAAAATTTGTTTAACTAAAAAAGGTAATCAATTTTATGCTAAATCTGACTTTTTTTAAAATTTATATTGTAGTAATGGTAAAAAGGTGTCAATTGTCTTAAAATAATATGGATGGGTGGGTTAAATGAAATAAAAGAACAATAAATTATACGTTTAGTATATTTTTGGTGTGAATCAAATTGCGATAAAGTAAATTTAATCAATTTATTATTAATTAAATTTTTAAAATTTACTTATATATTTTATTAATTACATATTAAAAATTTCATGAATTTTTGATACAGAAAGATAGCTAATTAGTATATCCAACGATCGATTTGATGATCTAATTTAGTTATTAAGTATTGCCAATTATCTATTTGATTGATATTCTTTATTTTTTCAAAAATGAAATCAATTTCTTTCCTAATATCATTCAATTTTTTACATATTTCCAAAATAATAATATAATATTTTCATGAAAACGAGTTTCAAATTAATTTCTTTTCAACCTAAATATACATATTACAATATTTTAATATATATTTAATTCCATCATTTTATTTTACTTTTGCGTGCTCTTAATAACAGCCCTTAAAATATTACAAGATATTCCAACCGAGATATAATTTTTATTGTAAAAGATCTTGCAAATTGTTTTGGTTAAATTTCTATACTATAGTATAAGTTATTTAGTATTTCTGCTCGTTGTCGAAGCAGGTGTCAGTCAGTTCATCAAAATAAAACAGATATGCCATTATACCTGCACCTCCAACAAAACTATATTTACAAATTCTATTTAATAAATTTTAATTTCACACAATAACTTAATATAAATAAAATTACATAAAAATAACATTAAAATAATTAAAATTATTAAGTATAGTAAGTTTTTTTTTTTTGCACATATAAAATAAAAATATTTTAAATATTTATGATTTTATAATAGGAATGAATGCTAGGTAAAAAAAAAAACAAATGAAAATGGTAATATTAACGTGTAAAGAAATATATGTAATTATCATTTCGGAAAACACTAACTGTCTAGCATAGTTAATCAGTTACTTAACTAGCCTTACATTATTGTTATTCCATATTTAGTTAGTAACAATATATTTAAAATATTGTTACTGAAATGCGTGTTAAGGCTTTTGCTATCATATATTATATGTACGTGTATTTATAAGAAATTTTCAATTAACACGCAATCATAATTTTTGACATAGTGAAAATTTTATTTATATTTTATACATATAATCAGAGATACAAAGTTATAAAATTACAAGTTTAATAAACGAAAATTTTAATCACAATTTACAGGTTTTATGTTTTAAAGATTAAAAAATTACTAAATTTCATATTTGTTATGTGTATAGTTAATTTTTAATACTTATGAAAGTTGTAGTGTCAAATGATCATCTATATTATATGCTTTGATTTAGATGGATATTAGTTTTTTGAAAAATTATTATTCGGGTAAAATATTGCCTACATTTCGTAGTTTACTAATTAAATTAAAGTATATACAAAAACATTAAACAATCAAAGAAACTTCAAAGAGTAAATTACAATTTAATGTAAAATTCGAAAGGATTATAGAAAAAAAACCAATAAATACCATTAGAAATTTATATTTACAGGCCCGGCTCAACATAATATGTAGACCATGCAATGCATGGGGGCGCCGATCTAAAGGGCGCCTTTCCTCTTTCGATTTAAATAATTATATATTATTCATTTTTTTTTTATTAGTAGACAATTGTGAAGAAAGTGTATGACGGTACTTATCTTGAGGAAATTAAATTTCGTACCAGGATCACCATATTTCACACAATAAAAATGAAACCATCAAAACCATGATATTTTAATCGAGAAAATTCCCGGCAGGCAAATTTAAGCTACAAACTTAATTTTCTTATTAGTAAAAAATTGTAAGAGTTATCACTAATATAATTGATAAATATCAATATAGATATTTAATTCTACGTTCTATGTAGATTTAATTCAAACAAAAAGGGCGCAAAAAAAAATCTGCATAGGGCCCTCATAACCATAGAGCCGGCGCTGTGTATTTAATAAATTTTCATTTAACATTTCCACATACAAATTTCAACTTACAATCATTTAATAAATTTAAAGGCTCCTCAAATTTACTACTATACTAAGATCATCCTCTAAAAATAATCGTTAAAAATTATAAATTTTCAATCTTTTATTAAATAGTTTACCAACATATTTAATCAAAATGAATTATTTATATAAAACCTGATATTATGAGCTACACTGCATACAGATTTAAAGTAATTTCTCAAAAGTAACTTTATAACAGAATATAAACTCTTAGTTTTCATATATACATTTTCTTATAAATTACAAAATATAAATTTAAATAATTGTAATAATAATATTTTTATGGTGAATTCTTTCAACAAAACGCTTTTATTTATTTTTTTCCAATTTTAATTTATTCATGTTCATACATCATCATGCAAGCTTTTTATATATTTATCTTTTATATCTAATAACGCTTCAGTTAAAAACATTGTATATCTATATATGTATATATTATTAAAGTTAGAATTATTAAAATATTAAAATATATCTTTTTTTTTTTAATATAATGATTTCAATCTAAATTATATTCTATAAATGAAAACCTGTATGGAAAACAACACGCGTCGTAAGTGCAATATATAAGTAATTAATGCATAAATGAAATTTAATAATATCTAATAATGCCAAATTAAATCAGAGCTATAAGGCCATAGTTAATTATTTTGAAATTAAAAAAATGATTAAAAAAACGTTTCATTCTTTCATTCCAACTTTTTCAACAATTTATCTAAGCTTATAAATAATTTTGAAAATATTAAATTAAGCAAAACTAACATAAATTGATTTATAATAACTAAACAATATTTTTTTTTATAAATTCATAAGTATGTACATATATATGTACTACAAAGTATTCAGTTAAATTTATTTAACAACATATTTATACATGAATTTAATCATTATTATGTTTGGAAAAAAGAAATTATTTATATACTATTATTATATTACCGATTAAGATCATAATTACTGACGAATTATATATCATTATCCATTATACATGAAATGAAATTATTTCTCGTATATTATACTGATAATCAATATTTTGTTATGTTTAAGAAATGATTATAATGAGTGAAATTTTTACTAATTATAAAGATAAAAATTATCCTTCATAATTCGAATCTAAAAATTATCTTTAAACTTTTGGTATAGTCGTATTATTCAAAAAATAAAATATAATTAATGAATAATTCCAAGAAATTATTTAGTTTTCCGTTTCCCTGAATTTAATCAAGAATATTCATAAATTAATGATTCGCTACAACATTTTTTGTTTAAAGGATAATTTTGGTAACATATGCCATTACTCTCACAGAAAACCATTTGAATTGTGTAACCTTTTTTATTTTGGAATCAAATCAGGTTTTGTTTCTTATTTAAATTTGTAAAGTTAAGACCGACATCCTTTTTTTTTTGGTTTTGGATTTTGTCAACAATCCAAAATATTATAATTAATTTTCTGTCAAATAAAATTTCAATCCCTTTAAAGACAAAAACATATTACAACCCGACATTAGCCAAAAATTTTGATTGATTTAACTTTTAGATTTAGATATTCTTTTTCTTTTTTTTGATGGTCTTCAAGGAAGGGTTAGAAAAAAAGGAGCCTCGCGTACGTAATTGTCTGATGTATCTTTACCACGATTGTCGGTAAATATATGACCAAAAAATAAAATTCTGAAATGACAAAATTTATTTCAAAATAAATCGATTAAGAGTTTTTTTATATAAGAAAAGGTGTTGATCGTTGTCACGTATTTGAACATTGTAATAACATTAAAAAACCGCCTCCACCTTTGAATGACAGAGAATGATATTCTCTCCTGCATATAATTTGAAAATGATCATGCATTTATATTTTTGTTGATAATGATCGGGCGCGTCGAAATATCAATATAGGAATGAAAATCGATATAAGAGACAAGAGATTGATAATTCACATTAGTTGTAATGACAGACCAAATGAAAGTCATGGATATTTTCGTGATAGGAATCTTTGAAAAGAAGGAATGGTGTTTAATCGATGAATTTATTAAATATATTTCGGATTTTATATTTTGGAGAAATAATCTTTTACTCGTAATGATGATTAACTGAAAATTCCGTTTATAGAATTAGTTTTGGTGGATTTAATTTAGATTTATGTCAACTGATCTTTTTACAACTAGATAGTAATTTAGGATTATGTGGAAACACAAAGCAGTTAATTTTGAAATACTTTGAATTATCAAGAAAATTTACCTCCACTGGTTCCGTTGAGGCAAATCGATCTCTGAGGCCACTTTTAGTTCCACACTACACAATTTTTGATTAAGGGTATGAAAAGATGAAGAGAAAACGAGTCAGTGATGGTATATTTAATTATTATACCAAATAGAACAAAATATTATCGGAAAGTAATAAATTCTCATAGTCTCTCAGCACATCCAAATCGATTTTAAAATTCAATTTATCTTTTGATTACATTTTAAATCGATTGCTTTTTTTTGTCTTAATAAATTAATGAAGGAGAATTTTTTATGCAGCCCACGCGTGCTCGTGAATTTTCCATTTTTCGTGTTAATATTAAGCACAATGCACACATACCTTTATTACACACAAATCTTATAGATTCATAATCAATTCCATAAAGTCGAAAGACAAAACATTTTTCTGTTGATTATTACTTATTTTTTTATTTATTATATGTGAGGTCTTTTTACAAGGAACTCGTGCCGACTTAAAAATAGACTTTCTATCTAGTTGGAATATTAATAAAGTGCAAGCGGCAAAATAGAAAATTTCTTACAAGTCTCAAAATTGAATGAAGGAACTTTTATGTTTTAAGGTTTTCTTAGATTTCAAATTAAATTTGAACAAAAAAAAAACATTGCCTTTTCTAAATAAAACAACAAAAATATTATTTTTAATTACAGACCGCCTTGCATTGGGCAGCAAAACATGGAAATGAGGATGTATGTAAACTAGTCGCCGGTACTTACAAAGCTAATATCAACGCTAGAACGGTATTTATATTATAATTTAAAAATATTTCCTTATCCTTTAAAATCTTATATAAAAAATATTTATCCTTTTTTTATTTATTTTGCCTGAATTTATTTCTGTTGTTTGAATCCTGTGATCATCTCCGCACATACAACTTAAAAATTCCTTTAAATATAATTTTGGATTTGAAATTTCATTAAGAATGGGGTAAGTAAATTATTTTTTTGTTATAATTTTACGTAATATTTAATTTTAAGGATATTTTTGGTAATAAATTCTTTTAAAAATATTCCAACGAAAAACAAAACCAAAATCTTAATTAATTTTAAAATTTATAGAAATGAGAAAAGAAAGAATTTCTCTTTTTTTCTATAAATTTTGAAGTGTGTAACTTGATACAATTATTTTATCTTTAGGTTAAATCATATTTCTTAAAGGTCACTACCAGTAGCAAAAAAGGATAGTTATAAATATATGCCTGGGGTTCTTTTTTTATTTGAAATTACCTAATAAAAACTATTAACAAAAAAAAATCATTTAACAACCTGCTTGGATAATATTTCAGGGGAAAAATGTTTCCAAAGATAAAAATATCATGAAAAAAAATTTTATTTGACACATTTTTTTTTTATGAAATCATAAAAAAGATAAGAATTAATTTCGGAAATTTTTTCTCGCTTCATTTGGTTTATATTTTGTTCAGCTGCTTAGTCTCAATAATTTTTTAGGTTTGGTTTGAATAATATGAGATCCATGGACAGAAAAGAGAAACTCTGTACAGATTAAGGATGAATAGCTTAAATGATTGTAGGTCTTATCAGCATTCTAAAGTATAATTGCTCAACCGGAATGAAAATGTATAAAGTATGACTCATGTAATAATTATCATTTAATATTTCGAACGCAATTTTATCATATTTAAATGTCACAATTACGTGTAATATAGTCTTCCTCAGTAATTTGATGAAATATACAACATAGAATTAGTAAATTATTCAATTGTTACTTTTGACAATTATCTCAAATGACCGTTCTCTCTATTTGAAATTTCAATCAAAGATCATTTAGTGATTTAGTACTCATGTAAAATGATATAGGATTTTATAATTTGAATAAAATTTCAGTAATTTATATGAAGATATTCAGTGATTTGTTTGAAAATACGAAAAATAATAACCAACACCGATCAAAATTAGTAAATTTAAAAAATTTTGTTACCGTAAATAGCTAATAAATTATATAACATTATAATTTATTTGATTAAATACTTCTAGTAAATTCATCCTTATTACATGTAAATCCATTTTCCTCTTCTTTTTTTTCTTCTAAACTATTTATCCAAGATCATCTCGACTCATTTACTTTCGTCTTAAAACTTGAAGATCATTTAAGATAAGAAATTTTTAATAAAAAAAAAAAAGTAAAATATCTTCCAGTCTTATTAATATAATACACGAAATATTTATATTTTGTATTGTATAGAACACCGCGCGATCGACTTATACCTGGCCATAAAAGATGAAACCTTTATTCAATGGTATAAAATAAAATATAATACAATAAATTGTATCAAAAGATGACCTAACTTGGGACTTGGGACGACTCAGATTATTAATGATCGCCATTTTTTTAAGTTTGAGAATTTTTTAAAAAAATCACACACAAAATTCTATAGCCATGTTTTTTTTCTCATTAGTTTTTTTTTTTTTTAAATTGTGGTCAGAAAAAAAAGGACTGAAATTTAGTTTTTTTTTTCTAGGTTGGAGGCCTCATAAGTGAAATTAAAAATTTATGTATAAAAATATTTCATAACGGCTTCTTTACCAGCTACTGTTCATTAATAATTAAATATAATAATAATAATATAAAAAAAAATTAAAGATAAATATTGAAGATTTAACCAGAATTTCCTAGCTCCCAGGTATAAAGATTTTTTCGTTTTTATTCACTAAATTATATTATACTCGTCATTTTTCATTTGTCATATTTTAGTGCTACTGGTTTTCCAAAGAATTTTTTTTTTTTGTATTTTGTTTAATTTTGTTTCATCTTCATACTTAAGCGATAATATTTATTAGCATTAATAATAATAATAATGAAATCTGGCGGATTATAAGAATTTTTAAAAAAAAGAAGAAGGATTTATTCAAATGAAGGAAGGCGCTATCTCGATTATAATATCTATAAAAAAAAAAGTGAATATAAATATGTAAAAAAAAAATATTTACATGGTTAATCACGTTTAATCGAATTTCGTTTGAGTTACACCAGTTAGTGTACTCTTTCGTTTAAATTAAGTTTCTGTCAAATTTCCAAAAATAATTAACAATTTCGAGGAAATTCTATGCTTCTAAGTATCTAAAAGTTTCCAAGAACTAAGATTAAATGATATTTCAGTTAAAAATTTGATGTATAAATAGTGAAAATGTGTAAGTGACATTGTATCAAAATAATTAGGATTGAGTAGCTATTTTAGTAAATCCTCACAGAATTTAGGATTTTTTACGTACCAATTTTTGAAAGGTGTACTTCTAGAATTACACTTATCCATATATTCAAATACATACATGAAATTCCAAATATTAGACAAATTTCTCTTTAAGTAAATTTATGCAATTCTGATTGATTTATGTATCGATACAATTAAATTTATCGATATTATTTTACCATCAGCTTTCAAAAATACCATCCGTTTAGTATTGAAATATCGAACCAATGTCTTTCGATTAAATCTATTAAATCTATCGATTAAATTTTCATATCAAATTTTAGATAATAATTTAATTTTTAAGATAAAAATATTCATTACTAAAAGTTTCCAATGAAATTTTCGTTATCGTTTATTGTTGTCATTTTTAATTTTTAAAATATTTTTGATTTATATAAGAAATTTCTGTATATGTAAACTTTTCTTTTTATTTAAAAAGAAAATATGAGAGCTAATCCTAATTAAGTTTATGTTTGCATTAAATCATTATATATATGAGAAAAGAGAAACTATCGCATAATTAGCAACGACAATGTTAAATGAAAAACAAAAATTAAACTTGAATATAATTAGTTAGTTTTGTTTCTTTAATTGACGTTGTAAAATCATAAATAAAAATATATAGTGTTAAAAACAATTATTTTAATTTTACAACTTTTCATTATTCATTTTGACATGGAAAAAAAAAGGTTAATATGACATTAAAAATATTATATTACAATTGCAATTCTGTTCATTTTACTAATTCGTAATAATTTTTCTTTAAATCTTGGTACAAAATATTGCAATTGCAATTGCAAATTGTAGAATGTAGAAAATAGGTTATTCATGTTAAATGTTTGACTTCAGATAATAATAAATGTTTTTAAGTAAATTTGTAATATGTTTTTTTTTTTTTGAAGTACTGGCGTCATGAGATTATGTTAAAAAAATGAACTTTGTCTCCATAATTTTTTTTTCGTATTTTAATTTAATTTTTGTCCTGAAAATTGTATTAAAGATATTTTTAAAAATATTGATGATTCAGCATTATTCGGGACTAAGAGAATGAAGTAAATTTGCTTCAAATTTCTTCAACGTATAATTATATACTAACAATAATGAAATAATTAAAACATGAAATTGCAATGTTTCTTTCTGCTTTTTTAAGAAACAAATTTCGGAAATTTAATTTGTGTATTTACAAAAAATCAAAAAAAAAAATTAATTATACAAATAATTCTTTTAATTATTAATTTTCCCAATTTTTCGAAACATGACATTTTCATGTCAACATATTAGTTCCGTTCCTATTTTTAATTTTCTCCTTTGCAATTGAAGAAAAATTTATTACATAAAAATTTAAAATGAAACAAAAATTCATTCAACATTTTAACAAAACCAGAAATTAACCCTCCTTATAAACATAAAACATTCAAATCAAAATATATTCACCTTAATAAAGTGATTTTGAGAGTATAATCAAAAATTTTAGTTGATTTTTATCAAATTCTTTTTCGCATTTGAAACCACAATAAAATTTTGTTTTGTTTTTTTTTAGCCAAAAAGTCCATGTCGAATTTGAAAATGAATTAATTTAGAAAATTGTAAATTTAAAATTGTCATGCAACAATTTCAATTAAATTTAATAAAAAAAAAAATTTAGGTTTGTTTCTGTAATTCAAGAAATGTTATTTTGTCAAATTATTATTTTAAGGACGAAAATGAATACAATAAAAACAAAATTGATTGACATAGTGTGAAAGTAATGTTTAACAAAAGAGAGGTAACATTTTATTAAGCTCCATTTTGTCATTATATTTTTTACACGTCACCCCATTGACAAAAATAATAACAGAAAAAAAGACAACTTCCGAAAACAAAATTTTAAACAACCCTTAAAAATGAATCCTTTTTTTTTATTGCTCTGACATAAGTTTTTTTTTTTAATTTTACAATTATTTTTTTTTAAGTAAGAAGCGTTTGACTCAGGGACATTTGAAAAATAAAATTGGTATATAATATAAACACAAGAACGTGTCGTCCAAAAGGTACAACAAAATGGGATAATTTTCTGTCGATTTTTTTTTGTTATAAAAAAAGACACACACACAAAAAAGTCAATAAAAGTTTTTTAAAAAAAAAATTAATATATTTTTATCACGATTATGCAATTTTTTTAGGGGTGTGCACACTGAAAACGCAGTTGCATAATAAAAATCGATGTAAACATGTCGTGATTGTATCCTCATTTATATTATAAATGCAAATTTGGTGCTAGTTTTTTTTTTAATTATTAACTATTTTTAGTATTTAAAGGTAAACAAAAATTTTGGTAAAAAAAATTTGTTAAAGTTAAAATAAACTTAAATTTGGTATAACTAGATTTTAATTCGAAATTTAATAATAGATTACATACATAAAATGTTGCAGAAACGAGTCATCATATATTTTTGAACTAAAGAATAATTTTGTTGAAGAGACTTTTTTTGTAATTTCATAAATTCAATTTGATAAATTTTCTTACCCAATATAAAGGCTAATTTAATTTATATAAATCCAAAGAATGGACAAGAAATTACGAGTAATTAGTCTTACGTTCTTATTGAACTTTTAACTATTAAATAAAATATCTCAAAAATTTCACAAAACACAAAAAATTACACTAAAATATTTCGAATTCAAATATCAAATTTAATAAATTTTATAATAACATTTAACCATAATTTGAAATTCAATAAATTTTTTTCGTACACGATTTTGTAACATATTTAAAAAAAACTATACAAATTTTTTTTTAAATATATATTAAACGCATTTTAATATATTATAACTTTCAATAACACATTGTCACATCCTTTTAAACAAGGACATAATTTACTTTCCTTTTACACAACAAAAAAAAAGAGTAAAAGATTTCTTTTAGTATAAAATTTCTAATAAAATCGCGATTTAAAATCAATGTTTTTCTTTTTTTTTTATATTTCCTACTTGTCTAATAAAATATATTTTAATAATAATAAAAAAAAGAATCCTTTATATCCTTTATACAATCTAGAAAAAAGGAGAGAAAACCAAATGCGGAACAATTGTCACATATATATATGTAAAACCGTGACAACATTTATTTGATTTTCTCACATGTGTAGTTGTCAAAATGATATAGGAAAATATATAATAAAACCCTTCTATATTTTCTTCACATATTCAATTTTTCTTTTTATATTTAAAATGAAACAATTCATTTTTAATATAATTTTGAATTTAAAAAGTTTAAAATTTCACACTCTGTTACTATATTAACAATATAAAAAAGGATAATTTTATTATATGTATATAAAATCCTTGGCAGTTTTGTGTTAGCATGTGTGGTTCATTTCAAATTTATAATATAATTTTTTATTATTTCAAAGAAATTTATCTAAATGTATTTTATAATTTTAAAATGGAACATAAAATCAAAAATATACTTTGAGGTTTATAAATTGTTTATTACATCAAGAAGGGAAATAGCTCATAAATGGTGATCTGTAATTGACTTATGTTTTTGCATAATTGGCCGAAGATTTTACTTTCCTTTATTAATTTAGTCTTACTTTGGAAATGTGTATAATAAAATTCGAACATTACAGAAAAAGTGGCATAGGAAATTCTTGACCATCAATATCCACGATTGAATTGATCCTGTTCGGCGAAAATTGTCCTGAAATGTTGATTTTTAATCGTTTGATTACTTATTACTTATTATTTAATCATTTTAGACTAATTTGTATGGATATATGCTCATAATGAGCTTGCCTTTTCATCATATGCATTTGAAAATATCAATTTTAATTAACAGAATTGAAAACACAAGTGACAGATATTTAAAAATTGTATAAAATTAATTGAATTTTGAATGGAGATAAACATTATATGAAAGTTAATTATTTATATAATATCAATTTATGTCATTCTAATTAAATTTTGTGAAGGTGTATACCAATCAAACTGCCAGGTAATCTCAAGAGATATAATGGAAATCCATTTACTATTATATTATATTTAAAGTGTTTTTGTTGCTCCTCTACTCCAAATTTTTATCATCCCATATCAAAATATTGCATTATATTATAATAGACATGACCGTTAATTGATAACTGATGTAATATTTATGCTCTTGCATAATAAACGAAAGTATTTTTATATGTTTACTTATGTAATAGGCGGCGACCTATATGCAAAATTTTATTATATAAATAACTATAACAATTATATATAAATTTCGTTACTGAAAATTTCATAAAATACATTCTAGAAATTTAAATATAAAATCTTAAACAATAGACGGCAATTTTTAAATAGACATGACAACAGTGCCTTCAAATTAGATTTATATTCCTATACTATATCTAGTCTATCTAGATAGAGGAACATAGATATTTGTTATTATTACAAGTTTCAATTTAATTATTTTTGAGATATTTTATCTTTAAACATTTCTTATATATAGAGTTTTATTTTAATATTGTTTTTTGAAATTTTTTTAGGGATATACACCGCTACATTTGGCCATGCAATTCGGAAGAGAACATATTTTTGAACTACTCTGTAATGTTTATAGTAAGTATAATAATAATGTACTTAATATTTTAATTAAATTTTTCAATATACATTTAATATTTTGTTATAAAACAAATTGCAGATGAATTTTGTCATAAATTTTGATTGTTTTATTTAAAATTTGTGTCTGATATACTTCATAATTATTAATCATAATTTGGGAACTCAAAAATTGGAGAGATATCAAAACTATAAATTTGAATTTAGTTTTTTTTTATCGTATAATTTGATGTAATATCGTTAAATGTTTTTGCCAAATTATCAGAGTTTTCAATCAATTTAGATTCACTATTGATCTCCATTTCATCACTTCAATATGCAAATTAAATTATTAACATGAAACTATATTTTTTTTTAATTAATTTGAATCAGTTTTTTTTAAATTAAATTTTTTAGACTATTAAAATTAAATTAAAAAAAAAAAAAAAAAGAATTGTGAAAATAATTCAAAAAAAATTTGGCCCATGGGAGGATCGAACTCACGACCTTCGCGTTATTAGCACGACGCTCTAACCAACTGAGCTAATGGGCCACATGAATAGTCGCCGGCATATGTCGATTTGTACAAACAGCAACAAAGTAAAATGTTGGATAAATTTATTCAAATTATTTTTAGTAGTTTTTTTTATATCACTTTCTATTCGTCAAAAAATGATTAATACATTTTAGTTTAATTAATTTTCAAATAAATTTTATAAAGTAAAATTTAATAAATAAAAATAATTTTCAAATAAATTTAATAAATTCATTATTTTAATATGAATTTCGACTGATTGTATTTAATTTTCAAATCAAAATTAGTGAAGTAAAACAAATAACCAACATTTAAATAGTTATTTAAAATGCACTCGAATTCTATCCACTATTAAAATACACAATAAAAAAAAATTAAACTTCTTTATAAATTTTGAATTGTTATATATAAAAAATAGACCCTAAATTGTTTGAAATTTGATTTAATTTAATGATAATAAATAATTTTGATTGACAGGTGATAGTATCGGGTAAATAATGAAAGATCAAAGGATATTTTTCTTTTGGTAACAATTATATAATAAATTTTCTGTATTTAGACTGTTGCACAAATAAAATAGACAAATAATTATAAATAGAAGACCGACACACATCATAAAAGATAGAATATTTGTTTTATTTGTTTTTGATATTAAGACAATTCTAATTGGCAACTAGAGGAGTTTGTTAAGATTATTTTTTATTTCCAAAAATTATTTAAAGATAAATTTTCTTAATTAAATTCAAATTTAATAATAAAATTTAGTAAGAAAAGCAAAACGAATTTAATGAATTCACGTAAAATCGTCTAAATAACATCCAATAATATTAATAAATTCAATTAGATATATTGCTGAGTTAGTCCATTAAGTAATACTAAGCAATTTATAGATTTAAAAGTTAAATATTTTTAATGCAATTCTACTGACATAATAAAAAATCATTTCCAAAAATCATTTTATTTATTAGATCATTTCGTTATCATAATAAAATACAAATAATCAAATTACTATTTAAACTAATCATAAAATAAAAACTGATTTGATTATTCCTTGTTTAAAATTAAATAATTCATAAATGAACAATAAATAATAATATTAATTTTTTTGTTGGTTTACTATTTATTTACTCAGCAATTGAAATTGTCCCCTTTTTCCATTTTCATTCAAATATTTTTATCTTTAATCATAAAATAAATATATAAAAAATATCCTTTAATAATTTTTTCGTATTAACAGAGGCAAATCGTGATATTACGGATTGGAGTGGTAACAAACCATTGGATTATAGTAAACAAAGAACAACAGTATCAGCATCAACATATAGCAGTGAGTATGATATTTTGCGACCAGATCGTAATAGTAATTTTTCTGGTGGTAATCGTTTAAGTGCTACTTTACGATTTAGTAAAAAACGTTCTACACATCATTATCAAAAATCAAATGATGGTACTGTAGAAAATTTACCAATATCATCATTGTCCCGGGCACAATCATTGATGATTGGTAGTAGTAGTAGTAGTAAACGTAATAAAAATAAAAATCATAATAAAAAATTAAATGATTTGGATGATAATTTAAAACCAGTTTTTTGGTCACCACAACAACCAACAAGTGGTTCAAAATTCAATTATGATGGTAAATTAAATAGTACAATGAATGATGTACAATTAGATTCAATGAATTCGCAAAGCAAAGATAATTATTTAGGTGTAATAAAACCAAATGATGATCTATTAACACCACCAACAAAACCAAAGACAAATCGTAAAAAAAGTTTTTTACATAAAACATTTACGTATGCCGCCGCAAATACAAAATAATTTTTCTTAAATATTTATTTGATATAAAAAATTGAATTAATCATTTTACTTTTATCTTCAATATTTTAAGTTTTTTGTATTACTAACAAGTATTTTCAAATTTATATTTTAGTTGAACTTTTAAATTTTTATTTCTTTATTATAATTTTCATAATTAATTACATTAAAAATTATATTTATTTGTACAGAATTGAGTTTTACCAAGTTGTTAAGTAATGCATTACATTACAAAGGGTATCAAATAATTTTAAATTAATTACTTTACTATTCCATATCAATTACATTAAAATATGAAATACAATTTAATTACTGACACTGAATTCCATTTATTTTTAATTATGTACTTGAATTCAGTGTTAATAATAAAAGAAAGTATTTATTTCGTATTTTATGAAATTATCGTAAATAAGTAATCCATTAAATTGCGAAATACTTTCTTGAACGTTCAATTATAAGAATTTAGTTAAGTAAAATTCAACTGAATGCTTGGAATTCTTATAATTGAATTAGCAATTACTTTATTTCTATTTTCGGTAAATTAATGCATCTTAATTATGGGATTTAATTGATTACTAAAATATCATTAAATCGTAAATAAATGAATTACTCATCATCAATAAGTATTGTCGTAATATTTTTAGTAATGCATTTATTACTTAACAACTCTGAATCGTGTAAACAGCTAAACAAAGCTTGAAAAAAGTTCATTAAGAAAGTAAATTTATTTAATTTTTTATTGCTGCTTATATTAACAAATTTTTTTTAATGCTTAATTTTGAATTATTTTAGTTTTTATAATTGAATTTTGGTAGTTTTTGGTAATGCATTAAGCATGATTTTTTTTTTTAAATGAAAATTTATGATTTATTTTTGCAATAATTAAGAGTATAATTTGAAACAAAAAAAAATGTATTATTATTTATATATCTAAAAAAGTTGCATGTACTTTTAAATTTGAAAAAAAAAAAAATATATTAAATAACAAAAAATTATAATTAAAATATTTATAATTTAATTATAAATAATATAAATAATAATTTTTCTTCTTTATTTTCACGCATTCCTTCTTAAACAAACAAACAAAATTTTCCACAAAATTTTCTTTTATGCATTGTAATAAATGGTGGATGGGTTATTTTTTTTTTATTAATTGTAAAATAATATTTTAAATAAATAATTAAATGTAGAAATACAAGCAATGCGTATGCAAGTTTTAAGTGGAAAATCATCATGGAGGCAAGTTTTATAATATATAATTAATTTTAGATGGTGTTGAAATAATTTTCTTTAGTTAATCTCTAAGGTGTTATTAAAATTTCATAAAAAAAAAAATTTATTTATAATCGAATAATCTTTTTTTTTTTTTTTTGCTTATTTAACATAATATTTTTTTTTTGTGGATCATATAATTTTTTTTTTGTGGATCACTAAATCTAAATACCAGAGTCCTAGAATTATATCAAAAAGGTAGATGAAAATGTGTGTGGCAGTTTATAAGCAAAAATTAATATGTATAGAAATAATGCATAATTTTGTATTGCAAAATTTATATTTTTTGTGTAATGCAAGCTAATAGTTCATTAAAAAAATGGAATAAATATGAAAGAAATGTTTGTAAGGACAGTATCCAAATAATTAACCCAATGATTAGGTTAGAGGCTTTTGAGCTTATATAATAGTCATTTATTGAATATTAGATATTTTATTATTAAAATAAATCCATTTGCCACGAGAAGTAAGTATTTAAAAATCTAAATAAATTGATAAAATATTATGCGTAATATTTTTCAAATGAAGAATTTAATTATTATTCTTCATGAATCAACAGTCCGATCTGGGCCCTAGGCGGTCTATAAAACCTAGAGTTTTCCCCTACATTCTATTGCAATTAGAAACCTACTGATTTTTTTATGGATTTCGAACAATAAATTAGAGTAATTTAATTGTTACAGCTTTACTCCAAAGCTAGTGAGTCAATTATGCCAGCAATTAGAATTGAATACCACATACTAGAAAAATATAAATGTAAATATAATAACTTGTATACAGTAATCAGTAAACACTAAACAGTAGTTAATTAAGTATAAAACTATAAATAAAATATTTTATGTATGATTTTGTTGTTGCTTCAAATGGCTTTTTGGCTAATTTCTAAATAAATATTCATGCAAAGCTTAGCACAAAATTTAAATAAATATTTTTTAATAATAATTAATTAATTATTTATTATTTCGGATGAAATATGCTTTAAATTAAATAATAAAAATCTTTCTTTTTATTTGTGTTATGTGTGACAGAAATCAAAGCAAGGAAAAAGCATATAGGTAAGAAATGTATAACAATTTTTAAATTTGGTTGAAATTTTAATTCTATTAAATTTCATATCCGAAAATTGATTAATTAATTTAAAATCATTAAAATTCATTGATTTACAAAATAATTTCTCAAAAAATATATATATTATATTTAAATAAATTTTACCATATTTAAAAATAGAAAAAGACTCGGGATTCCTTCGGATTGGTTCTTTGAATGTCCGAGTGAAGAAGACTACAGAAGCCTTCAGCAACTTTTTGGGAGTGGGCAGTGGGAACAGCAACAGCAACAATTATCAACAACAAACTGGTACGATAATGCAACAACAACAACAACCAATGACAATAATGAGAAATCAAACTGATTTATTACCAACAAATAATATTGGTATACAAAGATCAAGTGTACCACCACCATTATTAAAAAATAAACAATATGATAAAATGCATAAAACATGGGGATCAGTTGATAATATACAAAAACCAAAAGATTTAATGCCACCACCATCAATAAAAAATCATATTGGTATTAAAAAACGTAAATCAAAACATAATTCAAATGATATAAATAATGTTGTTGGTGTTGGTTATGATCAAGCTGGCTATAGTAGTATGCCAACAACACCAAATCAAATTAGAGCATCACCAATTGGTGTATTAAATGAAAAGGATTCTGATTCAGATACAGCATGTGGTTTTGATTCAAATTGGACTGGTGGTCGTAATAATAATGGTGGTAGTAGTGGTCGTAGTAAACAAAAAAATCCTCCTCCACCAACTTATATTTAATATGAAAAAAAAAATTATATTTACAATTGTCTAATTTTGTTGTCTTAGCTTTTTGGAAATAATAAAGGTTATTACTAAGCAATTTAGCTTTTGTGTCCTGTTTAAGCATTTATACAAAATATTAAATATGTATTTGTTTTTGTAACGTATACAAAAAATTTGAAGCATTTACTTTTATTTAATACATATATAATGAATATGTCTAATGTCTATGAATATGTGTAAACTTTTTATTTTATATTTAAATTTAAATTTTTTGTTTGTTTATTTTATGTTTTTAATTTTTAAAATGAAAATATACTCAATAAAATATAGTAACAGTGGAAAGGCCATTAAAAAAAACTAACATATTGTAAATAAAATGAAATAATATACATATATAAAAAAAAAAGCATTTATGTTGGTAATATTCTTTTTTTTTCTAATTTAGTTAAGAAGCAAAATGTTGCAAATTTTAGATACATCATTTAGACACTAACCATATAGTAAGAGAAAGGTACTTAAATCTAAATCTCGTGTATAAAAGTGGTGTATTATGAAAGTGGGTCAGAGAATAGCGTTTTTTTTATTCAGATTCAAAATGTTTAATATTTGAAATTTTTTTTGCAATCGATTTCTGCGTTTGGATACAATGAAGATTTAAAACCAAATTTTATTAGGAGGTAGTGACATCTGCCAAGTAAAGATAGCGGTAACATGTATTTCTCTTGAGTAGTGATATCTATCAAGTATTAGGAACGATATTTATAACGGTTCTGGTCTTAAAACTTTTTATTACCAACATGAACCATTTAATTGTACCTACTATAAGGTTCATGTATCAAATGAAATTTCCCATTTTTTCAATCCAAGAACCTAAGAATAATAAAGGAACCAAACTAAATTTTTTGACGAAGCCAAGAAATATTTATATTAGCCGTGTAACAATAACAACATAACCCAACTTTTTATCCGGGTCAGCAGATACAGATAGATTTTGGTATGGAAATTTACAAACAGATGGCAGTAGGGAAAAAATCTGAAAAAGAAATCTTTTACTCTTTTAGTGATTTTTTTTTTGCATTTTAAAAATATGAAAAAATTTAAAAGTCTATGATGCTAAGATGTTATTGGCTTGTTTTAAAAATGTTATATTATATACGATATAATACGAATAAAAAACATGCCCAAATGCAAAATATAATTAAAATTATGATAAACCAGTCTCGCATACCGCAAATCTGTTGAAATTTGCTGTGCCAATTTATTAAACCCGAATATGATTATGTTTTTCAAACCTTGACTCTGATCCGGTTGGAAAAAACGAAGCTATTGTGAACTATTTATTTCCTTTTCCCTGGAAATTACGTTTGGATGGTTTGGATTCTTGATAATTTCCCCCCATTTATTCAATGCAAATAAAAAAACTATTACAAAAACCACAAATCAACAAAAAAAAATTTTGACATTGACATGAGCACACGTGCTTGTTTATATTTTGAAATTTGAAAATTAATTTGGTTTTGGGTTGTTTTGGTGGCATTTACTGCATTTTTAATAATAATAAATTTTATTTAATATTTTTTTTAATTTGAAAAATGGGTAAAAAGGATAAAAATAAGAAGAAAGGAAAAGGAGCCGAAAAAACTGCAATGAAAACCGATAAAAAGATGGCAGCAAAGCAGAAGAAAATGTTACAAAAATTAGGCGAAGTATTTAAATGTGTAACCCACCTAAGGCTAAGGCATTGTCACACCTTTTTTTAATTTTAGGCTGCAATTGAGGATATTATTTCAAGTTTAGAAGCAGAAGAAGCACGATTAAAGACGGTTACCGAAACTGTTTGTAACTGCCCGACTCCTAGATCTAATTTTTCAATAATTCCACATCCAGACAAAGAAGAATTTATTATATTTGGTGGAGAATTTTTTAATGGACAGAAAGTTTGCATTTATAATGATTTATATTTTTATAATATTGGTAAAAATGAATGGAAACAAGTAAAATCGCCATCTGGTCCGGCACCAAGAAGTGGTCATCAAATGTGTTCCATTGCTAAAGATGGTGGACAACTTTGGGTAATATCCTGTATCCATAATTTTCAAATGAATAAATTTAATAATTTGATTTTATTGCCAGTTATTTGGGGGTGAACATGCAAGTCCTTCTCAATTACAATTTTACCATTATAAAGATTTGTGGGTATTTGGTTTAACTTGCAGAGAATGGGAAAAAATTAATGCACCAAATGGCCCTTCACCAAGAAGTGGTCATCGTATGGTTGCTTCAAAGAAAAAACTTATTGTATTTGGTGGATTCCATGATAACAATCAATCATACAAATATTTCAATGATATTCATATGTTCTCATTAGAAAATTACACTTGGTTAAAAATTAATTTAATTGATTCGATAATACCCCCACCGAGATCTGGTTGTTGTATGGCACCATCAACTACTGATGGAAGAATTTTCATTTGGGGTGGTTATTCTAAATCTCCTGTCAAAAAGGATGTCGATAGAGGTGTTACGCATACAGATATGTTTGTTTTAATACCAGATAGTAAATATTTTTTTATAAAAATTATCACAGTAAATATTAAATATGTAATATTTTAGAAATATCACCAAATGAGAAATTTAAATGGCAAAGTGTTAAACCCGGTGGATATAAACCACTCCCACGTAGCAGTGTTGGAACAGCATGTGCAGCCAATGGAAAAGTTTATTGTTTCGGTGGTGTTATGGATATTGAGGAGGATGAAGAAGATGTTTGTGGACAATTTGGAAATGAACTTTATTCACTTGATTTAAATAGTTCAGTTTGGAGGCTATTAGAAATTTCTAAAAAAGAGAAATCATCAAAAAGTGGCCTATCTACGGATAAAGAAATGAAAGAAGTTGAGACAGCACCAGTTGTTGCTCCTACTAGTACTGCAATTGATGATATTTTCAAAATAACATTCGGTGGTAGTACTAGTACCTCAAGTAATATTAAAAAAACAGAAAAATCAAAGTCAAAATCAGAACCTTCATGTCGTATGAATCCGGGTTTATGTGTTGTTAAAGGAACCTTATATATTTATGGCGGGATATGTGAAGAGAATAGTAAGCAAAATACATACAATGATTTATATTCCTTAGATGTGTCTAAATTAAATGAGTGGAAAACAATTATACCCAATACTACAGCACATGATTGGATTGATGAGAGTGATGATAGTTCATCGGGAAGTGATGGTAGCAGTGCATCAGATGATGATACCGATAGTGATTCAGATATGGATACGGATTAAAAATAAATAATTTATATATCATTTAATGTTTGTGTTATTATTCTAATTACCTGAAACTCCCAAGGAAGCACATCATACAATTTCAAAAATCAATTTCTAATTTTTTCAAAACGAATATAAAGAAGTAATTTGTGAACTCTTTGATTAAAACGTTACAAATAAAAAATTATTTCTTGCTAACGTTTGAAAAATTGGCGGAATTTTATTTAACCACAAAATAATTTTGCCAATTTTTAACATTATTTATTGATAAAAAATTTGCTGGGATATGAAATTTTAAATATTTGCCGTTTAGCTCTGTCGTTTTACCTCCAGGGGTAAATACAACTGTCATTATTTTGTATGACAATTTGACAAATAAACAAAGTGTCAGAAATAGTTTAGTTTGTTTGGGCGTGTCATTTTAAAATTGTTATGAATTACGATTAAAAATTATTTTATTTTATTAATTTCTTTATTATTTTAATTGTTATTTTGTTTAAATAACATGTTTTATACATTCCTGGTTGTGTTAGCCGTTGTAGGAGTCAATGGAGTACTTGGTTTGTTCATTGTTTACAAAATTAGAATTAACAAATTAAAGAGCCCATGCCCATCCCAAAATGTTTCATTAATATCATTTATAGAAATTTTCATTATTTATTTCCAAATTTTATGAGTAAACATCTAAATTTATATTCCACTTACCAATTTATATTAATTTTAAATGTATTTCCTAAATTATATCTCAAAAAGTTGACATTTGATTTTTTCAACAGGTGTCATTCATTGTTAACAAATAATGTAATGTACCTACCTGTTTACAATTTTAATTAATTTTCGAATTTTTGCAGGACAATATACCTTTACAGAGCACAAAACTGAACATATTATATGGTGTACAAAAAATTTATACGAACAATATAAATGTGGAAATTTAACAATTGCACTTGAAAGAGATCGTGCAATTTTTGATGATGCATTTTTAAATTTAACATGTTTCAGAGCATTTAATGCCGAAGAATGTATTCATCATATTGATAGAGATAAAGCACATGTTACAACTTTAGATGCTGGTGATGTATTTACAGCTGGACGGTTTAATTCTTTAGTACCAATACTTCAAGAAAAATTTGAAGGTGGTTTTACAAATTATTATGCTGTTGCAGTAATTAAAAAAGGCTCATTACCAGAATTAACATCAATACGAGATTTAAAAATGAAAAAAGCATGTTTCCCGTGGGTAGGAAGCTTAGCGGGATGGACAGTGCCTATTTATAATGTAATTTAATAAATTTAATAAAATAAAATAATGTATAATAATGTATAATATAAATTTTAGTTGCAAAAAGATGGTGGAATGGAAATTGTTGATTGTAATAATCAAGTTAAAACTGCTGCTAATTTTTTTAATAATTCTTGTGCTGTATATTCTTTAATTGACAAATACAATCCAATTGGTGATAATTCAGACAAGTAAGGAAAAAGAAAAAAAAGGATTAGCAATTCGAAACACAATGAATTTGTTTATATATTTTTTAGACTTTGTGTTTTATGTACTGGACAAGTTCCTGCTGGTAGATGTACTGCAGCTGATCCATATTATGGTTATGATGGAGCTTTCCGTTGTTTACTAGAAGCTGGAGATGTTGCATTTTTAAGACATTCAACTGTTAACGAAATGATTACAGGAAAAGAATTTAGTAAAATTATTTCTATTTTGAATTTTGATTTTAAATATTTACAATTTATATTAAAATTCAGATAATCTATCAGTTGATCGTTTCGAATTATTATGCTTAGATGGTCGTCGAACACCACTTACAGAATATCAACAATGTAATTGGGGTATTGTACCATCTGATGCAGTTGTTACATCATCAGCACGTCCTATTGCTGAACGTAAAAGATTCCAAAAATTCCTTCAGCGAATTACTGAAGTATATGGATCTCCAAGTGGATATTCTAAAACAAATACAACAGGCTATAGTAATCAATATGATAGTAGAAATCTTGATCAATATAATGACTACAATCGTAATACTTTTGGTGGTTTTAACCCCCAAGATAATTATAATCAAGGTTATAATTCACAAAACAGATATGATTCGGATAGAAGATTTGGAAGATTAGATAGTGGATTTTCAACAACAGAGTCCAGTAATATTAATGATACATTACTATATGAAAAATTTGATATTTTTGATTCCAAAAGGCATGGAAAATCAAATTTATTATTTCAGGTAATTTATAGTTTACCAAAATTTGTAAATCAAATTTTAGTATATTTAAAATAAACAACAATTCTTTTAAAATTTACATTATAGGACAGTACTAGATCATTAGTTGCCATAAAAGAAGATGATCAATCTTTTAGTAAATATTTAGGTGCTGGAATGGATTTTATTTTTGGTATACGTAGATGTCCAGTTGGTAGAATGAGTTTATGCGTAACATCAGATCCGGAATACGAGAAATGTGTTAAAATGAGGGTAAATTTATAAAAAAAATTATTGACGAATAGTAAAATTTGATAAATTAAAATATATTTTTTAGACTGCTTTAAAAGCGCAGCTACTTAAACCAGAACTTTTATGTTATAAAGCTCATTCGCATATTAATTGTATGCAAGCAATAACATCTGGACAGGCAGATGTTGCTGTATTTGATGCTGGTGATGTTTATACAGGTGGTTGGACATATAATTTAATACCATTTATGGCCGAAGTATATAATTTAGGCGAACCAGAATATTATGTTGTAGCAATTGGTAAAGAAGAAGATCCAGATACTGAATTAACATATTTAAAAGGTAAATCTACATGTCATACTGGTATAAATACAGCTGCTGGTTGGACATATCCATTAGCATATTTAATATCAAATGGTTGGATAAGACCATATGGATGTGATAGTGTTAGAGCTGCTGCTGAATATTTTACAAAATCATGTGTACCAGGTGCTATTAGTTCAGAATATAATACTGGTGTACCATATGACAGTATGTGTGATTTATGTCATGGATCAAGTTTTAGATATTGTCGACGAGATGCTTCTGAAGATTATTATGGACATACCGGAGCTTTTCGTTGTTTAGTTGAAGGTGGTGGTCAAGTGGCATTTGTAAGACATACAACTGTAATGGAAAATACGGGTGGTAAGAGAAGGGAATGGTGGGCTCGTAATACCTTACAAGATGAATTTGAACTAATGTGTCCAGATGGTAAAAATTATTATAATTTTGGTAAATCTATTTATCTAATTTAAATTTACTTTTTACATATTTCACAGGTACACGTGCTGAATTGACTGATTTTAAAAAATGCAATTTAGGTAAAGTTGCCGCTAATGCAATTGTAACACGGGGTGGTAGCGGCTATAATGAAACATATATAAATGCATATATAAATTTATTCCAATACGCTCAACAATTATATGGTAGAAAAGATGTAGATGCATTTAGTTTTAGTATGTTTGAATCACCAGCTCCATATTATGATTTAATATTTCAGGATGCTACACGACAAATTCGTGTAATAAAACCAGATAAACGTCAATTTGATAAATATTTAGGTGGCGATTTTATGCGGGCACGTCGTATAACTGATTGTTATGCAAGTGCAAATCATAAAGATTTTTCTATCTATACAATAATGATTTTAAGTACGACCGTGATGAGTCTTTATACATTTTTGTTTTAAGTATATTTTAAGTTTTCATACATTCTGTTCTATATAGTTAAAAAATTGATTATATCATATTTAATTATAATCCGTCAAATATTCTTTATAATTTGTTGAAATTTGTAAATTTTCTTTTTAAAATTTTTTTTTATTTAAATATACTTAAAAGATATTATTTTTTTTAAATTGAAACTCGAATGTATCTAGCTATATTGCAGGAAAAAACGTATCCGTCCATTTTAAAAATATATAATTTGTATATTTATAGTATATAAGAAATTAACAAAGTGCACTTAGTAGAAATATACATAGAATATATTTAAAAAAATAGTTTGAATATTAAATATTAATATTCGATTAAAGTAAGATAAATAAAATTTGTAAATTCCAATTTATAAAAAATAAACTGTAATGATTAATATGATGACTCAATAATTTTTATAACGAAAATAAATTAGTCAACAAAAAGACAGTTATAGAGATAAAAATAAAAAATATAGAATTTTAGATAGTGTTTTTTTTAAAATACAAAGTGGATTTTTTTATTAAATAAATGCAATTGAAGTAAATTTCGAAAGAAACCACAAGCTTTTCCTAGTATTTTATTCCATTAAATATTGTTTTGTGGTTTTACATATATGGCACAATATTGTAATCGCAAAACACTTTTATGTAATGCTACTAAAAAAGACTAGAAAAAGTGTAATTTGAACTGCTTTCGGTAAACAACAACTCAATAAAAATAATATTAGAACAAAAAATTATCAATTCACAATTAAAAATTAGTATATACTTACAATATGGAGTACTTATCAAATAATACTATTTCATAAATAAAAGAAACAACGAATATTTGTTATTGCATTATTATATTAAATATAATTTTCATTTATAATAGAAAAAAAAAATATCTTAAATCTTTATAAAATATATATCTTTAAAATAAAAACAAAACCAGTTTTAATAAATTGATGCTATCTACATTTTGATCATTATTATATTAAAAAAAGTATAAATAAATTCAATAAGTCACTGAACTGGCAGTGAACAGTGAATAAATGCAATATAGTTGAAACTATTTTCTTAATTACTTAGGAGGGGGAGGTGAATTATGTATATTAAAGTATTATAATATTTATTATCCCATATGCACAATTAATTTTTATCAAAAAGCATGCATATAAATAAAATATTTTCAATAATTCACAATTTTATTTTGATATAATGCCAATTGGCAATTGGTTATATATCAGTTACATTTAGAAATAATTGCATTATAATATATAAAAAGTATCCTACTGATAAGTAAATAATGATTCAATACATAATATATTTTTTATTTTCCAAAAAACTAGTTATTTTATTTTTCATATAAATATTTTTGCAATTATTTTTTTACATATTTGCTGACTTTCTAATAAATAATGTATGGTTACATTTTTTTAATAATTTAATATATTATATGATATATTAAAATATACTTTAGAAAACTTAAAATGACATATAATATTAATCTCAAAACAAAACAAATTTAACATTTTATTATGCAAATTAAAATATATTCTTAACAATCAGTGTTCATTAAGTAATAGAATTATATTTAACATCATAATAACTAAATACGGCAAAGAATTCTTAATTGTGCATATGGCCATTTTAGTCTTTTCATAAATAAAATATTAAAAATTCGTTAAAAAAAATTATTGTTAACTGATAAATATTATTGTGATTTACTACATTTTTAAATATGCGAATTCATTTTTGTTTCTGGGGCAACTGGTTCGGGTCCTACACCACCAGCCATTTTATATACAAGAACAGATATTTCATAGCCCAAGGTATTAACATCCTAAAAATATAATTTATGTTAATCATTTAATAGTACGGTATAATTAAAATATATGTAATGAAATTATACATCTTTTGTAGCTGCTTCAGCATAAACTCTTACTATATCTTCAGTACCAGATGGTCTAACAAATGATCTCCCTTTCTTAATGTTACCAACAACTTTATCAATTTCAGCTTGCAAACCTTGCGGAGTTACACAAATTCTTTCAGCATCTGTAGTAGTTATTACTGTACGATCTTGAACTTTAATTTTCAATTGTATATTTGGTAAATCTGTATAAGTATTTAGCCAATCATTAATATCCCATCCTTTTGAATGTAATATTGTTTCTACTAAAAGCATATCTGATATTGCATCACCCACTGTTTCATTAATTAAATCAATAATTTTTAAAAATTTCTCAGCTGCCATTTTTTGTGTATTATCCTCAGACATTTCAGCAACATTACGTATAATTTCTTTTGCCTCATCACTAAAAATAACGGTTCCGTGTCCATTTGCCTCAAAATAAATACCAACGTCATATTCTAATGCTTTACGATGTAAATGTTTAACACCAGTTGGTGTAAAGCTTACTGGTACTTTTAATTTATTAGCAATATAATCTGTAGAAGCACCATTTGCATATGCTGTTTGTACTAAACCAATTTTTAAATCTAGAGCACATTCCTTAATTAATTCCATTAGGAAATTAGCAATTAATGTTGCAATACGATCACCATCCAATAGCTGGAATTTACCATTTGAATCAGTAAAAAAATAAACAATACGATCTGCATCACCATCAACACTACAACATCTAATATTCGATTCAAGTTCTGGCATTCCAATTGGATATTTTTGCTGTACTTTAACAAAATCAGCACCACAATTTTCATTAATTTTACCCTCACCTTTATTATAAACTTCAACATTTAATGAATTCTTCATTCGTTTCAAAAATTGTAACATTTTACGAGCACCAACACCATTTGCTCCATCAAATACTAAACGATTTTTATAATTACCATTTTCTAGATTTTCACCAGTTGTACAACGTAATGATTCAAATGATTTTATTAATTTAGTATAGTAACCTTCTTCATTTGGATAACCATATGCAGTTTTAGTATTTGCTGCAACAACAAAATAATGCATCATTGGTGTTGTTACAATACCAAATTCTTTAACATTACCCTTAAGGGCAATAACACCATCTGCAACAGCTTTTAATAATACTGGACTATGATAACGATTATCCATACCAACATAAACATTTGAATGCGTACCAATATCAATATTTTGTTCTTTTATTAAATTAGCAACTTGAGTTTCTAGCTCTAAATCAGACACATTTACCAAATCTGTGGCAATTTTTTCCCAATTTTGTTCTAACATTTCGCCCATTGGATCAATTAATTTAACACCATTATCTGGTTCTGGATTATGTGATGCTGTTATCATAACACCAATTACTTGACCATTCTTAATACGTGATCTTAGTGTAGCTAATAAACCCATTCGATACATAACATATTCTAAGTTACGAGCACTAAAATTAAAATTAATTTTTTTATTAACATATTATATAAAAAATGAAATGCATTAATTTTGATTGTAATAACCAAATGAGTTAAAAATAACTCAACGATGAAAAAAGTGAAAGTAATAGGTATATGTATATACTATGTTAGTCAATAATAAGATGACGTTTCATTTCCGTTCTATCCATAAACTTTTCTAAATAACTTCTTGTCTTTAATTATTAGATATTAAATAGTTCAATTCATGTATTAGTCATCGAAATAAAACCTAATTAAGTTCATTTAATATTATTCTTACTTCCCACGAAATCCTGCAGTACCATACTGAATATTTTCTGTTACTTTTTTAGGATACATTTCTCTTGCAAATGCATAAACCGTTCGTAGATTAACCGACATTTTTCTTTAATTTATGAATTCAAATTGTATGATAAAATATAAGGGTTAGGCAATTATGGCATGTAATTTACAAAAGATAAAAAAATACAAATAAATTAAGTTTGGAAACAAATTTTTATAAGCGCACTTCAACTTCAACTCTTTCACTTCACTTTTTGCTCGTACTCGTATCGTATGCACTGCACACCCAAACCTAGCAGTAAATCCAATCCAATATAGGGATGACACAATTATATGAAAATTATAATAAAAATCGTAATGTCATATAAAAGTATCGATGGATCGATATCAAACAACAAGTGTGGCCAATAAAATAAATAAAATTATTCTGTGCCTCTGTGGTGTGGTTTCACTTACGATAAATTTAATTTTTAATGAATAAACTACATAGGTAAAATAAAGAAGCCAATAAAATCCAATACTTATAAAAAATTTATATTTTAATTTTTTTAAATATATATTCAAACAATTATTTAGAAAATCCTGTCTACTTTCGATTTTTTAATCACAAAATTAAATTAAATATTAGTCCAAATCCAAGGTCAACAAACTACAGAAATCTCTGTATCAGAAATCTTTATCTTAATACTCGGCAACACTTTGTTTTAAAAATTGACAGGTAGGTAAACTTCAATTCTACAATTTTCTTTTAACACGATTGCAAAAAGTTATAAAAATCTGATGCAATAATTTTAGAGAAAATCTATTAAAAATTTTATTGAATTTACTAATTAAAAGTGAAAAATTATATCAACATGGCGGAAGATGAAGCTGTAAGTACATTAAATAATTTATTGTGTTTATTAGTTCGTTTATAATGTATATAATGCATGCTTTTATTTGCCCGGATTTAGGTTATGTGAGACGCCTATAAAATATAATTTCACATTTTTGTATACTTTTAGAATTTTGATCCAACTTTAATGAAGAAAAAACGAAAGAAGAAAACTGCATTTGATTTAGATTCCGTACATGGTATTGATGAAGGCAATAATCAAAATTCCGAAAACCTAATGGAAAATGATGACGGAGTTGATATAGGTGGCAATGATGCAGATGATAATTTAGATTTAGAAAGCTTTGGAAAGAAAAAAAAGAAAAAGAAGAAGCCATTCAATTTGGAAGAATTAGATAATGCATTACCGGTTAATAATGATACGACAAATATAGATGATATTGGTATCGATGGTTTGATTGGTGAAGATGGTCAAATGGATGAAGATGTTAATTTGGATATGGACTTCTCGAAAACAAAAAAAAAGAAGAAAAAGAAGAAGGATTTAGATGAGCTGGTCTCTGAGAAATTAGAAGATGAAAAAATTGAAGAGAAGGAAAATGGTAAGTTGATTATTTTATGTGTAAAAATTACAAAAAAATACGATAAATTTTAATTACATGCCTTAACGATACGGATTTGAGCATTTGTGAATTTGGTATTTTAAATTTTATGACATGAATTTAATAAATTTTACATGACATGATTTTTTTAACTAATATTTCTTTATTTTCGTTTTTAGTGGATGAAAACAGTTCTACGTGGGCTGGTTCAGATCGTGATTATACTTACGATGAATTATTGAATCGAGTATTTGAGATAATTTTGGATAAAAATCCAGATATGGCAGCTGGACGTAAACCAAAATTTGTAATGAGACCACCACAAGTATTACGTGTTGGTACTAAAAAAACGTCATTTGCTAATTTTACGGATATTTGTAAAACATTACATAGGCAACCGAAACATTTACTAGATTTTTTATTGGCAGAATTGGGTACAAGTGGTTCTATGGATGGTAATCAACAATTGATTATTAAAGGAAGATTTCAACCAAAACAAATTGAAAATGTTTTACGACGATATATTAAGGAATATGTAACATGTCATACGTGCCGTTCACCTGAAACTATATTACAAAAAGATACTCGATTATTTTTCTTACAATGTGAATCATGTGGATCAAGATGTTCTGTTGCCAGTATTAAATCTGGTTTTCAAGCTGTTACTAGTAAACGTGCAGCAATTCGTGCTAAAACAGCATAATAAAATTAATTTTATCATGGATATCTTTCCTGTAAACAAGATCACGGAATCAAGATTTTATATTCTATTTTATAATTCAATATATTTTAGCTCAATATTAATTTTTTAATGCGTGTTGGTATAAATTTTTTCACTATTTTATTTTAAGTTCGATTTAATAAATCCCAAAAAATTTCTCATTTTATATGCATACTTTTTTTTTAAATACAAAAATAAATAATTGTTACTAATTCTTTATTATAAATATAATTAATTGAGAAAGTTAAAAAAAGTGGAAAATTATTAATTATACAAAAAAACATTAACAATAAACTATTGAATAAAATAGAATTCTTATCATAGGACATTTTTTTTTCATTTTTACATACTGTAATTAAATAACTATACTTTTTAATATATATATATATTTATAAAATAACTACTATTTTTTACTACCATCAATATTACAGCTTACATAGTGTGTAGTATAATATCGTATTAAGTCTCTTTTAAAAAATATTTCTTTGTCACGATTTTGTTTATTATCAACATTTATTTCATATGCATTTAAATAAATACTATTTTTAAATATATATAATCTTCCAATAACACAAACACTAGAACCATTTTTAAAATTTGTTCCATTAATATGTATAGCATCTTCACTATGTTTCAAAAGACGATTTAAACTTAGATTTATTTCCATTTCAGATTGATTCTTTCGTATTTGGTCTAATTCTATTTTATTATCTAATTCTATTCGTAATTTATTTAAAGCTGATTTAATATTTTTATTACACGTATATTTTACAGGTATAGTACCAGTTCCATCATCTAATATGCTCTGTTTGTTTGGATGTCCAAATAAATTACCATATACTGTTACAGTTTCAAATGGTATACCATAAGCAGAAAAATATCTTTTTTCAGTGGCAGTGCCAATTTGTAATTGTAATTGTAAAATGTCTTTAACCAAAAGTGGAATATTTCTTTCAGGATTAATTCTTTTTTTAGGTATAATTGATGTAATTATTTTATTATCTAATATATGATTACAATTGCGAACCGAATGAAATGGTAAAAAATCTTCAATATCTTGATTATCTTCTTTTTCCTTATTTTTAATATTTCCAATTCCAACTGATATTTCATTTACTAAATTACTATTTATTGTAGTAATTGAATTTGACATTGTATCAATATTGTTAAGTTTTGATTAAAAATAAATTTTAATAATAAATTAAATTAAAATTCTTAATACATATTTTATGATTTATGTTAAGACTTAAGAGTAAGTTAATCAAACAAAACGAATAAAGAAAAATTAAAATAATATTCGAAAAAGGCGCGATAATTTAATATGCATGTCAAAATCATATGTTTTAATTTGTTTTGTTGCTATTCCGTCTACATTAAGCAAGCGGAAAAAGTTTGCAGCAAAGACTAATAAAGGAGTAAAAACAAACTACTTTTCATGAGGTAGAAGAATTTATATTTTCGTTAACCCAGAGTTTTTCTGAGTGCGTGAGTATGGCTAATTTGGAGCAATTATGGTTATATCTTATATCTTATTTTCGAGAGACGGGTGCATGCATACATACCATGACATGATATAAGTAAAAAAAATTTCATATCATGGATACATACTGCATGTACATACCATTGTGGCATATATTTTTATACAATTATAGCGTTTCCATTTCGTATCCATTGATATCAAAATTGGTTAAAAATATAGAAATCTATCTGATATTTATGTTTTATATTTTATATATGAAAATAAAGATTTAAATCTCTATTTTCCGAATGCTTAAAAAAAAAATGAATACAATAGAAATAGATGATGTAGAAGGGGGCTCCCTATTTGCAGTCTTTTTTTTTCAATTTTTATTTTTGCTACAACTTGGGCAAATTAATAGATATTTTGAATTGGTCTGGATATTTTTATTATAATTAAAATTCCCCGTACATAGACATCAAATTCACCTATTTTTGAAAATGTCCATCTCCATTTTATACGCCAAAAAAATTGGCAATGGGTTTTTTTCGAAAAAAAAATTGATGCATATGGCATGTATGTGCATACATAGTGCATAATGGCATATATTTTTATATATGGTATATGCACAAACCACATATCGTATTGTTTCAGTTTTATCATATACCTTGTTTCCATGACGAGTTGAACTCGAGTTCAACTCGAGTTGAACCCCATGGAAACACGAGTTGAGTTGAGTTTTCGTTAAATCCATTTCAACTCCACGAAACTAGTGGGATTGAGTTGAGTTATGTCATTGTATTAGTAAATTGACATTTTATATCTTTGTATGTGTAAATGAACAAAAAATTATTATTTTTTTAATAATAATGGCGTCAGGAAGACTTTTTTGGAGTGACGATGAAGTAAAAAATTTAATATCAGTAATGGAGGAGAAAAATATATTAAAATTAATGACATAAATTTAATTATGATGAAATAAAAAAACCTGTTTTATATCGTGTTACCAGAACTGTCAGTTCAACTCAACTCAACTCGAGTTTTTGCATGGAAACGACTGGGGTTCAACTGAACGATAACTCAACTCAACTCAACTCCGTGCATGGAAACATGGTAATTGTATTAGTAAATTGACATTTTATATCTTTGTATGTGTAAATGAACAAAAAATTATTATTTTTTTAATAATAATGGCGTCAGGAAGACTTTTTTGGAGTGACGATGAAGTAAAAATTTTAATATCAGTAATGGAGGAGAAAAATATATTAAAATTAATGACATAAATTTAATTATTATGAAATAAAAAAACCTGTTTTATATCGTGTTGCCAGAACTGTCAATTCAACTCAACTCAACTCGACTCGACTCGAGTTTTTGCATGGAAACGACTGGGGTTGAAATTTGAATTTTTTCAACTGAACGATAACTCAACTCAACTCAACTCAACTCAAGTCCGTGCATGGAAACAAGGTAATAGAGACAATTTGAGTTTTATCATAGCGTAATGTGTCTATGGTTTTATCTAGTCTAGACAAGACAGGCTAATTATTCAAATATGTAGTTTGTAGTTTTGTAGTTTTTTGACATTTAGAAGAGAAAAACCTAAACTTATAAATAATTTTATATGACAGTCACAACACAAGTCACAAGTTGAGTGTTGTGTAAACAAAGATAAAATTTATTGCTTTTGAACCTTTCGAACTTTTGAACAATGAATTATATTATTTTAAAAATAATTATTGTGTAAATTAAAAAAAAAAAATGAGTAACTTTCATAGGGCGAAAGCCCGTCAACCAGAAATAATACGAGCTATACAAAAGGATGCAACATATACTCAAGAATTAGGACAAGATTTATCAGACTGCTTGGCATTAGCTGGTCCAAAATATTGGATTCGTTATAATAATTTGTGCAATTTAATAGCTGAAATTACTTATCACGGATTCGCATCTATTAATAATCTTCAAACACTAGGCGAAGAATATACCGGTATTGTTGAAATTGATTCTAAATATATAAATATCCCTTCAAAGATGGTAAATATTTATTACTTATAACAGTTATTGAAATATTATATTTGTGATATAATATTGAATATTAAATTACAGTTACGGTTAATATCAATAATTCTTGAATTTGGAGGTGATGCACTTTATCAAAGAATTTTACAAACTTTCGCAAAAGAAGTTGAACAAAATGAAGAAATGGATCAGTTAGCCAAAGAAAAATTACTTTCATTTATTACTATTATGATGAAATCTACACCGTATCTTAAGGCCTTACATAAAACGATTTTCTATTTTAATTCATACAAATATCAAATATCGAAAAGATTCACTGGAATAAATTATATTTTAGTACGGCATTGGATTAAACCAGATCATTCGATATATGGTTATAAAGTTTTAGGTATACTTACATTCATACAATTAGTAATATCATTAATATTAAATTGTGGTAATGTGTTTAAAAAATCTATTGATAAAATAAAACCAATAAATTCAACATCAATGGCAAAAGATGATAATGAATTAGTTAAAATTGTTAGTAATCAGCAATGTTGGTTATGTTTAGAATCGAGAAAAACTCCTAGTGCAACACCATGTGGTCATATATTTTGTTGGAATTGTATATTACAATGGTTGAATGAAAAGGACGAATGTCCTATTTGTAGAGAAAGTGTAAAAAAATCAAATATAATTCAACTCCAAAATTTTTTATGATATTAAATTATATTTTGTTTTATAATTGTATACTATATAAAGTTAGTTTTTTGATATTAAAATATTTATAAGAAAATGTCACGATTTTTAAATGTTTTTTTACAAAAATGGTTTTGTTCTGCGTCAGGGAAAAAAATTAAAATTAAAAAATTAAAATAGTTTTATAAATATTTAAATTTGGTTTCTCAACTGGTCCCAAATGAAAAGTACATTTAGGAAAAATTTATTACTATCTATTTAGTTTTATTTTTGAGTCTTTTTTTTACTTAATTCTTTTTTACTGTCGTCAAGTTTCTCAAATTATGACTACATAGACTATATTTATTTATTTTCGGGAAGTATGTATAAAATATGTATAACAATTGATTACAAAATTTCACAATAGAGAAAGCTTTTTTTAAACTATAAGAAAATAAAAAAAAAAAATTAAAGGCTTAGCTTCAGTATTCAGTATTAGAAAATGTAAAATATGTATAACTACTAATTTAGCTTGTACTCGTATATATAATAACAGGAACTACTTATAATTATAACATACCAATAAATATTTAGCTATTATTAATATAAAATCTACTTTTTGGGTAAATTTGCTAGTTTGTTGTCATTAACAACTAAAATACACAAAATAAAACAATAAATAATATTAAATAACAAGTATATTATTTAATATGTTATATGTAATTGAAACTGGTTTTGCAAACAGTAGAAAAAATCGGACAGACAAATTTTTATATATAGATACATAATATGTACAAAATAATTATATCTTAATACATTTCTTATCTTAATAGCTCATGAAATATTATATTAAGTTGCAAAATCCATTAAAAGGCGTAAAACTATAAAAAAAATGATAAAAAATAGTATATTCCATAAAATTTCCTTTATATTGGGAATGGGAATACAAGTTATAATTACAATGTATGTATAGTATAAATTGAATTATCTATGATATTTAATTAGCCGGAAATTTTCAATAAGATAATTATTTATATATTTTTATTTGACAAAATTATCTATTAACTAAATGGTTTGAATATTTTAAAAATTATTCTTTAAACTGAATATCGCACGATCAACAGAAATATTTATGATTTATGTATACATATATAAAAATCATAGTTTAGGTATGTGATTAATATAAAATCAGTACATAAATTACATAAATAAATTGATAATAGCAAAATTCATTATTATTGTTGTATTATATTCATCTACCTTCAATATTGTAAACGATAATATTTCATTCAAATAAAAAAAATCAACAATTTAGAAATTCATTTTTTAATTCATAATTTTATTTCATAGAAAAATGAATATTTGATATTTGGATACAATAAATTTCTTTATTTCAAAAGAATTTCTTATAACAAATGAAAATTCTTAATGTTACAAAACTAAATTTAAAAATTAAAAATAGTTAAAAGTTAAACTATACTTAAATATACTTGTCTATTAAATATTTTACAATTTTTCATTTGTTCACATGCTGCCCTTGCTTCCATTGGTGAATTAAATGCAACACGTGCATCACCAGTTGGTGCACCATCATCATTATAACGTCTAATAACATTTTGTGGTCCAAGTTTAAAATTACCAAAGAAATCTAATATATCTTCAGTAACAGCTTTATATGGTACATTTTTTAAACCAACAACACTACCTGGTTGTCCAAATTGATCAATTGATGCATTATTTATTGGTGGCATATTATTAATATCACGTCTCATATTCATGTTCATATTAAAATTATTATTATTATTATTATTACCACCACCACCCATCATCATTCTACTATCATTATTTGATCCATTATTATCTGAAAATCTTGTTGATCTATTATTATTATTACCTCCCATACGATTATTATAACGATTATCGAAATTATCTGAACCACGTGGACCATCATCACGATTTTGTCTAAATGAATTATTTCGATAATTATCATTTTGTTGATTTGGATACATATTATTATTATTATTACCACCAAATAACATATTATTATTATTTGACATAAATCCAGCACTATTATTATCATTACTTATACGTAATGAATCATCACCAAGTTTATCAGCAGCTAAATTAATTGGAATTGTTTCCATACGACATGTACGACCAGCTAATAATGTATTATTTTTTATAAATGATTTTTCAGCTTCAATATCATCTTGAAATTCAATAACACATTCACCACATGGTTGATTACGATTATTTCTAATAATTTCAATACGTACTGGTATTAAATTGATAGTAGCAAAAAATTCAGCAAAATCATTTTTAGTTAATTTATATTCACAATTTTTTAATAAAACAAATCTTTTCATATTATTATTCATTATTTTATTATTATCTGATGATAAATTATTATTATTATTAAAACGGCTCGGTTTATTATCACGACGTCGTGGATCTAAATTTGTATCTAAACGACCTAAAGGTGGTAAATTTAAAAGACTTGGTGGTTGATTATTATTACGATTATTATTACTATTATTATTACTAATATTACTATTTATGAAATTATTATTTTTATTATTATCAAATTCATTATTATTATCATTATCATTATTTGAATTTTGATATCTATTATTATCTTGCATATTTGGATTATATGGATCATATGATATATCATTTACATTTTTTTGATTTTGTGATTCATTATTATTATCATTATTATTATCATCATCATCCATTGATTCTTCAATAACTTCTGGTTGATTTAATTTTTCTTTAACTTCATTAAATTTCTCTTCAGTACAACTATTAACATAAATTTGTTTATGACCAATTATATGTAATGCTTTATTTTTTAATGCTGCTTTAGCATCATCTGGTAAATGAAATTTAACATAACATTTTAAAAAACGTTTATTATCTTCATTTTTTGTTATCAATATATCAATAATTGTAAAAGATGAAAACATTTTCATTATATCATATTCTTTAGCAAATATAGGAACATCATCTAATTTTAATATAGTAAACGGTTGTTCTTGATCTTCTTTTTTATCATTTGAACTATTATCATCATCGTCGTCGTCATCATCATCAATTGTTTCAATATCACCTGATAAATTTGTTTTTGATGATGATGATTGATTAGGATTTTGTGATTTATTATCATTAATTGATGATACTGTGTCATCATTACGTGGTGATGAATTATCTAAATCACCACGTAATGGAATATGTGGTGGTGGTCTATCATCATTACCATAACGATTATTATCAAAACGTCTTACTGGTTTATATGAATCAATTTCTTCTTCAAATTCATCTTCAGTAACACTTTCAATTAATATCTTTTTAGTTTTTAATGGTGAACCATTACGTATAAATGCTTTTGGTTTACTTTCAGATCGTACAAAACGAACATATGCAACACCAATACGTAAACCATGTTTATCATTAATCATTTTAATACCATTATTAGCAATAAATAAGCCAGAAAAGAAACGTCTAATATCTGAATAACTTGTACTTGGGCACATATTACTTATTTTAATGCAATTACCACGGAGTTCATCGAAATTTATATCACCATAATTTTGTTGTTGTTGTTGTAAGTCATTTTGATTATTATTATTATTATTGGTATTTGATTTATTCATTATCATATTATTTGATGAATTTTGAACTCGTGGATCATTTAGTGGTTTATCATCAATTTTTTTATTTTGACTACTAAAAATACCAGAAAAACTTGTTAATTTATTACCAGCACCACCACCTAAATTATTCATTATATCTGTTGATAATTGTTGCGGTGAATTTGTACCAGTTGCATTAAAAGATGATGAATTAAATGTATTTTGTAGACCCAAATTATTACTTGGATTTAAATTATTAAAATTTAAACCACTAACTTGGTTTGGATTATTCAAATTCATCATATTTTGGAATTTATTTTGTTGTAAATTATCTGTTTGTTTATTAAGAGATCCATCCAATGGTGTTGATGGTGGTGGTTTATTAAATTGGGGAAACATTTGACTATTAAATTGATTAGCAGACTGATAACCGGCACTAATATTAGTCTGATATACAGGTGTTTGTTGTTGTTGCATATTCATATTTTGACTAATTGTTGTATAACCTTGCATAACATTTGATCCCGGTGCAAATAATGGATTAACACCGGATGGATTCCATAAATTCAATTTTGTACTATTCGGGGGTGGAATTGGTGGTTGTTCAACTTCTTTTTCTATTAACACCGAGATATCTTTTTCATTTGATTTTTTTATGTCTTTTTCGATATCTTTACGATCACTATCTCTATCTCGACTATCTTTATCCCATCGGCTACGATCATTATTTCCGCGATCACGACTACGTGAACGACGTCTTCGACTACTAATTTTATGATCGCGACTACGTGAACGGGATCGACTACGATCTCTGCCACGTCGACGACTATCACGACCACGTGATGTAGATCGACGACGATCACGACCTCTAGATGGAGATGATGATGATCGACGATCTTTAGATCTATTACGTGATCTTGATTTACCATCACCATTATTATTATCTGATCGACTATCACGCGAATCTTGGGAATTTTCCAAATTCAATGTTTGATTATATGATTGATATTGTTGTATTGGATTTAATGCTAATTGATTCTGTTGATTAGACATTATATGCTTTAAGGTAGTTGATGTTATAACGGGAGGTTGTGGTGCTGGTATGGTAATTTGTTGATTTTGTTGTTGAGAACGTTGCATTTGCATTGATAAAGATTTATTTCTAGCTGTTTCAATAACTTTTTGCATTTCAGCACGCGATGATAATAGTAAACGTACTTGAACTTCATTTAGCTTACCTCTATCCATTGACATTGCTTGGCGTGCATCTTCATCGGTACTAGAAAACGAAATCATGAAGAATATAAGGGTCAATGCTACAATATTCTAAAATATTGATTGTTTATATTTTTGGATTCATGCTACTTTCGTTTTTTTTTATAGAAATATTTAAATTCTTGATAAAAATAATTATGATATAAGTAAATAAAGTAATGTTTAAAACTTTTAACAATATTTTAATATATATAATATGCCTGTACAAATAACTGTTACATATATACCTAATTGTAGAAATATCATGACTGTAGAGTATCTACTTAACTAATATGTGAATGGTAATAACACGCCAGTTAATAAATCTATTTTATCTATATTTCCAACTTCCAAATTAAGTTTATATCCTATCTTACTTATTCAGTCTTAGATATTTTGGATCAGTAATGCTGATAAATCTTTATTATAATTTTTTTAGAATCATATACTTTATTTTCTTATATCGTAATTATTTTAATTCAAATCTAATTTACATAGTCTATTTTTTTTAATTAATTAATCTCAAGGACTGTAAAAAGTATTAAGATTCTAGAATATTTTATAAATAATTTAGCTGAAATAAGAATAATTTATTAGATGATTCTTTTTTTTATTAACCAACTTACATTCAAATTTAATTGATGTTAACATAAAAAATCTTTTAAATAATGTAAAAAACTCAAACTGAATTAAAGTCTGTAGGTAATTCAATCAATATCATAAAACTTAAAACATTATAATATCTTGTTTACTTTTCTTGTGATAATTTTAATTTATTAAAAATATAAACAATTTAGTTTCATTATATCTTCAACAAAGCGCTGAGTAAATCCAACTCAAACCAATATATAAATACATTATTGCTGAATAACTTCTAAATTTAATTAATAAAAATTATGAAGTAATGACATAGTGAGGAGATATAAATAATTTTAAATATCCAGCATGCGCAGATGGTTACATAAATAATATATAATATATGTATTATAAATTCTGAGTAATGTAGTATACATATATTCATGTAATCATGTTGGTTAATCGTATTGAAAATTGTAGTAACACCTTATCCTATAAAATTTTGGTATTTTTTGTAAAAAAAAAACGCATCCATAAAACATGTAGTATTTAATCTTTCTACAATATTAATATTATATTAAGTTTTCCTTTTGGTTAGATTATTAGCAAAAACTATTATTTCTAATAAGATTTAAAATTGGTATTTACAATAATATTTAACCATATAAAATCGAGCAATATTTGGATATGATAATTAATATATTGTTTTTATCAACGGACGGTTTTATACATAGTAGACAACTTTAGTTACATATCTCACAGACAAATAATAAATCTTCGCATAACAATCAATAACAAATTATGAAAATAAAAATAACCAATTTTTCTGGAAAATAATATGAAGATTTAATAGAAAATATTTTGAAATTTATAAACTAAGTGTATTTGAAGATCGTCGTTTTTTACATTTTTTTTATAACATTTGAATCTGGTGGAAACACAGATTTTTCTTAATTATTGTAGCAGTGTTGATAGCTTTTTACTTACCACACTTTATTAAAGAATCAAAAAAAATTATCAAAATAATATAGAAATAAATCAAGTAATACGTATTTTTAGTAGTAACGAAGCAAAAAAAAATTTTTTTTTTCGTTTCAATAAAAATCTTTCTCATAAAACTTCTCATAAAAAAGCTTTCTCATAAAAAAACTTCTCTTTATTCTTAAAACAAATATGAAAAACGAAAGAAACATGAAATCCATTTTTTTTTTTGCAAAAATATTTTTTAAGCAAAAATATATTAAAAAAAACTTAATTACTATTTATATATAAATAAAAATGCTGTGAAGACGTGTAAATTAAAACAAAAATAGCTACCTGAAAGCAATAAATGCATCTCCCATTTCACCACCAACAATATGAACACCTCCATCTGGTATTGATAGTCCTTGGAAAAAAGCACGAATATCCAATGCATTTGCCGACCATGGTAAATTTTGTAAACGTATTATAACACTCATCTTCTTTTACAAATTAATTGTAACTTTTTCTTTCTATTATATATTTCTTTAATTTTTTTTTTTTTTAAATATCAAATAGTAAATTAATATTTATAAATTTCTATTTAAAATATTTTTCTTGGTGGACACGAATTTCTAGAAACGAAAATAAAAAAAATAAAAATAGACATAATCATATATTACATTATATATTTTAATTTAATTATTTTAAAATTAAATTTTTCAAAATTTAAACAAATTAAATTTATTTATAAAATTGTTTAATTATGTTATATTGTCGAAAGTTGTACAAGACTCACAACTTTTGTATTTATAAGATTAAATATATAATTATTCGCAGACCGAAATTATTTCTGGTTCGATTTATTAATTATTCTTATATAAAAAGAATCTTTTAAAGATACAAGGATACAACACTAGTAATTACGATGAAAAAAATTGGACAAGGTAAAGTTAAAATAAATTCTACTCTAAACTATCTGAAAATGGACTTCGTTTTAATATTCATTTCCATCTTAATTATGGACAAAGATGAACTTCCCTATAATTACCTTAAGAACGAAACTTGTTTTACCATAAATTAACCGATAAAAACCATAATAAAGAAAAAAAATCTCGGCAGAAATTCTCGAAGGGAAAAATTATGTAATTTTTGATTCAATTAAAAAAAATATTACAATTATAACAAAACAAGTGACACTATTGTTATTTTCAATAATATTTCTATTCCAGCAATAAAAAATGTCAATACGTTGTTGAGCAATAAATTACAAAGCATTAATTTAAATAGTTCAAATAAGGCAGATTTTCTACAACACAAATAACATATGATAATAAATTTATTATAAATTTCGACATTGAACATTTTTTGACGATAAGTTTCTAAAAAATTCTTTGCAAATTTATTAATATTAATTTATATTTCTCTGATTTCTGTAGATTTAAAATCATCAGTATAATTATCAGCTCTTTGTATACAGAGTTTAACTTTTAAACTTACTTATAATTCCCAGTCTTACCTGAAATTTTTTATACCAACTTTTTTTTATCAAGAAAAACTGGAACATTATATATTTACAAATTGTGATAGCTAATTATTATTAAAAGGTTCAATTATATAAAAATTATAACATTTTTCAGTGCACTAACTAATAATTAAACCAAACATAGGATAGGTTAACATTAGTCAGATTACATAGAATTATTATGAGAAATTTATTTCAGCAATAAATTCAAATGATCTATAAACGGATTGAAATAATTTACTATAAAACAAAAATTAATAATGACAATCGAATTTATGAAAAAAATAATGTTAATGTTCACTGATGATCATTTAAAAAATTTATTCATTTGAAAATCACTAAAAAAAATGCAGAAAATGAATAATTATTAGTAAACTGCCATAATAATGGTAAAATTAGAACATATTATTCACTAAATTAGATAACTAAATTGATTTTGTTATGTTAATACTTAGAACAATTTTTATTTATTATGCTCCCATATTAAAAAAAAAAAAACTATTCTCTATTATTTCCTTGGTAGTTTTTCATGTACAATCTATGTAAGTAAGAATATTGTTACTTTTATTCTGCCAAATGTTTTTTTTTTATTTACAAATTATAATGAAATGTTTTAAGGAATAAAATGTTATAATGACCGAAGGTATTTAATAAAATCAATCGAAAAATAACTAAGAAATTCAATTAAATACTAAATTTTAGTTATAGTCGCGGAACCACAATTCAAGTAGGAACAATTGAATAGTAAATATTTTATCTTTTAAGATGTAACCTAAGAATATTTTGAAGAATTTCTATTTTACAATTTAAATCAGGTAAAATGCTGATATTTAAAATAATTTTTTTTTTTGGTAAATAATCTTATAGACGGCAAAATTCTTAGATAAAAGAGTACACTAACTTACCCGATGTCTGAAAATAATTTTTTTTTTCACAACATCAATAAAACCGAATTTTACAATAATTAACCATTTTTAATGTGTCCCATATTTTTTAAGCAAGAATACTTACATGAAAATTTAATTTTTGTTTTTAAATGGAGTAAAATTTAATTTATAGTTGTAACAAAATATGTTATTCTTTACTTTTTAATGAATATGTGGATATTAATTTTTAATTAATACAATATATACATATGATTATTGTAAGGTAGAAGAAAATTTATATTAAAAAAAGGTTGCAAATCTAGTTTTTTTTTTTAATTTGCTTAATTAAGGAAACCACTTTACAAGTATGGTACAATAATTTTCTCAAAAAAATCAAGGAAATGTTTAATTTTTATCATCAATAATAGAGGAGTAGGATTAATTTTCATTTTTTTTGCCTTATAAATATACGACATTATAAAAGAAATTTTCATTTATATAATTTTCCTAAAGTGAAAGAAAAATTGTCTTGTGTTGAAATCGATTATAAAATTTGAATTGTGTTGTTAATAAAATGAAAATATTTGTGAGTTAATTGATTTTTTAAATTTAAAAATAATGGGATACCAATTATTTCATGAATGATAATTTAAAATTTTTCGTCAGTGTTCAAAAAAAATTGTAGTACGGATATATTTAAAAATGTTTAACATTTATAAAAATCATAAAATAAATGAAGTTGTACGATTTAAATTTGATCTAATTGGAACTCTAATCAAAAAGTTTGCTTCTAAAACTGTTGAAACCTTAAAAAATGGAATAGTTATTTTTATTTATTTTAATTAAAATTTCTAAAAGAAGGAATTACTCTCCTTTACATATTTGAAGTTTTTTAGAATAAAGTTGATAATAATTCTCTTTAATTTATTAATCCAATGACTCAAGTTTCTGCTAAAAGTACAAACCCATGCTTTAATTCAAAACTTTAGTCGCAATTATTATTTTACTTATGTATATGTAATAAATATTAAATATAATAAATTCCATTATACTTTTAATTGTGATCGATTTAAATTTCGAAAGTCTGATTTTCGGTGAATCAATATAAAATGCTAATGAAAGCTGTGTATCACACATTGGAGAATATTAAAGATTTTTATAAACTACAATAGGATACAAGAGCACTTAATATTAGTAGCAAAATGTAATATAATTAATATTTAAATTAAGAAGATATTGGAATTTTGAAGATAATAATAAAAACTCTACTTTTAATGAAAAATTTAATTTTTGCTAATTACGTATGTACTTATCAATATAATCGATGGAAATAATATTTATACTAATTTTTTTTTTGCGCTGATGAAAAATCCGATATAATAAAAATATTTTCATATTATATTTATCAATTATTGGTATCCTTTAAAAAAAAAACATGTGTCTTACTTATTAAAAAAATTTCTAATATTTCGAAATCTTTTGTACCATTAATTGGAACGAAAAAGTTAATTAAGAATTTATAATTGAAGAAACTTTTCATTGCAGATTTATATTTCTTTTCTTAACTTACCATTTTTACATTTTTTTTTATATATTAAAATTTTTTTTTTATATTTCAGTTACTCATCTATTATTTTAGTAGTGTAATATGTATGGGATTTTCATTTCCAAATATGGAGCAACAACAAAAAGAAACACAATCTAAACGTGATACAAGTTATAGTTATGTAGCTTCAGATATTAATTCTAAAGAAGGGACACATATTAAAACTATAGCAGTAATTAAAAATATTGATACTAATAATAAAAAGAATGAACCTATTAATATAAAACAAAATTATAATAAAAATAGAAATTGGGCAGATAAAATTCATGAGAATTTTGAAGCATTTGGTAAAATACCTGAGGTACCAGATATCGATGATTTATTTGAATTTACAAAAAATTACAATCCAATAACGAAAAAACCTAAAACAGATATAAAATCAGAATCTCCAAAAAAATCTGAAAAAGTACCTGAATCTGAAATTAAAGAAAAAGAATTAGATAAACCAAAAGCTGAAACTGAAAATGATGATAAACGAAAAGAAGAAGTAAAAGAAATAAAATTACAAAATATACCAGATGATGTAGAATTAATAAATACAGAAATGAATTTAAAACAAAAATCACAATCCTTGCAATATGTTCCCCAACCGCAAGGTAGTAAAAAAATAAATGTTAAAATTCAATTACCACAATCAAAACCCGAAAATAAATATTTAACACAATATTCAACACCACAGCATAGTGTTCGACAATATTTTATGTCTGATGAAAAATTATCTGAATACAAAAAAATTCCTACAAATGTTAAACCAACTTATGGTAACAATAATTTTCCATTATACTCACCAGCAGCCCAAGCTTCACCTCCAAATAATATTCCAGCCCCAAGTTATCCAAATGGAATTACTAATAATGGTTTTATTGGAACACAAACAAATAAACCACCGTATTTAGCACCTAATAAACTTAAAAAATCTCAAAATAATGGCAAAACTAAAACTACAAATATTCCGGTAATTGGATTTCCTTTAAGTTCACAGACACCATATATAGCGCCGAACATTAAAAAAGCTTATGACATTCAAATAAATAAAAATAAAGTAATAAATCAAAATGGAATTAATAATCAAACTAGTAATTTAAATGGTAGAAATAATCAAACGAATAGTATAGTAGTACCACTAAATTTAAGAATAGGCAGTACCATTCCATTAGGTGCAGTAACAAGATCAAGAGGATTAAGATATTGATAAAAAATCATTTATAATTGCGATATTTTTTTATAATAAATAATGTAAAATAATTTTTTTTATAATAAGTTCATTTGATTAAAATTATTACCTAAAAACTAAATAGCAATTATGTTTTTATAAATTATTAATTATAATTTCATTCAATAGCACAATTCTTTAATAAATTTGTACTTATTTCAAATAATTATCATTGAATATTGTATCCACTTATACATAAACATAAGTTAATTTTTACTTTCGTAATTTTCCTTCTTTAAATACTTATAATTCAATTAATTTTGAATCATTATTATTCCCCCCAGTCTTTATTCATTCTCTATAAAACAACATAAAAACTTTTGGTAAGTATTATTGTAGTTGGGTTTTAGATTATTTTAAATATGTTGAAAAATTTTTCTTAACTTTTTACAATTATATTTAAGTTTACATCCAATTTTAGGTAGCTGAATATTTCTCTCTAAGAATAATAACTTATAAATGATAAATAACTTGATCCCTTCACAATAGTTATAATACATTCATCTTAAATAATCTTTATTGAAAATTATAACTATTCTATTCTAAGTATTCTTTTATAAATATTTTAAGTAATAAATGCTCGATCATTGCTCTTATTTATATTTCCAATTCTTTCTGTGTATGATGCATTTTTTTTATTGTCTATGTTCAATTTAAAAATCGTAACGTTTCGATATTTTATAATCAATACTCACCCATAACACAAAACTAAAGCATTGAGGAAAATTTGCCATTCAGTGCAAAATATAATTTTGTTAATTTCTAATATTGAATATACACAGTATTATCATCAATAATAGATGACCAGAAGTCAATAAATCTAATGATAGAGTGAATAAATTCTTTATAATAACTGCTACAATTCCCAGCAAAAATAATCATTTTATTAAATTAATAAGTAAAAATTATCATTCAATTTATATTCGGGAAAAAAATGTTAAAATTATATCAAAGATAATTTTAAATACAATATTTCGAATTTTCCAACACAATAAAAGTATATACTCGTATTTTAAAAGAATACAAATTTTAATTAAAAATGTGTTCAACTAAAGCACTATAGAAGATAACAGAAATAAAGACTATCAACATTAAAAGCACACTTATACTATAAATTTTATCTTTTAATAAATATTTACAGTGATTAATATAAAATCTGTTTTATTAATTTGTAAACTAACAATAAAAAAGCTAATAAGTATATAATATAGAATATACAATTAATAGTATACACATGACTACACCTTGGTATACCTACAAATATTTGTGTAATACATTTTTTAAAAAGCTTTAAACTATAATTTGAATTGGCATATATTTAGTATTTACTAATGATATTAATTTATCAATTAATAACATTTTACCGTGACTTTCGACCATGTTTTACTTTAAAAATTTGTGTAAATAATTTTGCTAGTATATTTATGTACTTCCCAAATTTATAGGTATAGTAGTCAAATCAAATCTTAATAAATATAAGGTAAATAACTGGATCGCTTATATATTTCGAACGCTTAAATACTTCTTAAACGTAAACATGCGATTTTTTTTAATGTCTTAAGAGAATTTCATATTTCAACTAATAATGTGTAAATAATTGAGCTATAATATAAAGTGGCAAATTCGATAAAAACGAATCAAACTTTATTTATGCACTAAAATCGAGCGAGATGTTAAAGGGAATCTTGAGGTGAAAACTGAAAACCAACACAAACTTTGTTTCATGAATCATTGATCAAATAAATATGTAGTTTACCAAATAAATTATGGGTTCTCTTAATTAAAATTACGAATAGATAATATAGTATATAATCTTCAATTTTACTAAAATTTGGAAAAAAATACATATTTTTTTGTTTAAATTTTAAGTATAACTTTATTAGGCAAAAAAAGTATTTATTGAATCGTTATATTATTTAAGTTATAACATTAAAATGATATAAGTATTTTAGTTATAAAAAAATATATAAATTTTTTAAATTTTATATAAAAATATTATAATAAAATTTGATATATTTTTATATAGCCGATTATTGCTATATATAAGTTAAACAATTATATCAAATTTATTATTACATTATAATTCTTTAAATATTTGGAAATAAAGTTTAAAATTGCCTATAAGCACATTATTATAATTTTTTTTTAAAATACTGCGCAATAATTTTGTAACCACGAATGTAAAAATATCGTAATAAATAAAATTTAGTATTTTCGCAGAGCCACAGATCACGATTAGCAAAAACAGGTAAGAAACCTAGTAGGATTCAATCGTTTTCGGTATGAGTGGCTACTAGTGTGTGGTAATAATTTTGCCGGTCATTTCGTATTTATCTCCTATCTTTACTTATCGTGATTCGTGATCTATCAGTCCATGGCCTTAAATCATTAAATACAATTGATTTATGATCCAGTCACAATATATAACATAAAAAATTAAATATTTATTCATCTACATTATATATAATATAGACATTTTTTGAAATAAATTTTCACAATTTTAAGATGTTTTAAAAAAACCAAACACTCGTTTCGAATTTAGTTTATTTGTTTTAATACAAAATTAAATTTTTCTCCAATTTACTAAAAACTACTAACAAAAATGATTGTATATATTTCAGCCGCCATTGTGATTTTAATCAAATATTGTAAGGAGGCAAATTTTTTTTCATATTGAAATCACGTTGCAGCTACTTACCTATTGATCAAAATTTCATTTATTTTATCTTCACTTTTTTTGTAATTCACATAAAGCTACTGTTGTTTATAAATGTCTATCATATTTTCTTAATTTATTGATGAAATAAATTATATTTTTAGCTTTTTCCTTTAAAACGTACGTCAATCTTGTTCAGCAAAATAAATACTTGTGTAATCAACATGGAGAACGACGCAGCACAGCAACCCAGCAGCAACTACACTAAAAAAGTGCTGCCAGTCATTAGTGCTGCCAGTGCCAGCCACAGAAAATATCAGAATATATTCAGAATAATATATTGGACTTTTGAGATTTATTTTTGATGGTGTCAATTATTTCGGAAATTCGAATTATAACAAAGTTTTTGCTTTTATAAGATAGAATTAGATTTTATTAGATATTTACGATAATCCCATTTCAATCCAATCCCAACTCAATCCTTATTCATGGAAACGCTACAATAGCAAAAATGACACACTTTTCCGAACGCACTCTAATTAATATCTTTTTTTTTTTTTTGCTCAGTTCCGGTTGTCAAAAAATTATAGACGTCATATCTATACTTTTCCTATTAAATTTTGTTTCAGTGTAGTCACTCATCGCCATATTTTTTCAATCTGCAGTGGCTGATTGGAAAATAATAATTATTAAAAAGTTAATTGTGTAGACATTTCTTATAATATTTGCTTCGTCTTTAGGACAGCGAGCGGTACACCGCAATAATTAAAAAGTCCATCCCAATAAATTTATTTGTTCGTAATCTTTAAATCTGCATTGAATTATAATACATAGAAAGAGAAATCTTTTTGTATTTGTAAAGTGTAATAGTAAAATCATGGCCCAATAAAATGATGTATAAATTTAAAGAATTTAATCAAAAAACTCCATGTGGAGGAAAAATCCACCGAAAAGAATCATTTTTTTCATATAAAAAAACATTTAATCAACAATTACCAAATATTATTTTTAACATAAGTAATGGACAAAAAACAAAATTATTATTCACGTCAGGGCTCGAACAAAACCCTAGTCTATGAACCACACAAATCATCAGGTATGATTATAATAATAATAAAATAAATTAATAAAATAATATATTTTAAGATTGTTCTAAACCTTGGCCACGTAATGGTAAACGTCGCGAAAATCCAAGTTCAAACAACTTTAAAAACGATTTTAATCAACGCAACTACAATGTTGCCCCAAAATTACGAACAAATGTCGATAAACGGCCTAAACCCCGAAATTATACAGGAGTTTCTACAACTCCTTCTCTACCAATCAACTTATCTACTCCCAGCACCGGATTAATATTAGAAAATTCTGCCATTCATGATGGTGATAATGATGATGTTGAATTAAATTCAATTTATTCCCAAGGAAGTAAGAAGCAAAATTTGAATCATTTGCTTAATTTTCATTATAATACTTGGGAAAATGATCGTGGTGGATTTAATGTTTTTGGACGTAATGGAAATCGAAATTATGCAAAAAAACATAAATACAATAAAGAACAGTTCTTACAAGCAAAGTAATTTCTTTCAATAATTATTTAAATGTTAATATAATATTATATATAATTGTATTTTTTTTTATTCCTTAATAGTTTTCAATTCGTAATAAATTCTAGTGCTGAACATCGTATTGATACATCTTGTCCCGATACTTTAGTTGAATGGCCATTGATTGAACAAATCAATATTCAAACAACTGAAGAGCCACAATGCCCAATTTGCTTATATCCACCAATATCAGCAAAATTAACACGTTGTGGGCATGTTTATTGTTGGCCTTGTATTCTACATTATTTGGCATTAAGTGATAAAACTTGGCGAAAATGTCCAATTTGTTATGAAGCAATACATTTGGCAGATTTAAAAAGTACATCTATTGTACAACAAACTAACTTTAAAGTTGGTGATTTAGTGACATTGCAGTTAATGAGACGAAAAAAGGGTTCAATGTTTATTGAAAAAGTTTTACCAAATATTGAAAACTCTATAGAAAAAGCAGAACACCTTCCACATTTAACAGATTCGGATGAAATAAAACGTTTTACGAAATTTTTATTGGCTGATCCCCACGAAATATTAACTATAATTGAAAAAGAACATAAAGAATTAATATTTGGCGAAGATTTGAATTCTCCAGAATCAGTTTTCATTCAACAAGCATTAGATTTATTAAAAGAACGTAAAGATCTTATTTTACAGGAAGTGTATGGAAAAAATGAGAATGCAAATCATATGCTTGATAAGGAAACTAATATTGAGAAACTCATTATTTCTTTGCCAGAAACATTTATTGAACAAACAATTATTGAGGACAGTCAAGGAACAGTGACTGGGAAAGGAAACGTTGAAGATATTCAATCAGCAAGCAATGAAACAGTGGTAAAAAATTCGGCAGTCAATGGAGCTATACGAAAAGACAAATACTATTATTTTTATCAAAGCAGTGATGGACAAAATATTTTCTTGCATCCAATAAATGTAAAAATGCTTCAAGCTATGTATGGTTCCTTGGATCGGGGCCCTTCTGTAATAAAATCAAAAATATTACAAAAGGAAGGTCAATCAATGGATGAAGATCATAGAAAGAAATTTACTTGTTTGGGCCATTTGCCCCTTACTTGTCAATTTGAAATTGTAGAAGTTCAATTCCATCCACCAATGATAACTGATGAAATATTAAAAATGTTTAAAGGTATAAATATACATATAATGTAATTATATAATTCACAATCTAAATTTATTAATAAAAAAAATTAGATGACATCATAATGAGACAAAAAAACCGACAACGTCGAGCCAGGGAAGAAAAGAAACGTGAAAGAGAAATTAATGAAATTAACGAGCGACAAATGGGCAAATTAATTGCACGATCTGCAAATATTGATATCCAGTCATCTCAGCAATTTCCAACTGTAATTTATATTTAATAAATTCTTTATATATTTTCATATTTTTGTTCATAAAAATACTATAATATTCTAGTGTGGCTTTCAAGATTATATAAGTGGAAATTCATTTGATCAATCTGCAACATCTCAATCATATGCAAGTGATTTAGCTGACTCTCCACCTATTACATACCGTAATAGTTTTGCATCATTTGCAAATATTTTATCATCACCCAAAAAAGAATTATGGCCAACTTTGGAAAATACCAATAACAGTTCATTAACTAATACTGATTTGACTTGGGCAAATGCGATGACTTCTACATTTGGAACGAAATCACTATCATCAGGACGAGTAATGAAAATTTCAGAATCATCAGATTCCAACATTGATTTCAAAGAAGATTTAATGCATGTGACTAGAAATAATTTGAGTGATGTTTTGGCAGAAGCATTTGAAAAAAAGAAGAAATGCGAATCCAATAAAACTGCTGAAAAAACTGATATTCCAATTGGAGGTAATAAGAAGAATAAGAAAAATAAAAAAACATTATTATTTTCAACTGGAATGAGTTTTGGAGCAAAATGAAGAAAAGAGAAAATTATAAATATTATATAATCGAAACATTTGGCTATGTGTATTTCGTTTATTACAATTTAATTTATATATATAAAAAACCGTATAAATTAAAACCTATAAAATTATTATACGGTATTGGATTTGGTTAAAATTATAAATATTTTTTAATTTCAAAAATCATGAAGACGTTACTAATTTTTTTTAATCAACATTTGGTATCTTTATTATTATTCAAAAATACAAAATATTGGAATGAGATAATTGGATAATAAAAATACATAATTATATCCATAAATATCGTTTATTATTTATATTTACTACACGATTCAAAAATTTGTCGTGTAGTAATTTTATATACATACATATATAAATAAATCAAAATAAATGTACTGCTGGTGCTGAACCGACTCCAATAGATTGTTTAAAAATAGTCATACGACTGACTTATGTATTTAAAAAACAAGTCAATTTACGGCATACGTGCAAATAGGTGTCTTAATATATTTCAGAAGATATTGGATTGGCATCTTTTCATATACACATAATGACATAATTTTAAATAGATCGTAGAACAACATAAAATTGCAACTAAATACTAAATTTAATAATATTTTAATTATAAAATCGATATATAAAAATATGTTTATTACATAAATAAAATAATTGCATAGCGCCTTCATAAAATAACGTCGAAAATATATCATCTAATAATTATAGTTTGTAGGGCAGAGAATATTAAAAATGTACAGGGACACTGTCGGTTTAACTACAGCCACAAGTCAGCTGATTATAATTTAACTAAACAGCTGTTGTTTGACATTTTATAATTTTAGTAGACGCGATAAAGTTCAATAGAAGGGTTCATCCATATTATTGTTCCTTAAAAACTTCAATAAAATTTAAATAATTTAGTCTTTATTAGTTTTAATTAAACAAAAACAATTAAAATGGATCCAGCACTATTAAGGGAACGTGAGGCGTTCAAAAAAAGAGCCATGGCCACTCCAACGTAATATTTATATACAAAATTTTGATTGGCACATATTTAAATATGAACTTTATTTTAGTATTGAAAAGAAACCTAAGGCTGAAATGCCTCCACCAAAAATAGAAGATCCTAAAAGAAAAATGAGACCACCAGCACCGAAATTGGATTCATCAACGTAATTTTTTTTTTTCAAAATCAAATGCATACATTTTTATGATACTTTACAATATTATTAGATATAAAACTATGGCTGGAAGTTCGCAATATCGTTTTGGTGTATTAGCAAAAATAGTAAAACATATGAAAACACGACATCAAGATGGTGATGATCATCCATTAAGTTTAGATGATATTTTAGATGAAACTAATCAACTTGATATAGGATCTTCAGTTAAAAATGTAATATTTAATATAGATAAATTATTTGTTAAATTTTGTAAAAATCAATTTGTTATTGCATTTTTTAGTGGTTAGCTACAGAAGCACTTGTAAATAATCCAAAAATAGATGTTACACCAGATATGAGATTTTCATTTAAACCAGTTTATAAAATTAAAGATGGTAAAAGTTTAATGCGTTTATTAAAACAACATGATCTCAAAGGACTTGGTGGTATATTAATGGATGATGTTTTAGAATCCTTACCACATTGTGAAAAAGTTTTAAAAAATCGTGCATCAGAAATCATTTATATAATTAGGCCTATTGACAAAAAGAAAATATTATTTTATAATGATAGAACAGCAAATTTCAATGTAAATGAATTAAATAATCTTTCATAGATTAATATTATTTTAATATTAGAAAAATAATTTTAAATCAAATTATGTATACATATTTTAGATTGATGAAGAATTCACAAAACAATGGAGATCCGTTGCTGTTGATGCTATGGATGATGCCAAAATTGACGAATATTTAGAAAAACAGGGTAACAATTATATTATAAATTGTCTTACAAAAAAAATCTATTAAATTATTATTTATATTTAGGTATTCGTTCAATGCAAGATCATGGACCGAAAAAACCAATTCCAAAAAGAAAGAAAGTCCAAAATAAGAAAAGGCAATTCAAGAAACCTAGAGATAACGAACATTTGGCAGATGTTTTGGAGACATATGAAGATAATACTCTGACAGAAAAAGGTGTTGTTAATGTTAGTAGTGCTTCTTAATAAGAATTTTATGGAACTAAATGATTTATGATATGATTTAAATAAATATAATTTAGTTTAATTTCTATAGATTGTTTTATTGTAACTTTAAATAATACTAACAGTTTAATAAAATTAGATTATTCATTTAAATGTATAATGGTAGAGGGGAAATATCCTGCACTGCACTGCACTGACACTGATTAAATAGAAAACGGTAAGTTTTTCTTTATTTAAAATAATGACGTAATCATTTATTTGACGTTTTGAAACTTCAAAATTTTTGTGGGAAAGTTTGGTGATGTTCTTTCACTTTTTATAGTTCTATGACGTTTTGTTTATTAATTTTATAAATATATTCAAAATTAATGTGCCATAAAAACCAAAAATTATATTTTTTAACTCATTAAAGTCTTCCTTTTTGAAATTTAATAATTTTTTAAAGACATTATTAATTAGACGAACTGGTTTGATTAATAATATTCATTTTTTTTAATGAAAGGATTAACCTCCATGAGCTAAATAACAATAACCTAATAAAAATAATTTAAAAATATTCTATGTATATTCAGGTAATGTCAGTCACCTTTATTATTGTTTTTCATATCAAAATCAATTCAAATATATATACAGTTGTCCAAAATTATCATACCAGCAAAGAATTCATTTAATAAAATTTTCAAAACAGTTTGCAAAACAGATTTTTCTAAAATATTTCTGACTATTTCCATAAAAAAAGGAGACGAGACACACATTATATATTTATATCTTTATTTTTTTATTCATATCACAAATTCCAGAATAAAAAAGTATTTTTCTTTTTGATAAATCAACTATCAACCCAAACTTTTGTGTTATAAAAGCATGCAATGAATGATGGCAACTTTTAGTTTAGCTGCTGACTTCATATGGTTCGGATGATTTTTTGTATTTAATTCATAAAAAAAAATTTTAATTAACAAATATAGAGCTAAATATTAATTGATAGTATAACAAATTAAACGCTTATAATTTAAACTGTGATTTCTTGAAGTGTACTTAATGAAATTTTAAAAAACAGGTAGATAGATATAAACATATATAAAATAAATATAAAAATATGGTACAATATTTATATATTTTTAAAAAATTAATACCAATTATTTTTTTTAATAGGTTATACAATCATTTGTTTAAAGTTGAACTGATAAAATGAAATTATTGATATTAATTATCACATTGATTTCTATTGGCTATGGTAGTACAGCAGATGAGTAAGTAAAATTTATAATTTCAAAATATTATAAATATATATATTTATAATTTAATTTTTAAGATTTTTTTTTATTATTTAAAATATTAAGTGAAAGTTAAGTTACAAATATTTCTTACACCTTAGTCAGACATTACTTAATAATTTTCGTAAATTAGCGGTCGTTTGATTAGTTTAAAAATTTGTTATGTTAAATAGATATAATAGGATTTAAATACTTGTACAGTGAACGCGTCAACACAAATTATTTTTATATCTTTTCTTTACTATAATGAAATAAAAAAAATTTATGATATAGTTATAATGAATATTTATGTTTATCGATAAACGATTTAGCAATAATTATTTGTATAACATATATACATATATATCGTAAAAGAAAAATTGGAATTGATTAATATATTGTATTATATAAGATTTTGTAGTTTTCGCGCTATTATATTGTGATGTGATGGTATCAATATTATAAGATTATTTATAGTATAATAGCAAAGCCGTATACGGCTTTGATAATAGTTTATTATTAATATGAATACAATTTACTTGCATTAAGAAGTATGTGTATTAAGTATACAAAATATAAAATTTTTGATTTTCTCAATAAGTTAATAAGAATTATATTATTTCTATTATAATATTAATTCAAAACTTAATTCAAAAAATTTTAATCATGTTTAATTTCATTTGACTAATTTCCATTTTATACAAATTTACATTAAATGTAATCAAAAATGATATGAATTAAAATTTGAAGATAATAACTCTTTTAAGTATGTATACGTATAATGTGAATACAATAATAGAATTCAATTTTTTATATTGAGCAAGTTAAATTTTATCGTATAACTATAATTATTTATATGTACATATATCGTATGTATATATAAAAAAACAATTCTTATCAATAATATACTGGATACAATAGTAAATTACATTTCTCATTTTTAAAATGTTATTTTGTTCTAAAACTATCGTTAATAGAGATTTTACATATTAATTAATTTTGTTACCTGGGAATTTGATTTTTTATTAGTTCTATTCTAATTTCTATTTAAATCAAATTATTTACTATCAGTGGATTTTTGATATATGCTAATTAAGTTGATTTACTAGTTACACTAGTTTCCTACTTTTATCTTCTATACTTAAATGACTATCGTCGATATTTACTTCTAGACACCAAAACAGGTGTAATTAAATTTTATAATAAAAATTATAAGGATCCATATTCTTGATTTTATAACTTAAAATAGATATAAAATAATAACATTTTATTCATTTTCTCCAATATTGAGCAATTTTATGGATTTTATCAACTAATATTGGCATAGTAGCTGTAATAGATTTATCTAATAAATTTTCAATATATTTTAATGCTTCTGTATCATTTAAATTTAATTTTAATTTTTCTTCAATTTTTATAATTTCATGATTCATAGTTTCATCCATCATTAGTACAAAAGTACTTAATATAATATGAGCATGTCGTCTTAAACATAAAAATGCCAAATAACAATATTTTCGAAAATTAAAATAATATTTCGAATGAATACCTCCCATTGCTTCAATAATTACAGATGATAATATTATTTGTGGTTGCATTGGTTTTGGATCTTTACCAAATATATAACTAAAATCAACATGAAATAATTTACCATTTTCTTGTAAAAGAATATTATCCATATGACGATCACCAATTCCAAGTAAATATGTAATTATACTATATCCAGCACAACTTTGAATATATGTATTCATAATATATGATTGAATACCATATGGACTATTATTACATGGATTATGTTTTCGGAAAAATGTTTGTATACATCCATAATTAGCAATTATATCAGCTAATGTAAGTGATTTAATATATTGTAAAAAACCATTTTTTAAATTGGTCGGTAAAATTTTATACAATGTAAATTGTAAATTAATATTTTCGTTTTTTAATAAATCATCAATTAATGTGATCATTTCTAAAACCATTTGATCTTGTCGTAAATTATTACCACGTTTAAAAATTGTAATATAATGAAAATTTTGTGTTGTAATAAATGTTAATTTAACTGGCATTAATGAACTTTTAAAAATATAGGTTTTTTCTGGTAAAATTCCTTTTACATAAATATTTGGATCTAATAGAAATGGAAATGGTTTAAATTTCATAAAATTTATTGCAAACATATTATCAACTGTTAAAAGTGTTTGTAATTTTTTAAGTTTTTTCTTTCGACACCCTGCAACACCATCAACTATACATAATATTTTCTCCAGTTCAATCACAAATTTTTCTTGTCTTTCCAAATTAGTTTTAGCAATTTTCATATTATAATCATTTGATTTATTTAATTTTCGTAGAAAATTACTTAATATTTTTGAATATAATAAATATAATTTCTCATTTTCATACTTTTGATATTCTGTTTCAATATATAGATACCAATAAAAATAATAAATAATGGTAATGTTACGACAAGCTCGTTGATTTAATATTATCGACAAATTATTTATGTCATTAAAAGATAATTGATTATTCATAAAATGATTATCATATTTTAATATTTTTACTAGTTTCCACAAGTATAATAATAATTCATCATCTGAAGCTAATATTAAATATTTCGTTAAATCACTTTTATAGTTATTATTTTGAATTTTACATAGATTTAAAATATTATCATTATTTTCTTCCTTATTCGAAAATTGTATGTAACTTGTTAAAACAAAATTATTGCATTGTGAATAATCGAGTATATAAAACTCTGAAAAATATTTAAATATTGTCTTTATCGGTAACTTTCAAATATATTACATGTCCATACCTTTTCTATTTCGTTGATAATTAGATGAATTTTTATTTTTATAATAATTATATATCCATTTTGTTAATGATTTCATCCATTTACAAGTAAGAGTAAATGTATAACTAAAAAATTTGAATTTGATTTTATATTGTGAACCATTAAAACATACGGAAATATTTATTATACGATACAATCTATAAATCATTTTTATATTATAAGAACTAGTAAAAAATTGTCGTCTTCTTTAAGTTATGGTAAAAAAATGACTAAAGTGAAGTTTATGTACAACGAAAAATGTGAAGAAAAATTCAAAATAATAATAATTGTAATATGGATTAAACTTATTAGTTTATTCCAACGTGGTTTTTTCTCAGGGTTACATTCATTGCACTTGACCGAATTATACGATATAAAAAAAAAATTTTCGTAGAGTGACCAGGTGCATAATTGCAAATACAATTTATATTTATATTTTGTATATAATTTAAATTAATGAAAGGAAAGTTTTGATTGAATTCATTCATAATTTTTAACGATATATTGAGCAAGTTAAATTTTTCAATCACACAGATCAATGAATTTTTTTACAGTTTGACCAATATTTTAAATATTTTTATAATTTTGTCAATGAATTCCCATTCGTTACAATATTTCATCATTATTAAAAATATATTAAAACTGGCAAGAGGTGTAAAAGGTATCGTTGTTATTAACATAACTTTTGAATATTTAAATACTGATTGCGTTTTATTGTAGGATAAATTATTATTTATAATAAATTATTGCATTAATCTATTGATATACATATATATTATTATCTTTTTATTATCTTAATATGATAATAGCGATAACACCTTAGTTATTATCGATTTAATAAATAATATCATATGATAATTGGGACTGACGACTGACCCTTATTTATTATAATTGAAATATAATTAATTGTATATTTAAAGCTGAGCTTTAATTATTACAAAGTACATTATTTAAGTTTATTTATTTATTTACCAAACAAGGTACATTTTATATTTATTATATAGTTTTTTTTTTAAATAATTAAAATTTATTTTTATTATCAATGTCAATATAGTTTTTTAAACTTTTATGATTTCTTTGTTATTGCGCAAATTCGAAAATTTTCTGTTACGATAATAATATATTAGTAAACAAATTATGAAGTATATAACTATAAAAACTAAAACATTTAATTTTTAAATTTAATTTAGGTTTTTGTTTCATATAATTAGAAATAATGAAAATATATAATTTATCTTATAAAATAAATATAATTTTACTCTTCACTTTACTAATAACACTTTTAATAATAATACTTATTTTTACTATAATTTATAATGGTGAAAAATTTAAACCAACAAATGATTATAATGATTTGTAAATAGAAGTTATTTAAATTTTGTTTAGACAAAATTATTTCAATTTCAATTTTTTTTTCAGTATTGTTTATGGATATGAATGCAAAGAATCTAAATGCCATAAAATTGAATTAGATGAATCTAATTATAATAAAGCTATTAGTTTACCAGTATGTCGACTATTTTGTGGTGAAGATATTGGAACATTATGGCCAAAACCAACTGGTGCTGTTCAATTAGGTCAATATATGGTACATATAAATTATAAAAATATAAAATTAAATATGCCACTACATGAACGACAAACTAATATGTGGATAGAAAGTGAAAAACGTTTTAATGAACAAATAATGAATAAAGTACCTGATCCAAATTTCTTTAAAACTGAAGGAAGAAAATTAATAATTAGAATAAATGTTGAATTTAATTCGATAGCACTAAATGTTGATACAGATGAAAGTTATTCACTAAAATTAAGTTTAAACGGTGATGATGAAATTTTTGCTGATATTAATAGTAAGACTTATTATGGTGGACGACATGGTCTAGAAACATTATCACAATTAATTGTTTATGATGATATACGGCGTGAGGTACAAGTGGTCGCTGAAGCTGAAATTGATGATGCACCAGCTTATCTACATCGTGGTTTACTTTTAGATACATCGCGTAATTATTTTAGTATAAAATCAATTAAGAGAACAATTGGTAAATAATTTTAATTTGGTTTTATGCATATATATTTAATTGTAACTTTAAATCGATTTGTAGATGGAATGGCAATGACTAAATTAAATACTTTCCATTGGCACATTACGGATTCTCATAGTTTTCCATTAGTTATTCAATCTCGACCTGATCTTTATAAATTAGGCGCATATTCTTCACGTAAAATTTATACGCAAGAAGATGTTAGAGATATTGTTCAATATGGTCGGATACGTGGTGTTCGTGTTATTCCTGAATTTGATGCACCAGCTCATGTTGGCGAGGGTTGGCAAAAAACTAATCTTACAGTATGCTTTAAAGCTCAACCATGGGTGAAATATTGCGTTGAACCACCATGCGGCCAATTGAACCCAACAAGAGATGAACTCTATGATTACTTGGAAGATATTTATAGAGAAATGTTTGATATATTTGATAATCCAGACATATTTCATATGGGTGGTGATGAAGTATCTGTAGACTGTTGGAATAGTAGCACAGAAATTCAAAATTGGATGTTGGAAAAAGGTTGGGGACTTGAAGAGGCCGCATTCTTTAAATTATGGGGACATTTCCAAGATCGTGCTTTGGAACGGGTTGATAAAGTTTCTGCAATAAAACAATTACCAATTATAATGTGGACAAGTCATTTAACTGATGATAAATATTTTGAAAAATATTTGAATAAAGACCGTTATATAATTCAAATATGGACCAAAGGTACAGATGAAACAATTGAGCGATTACTTTCACATGGATACAAATTAATTTTATCTAACTATGATGCATTATATTTCGATTGTGGTGGTGCTGGTTGGGTTAAAGATGGAAATAATTGGTGTTCACCATATATTGGTTGGCAAAAGGTTTATGAAAATCGTCCTGAGAAAATTGCTGGTATATATAATGACCAAATTTTAGGCGCTGAAGCCGCAATTTGGTCAGAACAAATTGATGAAAATACCTTGGATGGTAGATTTTGGCCAAGAGCAAGCGCCTTAGCTGAACGTTTATGGTCAAATCCAGAAAATGATTGGAAAAAAGCTGAATCTAGATTTTTATTACATCGTGAACGTTTAAACGAAAATGATATTCGTCCTGAATCTGTTCAACCAGAATGGTGCCTTCAAAATGAAGATGAATGTCCAATTAACAAAAAATAAGAAAACAAATATGAAATACAATAAGTAAAATGCCTTTTAATTTATATTTTGTTACGATTTTACATTTTAGTATTAAAATTAAATTAAAAAAAATAGTACATTTTATTCATTCTTTACAATATTTTTGTAAATATATTGGAAAATATTCTTGTAAATTCGAACATTGTTGCGATTTGTTAAAAAAATAAATCGCTATTAAAAATGTCTTTTAAAATTTTTCAAAATTATCTTTTTTAATTGAAAAATATTATATTTTCTAAAAATTTGGTTTATATGATAAACACTTTTAGTCAGTTTTTTTTTTGTAGGAAAAGAGGATATTTCGTAATACTTTGGCCTTGTCAAATCCAAAACTCAATAAATAATTATTTATAAATTTAAATTTACTGTTTATTTACCTTTTTTTTAATAATCTTAAAACTTAGTTTTGGAGTAATTCATATTACAAAAAAATGTATAAAATATAATAAAAATTGTTTGAGATAATTAAAAACTAAAATATAATTTAATAATATAATTTGTTTGTTTCGATTTTGTTTTTAAATATTTAATACAACTCAAGTTGGATAATCATATAGTTCCACAATGTAATTAGTATTACTAGAATGATAAGGTTAACTGTTTTATTTTAAAAACCATCTTCTTCATCACGACCAAATTTATATATTAATGTTGAAATTAATATCAGTACATTTTGAAGTAAAATAGCAACACCAGGCCAAACATTATCACTTTCTATAACAAAATGAAAAGATGTATATAAATTTAAAATAATTGATTTTGAAATGTTTTAATACTCACTTCTTGTAATATCATCAATCATAACCCAAGCACTTGCAATAACCGATGCAAAACCTAAAATAAATCCAACTAGAAGCCATAGCATAGCAAGTCGTCCTCTTGATACAGATGGATTATCATTAATCTGTAAATGGAAAGGAATTTAAAGATATTTGTATTATTTTAAATAATTAGCAATATAGAATATCTATCAATCGGATATAATTGAAATTTGGTACATAAAAATCGAAAAATTATAAAATTTGAGTATTTTTCTATAACTATATTTTAGAATTTGATAAAAAAATATTAATAAATGAATTTTACTTACATGACTCTTTCGCACGGTATTTACCATTATAAAGCTTAGTGTTCCAAAAACTCCAATAAAAGCTTTTCATATAATGAACACAATACACAAAGAATATTTAAATTATGTATTTGTTTATTGTTAGGCATATTTTATATTTACCTTGGCCAGTATTAATTTGTCCTTTTGGTGTAACTGCTAATACATCGATTAAGAACCACCATGCTGTAAAAAACTGCAAAACAGATTTTTTTAGAAAATTATAATTATAATAATTAAATAAAAGTGAAAATACATTATCACAATAGTATGACTCAAAAATTTTATTATACATGATTGGTAATCATATCTACTAAAAAAAACTTACAAGTAATCCTGCAACAATTGATGAAATTTTATTTTTTGCATTTTCACCCGTAAACCATTCTTTAACATTTTCAATAATTGACATTTTGTTAACAAGTTATCTTCGAATAAATTTTTTAAAAAAAATTAACTAAAATTATATTTTAATACTTTCTTGTTCGTTTGGTTTTCTTATATTCTTTTACTCAGTTTTGTTTTTGTTCAAATGACCGCAGCAGTCAAATATAAATATATGTCAGTGATGCTAACATTTGTTATTTTCTTGTGCTTGTGCTAGATTTTTAAACTCCAAAAAGTACTAGGTAAAAGATTACTGAATTGTGTAAACAACAGTTTCATTTTCAACATATATATATACATATATAAAACAGATACAGGACAAGTCAAAAAAATTGACACAGAAGTTTCTGCGACTGGAGTTGATATTTCGATTTTATTTCACCCGTTTTGTGCACTAATTTTTGATTTTGCTTAAAGTACTCCATAATTTGGTACCTTTTTCTATTTTTGGTACCAAAAAAAAGCAACAAATGTCAGTTTTTGTGAAATATATTACTTTCTCTTGTTGGTAGTAGATGGTGTTGTATACGATTTGTTGTTGTAATTGAAGGGGTTTAATGTTGGTTGGAATTCAGGATTCTAAAAGCTTGCATTAACTTACTGGATTTTCAGTGTAAACTTTAGTAAAAGAACAAAAAGAACAAAATCAAATTGTACGTAATTTGGAATTACATTCGTCAAATGGAATTTATAATAGTTTTTAATCAATTTAATGGATTTTTTATAAACACAAAAGAGTCTTCAGTTGATGTCAGCAAAATACATCTGTTGTTCATACACATATGTCAACTTTTCAATATATCTTCTATCTAGCTACAGTCTATCAGAGCATTAACACATATTATTAATCCATCACGATAATCAAAGTCACCGATAAAAGGGGTCTTTATACTTATTCTATTATATATTTTTTTAATTTAAAGAGGGAGACATTAATAATCAAGGGTAAAAAATATCTTTACAATGATTTGTTTTCGATTTCAGTTAGGAGTGGGCAATCTCGCTTGAGTATACATAGTATACATATTACATATATATACTACTTTTAAAGTAATTCGTTTATGTGGTAAAGAATTTTTAATTCGCCATCTGTTATTAAAAGAATAATTTATGGTTGTTGTATGAGATTGAGAAACTGTATTATCATATAAAAAATGATCTTTTTAATTCAAAATACTTTATCAACAAAAAAAAAATATGTCTTTATAAATTAACAAAAATACATACATACATGTACATATTTCAAAAATTAGTATTTCAAAAAAAAAAAATATTTCCCATTCATAAACGTCACGACCGTTGACTAGGACAGATCGGTCGTAGAATCTCTGTCCGCGAATTTCATATATTTTTTTTTAAATAATTTTTTATGTATTGTTTAATTTGAAATAGTAAAATATAGTTTTCTTTTTGAATAAATTAAAAATAATTTTATTTAATTTTATTTTAACAATTAATTTACAAGAAATAAAAATAAAACTCACTTTGAAATTTTTTGAAAAAAATAAAATTATATACGAGCCGCAATGTCTATAACGAATTTTCTTTGACGAATTGGCAAGAAAAAAAATATTGTATAAAATTAAATTCAATTTATATTCTAAATTTTCTAAATGTAAAATTCTAAATTTATAAAAATCTTTAAGTTTGTATTATTTGTTTTTTGAATGATTGGAAAAAATAATTGTGATTCATTGAAAATAATTTAAAAATGTGCGTGGATGTTTTTTTTTTCTTTTAAAACAACAGAAAAACTAAATCGAAGGTCTAGCAATAAATTAAAATTATTTTTTTTATTGTATATCTAGATATTTATATATAATAAAATTAAAAAAAAATGTTTAAGTAAAAAAAAAGAAAAGATTCATTTTGATTTCTGTAAATTTTAAATATAAGTATTTGGCAGTAAATGATTTTTTAATAGTGCGCTGAAAAACATTTTCTTTATTTTTCGTAAGAAAATTAAGGAAATTTAAATTTGATAATTAAATTTAATAAAAAAAAAATTCCACATAAATAATAAAAAAAGTGAAATAGAAAAAAAAATATTGTTATACACGACAGAAAATTAAATTTGTTTATACGATGAAGGAAAAAATATTAAAGTAATAATTTATTTGAAAGGAAATTTTAAATTTTTGATATTTTTTTTAGATAAAATACTTATATTATTTTAATTTATTAATATTTAAAAGGATTAATGACTTTTAAAAAAACGGGTAAGAAAATTTGAAATTTAATATTAGGATTAGTAATAAAAATTTCTAACTAAATTAAGTAATTATGTCTGATATTTTTGGAATCGTCTATGATCAATATTGTATCCCTTACTTAACCAAAAAGATTGTCCGTAAAGTCGGTATAGTCTTTTGTAAACAAAACATTTAATCATAAAGGAAATTACAATAAATCATGTGGCTACTGTTTAGTGTAACGGGGATTGTCTATCTATCAATTTATCTATATCAATTTATCCCTTTATTTAAAATTTAATCTAATCTATCTTGATTTTAAATTTTTTACAAAATGTGTATACCAAATATCATAGTATTATTATAAATGGTATTTCCTATTCCCATATTGAAGAAACTGTTGGTTAATTTGTGATCTGGAAAAAATTACTCTCAGTCTTACTACTTACTTTAATCAATTGTAAATGACTAGACACTAGTATACTTCAAATTTAATTGAAAGTTTTGGGAAATGTAATATCCAATTTTCAAGTCAAATTTGTCCTTTTTTACCTTTCAAATTAGTCTTTTGCCAAAATAAAGAAGAATTTTTTCGAAAAAGACAAATTTTATTTAGGAAAATGTTAATTTTCAATTATGAAAAAAAACCAATCATAAAAAGACAAATTTGAAGTGTAAAAAGACCAATTTAATTGTATAACTACATCAAACATCATATATATGTATATATTTTATGTAAATGAAACTCAAAACGAAACTGTTAATTATGTTTTCATGAAACATTAATTAAACATTTTCTTTTAAATGCTTTCATGTCAAATTTATTAATAACAATTTTATTTTTTTTACAATAATTGAAAGTTTATGTCTCGTTGTACATTTTTTCTTATGTATGTTTCAACGAAAATTCATAATAATAAATTAATTCAAAAATATAATAAATAATTACTATTATTATTATAAAGAAAATATATAAATGAGGAAAATATATACAGTAATAAATATTATATTTAAACATTTCCAAGTGAAATATTAGCGAAAATTTTTTTTTCCTTTCATTTCATTTGATGACCTTTTAGTTATGCAAAAAAAAAACATAAAAGTAAAATAATTTCACTTGAAATTTATATTAAAAAAAAGTTCTAGTGAATTTAAAAATTTATTAATAATTTTTATGTATATAAAAGAAAATCATATTTTTAAAATATTTATAGGGAAAGAGCGTTTATAATTTTCTTCCTTGTCAAATTATTATAAATGAATGAAGTCATGTTTACATTTGTTTCATTACTTAATAAATGATTAATTTATTGATAAATAAAATAGTCTTATTTATAAAGAATTTCATGAGTTCAATCTAAGATAGGAGTAATGTATTTGTTGGTATATATATTTATGAATATTGAGTAAAAGTAACTTAATAAATAGTTAATTATCATATTTTTTTTCAGCAATTTAATTTGAAATTGCTGATTTATAAATAGGTCCCTGCAACATCTGCGAGAAATTTGGCCAATACCAAATTGGGATTAGGATGAGAAGTTGAGAAGTAAAGAAATTTTATAGAACAAATTTTAGTAATGTGATTAATTCTTTGCATTTTTATTTATGATGTGATTATCACAGAGATAGAGTACTAGCTTCTAATTTGTTTAATACCAATTATATTAAGTATATTACAAGATTATTAAACGGAAATTACAATTAAATTCATTTTTTTTTTGTAATGGAATTGTGCCAAAAAAATATTAAATTATACACGACATTAAATTAATTACGATATTTACGATTATCTATTTTTTATATATTAAATAAAAATAAAATTATTTATTAATCCTCCTATGGAATAATAAAAATTAGGTAAAAAAAATTTTTCTACAACTATTTTATATCGTAAATTTTACTATAAAAATTCATTAAAAAAAGTTAACAGATTAAAAAAAATTATTTACTGGATCGATCGCATATTTGAATTTTATTTGAAAATTTTCATTAATGGTCTTATCATAAATCAACATAATTAACTATATTTCAGATTTAGTAATAGACCATAGTCCAACAAAATATTTCTATACATATAATAAAAATCTCCTTTTAAGGAACTTTTTATTAACCTATAAAAATTAATTATTTTTTGACAGTATACAATGGCGCCGACAAATTAATCTAAAATCTTAATATCAAAAATAATATTACTATACCTACTAAAATAACAACTCACTACTCTAATATAAAATTAAAATAAATATATTTTAATTATTGTTATTATTATTTTGAATAAAAAAAATATTAATTTTTTTTTAAGTAGAGTAGTTCATTAATTAAGTTGACTTTGAAATTATTTTTATATATTGTGAATAATAAATCAAAATATTTTCAAAGATTAATTTTTCACATTTCCATTTTTTTTTAATTAAATATTTTATTAATTTGAATTTTCAAAAACAACAATTTGCTTTTTCTTCTATCTCATTAAAGAATTAATATTAAGTACAAAAAAAATTTGCATTAAATATTATTCTTGGAGTCATTAATAATAATCTTACAATTTAAATATTAAAATAAAAAAAAATATACTTAAATCTAAAAAAAATTTTTTAGCATAAACAAAAAATTAACATAATTTATGTACATTTCCCAGTTTAATTCGTAATGTGCCAAAAAACCTCCCATTCTATAATAATCTAAAAAGTTTATCACGTCGCCTTGTTTGCTTAGCACTTAAATAGACAAACTTTACCTGATAGTACATAGACATAGCAGCAACATATATTTATGTTTATGGAGCTACTTATAAAAAAAAAAAATTATATACTTAATTTAATACAAAGCAATTATTTTAATGTTGTTGTTAAATGGCGTAAAATAAAAATAACAACAACAAATAATAATAATAATAATCTGTGATTTTTCCCCCCAATTGTTGCGTAATAAATATATACAGTATTTAAGTACCAGCTACTGTTTTATTTACACTCTTATGTTATTTAAATTTAAAGCATATATTTTTCAAATAATTTTTGGTATAATTCTTTATTTTTTGGTAACTATCTGACGGTTTGTTGTTTTTTAGCCTAAAAAAAAAATTAACATTTTGTTAGTGTATGATTGTATTGAATTCTTGTCTTATCCACTAATTAACGAAAAATTGCAGCAGTAAGAACTACACCAAATTATACTGCTCAAATTCGAAGATTTTTATGGGCAATTTAATTTATTTATCTGAATTTTCGTCGTGTTAGGGGTTGGACATTTCAAATTTTCTAAACATAACGATTAAAATCGTTAGACAAATTAAACTTAACCCAATTTTACACTCAGAATATTTAAATTATAATAATTATTCCAATTTTTTAACATACATTGAGATTGACATATGTACATATATCTAATGTCTTTATTTTTGTATATATAAAATAATAAAATTGATATCAAATTCTGATCTTGATCAAACTATACACTATAAATTTAACAATATTTAAATACGTGATCGCTATAAACCCATAATTTGCCTATTATATCACAATTATTCCTTATGCGCACAATATTCTTTTGTTGGATCAATATTTACTTGTAATATCTTTTCACTATATCCATTATAACAATGTTCAATTAAATTATTTAAATTATTCTAAGCTTGTTATAAAAATGTATGAAGGAAAAAAAATGCTTAAAGCTATTATTACAAAACGTGGTTTGTTATTATTTTATACATAATATTTTAGTTATCATAAAATAAACATTTTTATTTAATTAAATATTAAGTAAGGATTATAAAATTTATGGACAACAAAAAAAATTTATGTTTTGATGTCTTTTTTTTTGTCTCTGAAAATTTCGACAATTAAAAAGTGGAAATATTAATGAAAATAGAAAGATACGAGACCAGAAAATTTAAATAAACAGAAATCTATTTTTAATTTAAAATTCCTAATGCTTACTATATGACCTTTAACCTTGCAGTCATTTATATTAAGGTGGCTTAAATATTTTCGTTATTTTCTTATCTTGCGAGTTTTTTAAACATTTGTCGTCGTAGGTAGAAATTTTTAATTCGTTTTTTTTTTTATTTATACTGATGATTAGTTGCATAATTTGCCTCGAAATTTCTTTATACCAGATTGTTTATAGTTAGTTGAGATGAAAATTTTTCTAATATTATAAATTCTTGTAATATCACATAGTCAAATATATATATATAATACCAAATTAATGTGAGAAATTTTTTCCATTCCTTTTTTTTTTAATCAGATCAGATAAGAATTCATTTTTCAAATTCCTAGATACGCCCCTGAGATATTTGAATAGTTGACTATAAATATAACTTAATAATTACCGACTGACGAACATAGTATAGTATAATAGTCCTAGACAAATTTGCCCTCTTGAAGTCCACATTAATAGAGTTACATGTGCGTTCATTAATGTTTTTTATTTTTTTTTTGAAAATTTTATTTCGGTGATCTTATTTTTTTGATTTCTACACAAAATTTTATTTATGGTACATATAGGATAGATATTATATGCAAATCTTTAACATATTCAAATACATATATGCTTTAATGCATTATAAACAAACAAACAAAAATGTAGCAAGAAAATTTATATAGCAGACCATAGCCAAGAAAATATTGAAATATATTTTGTGTTTTTAAGATTTTTTTTTTTTTTCAAAAATTATATAGTAGAAAATTTGTGGTAAATGTTTTTATTTCTTCAATTCAATTCAAAAATTATTACAGAAATTGTTTAAAGTCAATGTGGCGATGTCTAATGTGAGATATGATAATAAATAAAATTATGTATATATTTCTATTTTTGATTTTGAACAAACACGGAAGTATAAAATGTATTAGAATTTTCGTATATAAATTAGTAAAATATTATTTTGATTTTCAATTTCATGTCTCCGTCTCCATAATTAAAAGTTTTTTTTTTTTTTAAATGCACATAATTATTAGCGAATGTTTTATATTGTAGCAAAATTTGTAATTACAGAGCTTTTATAATCCAAATGTTTTTTTTAAATCATCACAATTCACAATTACATCATTATTCAATTTCTATTTCATAATCTGCTACTATTTAATAAATATAAAAATCAAATTACCTTTTTCATAAATATAAAAATCGAATTAGAGGATACCTTTTAGAATCATGACCTTATATCAACGGTACAGCGATCCTATTTGAGCTATATACTTAATTGCATCTATGTATATAAAATTTTATACTGAAATGTTGTGTGCAAATGTCCCAAACCATTCATATCTTACCAGTTAAAATTATGCGGGAAATTCGTTTATTTAAAATTGTATTTTAAATTGTTTTCTAAAATTTAATCAAAATTTATTATAATGAGGACTAATTAATTAAGTATTACATAATGAAAATTAAATTCTGTAGTTTCAAAAATATCTACAATATGCGATCAGGAATTTTTACAGAATTATGATTATGTTTGCAAGACCGTCCCAATATATTAATTTAACAAAATAATTTCTTGAAAATATTAATTTGTTCATTTTTCTCTCTTAAATATTTTTGGAATTTAAAATCTTAAAAATGATCTGTATAAATAAATAGTAAAATAATTATATTAAATATTTCTCCAATAAAACAATTTCTTATGTTATTTTAATTTCGAATTTGTTTATTTTAGTCAATGAACAAAATTACAAACTTAATTATATTAATTATTTATCTATCTAAATTCCGCATTATTACAATTTCTAGTGAATATTTTACATCCTAACATAAGCTAACATAAATAATAATAATAAGCGATGCAATATGAATAAAATTATAATAAATATTCGTATAACATATCAAATTTCAAAATTAAATTAACAAGAGATAATCTATAATTAAAATACCGGTAAATAACATATATAAATATATCCTTGATAATATTTTACACTATATTAACCTATTCATATATTTTATAGATTTTTTTTTTATTAAAGATTATCTTTTAATTAATTATTATTTCTCTAACGAAGAAATCAGATAAAATTAGTTCGATATAATTATTAATGTTATATTTTTGATTTGATTAATAAATTTGTCAAAAAACTTGTTAAACATAATTAGCAAGCAAAAATTTATTTATATATCGTTTTACGGGAATTTATAATCCAAAGCAAAAGATTAAAAGAAAATTAATTTAAAAAAATTATTGTTTTTTTTATTGAAAATTTTGAATATTTATTGGCATTTTAATCTTGTTTTTAGTTGATAATTTGAAGATGAACACGATAATTTAATATGACAAAAAAAAAATTGGATAATTTATTTGAAATTTTGTTGTTGAAAATTTATAATTAATATTTTCCGAAGGTTTTTTTAATTATGAAAAATTAATCAATGACTAATTAGAAATTTGTTAATTAATTTAGTTTATAATTTGATATATACAAATGTAAATTCTAAAAAGATTTCATAAATTAGATCTGTTTTTATTAGTAGAATAGATCTTTGATTGGTAAATTGTAGACTGGGGTCTATTTCACAAAAATCGACTTTTACAAGAATTTGACAATTATAAATTAGACATTTTTCGGTTTTATATAAAAAAGCTCTAATAAATGACTATTCGAAAAAAAATGTTGACTACTTGTGACAAAATTTGTAGTGATGAAAAATACTTCTACACTATATGGACGGGCAATTTTTATTATAATAAAAATATCCAAACCAATTCCAAATATCTTTTAATGTGCCCAAGTTATAGCAAAAAAACTTGGAAAAAACTCTGCAAATAGGGACCCACCTTCTAGATGCGCCAATTTACTCATTTTTCAAGCCATCATACAGATCTGAAAGTAGAGATTTCAATCTTTAACTTCTTATATAAAACATAAAATCAGACAAAGATTTCTACATTTTTAACCAATCTGAAAACGCGAGTTCTTGTGAAAATAAAAACATAATTTATCCTAAGTTTTTTGGCTATAACTTGGGCAAATTAAAAGATTTTTTAATTTTGTTTGGATCGTTTTGTTATAATTAAAATTTCGCGCCGATAGATAGCAACATTTTTTTGGCGCAAAACATCGAATATTTTAAAAATTCCAATATTTCTTGATGTAATTCAAAATATTGTCAGGATTAATTTTAAATTCTTACTAAAACACTTGCAAATAATTAAAAATGTTAATTTTCAATTTATATTCCAAGGTATAAATAACAACATTTATTCAGAAAAATTTATTGCAATTTATTTTATTGATCTACAATCTACATAAATTATTAAAAGTAATTTAAATAACTTCATAATATTTGTAATTTTATCAAGAATCAAGTGTTTTTAATTATTAAACCAAAAAAGTGTATCGTTAATAAATTTAAAGTAAGAAATATAAACTGTCATTAACACCACATTTATGGTAATAAATGATTAAAATAAAAGTACATTTTTAATTACATATTTAATATCAGTTAATAAGAAAAACAACATAGTCCCATAATCGCAATAAATATAATATGATTCAATGTGAAAACATTTATATATTATTTATACGAGTATAAGTATATTTTACTAAATTACATCACTTAACCTAATTTTTTCATATAATATGCAATATGGCATCTTAAATTATTAATAACTTTGCTAAAAGCCATAATTATTTATCACTTATATATTTTCTATATATATATATATATATCACACATATTTTATATATATGTAATCATAATAATTGAATAATTTAAAATTAAAATATCAATTCTTTTAGTTTAATAAGAAAAGAATTGATTAAATGTAATAATTATTTCGTATACCACTTAAAAGTATTTTTCAAAAAAAAAATTAAAATCGTTTAGTTTTCTTATTTTAAAATATGATCAAGATTATTTTTGTATATTTTATTAAAAAAATTTTAATCAAAATTCACTTTGGGTAGTAACTATCTTCCATATTTAGTTTTTTAATACGACATTTAAAATAAAAAACGATTATCTTTCTATAGATCTATAAATGGTTGGTTAGTATAAATAGCTTTTTACCATTTTATAATATTTAATAATTTTTGTTTAATAATTCATAATTATTTTAATATTTTTAACCAAAAATGGTTTTAGTCTGGCTTAAACGATTTAATTCCATTGCTATTTATTCTCAAGTTTCTTGAAATTTAGTTTCATATAAATTATTCTAAAAGCCAATTATAATATTGTTTAAAATAATTGAAGTATGATAGAATCAATTAAGGACTTTAATAAGACTGAAAAGCTGAATCTTTTCAATTTAATCGAAAGAATAATATATGTAGTAAGTTTTAGTCGTAATATTATTCTTGGGTATACGATCATTTACCATACAAGTACTTATATATTTGGGTTGATACAGAATGTCATTTTACTGGTGGAAGTGTAATTTTACTACCTTTTCCATATACCACCCATTGAAATGACAGTAAAATGACAGTATAACAAAAAAAAACCACTCCTTTTAAGAAGAAAAGTTTTAATATTAAAGTCTGGTATACAAAAAAATTACCCTAATAACGTCATTTTATATTACAAAATTGAGACATCCAATAATTTAAAGGTCAATTCATGAATAATAACGACATTTAAAAAACGATTTTTTTTAACAAAAAAAATATATAATTTGATTAAATAATTGATTGTTTATTATTATTATTATTAATTGTATATAAAATAAATCAAAATTAATTCATATACGAGAGGAAAATTTTTCAATATTTTATATAAACTTAATAGATAAATTTTTATCTAATAATAATATAAAAAAAAAATAGAGGAATTTTTTTATTAGTTTTTTTTTATAATTTAAACTTGATAGATATAAATTACAAAATAGACGAAAATCAATTTAATAAGATTACATAAAAAATAAAATTACGATAAAGATTACAAAACAAGTGAAATGGAATCCTACAAAAACAAACAATAATTAATTTCCCAAAACAAAAAAAAATTATTGAAATTTAAAACCTGAACCAAAACTTTTAATCAATAAATTGTTTATAATTTTACAGTAGATTATTTACTGCTGAACAGAGAGAAGAAAAATAATAGCCTATAAATGGAATTCTCCGATGTGTTCATCATTTTAAAAGATTTATTACTTTATTTTGTTTTCCTCTTATGTGATTTTTCATGAATTTTACATTAAATATATGTTGCTTTTTTTTTTAAAGAAATATTTCTATATTATACTGTGAGAAAGAATGACACTCGATGTAAATTCAAGTGCGCTCTATACAGACTTAGTATAAATATTATAGCTTTGTTCAATGAATCAGACATTGGTGTAAAGCGGAGAAGAGTAGAGTTCAGTAGAATGTCAAAATAGATTAGAAAAATTTAATGAATACTATTCGAAAATTAGTTTGTTTTATTTGACATCTTGACATATATCAGATTTAATTTCACATACTTTACTTATCTTAGATAGAAATTTAGAAGCTAATTACGATCTATTTCTTACTGAAAGGCTAAAAGATCAAGCTCTGAAATAATGTGCTCTAAAACAATCATGATAATTCTACAGTAGAGAATTAATAAAAGCATGAAAAAGGAATTCTGAGCATAGAGAAGACGAACATTAATTCCTGCCCTTCTTTTATTATAGATTACTCTGGAGCAAATCAATGAACAAAGCTTATTTGTATCTAAAGAAATTATATTATATATAATGTTAAATTTATATCTATATATATTTATGATATAAGTATAAACCAAGTAATGAAAACGATTCATTGTCAGACCAAAATTTATATATGTACATATAAAAGTATTACATATTCTTTTGCCATCCTGAAAACCCACCTTTCTTAATATGGTATCTTGTACGACTCTGGTTAAATTATTGTATATGTATATGGAATTGGAGTCAAGAAGACTGGGATGAAATTTTAAACCGAGAAAATTTAAGAAGAAAAAAAAACCTAGGAAAATACCGGCAGTTTTTTTCTGTTGTTTTCTTTTTATTACATTAATGTTTTTCCTCTTTTGTACCAAATAAAAAAAAAGAATCTTTTAATGGATTTTAATTAAAACAAAACTGCAAGAAATGTTGAAAATATTTTTACAGGCCACTTTAAATATTTTGATTGCCATTAATTTAATAAAAAAAACCACCTTTAATTATATATGAAATTTTTTTGTTTTTGATGATTTAAAAAAATTTATTGTTTATCAAATTATTAAAATCAATAAAAAAAATATGTACATATATAAAATCATTAAAAGTATAAAAAAAAAAAGAAAATCATGTTGAATATCGCGAAATAACACACCCGCTAAGGGCAAAATATTTTCAGGAATTTTATTATTATTATTATTTTGTTGTATTATATAAATTTTTATCGTTTCAATAATTTTTTTGTTTTATTTCAATTTATAATAAGATATGAAAACGAAATTGTTGAATTGTTTTCTCGATATAAAAATATTATCGATTGTCGGAAGATTTTTCCTTTCTCATCCAATTTGTGGTTAAAATTTATGCGTATACATACATACTTACCATAGCTCCTCCGCTCCTTTATTGAAATACAAATATAATATTTTTTAAAGATCATTATTGCGGTCTTTTGTTTTAAATGAAAACTTTTTAGTATACATATTATATTTATTTATTTTTTATCTAGTTTCCGATGTTATACTATTGCAATTTATGTATACAATTTAAAATATGATATTTGTATTTTATGCTCGAGTCACTTCACTTTTGATCAATGGCACTATGTCTTTTAATTTTGATCAAGATCATTGGTTCAATCGTTCTTATGGACAACGATAACAATAGACTCACTATCATATTCATTGAAATGTAATCTCTATGGGGTTTGGCCAGTCAGTAACATTTCTTAGTTTAGAATTAGATCCAAATTATTGTTGAAATTTTAAAATTAAAATTTTCATTAGAATCACCTAAAAATTTTTAATTGAAATTTCTTAATACTAAAATAATGAAATCAATTCATGTCATTTCTCAAAAATGTATGTACGAAAAATTATTACCATTAATACATAATTTTTCTTTGGAAAACTATTTACCGACACCCTGTTTATTAATTTCAAAAATATTTTTTGTTTATTTTTATTGCAAAATTGTTTTTCTTTTTTCAACAAATAAATATATAAATTCTCAATTTATGTTATTTGAAATCTTTCACAAAAGAAGGCGAAATCAAGCTTTCTTTAAAGATATTTTAATTCCTGCAAAAATATTATAATATTTCTTTTTATTTTGTTTTCAAAATTCCCGGCTTTATTATTAAAATACCTTCAAAACGAAAGAATACAAATATAACCAATTATTTTGACGACAAGAAAGCATATATATTTTTTTTGAATCCTCTTAAATTTAAATAATAGTATATATTTTTGATCATTTTGACTTTGCCCAGGAATTAATGATTATTATAAGAGTCATTGATTCGATCTCTTCGTCTTCTGTATATGTAATTTTCTTTAAATTTATGACATTAATTTTGGATTTTTTTTTTCAAAATCAAATAAAAACAACAGAAATATTTATAAGTAATTTAAACCAAACAGAAAATCATATTAATTTGTAAAAAAAAAACGAAACCACACATGTCTAACATATTTCATAATTATATATGTTTGTGTCAAAAATAGGAAAGGATCTAATCATAGAGATGAAATTGCTTTTCCAAAACAGATGTAAAAATTCAATTTTGTAGTTTTCCAAAAAAAAAAACATTTTGTATAAAGACAAAAATTATTTTTAAAAATAGTAAATTAAAAATATGATATAGCCATATAACTTTGACTATGAACGTCAGGTGATATCAATTTTATAATTATTCTATTTTCGGACAATTAAATTAAATGACCCCCATTTTATAATAAACAATATACATAGTATAGAAGTTTCCTTTTTAGATATTATATTTTACTTTTTTTCAAATTTTTGATGATTACTCATTCATTAATTTAATAATTGATCATTATCATAAATAATAAAAACAAAAATTAAAATCCTATTGACCTACTTTTAGCACAATCATAGATATAGTTTATAATAGAACTAATTCAAAATAACAAAAATTATAAAGAAAAACAATTTATAATAGTTTTTTGGTTGTTGTTTTTTTTTTCTGTGATTTTTAAATCAAATTTTTTGGCCATCAGACCTGAAATTATATTCAAGAATTTTTGATTAATAATTATTTTTGGGATATCCAGAATTTTACAAATTGGATTTCTTTGGAAAATTTTTGAAAATTGAATGGAAAAAAAGAGCAGAAAAATGTAAATTTTATTATAGGTGTGGTAGATCAGAATTTTTTGATAAACTTTTTCGATATATTTTTTTTTAAAGAATAGAAAGTGTATTTTAAGTTTGATTTGTTTTTTCAATTTGATTTGTTTTTTCACTAAGTGAAATTTTAATAGTCAACCGTACAATAGATTTATACCATAAATCTAAGTCTTGCAGTTTAGTAATTAATTCTAATGAATGTTATAAGAACATACATATATAGTCCGTTGCTCAATCGATAAACATCTGCTCGTTTGTGAAGTGATCATCTTGAATATTCCACAGACTAATCTCATTAATTGTTTTCAATATCTTAATAATATCATTTCCATGATAAATTCGTATACTTTTTACTAAATCCCCTTAGTCTGTTATGATTTGGAAAAAAGGATATTGATTTGGTAAGCGACTTTAATAGCTTTATGAATTTAATGCTAAAGTGTAGTCCAAAGGAAATGCAAAAGAAGTGAATTAAAAATAAAATAAATTTCAGTTAAGAAAAAATTGCAGGGGTTTGCGTAAAGTGATTTGTGACTAGTTGATAGTTTCTTTGCAATATTATAATATGTGGTATAGTTGATAGTCACAAATTACTTTACGCAATACCCTTGCAGTTTTTTTTTTATTAAATTCTATAGTGAACATTTTCTGAGTTCAAATAATTCTGTTTTGATAAAAATTCATATACATTCTGACTAATTTTCTCAAATTTGATTAAAAGACCAAGTTAACATAGATCCCAAAAATCAGAAACTAAAATATATTATTTATAACTATGGTTTATTATTTTATTAATGTTACAACTAAAATAAGTAATCTAACTCTTATTTAGATATTCTATTTTCTTATAGTTATGATCTACTAAATTTCTATCCCAGAAAAATGTCAAATACAAAAAATGTTCTAAAATATTAATTTTCAGTGGTAAAGAAATATTAGGAACAAATGAACTAGAATTGTTGCTAATCAGAATGATAAATGTTGCATACTTCTTTTCTCAACAACTGATAATATACAAAAAAAAAGTTGCAGGACAACAAGCAACATGTTATAGGATGCACATCCCATGGCGAAAATTTATTTTATATGTACGAAGTGCAACATCTTTATATTCAACTAGTATCTGTGCTCCACCGTATACGTTTTAAAAGATATGGGCGTAATTGACCCTTTGTGTAATGTTACGGGGCGTGTAAATAAATAATTTTGAATATCCCAAGGGATAAAAATTATAATTAACATTACAAATTTTTAAATTTATTACGAATTTAAAAAAAATACAACATAAAATCAAAACTCCAAAAAAGAAGCTAAAACTAATTTGATTAACTTACTTTTTAACAAATAATAATTTTCATTGAAATTCCAAAACTAATTTGTCATTTCAATTAATTTTTGTCCATATACTCATTTATTCTTTATGGAGAAATTTACCGTCAAAAATTATTTTCAATTATTTAATACAAATAATTGTTTTCCTATATCCATAAACCAAAAAAAAAAAAATTAAAATCTTCAATTAGTATGCACATAGATTCTATTTATGATTAGTTTAGGAAAATTATAACTTATAATCATTAGTTTTGACCTAGAATTGTTAAATTTACATAAATATATTTTGTTATTTTGTGGTTCAACCAAAACATATTTAAATTTAAATTTTTGGGAGTGTGTATAAAATGTAAAAATTGTTTTTTTTTTATCAACTTAAACAAAATGATATCATCTTGAATTTTCAGAAAATATAAATAATATTAAATTATATACCAAAAATCCCATTAATAATCTCATTGTTTTTACATATAGATTTCGGTTTGGGGTGAAATTTAATAAAACAAATTTTGTTAATTTTGTCCTTCATATTTAAATATTTTGCTTATAATACATATATATACATATAGTTTATTCATAATTAAAGGTATCCCTTGAATTTACTAACTAACCGGAAATATATTTTTCCATATAATTGAAAACGAAAAATATAGAAAATATTTGTGTTTTTTTTATTATAATTTCAATCTGAACCTTTTAATAGCCATGAACTTCAAAACAAAATTATATATAATAATTTATTTCTGTATTTACTTTACAGTTTAATATAATTTGTTCATTTTGACAACAAAAAAAAAGATTGATAAATATTATTTTTAGTGAAAATCTTTAAAACATTATAATTCAACAATAATTATGTAAATTTTTTGTTAAAATATGAATCTAAATTTCGAATCACATATATCACCATCCCTTTGTTGTAGTAAACTATTAAAATGCAACATGCCATAATCCTTAATATAGGACTTTAATTCAGTAAAGCTATAAAAGAAATTACCATTAGCATAGTATATTAGCAATGCGCCATCGGCATCGCCGCCTCTTACTTAAAATCTAAAAATTTGTCAAATTAAATAATTTGAAAAAAAAAAACCATTAATATATCCGAATAATACTCGGTGAAAAAGTCAATTTAATATTTAAATTAATAATGATTTATCGAAATCGGCAATAACTCGGCAATTGATTTATGATTTTCAAAAACTGATATTATAAGGCCCCACACAGTTCAAACTTAATTTATTATTATTATAATGATAATGATTTGTCGGTGGAACCATAAATATATATGTAAATATATTGTATACTATATACAAATTTATGTTTATGTTGTGTTTATTAGTATATTCATTGCTTTACTAACAGCCAGTTAAACAAATTTTCATTGAACAATTATTTTATGTAGATTTTTATTTGAATAATTGTTAATGTGCGGACGCATTTATTATAGTCCAATAATTACTTATATAAAAAAATCATCGCACTCCATTGATTTTATTTAAAATAAATTATAGTTACATTTAATTATATAACATAGAAAATTTTCTATAATTTTTAATTATATGTGGTTAAAATAAATTTTCTAATAATTTTCCGGTAGATTGGAAGTTATGATAGTATAAACTGGCCAATGACCCTTTAATTTAATATATTTTATATGGAGTAAAATTTCCCGGAAATAATTTTTTTAAAATCAGATACTATTTAAATATTAAAATTTAATTTAATTGTAAAAATTTTAAATTTAATTAATTTTTTTTTCTACTTTCAGATGCATCAAATATTTTTATAATATTTTAATTTAAATTTGAAGTAATTTAAAAATAAATTATACTATAAAAATTTAGTAAAAAGAAATTTATTTAAATGAAACATTTAAATGAGACGAAAAACTTTTTTAAATATAATTGTTATCCGATCATTCTTGATATTAAAATAGAATGAAATTGGAACAACTAATGGTTATGAGGATCTATAAATTTTTAATAATATTGCAAATATTTGCTATCGTAAATGTAAGTATAAATTATTTTACTATATTTTATTATACTCTATTACATGTACTTATACTATTAAATTTTAAATAGAGTATAAATTTGTCTTAAATATCGTCAGATTAATTGTTATAATGTTAGTATAAATTTATTAGTCTGATAAAATCGATGAAAAATATCAATTATATACTAATAAGCTTTTGACTAACTATAGTCTAGCCTTTAGATTTAAATCCAAAATTTATTTAATATGAAAATATTTCTTTTCTATGATTTATTGTTCGTAAATGTTAATAGCAAATACATAAACAAAATGAATCGATTATAAATCAACTAATAAATAGATCGAGTAAAGTAAAAATCAAATAAACCATAATAAATATCATGTAAACATACTAAAATATTAATCCGACAAAATATTCTCTTTACAATATCTTTTCTATAATATTATCAAAAATAAGTAGAAATAATTTAAAAATAATCCATTAGTGATATTGATGAAGGGGGCAGACATTGATTATAGAAAGATTACATCCGTCGATCCATTTAAAAAAATTATAAAGTGAAACAAATTCTATTTTATCCCTCATTAATATTATTTTTATTAACCCTCTATCACTTATAGAAACACTTTAAAAGGGATCAACCCAAAAATAATTTGTAAAACTAGAGCTAAAATAATCATTAGAAGCTATGCACAACAACATAAATAAAAGTTCTTTTATTATATTCGAAATCCAAATGGAAAAAATTGAAATTAACTCGCTGTGTCAGCCAAGTTTTATAAATTCTGGAAAAATCATCTTTTCTTATTTTAGAGATCACCATATTAGATGTCATGTAAAAACATAAAAATTATTATTATAAATCTGATGTATATATACAAAATCTTTAATATCCATAACGAGTGAATCAGTTTTGCTTAAGGGACCAAAAATAATAATATTAACAAGATTTTCTTCATTATTATTTTATGCACAATTTTAGTTTTTGTTATTTTTCTTTTCTGATGAGCAAAGCGTGCCTAATTAGTTTGATTTGCTCCATGAAATTTTAAGATTATACTATTATTATTATTATTATTGTAAAAGGGAATTTGTTATTATTAAAACTTTAAATGGATAAATATTTTTAAACAAGCGTAAAGATAGAAAAGATTCATTAAATTCCTTTCCTTTTTTTTTCTCATATTATTATGAAAATTTAATATCCTATCTTAGGATGTGCTGATGTAATTTTCATATAGAAAGTATTAAAAGGAATTATTATGCTTATTTAATATTTTTTTTATTATTATTTCGACAACAAAATAAATGAAATTTTTTTTTTTATGTTTATATATTTTTTTTCCATTTTTATGTTGGGGTAATATTTCATTCAAAAAAAAAAAATATTATTATGAAAAACTTTCGACATTTATGACCATTTAATACAAATGATATGGTTAAATGCATTTGAATGAAGTTCTTAGTAATGATTATGATATGTGCATAGATTTTTATACACCAGTACCAATTATGAAATGTTGTTTAGTCGATGAAACAGTGTCGATTTTGTGATATTTGATGGAGCCTCAAGTAAATATTCTTTAATAGAATTTAAATTTCGTATAATTAATTTTAATGTAATTTGACAATTAATTTAGCAACTGAAAAAGTGATTTTAAGTTGGATTAAGAGTGAAGTTTACAAACTGAGAAGCTCAGTACTGCTAAAAGTCTTAGTACACGAAATTTATGAACCAAATAATCAACAAATCAAACCAATGGCTGGATAAGTCAATAATGCTCCATATGAATAGCTTATCATGTCTCAACTTACGATTACTATATTTGGCTCTGTACATAAATTATATTAAATTTAGTTTTACTTTTACCAGTTTCTTACAAAAAAACACTTCTTTTTTGGTTTTCAAAAGAATAGTGTCTGGCTGGCTGGTTGCTGGCTGATGATTCTTCTTATAATGTGCATGAAAAAAAATCACAGTCCTTTTTTTTTTTTTGTTGAACAAAACTTTTAATGTAAAGAGTTGACTGACATATGAATAATTTCCAAAGTAATTTTTAATCATTTTGGTATAATGATTTCATTTTCATTTTAATTTATTTTTTTTTTCATTATTTTAATTTATTTATATATTTAAAAAGACAATTTTTTTGATCATTTGTTTTATGTTTTGGCTTGTCATGCTGCCGACTAAAATTTCATGTTTGAAATTCAAATTCTGTCATATAACACGACAATTTGACGAGCTATTACATCTAAGATTCTTTTCAATTGAATTTGTTTGGGGTTTTTTTTCGGTAATTTTAGAACCGTAGATTAATTTTCATTTTATATTTTATTTATTTTTCTTGATTGTGTGTTTTTAATTTGAAAAAATTGAGTTTTAATTTCTTGAAATTTTATTCAATAAAAAAACCTAAAAACTATCGTCGTGCGAAATAATATAATAAATTTACAAATTGAACAATTTGTATGGCATATAAATTTGATATTTACCAGAACTCAGACATGATTTTTTTTTTGTATGCGAAATTCCAATTAAAATATTGAATCATTTTTATTCACTTAAGTATATTATTTTTTTTCTTTAAATTTATTTATGGGTTAAATATATTTTTCACTTGAAATTTTTTAATATATATTGAAAATTTTATTAATTGTACTTGTATAAAATAGAAAAATAAATTTTAATAGTTTTTCTATTGAAATTAAAGTTGATGATTGAATTTCTAATTTTTTTAAACTTTATTATTAATAAGAAAAAAATTTGTTATAAATATTATTGATAGAGAAAGATTTATATAATTAATAAAATTAATAAATATAATTATTTTATTTTATTTATTTATATATTCCAATGACTTAATGAACTTATAAACAATAATTAATTTAAATGAAAATGAAATGAAAATAAAATTTTGTAATAAAAAAATTGATATTATAATTAGCTCGTATAAGGGTCGTTCTTATCTAAATTTTAAATTAGAATCATTATTGGATTACACAACTTAAAATCCAAAATGAGTAAATAAATGATTGGAAGAATTTGGGTACATAATTCCGATCTTATATTCAAATAAGTTTTGCTGCTTATTCTATACAATTATATTTTATTTTTTAATTAATTTTAGTTTTTAATTAATTAATTATTGATTATAAAAATTATTTTTAAAATAATTGATTTTCATTGCGAATTCCTTTAATATTTAATTCAAAAACAATATTTATATATGTAAATGAAAACGAATAATTGATTTATCTACGAGAGTTTTAATTCCAGTTTATACTAATTTCGAATTTTTGAATTTATAATTTTTAAGTAAATTAATATTTCAGCCTACAATTTTAAGTATATCCTCAATAAATTTCAGTTTGCTAACGCAATTTGCTATTATGTAAATCTAAATTAGTATTCATATCATACCCCAGCCAGCCAATATTTTTATCAATTTTTATGTAGTAACATAGTTTTATAAATTTATTTTCTAATTGAATTAATTTTTGATTATCAGCCAAATTGAATTAATTAAAATAATAAGACTTTTTGTTGTTGTTATTAACTTTTATTTCGTATCATTTTCAATACTGTGAAATTTATACTATACTTAATAATTAATCATCTCTCGGTTGCGGATAATATTGTGTTAAATTTTTAGCAATTTCTTGTGCTAATTCTGGTGTGGCAGCTGTCAATACTCTTCTTGACATTAAATCAAATTTACCACCACTAGGATCAATTGTTATACCACCAGCTTCACGTATAAGTAAATCTCTAAATAATTTTATAATTAAAATAAATTTATATTTAAAAAAAATTTATTTACCCAGCAGCAACGTCCCATGCATGAATTCCCATTTCGTAATTAGCATCAACTCCACCTAAGGCAACCTAAATCCCAAAAACAAAATTACAACAATTTCGGTATACCGTATATTTAAAAAATTCTATTTTTGTACAAAAATTCTTTTTTCTTTATTACCATCGACATATTGAGTGCAGCTGATCCAAGTGTACGTATTCTAAAAATAATAATAATAAATATAAAATTAATTTTTCCAAAATATAATATGTATGTATTTACCCATGTGCTAGTCTAGATAATTTTGCAAAATTTTCATTAACAATAGACAGTTTCTCTTCATCACGACTAGTACCAAATTCACTTGTAATTAATGCACGTTTTAATTCTTTTTCATCACTTACCGATATTTTATTACCATTATAAAATGCACCTTGACCACGACGTGCTGTAAATTTTTGTTTTAACATTGGATTATAAATGATACCAATTTCAGTAATTTTATCAATTAATAATGCAATTGATATACAAGAATGTGGAAAACCATGTACAAAATTCATTGTACCATCAATTGGATCAATAATCCATGTTGGATCATTTGTTAATATTGATTTGATACCTTCACTAGTTTGTTCTTCACCAATAAATCTGAAAAAATTTAATGAAAATTCGATATTTTTAATGTACAAGTTTTAGATCTAACAAAGTGAAGTGAAGTGAAATGTTGTAATTGGTAGATACATTATTTATAGAAACTATGAGGTGCTACTCTCTATTATGTATATGTATAAAAATCAGATTGATCCGGAGAATATTCTGTATACGATTTAATCCGAATTCAAAATTATTTTAAATAGTTTTCTAATTATAAAATTAAATCTATCTATCTCGGAACTCAAATATTTCAAGTTACAACATTTCGCTTCTTGCACTATGAAAATTACATATTTTTGAATAAATTAATATTATAAATTTACTTATGTGATGGAAACTGTTTACTTAATTGTGTTATAAAAAGTTTCTCAACTTGTTGGTCTGTTTCGGTAACTAAATCCGTATCACCAGATTTACATACGAATATTTTTCTTTCATCATTTCTGCTACTAATAATCTGTTAATAAATTTTATTGTTGTTATTATATAAATTTTCTTATTGATTAGATAACATAGATTATTAATTGAATTATAAAAAAAATATTACCGAACCAGCTTCATCGACTAATTTTAGTACGGCTTCATAACATTTGTCTAAATCTCTATCGGAATCCATATTTTCATTCGGTAATGTTTATTTTAACACTAAACTTTTTACAACAGAAACACTTTGTTTTTATATAAAGTTTATTTTATTTATTTATAATTAAAAGAGCTAAAAAAAAACACTGTAGACTGTAGTAAAATTATTGTTGATAAACACAAAATTTTGTGTATTTGTAGTATTATAGTAAAAACCAAAAAAACCACAAATTAAATTGCAATATTTTTTGTAACAAAATATGGAAGTATAATCTATATCAGCTGATATTTCCAGATAGTTTCATTCTTATATACCGCAATCGAGTAAAAGATATAATAGTAGTTCATTGGCACTGTGCGCTTCATAATAATTTTTATGTAACTATAGTATTAAAAAATTTTATATTGACTGAACTGAGTTGTTTTTTGCATTTAAAAGCTTTTTTATTTCGAGAGTATATCATGCGCATTGGCTTTTTCGAAGATAATATTAATTTATAAGATAGAAATATTGTTTTATACATATATTTTATTATTTAGGGGTTGCCAGATGTCAGATATGAATGATTAAAGATATTTAATTTTTCTTGATTACAAAAATAAAAATGTGACTGATATTGTGTAAGGTTTAAAATATTACATAATTTTTTTGTGGATGAGGTCAAGATATGATAAGAAAATATTAGACAATAAATTTCTCAGTCAATATTAAACTATGATTTTGTGTTGTTAGAAATATCTCAGTTTCGAAAAAGTGATCTTCCTGAAAATAATATTAACTTTAAATTTATCATGGTATGTATATAAAATTTTGATTCAAGATAGGAAATTATAAGATACTATATTAGTGTCATTCACATTGGTCATGTCATTATATTTAAACGTAACAAAAAATCAAATGGTAACGCTAGAATATTAAATGTTCCTTAGTGTACCCATAGATCCTGAAAAATCTAGTTGCACTATTTAACATTAATTTTGTAATTTTTCTAACCGATAAGTTAATCTTAACAATTGGTTTTCCGTTCTAAATCGAAATGTAAATTAATATAATTTCTTAGGGTGTAGTAATTAACAAAAAATCATTCATACATTGTTTCTGAACCACATCTATCTATAAATTAATGTACGACCTCTCCAGGGACAAAATATCATATAATTATTTTCTTTAATTTCTTATCAATTATACAAAATTACAAATCATATTTAAACCTCTAGATATAAAATTATCAAAAAAATTTATAAACTATTCTTTCCGATTCACTGGACAAAACAATTGAACCAGCCTAGATAATTTTTTTTAGTAGTTCCTGTTCGTCGTGCCCTAGACATTCAATTTTTTTTATATACTGATTTTTGATTAGATTATAGAAAAACTAAATACAATAAACAAAAAAGAATTATAAAAAAAAAGTCAAATCTGAACTTGATCGGAAAATGTTTATTTTTTTAAAAATTTATTATTGAAATTCTTCCAATTTAATTTTTTTTTTTTTTATAAAATCAAAATAAAATAAAGAATAAATTCTGTAATAGAATTTTAATAAAAATGACAAGGTCAATGTTTAAATTCTCAAGTGCAAAAAGTAAATATACAAAATTGTTCAATAAATGTTTTTAAAAATTAACAGAAAAAAATAATGTATTTAAATATTTATAGCCAATTATTTATTTTATGGAATCAGAATTATTTTTTTTATAAATAAAAGATAATATACAAAATTTATTTTTGCTTGTCTGACGGAAGATACACGATATAAATTAAATATTATGATAGTCTATGAAAGATGAAAAATACAGGCAACATTTTTTTCTTTTTGTTTTAAATAAAATTATTTGGCAAATAATTTAATTGATCAGCAAAATTTTTTTGTTTATGCAACAACCTTCAATAAAACTCATCAATTATTTTATGAAGAGAAACATAATTTTTAATATATACCAATAATGATAATTTCAAGGATATGTGGATGATCATTATTGGGACTACTATTACATTTAGTAGATATAGATATGTATTACATTTTCCACAATTCTTATAAGTAAAAAAATTGATCTTTTTACACCTCAAATTTCTTATTTGTCCAAATCATATTTATATTCTTATTTGCCGAAATCCAAAAGTGTCATATATAGATATTGGGTTGATGCTATGCGTATGCCTGTAGTCCTATCACTGATTTCTATATTTATAATTTTGATAGCCTCACTTTAAATCTTAACATTGGCTACTAGATTAACAGACATTTAACATTAATGTTAATTGTGTTTGAATTTTTTATTTTCGATTCATTTTTTATGCATTTACGATATTTACGATATTCAATTTATAATTTTGTTAATTCTTTCACATCTTTCTGATTCTATATTTCAAAGTCTGTATTTGTATACAAAATTCTGACAAATTAAAATTTAAAATTCTGATAACGATTTTAAAACCATTTTTACAATGCGATCTATAATATTTAATTCACTTAAAAAACAACATTTTGTTTCAATAAACAAAAAATTATAATAAAAACAACATCAAAGTAAAATAAAATTTATAAGAAAATTTTCCGAGTCATTTAAAATCGTAAAAAAAACAACAAGAAACAAAATTTATAATAATTTAATATTTTCTAATATATGAATTTAAATGTAATTCAGCACTTTGGCAACAAGCCTATAATTTTAATGATCTTCAATTCCACTGATGAAAAGAGTGAAAAAAAATTTTAAAAAGAAATTTTTTGAAAATTTACAAAAAATAATAATCATAAACAAATTGTAATATTTAAATTTTTAAAGTTGTTTAAATTTTCAATATTTAAGAACAAACAAAATTTTAATGAAATTTCGAATATAAATTTTAAAATTCTTATTTATTGTTGGCGCCTATAAAATTTTAATATTTTTTAATTTATAAATTTTTTTTGTTTTACTGTTTCTTAGGAAAAATATTATATTTTCCATTAATTACCATTTTAAAGTGATTAATCAAAATTTTGTGCAAAATAATAAGAAATATGTTAATCAAAAATAATTTTATAAAATTAAATTTTCGAATTTAATTATACTTTTAGAATAAAAAGAATTTTTCAAAAAATAAAAAAACCGCAAAGTTTGTTTTTAAAGTCAACTATATGAAAAGTCCATAAATCAAAGTAATAATTCTTTTTAAGTATGGTCACAAATCAAATAAAAACTTTATTAATAGGTTTTTTTTTTTAATGAAATTTCATAATTTAGATTTGAAACGTGTAACAAATTTTTAATATATAGTCATATTTAAATTTTTGTGATATTTTGTTTTGAGAAACTTTTAACAACTTGAAAGTTTTGAAAATATCTTTGGGAAAATTTTTTTATAACTATATTTCGAAAATAAACTTAATCTTTGATGCTTTCTTCAAATGTCCAGCATAAAAAATCAAAAATGTAAACATAGAAAGAGTAAAAAATTAATGATTTTTTTGATAAAATTTATTCGATGAAAGCTGTCTATGATGTACATACAATACATAGGTGGTGCAGAGTAAGAAATTTGGAAAATTTGTAATACTTAAATATCTAAATTGTTTCAAATATGCAATTTGACATTAGTGTTGAAATTTTTAGTTTATTTAATGAAATTATTTGCTCTTAGGAGTATTTCTAATTATTATCAATATTTTTTCATTTGACATTGTGACATGACACCATAATATAATTTTTTTTCCTACAATGTTAAAAATAGTTTCTTATATTAACATAAACATAAATTATTAAAGATGTTAGAGATTGTATAAAAAAAATGATTACTCAACATATTTTAATCAAATAAAAAAACCAAAGCAAAAATAAATTAATTATCCAAATAAAATTTTATCGATTTACATGATTGCAAAATTAATAACATAAATATTTTCAATTACTTTAACATTTATAGTATGTACTTTAATATTTTCTCGAAACTGCAAAATATATGTATATAAACATAAATTTTTGTCTCTGCAATAAAATTTATTATGTATATTAATTAATAGAATTTATCTAAAAAAACATTATTTATTCTTTAATTAAAATCATAATAAATTTAAAGAAATCTTCATATTCGATCGAAATTTATTGTCTCACACATTATTTGATGCAAATTCATATTTTATTGAATATAAGGAAAAAACGAACGAGCTCATATTGCGCTTTCTGTTAAATAAGTAATAAAATTCAATAGCTTTTTAAAAAACATTAGAGATCATAAATTTGTAATAAAAAAAAATGTTGAAAAAAAAAGCAAAAATAATACTTTATTTATATAAATATTGTATATATTTATTTTATGTTGCGGGAGCATAAACGCCATTAATTTCATTTTTTTTTGTATTCGATTTTTTTAATATGATCACCTGCTGAGCATGAATATTGAATGAAGATATGGTAAAGCGCCATAAAACAAAACTATAGTTATTGGGGTTTGTTGAGAATGTTTATTTAAATAATATTCTAAATTTCTCTGATTGGAAAGTAATTGGACACAATATACAAGTGTCTTCATGAGTAAAAGAATAATTTTGATGTAGTAGATAATCATTTAAAGAAATTGCTGCAAAATTGATTTCGAAAAGTTCAGCTAATAAAATTTATTTATTAATTGAAATCATTATCGAAAATTATATTTAAAAAATATTCTTATAAATTTTCATTTACAAATTTTGAACTTATCTTTAAATCTTTATTACTTCTACTTGTATATAATTTTTTTAAGATTTTTTTTTCTCTTTTTTTAAATATCACTAAATAGTTGAACAACATATTTTTCACATTAACAACATATTTTTCATCGCAAACATTTTTGCTTTTGTACACAAAAAAAAAAAAACATTTAAAAAGAAAACCGATGAGTGCCGCGTTGAAAAATATCTTGTTAATAATGTTTGACAGCATAAAATTGGTTTTTTGTTATAAATATTATAAAGTCAGATAAAGTGGACAATTAAGTCATTTGCATATCAGTCATAACATAATATCAGTTTTAATGTGTTGTACGATTATGAATATTATAAAAGGAAAAAAAAATGATATTCTATAAAAGTAATAAAAAACAAACAAATATGTTTAGTTTTTGTTGTTGTTGTCTTAATTAACGACATAGCATAAAATATTCTCACAGTTTGAAATCAGCATGAGATTATTATGTTAGATAATCATCGAATTTTATTAATAAATAATATAGAGGAGGAAGTAATATTTATTTTAATGAACTTAATAAATATTATTAGGGTTTTTATAAATGAATATATAGATTTAATTGATTAGGGAAAGTTTTTTAGATATGATTCTAAATTTTATTATTATGGGAATTTAATAATTGTAATGCTGGTTTTTAAACGAATTAAACGAATAGTCAGTTTTTGTAATTTTAAATTAATATGGAGCGTTTTTGTAAACGTCAAGTGATCGTACTACTGCAATGTTTTCATTCGTTTGTAAGTTACTTTAGTCAGCGAGACACCAAGCAAACGACAATAGGATCTTTGGTTAAGCTGAATTTGTCATTTGTTACTGTTACGCTAGTCAAAATACCAGAAAAACAAAAGAAAACATTTCAGTATTGCGATCATTTAACATTAACGAGAACACCCTAATAAATAATAAATGTACTATTTTTTTTAACTAATTTATAGTACATAATACCAAAAATTTAGTCAGTCAATCTTTAATTTCGTATATATGAGAACATAAATATGAGACTAAGATTTCTATATTTTTAAGCAACATGAAAAAAGAGTCCTTGTGAAAATAGAAACAAAATTTATTCTAGGTTTTTTTTGCCATAACTTGGGCAAATTAAAAGATTTTTCAATTTGGTTTGTATTGATTGATACCAAATAGATACCAAATTTATATCTATATTGGAGAATTAGAAGGGATACGTATCTCGTCCTATTTTTTTTCGGAAAAAAATCGACAATTCTCAAACAAATTTGGTATCTATCGATGTATCTATCTAAAAATTTTGTATATCAAGAAAAAAAAATATTCAAATTCCATTTAAATTACAAACCAAGCGATAAATTGTAATTTTTAAATAAATTTTTCGAAACAAATATTTTTAACAATTTAATAGCAGTGCGACCATCATTGTATTCTTGTATCTTTGTTGTCTACTCATCTAAGTCTAAAGGCTAAGTTTTATTCGTAACTAGAGGGTGATCCATGACATGACTATCTTAGACACAGGCCACACAGGCACATATTTTTTATTGCAGTTTCAAGAGCCTTTTAACCCGTTGAAAATATGTGCGTCTTTAAATAGTGACTCATGACTCTCACCTGTAATTTAACATTTAATCTCTGTACAGAATATTCCGCAACATAGTAAATAAAATCTGATTGCAAAGAACCTATACCTATACAGTTCTAAGACTTAAGTTATTTGCTGAAATTGTAAATTATAAAAACTAAATTTCAAATTCTTTCTAAATTATATAAATTTAATGTAATAATTCTCCCCGTCAAATTCTGAGTCATATTTTAATATAGTTATTATTTTAAATTTATAATGCTCTTTTAACCTGTAAAATCTTAATCATAAATTATGTTTTTTTAAGTAACTTAAAAATTAATATAACAAAATTCTTGTTAACATTAATAAAATATATATACAATAAAAAAAATTTATGTTTTTAAGATTGTCTCATCTTTTCAAATAATAATAATAATAATAAAAAAACAATCTTTAAATTTTGAAGATAATAAATTTTGATTTCATTTTCGTAAACCATAAAATATACTTATATGTAATATTATATCAAATATAATGAAGTATAATAAAAACAACTAAAATTTTAAAATTTATATTATAAAATTAATACTAAAATTATTATCCACAAAAACGAGAAGAGCAAAAAAAATAGCATATTAAAAATATCTTATAAAAATTTACATTTATATCTTTCATGATTAACAACATTAAAAAAAAATAGCTATTAAAAATGTAAACACAAAAAAAAACATCTCATAAAAAAGAAACAGAAGAATAAATCATTTAACATTTCGTTTTTTAAATATAATTACAAAGTTTTCAACGCAAGTAATTTCATCAAAAAAAATTTCGTTAAAATATTAAATTGTAACTTCTTTGCTCAACCGCAGAGTCAGTATACCACGCAAAATCAACAATACGTCTTCAATATATACTTTTTACAATCTTACAGATCACATATATAATGATGTCTAATAAATTAATTATTTCTTCTTCCAGACATCCCATGTAAATACTGCCAAAGTTCGAATCCTTAAAGAAGTTGAAGATGCAATTGCTAATGGTGATGTTTCAATCCATGATATTTCCAATATTCGTGAAAATGGAAGTACTCGATCATTACATTTAATAACAAAATCACGGCATCATCATCATAATCAATGGAATGCACGACATAAAATTGGTTCCTTATTTACCAGATGGACAGCGTGGACAAAATGTGATAGTACATGTAAGAAAAGTCGAGAACGATTTTGTCGTGTTAAACGACGATGTGGTTTTACCAAGCATATTGAAGAAAAATTATGTCCAAAGTAAGTTTTCTATATATATTTAAGGTTTACTATATGTAATTTATCTTTACAAATATTTAATTTTGTTATAGGTCCAATTGTCAAAAACTTTATACTAATATATTTCATCAACAACAATTACAATTACAACCACGTATTACACCAGCACCAATTCTACCAGCATTACTTCCAATACAATCAACACTGCCACAATCACATTCAGTTAAATTTAGAAAACGTCCATCAAAAAATTATCACCATAAACGACATAAATTACAAGTTTTTGAAGAAATTCATGATTCCGACATAGATAATAAAACTACAGCCAATAATAATAATAATGATGATGATCATAATGATGAAGACGACGAAAGTGATTTTTTCGTTGTGAAAAAACATAAACGAAAATATCATAAAAAACGAAAACCGATATTAGTTGAAGTTGAAGATTATGATGAATTAAATGATGATGAAGATGAAAGTAATGATGATGATCATAGTAGCTCAGAATCATATATATATAATAAAAAATTTATTAAAGCAATTCGTAATCATAAATGGCGAAGAAATGATAATAATTTATCGGTTAATAGAAATCGTCAAGGACGAAGAAATTTACAATATAATGATTGGGATAATGATGGTATTGATTATGATTATCAAAGTTTTACTGGTATTAACTATAACAATAATAATAATTATAATGACTATAATGATGATGATGAGGATGATGATGATTCTGATAATAAAAATATTACTAAAATACCACCGAGAGAAAGAGCTGTTTATGAAATACCACCAAAACATAGACGTGCTTATACAAAATGGAGTGAATGGACAAAATGTTCAGCTAAATGTACAACTAGAAGATATAAGTAAGTTTCTTTTTGAATTATAGTTAAAAATAAATTTCTAATTTTATATAACCAACAGAAAATGCCGACTGAAAATAATTTGTGGTAAAGAAGTTCTTCGTGAAATTGCATATTGTTATACGGAAGGTTCATTTTGTCAAGAATGGCTTCAAGGTCAGGTACAAAAAAATGATATTAAACCAGTACCATCAAATCGAAAAGATGTTATTAATAATCAAAATTCAATTGGTAATGATTTTATAATGAATGGTAGAGGATATCGTGGTCCAGAATATCAACCATTAAAATTAAAATGTGGTATTGCACCAATTCGAAGTAATAAAAGAAATATGTATAATTTATTAAAAATAATTGGTGGTAAAGCATCACGTAAAGGTGAATGGCCATGGCAAGTGGTAATTTTTAATCGATTTAAAGTAAGATTAACAATTTAAAGAATGTGAAACAATTATATAACTAAATAAAAATTATTTCTACTATTTAGGAAGCATTTTGTGGTGGTACTTTAATAGCACCAAATTGGATTTTAACCGCAGCTCATTGTGTTCGTAAAGTACTTTATGTACGACTTGGTGAACATAATTTAGATTTTGATGATGGCACTGAAATGGAATATCGTGTTGTTAAAAGTATTAGACATCCAAATTATGATAAGAAAACTGTAGACAGTGACATAGCATTATTAAGGTAGGTTCATATTTATATCATTACACCAAACTAAATAAATATAAGAATAAATTAAATAATTAATAAATTAAAATTTTATAATTAAAAAAAAAAAAAAGATTACCAAAACCAATGAATATTAGTACATGGATTGGTTATTCATGTTTACCAAAACCTTATCAAAAATTACCAAAAAATATCCAATGTACAGTTATTGGTTGGGGTAAACGTAGAAATCGTGATCAAGCTGGTACTAGTGTATTACATCAAGCTGAAGTACCAATAATACAAATGGAAAATTGTAAAAATGTTTATCATGATTATACAATAACAAATAATATGTTTTGTGCTGGTCATAAACGTGGTCGTATTGATACATGTGCTGGCGATTCAGGTGGTCCATTATTATGTCGTGATTCAACAAAACCAAATCATCCATGGACAATATTTGGTATAACTAGTTTTGGTGATGGTTGTGCTAAACGTAATAAATTTGGTATTTATACTAAAGTACCAAATTATGTTGATTGGATTTGGTCGGTAGTTAATTGTAATGGTAATTGTAAACAAAATTCATTACAAAAGAAATTATAAACTTAAATATATTACTATTTTTTTTTTAAATAAATTATTGATAAATTTTATATTATATGCAACATGTGAATTTTATAAATATTTTAAAATTATATAAGAAAATTATTCAAATTTTAATTTATAGAATTTATATAATACATTAACACTTACAAATACTATATGATTAATATTTAAAAAAAAACCAATTATTAATTTAAATTAAACATTAATTAATAGATATTTTTTATTAAATTAAATTAAAAATTACTATAATTTCCTATTTAACACCGATTTATAAGAGTATTAAAATTTTTTTTACTGCATCACAAAATAATAACAATTCTTATAATTGGTAATTAATATTTTTGTAATTAAAAATTATAAAATTAGATTTAAACGAGAAAGAATCTCGGAGAATATTTAGGGGCGAATATAACGTGTAGTTACTGGTTAGGTTATCGATTGTCGTCTCATTGGTATTGGACACGTCGTTTTTCGACAATAGGTACAAAAATAGAAAAATATAACATGTACGAAATTTCGTTGCAAAATATTGGTTTTTATGTAAGTCATCATTTATTTTCTTTAAAAATTATGTTCGGCACTGTAATAACTTATTGATAGTTGCAAAATTAGTAAAATTACTAATGCAAAATAAAACACTTTTAAATTAAAAAATTTCCAATTAATATTTGTGTGATTATTTATATCTTTGGCAGAAAAAAATATTATAAAGTTGTTTAATGAGCGTTAAGTTCAAATAAAGTCCTTTAATTATTATGAATCATTAGCGAAGGACATGAATTTCTTATTACATGAAATGTTTCCAATTCTATCACAAAAATTTAACATCAATTGATCAATACTACACAACTTCTTAAAGATTAAAATCACACTTTTCTGGTCACATTCAAAATTTAAATTAATCTTCATTTAATTAGTACTTAAATATTTAATATAACCAAAATTCTAAAATATAAGAAATATATTTAAAAATTTACTCTTTTTTTTTTTAATATTTTTCGGACTGTTCTGTAAATATATACGTAAAAGAAACTATTAATATTAATTTTGATATATATTTAAATTTTTTTTTAATCAAAACTTATAACTACTTAATTCAAATACTTATTGCTTTAAAAACTTATAAATATTATAATTTTTAATTTGTAATTTTTTCTCTTCATTTTATTTTTAAGAAAAAATTTTGTATTAAGCTAATTAAAAAATTGTAAATAATTAAAATATAAAAAAAAAATTTTTAAAATTATAAAATGTAAAATAAAAATCATCTCTGAAAATGTTTTTATAATTTAATTATTAATTTTCATCAGCCAGCTTTATATATGAGAGTCGTATTTTCCTGTGAAAACTTCTGATTAATCTTGAAAGATGACATCCCCAACTCCACTGGGATTTACAACAATCTTTTTTTTTTTCTCTTGAAAACTATTAATTTAGAATTTTTACAAATCTCTAAAGTATAATTTTAAACATATAAGTTTTTTTTTGTTCTGTACAATTTCACATTTTAAAAATTGGTTTTTATTAATTTAGTAGATCATTCGTTTGTCTGACATTAAAATATAAATCTTTAAAATGAACCCTCATTTAAATGAAGAAAACAAACCTTAATTATTGATCTAAATATAAATATTATGATCCATAGAGTTCTTATCTTTTAGGGTAATTCATTTAAATTTTATCTCAGAGACAACAGAAGTCATCATAGATTAAAGAAATATTTGTTAAAAATTATGGAAAAAATTATTATCTGTAACAAAAAAAAATGTTGTGTTGTTTATAGTTTGGTTATAATTTTCTCCCCCTTACTATAAAATAAAGAAAATTTAAGTTAAAAATCTTTTCTTTTTTGTAAATCATTGACAATTTTTATTTTTCAATAATTTTAGTGCATTTCAGTAGAAAATTGTATTTTTCTGAAAAGAGGAAGAACTAGCTATATGCATTGAGAATATGTTTATAATGTTATGCGAACAAACCTATATATTTATAAAGATCACCTTTCTTCAATTTGTTTTATTAGTTTGTATCACTAAAAATATCTTACAGATTTTATGTTTTTCTGAAAAAAAATATTAAGTATTACATTTTGTATCTTCAAAAATTTATTTTTAGATATTTTTGTAAATTTTCATGTGCAAATAAAAAACATGTGCAATTTTTCCTGATCGCAACTATAGGAAAAATTTCTTTATTTATGTTTTATGTTATGCTTTTTATGTTTTGATGAATTTTATTTTTGCGCTCTTCTTCATATTATTGTTGCTTGAAGATGATTTGTAACAGAATTTGAAAAGGATATGTAACTAAAAGCATAAATTCTATTTTTATATAATGGCACACGACATTCGAATAATTTGCTCACATGTATATAATTATTTAGAGAAGATGCAGATTTACTTTAGCATAAATAGTGTTTTAAGTACATACAAAATATATAATTATTTCAAGTTGACATTAAAGAAAGCTAAATTTAGAATTGTAGTAAATTATAGATTTAGTTTGTTTATAGTTAAAAGACAATTTTGACTTTGATGTATAAAAAAAATAAAGTAATTAAATAAATATCGTTATTCAATGTTGTAATCACTGAAATACGAAATAGTTGATGCAATATTTAAGATTTCACTACAGAATCTATTTTCAACAATTCTTAAAAAGAAATCCAATTTTTCTATTTTATTCATTATTGAGTAAAAAATCTGTCCACAATTTCAATAATTTTCACTATCAATTTTCAGTTAATCATCAAATATAATATAAAATTTTTAGCCAATGGTGTTTCCAACAACATTGTATTATTAATACTTCGTTGTCTTCGATTTAGTGGTACACGATCTTTTACCTCTTAAATAAATCTCGATATTAACATGTTTATAATTTACATACATATATGCCAATAAAAGTCCACATTTATTTACTTTTGCAAAAAGCAACTATTATTTATAAAATGTTTATAACTTTTTCTGCTAATAAATTTACAAATATCATTTATTATTTATCTCCTTCAATATATTTAAATCTGAAGACCGTGACCTGATCCGAAACATTTTACACAAAATATATTATACTATAACAACACCATGTAGTAAACGTAAACGATAAATTTGTTATGAAAAGAAAATTCATTGATAAAAAATAAACCTTTTCGATAATATTATTTTACTTTACAAATAACTTATTTTATTATAAATCATAATTTATCTTACGGGTTAAACAAACCTTCTTTTTCTTATATACGCAGACATAATAATAATATTTATCGATATGCCGACATTTTTTACACTTTCAAAGTGTGTTGAAGAAAATTATTTATTTATTTACTAAGATCGTCCAGTGTAAGAAAAAAAAATCCATAATCAGATTTTATATACAAAATTTATAAAAATGTTATGAAAAATTTTTAACATTTCAAAAATAGTTAACCAGAAATATTTTTTGAAATATTTGCGATAACAAAATTTGATTTATTTCCGCCCTTTTGAAGTTTTCACATATTTTTCATAATACATACTAAAGATTTTCATTTCATATCTGGATTTGGATTTGAACATCAACCATTTGGATTGTTTACACTTTACATGACCCCTGAGTGTAGAGAGTACACTTCGTTTATTATAAATTAATAAGGCTTGCCCTTGCACGTACAATTTTATATCGGAAGGTAAACAAATATATTCTTGTTGTTTAATTTATTGAATTTAAAATGAATGAAATTACAAAAATTATGTAAGACTGAATAAAAAAGATCTGTTAAAAACAATCCTTAAGATTCTGTCAATTCTGTTTATAAACAATAAATATGTTTTTTATTTAATCTTGTAATATTTTTTGTTTCAATTTTTTTTTAATTCTCGTTATTAAGGTAATTAACAATAATATTATTTCTTAAACTAGCATAAGATTCAAAAGTTTCTGTTTATATATAATTCATTTATGATTATTTAACGATATTGGTTTATATACTTTTGCATTTTTTTGTATTTTCTTGTAGAAAGATAGAAATGTAATTTATAAAAAATTTATAGAAGTCACAGAAGAAAATCAAGTTTCAGTTAAAAACTTAAGTTGATTTTCTTCTGATTAAGTTTCAGTTAAAATATTGCCTAAATTACAATTTTGCATATGTACTTATGTTCTCCACAACTAACCGATATACAAAAAAAAAAGTTGCAGAACATAAAACAACATGTTTATAGGATGTACAAAAAAGAAGTTTCCGAACATTAGGCAACATGTTTTTAGGATCACATTGGCATTGTTGATATCGTTTTGTTCGCACTGCGACATTTATATATATATTCTAGTATCTGTGATATTACATTACTAACTACTGGACTATATTTCCAGTCTTTAGTATAAGATTATTTTTGTTAGTGACCCTTTTTTCGCAGCCATAATAGGTCAACGAAGATATATAAATAGGTACATGAATATGATCCAAAAAATTGATGTTATTGTGCATATTTTTCATAATGTAACAAATAATTTTACATAATATAATAATTATGTAGACTATCTTTAAATGCATCTGCCTCCACAAAAATAAATGTTTAAGTAAATATTTCCAACTATGGTATAATAGTAAAACTTAAACTACTTGTAATTTCTGTAAACAATATTTCAAATTTCGATTATATTTATTTTTAATGTTCTTCACATTTTGAAATGCGTGTGCGTTAAGGTCTTTTTTTCATCATTATTAACCGATGAGAGTTTGTCGAGAAATAAATGATTATTTATATGTGGAAGCTACAACAAAAGAAAATTGTAATAATTCCATTTTTGTATACATATAGTCTTTATGATATATGTACTTTCTTTTCTATCTTCATTCATAAATGATGATGATTTAACAACACATAGAAATATAGATATACTGGGCGAATTGTAAAAACTTATTTAACTATAAATAATACTTTTGTAATGTGTGGGTCACCTGTAAGTTTAACATTTCATTTAATTAAATATACGAATTCATTATCACCATTTCGTATACAAATAATACGATTAATATATGGTAGCTAAAACCTAAAAGTTATTATAAATCGTGGGAATTTTATTAAGAACTATGTTTTCTCTATAGCATATTTGAAATAAAAAAATTTCATAAAAGTATATATTTATTATTACTCTGTTTGTCTGTCCGTTCATTTACCGAAAAACAAATTATGATATATAAATAAATATGTATAAGCAAAATATTTAATAATATAAAAAAAGTGGTAACAATTCTTTTGCATATTTTTAGGTGCTTAGAATTTGAAATATTATTTTTTCCCCCTAATACTGTAGTGTAGGAGGAAGATCTCTGTAGAATTCTGGAATATATTTTATATTCGTATATTCGATTAAAATTTTGTATAAATGGAATATGGAACAAATATATGATAAATTAAATAATGTACAAATTAGTACATAATTTAAATAAACGTGTTCCATTTAGCGAAAATGTGAACTACAGAGTTTTCCTGAGTTTCCCTAAAAAAGTTACATATACCCTAAAATTGATTACCCTAATTTCAGTTTCCCAAATAGTAATTTCCCTAACGAACAGTTTCCCTAATATAACATTTCTCTAAAATTTAATAAATTAATGTTTTCATATTTTTCCGAATTAAAAAGGAATATATAAATGAAAAGTAATGATACTAACCTTTGATTTCTTATGTTAGGAAACTTTGCGGCTTCTTATTAGAAATTCAAAATGATCAATTATAAATACATTTTGTGACACAATTACTCTAGTCTAGTTATATAAAAGAACAAACAATTTCAATAAAACTTTTCACCATTACAGCGAAAAACAAAAATTATGTTTTCAAAGAAAAGTGCAACTAAAATTCTCTTTTTTCAACTATAAAAATTCTTTTTACTGAAAAAATAACAACGAATTTTATAAAATTACATAATTTGTAAATTATTCATAAAACATTCATTTAAATTTATTTATTACGTAATTTAATTAATTTATAAAAAAACCCGAGCGAGACACAAAAATCTATATAGTACAAAGTTTTTCTAACGAACTGTCAAATTTTTATTACTTTACAATTTTTTTTGGTTATTTTTGGCGCGAAAATTTTCTAAAGCAATCAACGATTCGCGCCATCTCGTACACATTAGCTACGAAAATAAATATCTTCACCGTATAAACGTTATCATATATATTTACAATGACAAACAGATGACAGCTGATAAAAATTTTAAATAATTCAACATCACACGTCATCGTCAATTTTCTTCTCTACCTCAAACAATCAAAAACATTTACTAAATTTATGTTGTTATAAATTATTTTATTTATAACAATAAATAATAAAAAAAACATAATTTTTAATTAAAATATATATATAAAAAAAATAAAATTACACAATGATTCGGAATGTAATAGCATATAAATTTCATGAAGATTATCTTAATAAATGTGCAATAGAAAGTAAATTTTCCTTTGGATTAATAATTGGCCAAGTAAGAATTAATCAAGAATAATTTACATATATTCATTTTAATTGATAATATAATTTTTTTTACAGCCATTATCAAAAAATCATGTTAATATTATTCATTTAGCTAAAAATCAGGAAGTAGAAAGTTCTGCAATTAATAACGAAGATAGAAGTACTGGTGATACAGATAATATAAATGTTACAAATTCAGCTGAAAGTATTGAAGATATTAAAAATAGTATTGTTGCTAATCATCTTATATATGTAACAAAAATGATACCAGGATCATTTCATGTATTAGGTAAAATAATAGTAGTTATATATTCAAATCGTAACATTTACAAAATATATATTATATATAGGGATATTTATTGTTGCTGATAAATGTTTATTTGAGGAGGTGAATGATGTTCAAGCAGCAACACAAATTATCCAAGATATGAACACGTAAGCAAATTGATATGTAAAAAAATTTTTCTTCATAAATAATTTGAAACAATGATGACAAAATTCATGGAATTTTGTCCACGTATTTGAAAAAAGAAGAAGATAAATTTCTAACCTAGTTTTTACTACAATATTCATTAATACATCTTTTTTATTACTTTATATTCACAGGCAACTGAGACTGAGACAGAACAAATTCTTATGTGGTACTTCCCATATACTAGGACGAGAAAAAATAATATTATCGTATTCCAAGTTAACGAAAAAAGTTGTCTGTAATTTCTATAATCCACACGATAAGTACGAATTTTTGTTGTAAAATTTCAATACAAAATAATTGTAATTAAAAAAATGTCTTTATAGTATTATGACGACAGCTGATATGAAATTTAAAAATGAAAAAGATATTTGGCATATGTTCGAAACTAATTATGAATTTGATGATGTTTTTCCAATTATTGAACAAAAGAATCAAAAAATAAGTATTGAACAACATTTTAAAGTAATTATATTAAAATAAATAAATTATTTAATTGAAATTAATTTTCAATTTCATGTTTTTAGTTCACATTAGACGCAATATCAAATCATTTGGAAAATGGTGAATATTTTATACAAAATGAACCAATGAATGAATTAGAATATTTAGAAACATATATAAAAGATACTCAAATAGAACATGATGATAAAAATGTTATGAAAATATTTAAAGTAAATGTATTTATGCCAACAGTACCATCAGCTAAAGATCCTATTATTGTTGAAAAATATCAAGGTTTAATACGTTTTTCTGGTATTGTATCATCAAGAATATGGACGAATTCAAAAAATCAATTTTGTGAAATACAAAATTATATACGAAATGATATTATTAGATCGTTAGCATCTAGAATACAAATATATTGTGATGGTTTATTTGATACATATGCAACATGTGAAACCCTTATTGTTAGTGAACCACCACGTAGAGTATTTTTTAATGTACCATATTTAGATGGTATTCAATTTTCTGAATATATATTTCGTGGTGAAACACCATCTGTAGCATGTTCCCAAGCACTTTATTTACTTGATTTAGAAATTAATCCAGAATCAATTGATACAGGTTTAGAAGGTGTATTAGATTGTGATGATACTTATTCAATAAATAATTTAATTGGTTCTAAACAATTACTAGTACCTAAGTCACATGATTATGGTCGTTTTATGTATATGGCAGGATTAGGTACTGCCTTTTTAATATTAATTATATCAATTTTATTGCATTTTACATTACGATGATTGTAATGTTATTAAAAAAAAGTTGACTATTTATTATACAAATATTTTGTTAAATACTTGAAAAATGAAACATTTTTATATTTATTATGTATAATTTATGATAAAAAATTTTGATGGTGTTTTGAGATTATAACGATTTTTTTTTAAATTAATAATAAAAATGTATGTATGGAAATATTTTGTATGTTATTTACATATGGCCGCGATTAATATTTTTAGAGCAGCAAGATCAACAACTAATTTAAACGAGATGATGACCAATCTCCTGAGAGAAGAGAAAGACTAAAAAAAATATAAATGTCTACAAATATTAAATCTTGCCTTTGTGTATAGAACTATTATTTGAAAAAATTATTGATTTCTTAAATTGCACACTGAAGAAACATGCTATAAAAATCACAAATGCTCTTAAAATGTCATGCTTTCTTTGATGAATTTTATCTGAAAAAAAAATTTACGAATACTTGCCACATAAATAAGTTATATCCCACAAGTTGAATCGATTCTTTTAATTTAGAGAATATGTATGTGCAATCCTTGTCGAATCCATACAAAATTAAATCAAAAACAACTACAATCAGTTTTACGGCACAATTTATTATAATAAAATGAATAATATTTTTGATTTTTTATCTTCCTTTATTTTTTATTTATATATGCTTTGTAATAGTGATTTTTTTTTAATTTATATTATTTTATTTTATTAGAATTAATTAACAAAAAAAAAAAATTTTACAAATAAAAAAGAATATTAATCAAATTTCATTTCTTTAACGAATATTATAGAAAGAGTTTTTTTTATACAATTGAAAACAAAGATTACACAATTTCGATTTTGACAATAATAATGAACCACCACACATTTTTAATTATAGTATATTTTTTATAGATATAGAACAAAATTAGATGTAGTGGATTACAATTTCTTTTTGGAAAAAAAAATCTCATTCGTTGCGTATATTTAAAAAAAAATTAAATTTAATAAAGATTTTATTAATTAGATTATTCAAAAAAAATACGAACATATTCTAATGTTTGCGTGTTTATAAATACAGATTTTTGCAAAAGAATATTTTATAAATTTAACATAATTGAATATTAAATATATCGATTAATATCGATTTTTCTTTTAATTATAAACTCGCACAATATATTTAAAGAATATATATTTTTTCATAATTTTAATTTCAATTAAATTACAATAAATGTTTTTTGTATGTTTGTTTGTTGTAATATTCGTTTTCCTTAGATTGTTTCTTAAATAAGTTAATATATTTTTATTTAGATTTTTTTTTTAATTTAATTTTCCTTACCCACACAAAATGCTTTCCCCCCAATTTTCATTTTGTTTATTACATATATAATTTTTTTTTTAAGACTATGAATTTGTTGTTTGTTTTATAATAATTTCTTAAAATTCAGTTCTTATACAATTTTATTTTTTTTTTTTGTAAATATATTTATACATAATGTTCTTTTCTCCTAGATTTTTTTTTTAATTTTTTTAAATATTTTTCTTACATTTTTTTTTATGCAATATTTACTATATGATTTAAATTTATATATTTTATTTAAGTTTTTAGTTTTGTATTTTTTGTTTTTACACAGGTGTTTTTTTAATATATAAATAAGTTTTTTTATTTTTAAATTTTTTGTTTTGATTTTAAAGGTGTCATACTACAAATATCACAGTTTGTTATCCTTTATGTATGTTTTTGCATTTGTTTTTTTTTATAAATATTTTTATTATAAATATTTTTTTTGTTTGTTTGGTAACTTTCCCACGACACAAAGTTTCGTTATTGGTTTTTTTTTTTTAATAAATTGATCTAAAAAAATTTTCATTATACAAAACTAAAAATAATTTTTAAAGATGTTTTCTTTTTTATATAATTATCTATATACACATAATTTTTTTTAATTAGTTTTAAACTCACAATGATGGACCAAAAAATATTAATTTTTTTTTGTGTTACTTTACTAAATCCTAAAATTAATATAGTTTTTTTTTATTTAAATTTTGTTGTGTAGATAATTGTGAGACTGAGAATTTTTAATTTTTTTAATTATTTTTGTTTTTGTAATTATTCGAAATTTGTGTTTTGAATTTTTATATTCAATATTCGAAAAATAGAAAATCTCAGTCCGATTAAAACAACAATAATTGAGCGATAATTTTAATGGAATGAATGTGTTTAGTATTTTAATAATTTAAAGATAAAATTAAAAATTTTAAAATATTGGCCATCATTATTATATAACAGTGTTCTTTGTAAGCCTTTTATCAGCAAGACTTGTTAAATAAACAGAAAAATAGTAAAGAATAATTAAATCATGTTTTTCATTTTTCAGTCAAAAAAATGCCAATATAATAAATTAAATAATATCTACGGCATATTTCAAATCCCTTTTTGTTTTTTTTTATAGGCAAAAATTGTACTAACTACAATTAAATTGTTTATTGTTTATTTTCTTGTTTGAACAAACAAAAAATCATTTAAAAACTATGATTTAATAAAAAAAAATAATAACAATTTTATAAAAGAATAATAAATAATTATCACGATTTAATATTCTTGTTTCATTGCGTCATTATAATAATTCGAAAAATTTTAATTTGTTTTTTTTTTTTGGTCTTCCTTTTAAAAAAACAAAATTAAATATCTGAAATATATCTAAATTTTTTGTTGTTATCTAAAAATTCGTTTAATAAATTAAATAATTATAAACTATAAAAAAAGTTATCATTGGAAAAAAATTCTCTTTTTTTTTTCTAAAAATTCTCTACAATTTTTTCTACATAAATTATATTATAGATGAATTTTTTATTGGCATTTCTAGATCATAACAATCCAGATGTGGAAGATCCTCATTTTTTTGGTTATTAATATTTGATGATAATAATTAATTTAATTTTTTTTTATTTATTTATTCGTAAATATGTGCATTTTTAATAATGCTGCTAATTCAAAAATAATTTTATTAGATTTTGATCCAATTTATAAAAATTCTATAAACAATTGATTTTTTGTTTTACTTTTTCAAATGATAAGATTTATGTAAATTATTATATTTTGTTAATATATAGATATAAGCACAATCTATATTCCTTTTTTTTTAAATATAATTTTTACTCATTTCATTTTCGAAAATTATCGAAAAAAGAAAAAAAAAATGATTATAAAACATTTAATTATAAAAATATTTAAATAAATTTGATGTTCATCAAAAATTTTAAGTGAAATTGATTGTAAATGTTTTTTTTTACAACGCAAACATTTTTATTTTCATATTTTTTATTTTTGGATATTATTGCAGTCAAAAATATTTAACTGTATTTATTAAAGCTCTAATCTTATCATTATAGTTTTAGATTTAAAATTAAATAAGTATTTTATTTTGTTTTTGTTTTTTTTTTTTATTGCCGAAATAATTTTTTGATATGGCATATATGGCAACTATATATAATTACAGGCTTTTCTTTCGAATGGAAAAAGAATTAATTATATATTTTGATTTACGATACGATAATTAATTTAATTAAAAGATTTGATATAAAAGTTAGAAGTATAACAAAATCAAAAATGCTTAGTTAATTTTATATCTAAAACTATTTATATTATATTTGACATAATTAAAAAAATGTTGCTTGTAAATCATCTCTAATATTAATTTACACAGCTTTTTTGTATATTTATTCTTTACATTTAAAATTATACATAACTAAATTCATTCGTTTTTTTTTTATTTTAAATTTTATTTAAAACGTGGCAATGATTGATCTAAAATATAATTAATAAAAATTTTTTTTATCGTTTCTCCGTTCTCTCTTTCTCTCATTTATCTTTAATATTTTTGTTGGATTTTTTATTGATATCACATTTGTTTCATTTTTTTTTACTTAATTATCTTTTGTATATAATTTTTAATTTATTTATATATTGAAATTATAAATATAAATATTTTGTGTTTTCTTTTTGGGATTTGTTTTATTTAATTATTTAAATAATTTGAACTAGATTTTTAAAATTCAATGGTTTTTTTGATGTTATTTGTAATTTCATATAATTAAAATTTTGATTAAATTCATTAAATCTGATACAAAAATTGATTATTTTCTAATTAATATGAAATTATATATTTAAAACAAAAATGTACATATTTAAATCTTTGAAGTTTGAAGTTGTAATAATTTTTTTTTTAATTTGTATGTTCTTTTTTGAGCTTTATATTTTTTGAGCTTATTTATTATATTATTATAATTTTTATATTGAAATAAAATGAAATTACAGAAATCTTATGATAAAATAATAATTTGAATGTACTATTTAAATAGTCTAAAAACGGAATATTAAATTAATTATTCATTTATCTTTTTGATTTGTCTGTGTACGTTTTTTTTAGCTTAAAATTTGTGACATTTTAAAAGTACAAAGAAAAAAAAATTATTAAAAAATAATAAATTGATTTTATAATTTTGATTATAAACGTACCATATCATCATCATCATCGAATTTTATTCTTTCTTACATTTTTTTTAAATTATTATTATTTATTTTATACATACATAAACATGATATTTATTTATTTTATTTATTCTATAAATATATTTATTTTTTTAATTTTTGATCACACATTTTACTTTGTTTGTTTTATATAAATATTTTTCATAATGATATTATTTTTTATATATTTAATTAAATTTTCATTTCATAGTCTCATTTGCTCTTAAATTTTTATATATTTTCATGTTATTTTTTTATATATATATATATCTCAAGAGGTAGTAGTATAAAAAAATATATCTTGATTTTCAGAATATTTCTCTTTTTTCTCTGATATTTTTTAATAGATTTTTTTGATTTTTTGATCTTATTATAAATTTTATTGTAATAATTTATATATAAGAGTTAATTAAAATTAAAATATTTTTCCAATATCGTATTGAATATAATAAATTGAAAATAATAATAATAATAATTTGGTAAATATAATATAAAACTATTATTAATTAAATATTTAATGAAAATAGAAACCATAAATTGGTTAAAAAAATTGAATTTTAAATTAATTATATATAATGAATTGGTATTGTACCCTGTACTTGGTTGTTTATCTGATTATTATTTTTTTTTTTTTAATAATTTTATTTGTGTATTTAAATTTTTAGAGTGCAGATTAATTTTGAAAATTAAATTATAAGCTAATCAAGAATGTGATTAATATTAGAAAATTCATTGATATGGAAAATATCAATACATTATTAATTGTTATTTTTCTTGTTATATTCATATTATTAGTTGCACTATTATACATTTGTCTAGTTTTGGTTATTTTTGTCTATAAGTTAGTAATAGTTTTTTTAGGATATTAAATAATAAGTAGGTATAAATTTTAAAATTAATTATTTTGATAAAATCTGTAAAAAATCGAAATATAAAAGGAAATTAAAAAAATTCTATTATATTTTCAGACAGATTTGTTCAAAACTATATAATTATTATTGTTAATTTATTTGTCGATATATTAAAAAAAAATAGAAAAATTAAATATAAAATTCATATTTACTGATCTCTAAAAACCCATTAAGAAAAAAAAATAGTTAAAATGAAAATTTTGTTTGTCAAATTCAATAATTAATTAATTTACCAAATTTTTAGAATACGTTGACTTTTTTTTTAAATTTTTTTTGTGTATTTTTTAATAACAATTTAACGTAAATACAAATTAGTTTCTTTTTTTTTATTATTATTTTCTGAATCACAGTTCTCAAAAGCTTGCAAATGTTAAGCTTGTATCTTTTTAAAATAATTTTTGCGCCAAATTTTAAATTAAATAGATTTTTTTTTAAATAAGACAATAAAAATATAAGTATAAAAAAAATAAAAATTAAAAAAAAAAGGTTTAACAATTTCATTTTTTGAATACATCTATATTTTTTGTTTTTTAAATATTTTATTTTTATTTAGATATCACAAAATAAGTTGGTTTTTTTCAATTAATTTGTAAAAAAAAAAATATATTTTCTTTTTCTTCGTCAGGAAAAAAATTAGTTTTTTTATAATTTCCAAAATATTAAAATTTTAGACAATTTTTTTTTTTCATACTTTTCTTATTAGTTTGTTGTTTTTTTTTAATAAACTAAAAAATGTAACAATTAAAATTTAAAGTATGGTTGTTTTTTATAATATTTTTTTTCTACCAAATTGGAAATAAGATTTTTTTTTTTGTTAAAAAATAAATATAATTATATTATTTTAGTAAACTATTTCTGTTACTATTACGTTTTTGTTATATTTTTCACGTGTTTATACGCACTCTAAATTAGCTAAAAATCTATAAGAATCTAGAAATAACAATTTATGTTTGAAGATAATTGCAAATTGATTTGTAATTTTTTCTTGGCGTTGTTTTTTTTGTGCAATATAATTATTTTTATATTTATAATTTATTATTATTGAATATACTTGTTAAGTTAAGATAGATTTTGTTGTATATTATATTATATATATTTTTTTTAAATAGTCTCTCAATTTGATAAATCTGACCTTATTATATCCAAAACATATTCATCACGAATGTCATCTGAAGCTGGCATATAACCAAGAGCCGGATGAATATTTGATGAATCTAATGGTTGCCATTTTTGTCCTAATTGTGAACTAATTTCCTATAAATAAATATATACATATATATTAAAATAATAAATAATTTATTTAAAAAAATATAAAATTAAATACTTCAATAAATGATTCCATCATATTTGAACTTGGTGAATCTAACATTGATACCTCTAATTTTCTTAATTTATTTCCACAAAGACGAGAAATACCAACTAAATTATGTGGATCTAATACATAACCATGTATAACAATTTCTTCTAAATTTTTACAACGCCATGACATCATAACAAATGGATCCTGACCAGATCTCATATATAAATCCATTACATTACGATCAGTTTCTTGAAAAGCCTTCTCAAAATATAATTTATTATAAATAATAATACATAATAATATAAATTTAATATTTAATTTCAAATTTAGTTACCGAATCAACCCATTGAACACTCTTAAGAGTAGACTCATAAAACATTGACATAAGATCCAACGCTTCAACATTCATCTAAAAAATTTAAAATATATAAATATTTTAAATTAAATAAAATTATATATATACATATATAATGATCTAGTCTTTGCATATGACTTTACTTACAAAATTACAAAATAAAACACGTAAATGTGTTACTGGCATACTTCGCCTTAAAATGCTTAATTGTAGTAATTCAACTGCTTCATATGCATATAATAATGTTAATATTAAATCGAGATTATTAAATTTACTAGAAAATTCAGCCCAAGCTGTCTCAGATATACCCGGATGTGTTCTTTCAACACCATGAACGCATATTAAAAACTTCTTCAATGGTAATATTTGTAAAGTTTTTAATATTTCATCATTCAAGGTATCATAGTCAAGTGATAACACCTAAATTTATATATTTTTTAATTTATTAAATGTTGTTCATTAATATATTTTCTTATTTTTATTTGTTGTACGATACCTGAAGAGATGTGCATTTTTCAAAAAATACATGTTCAACTGCCAAAATTGGATAATGACTAGGATCATATTTAATTGATGCAAATGTAATTTCTTCTAATTCATGTGGATTTGATAATGATTTAAGAAAATCAGCAGCATAATATGTAAGGCATTCAATAGCTCCTAAATCAAATGTTTTTACTGATGATCTTTTACGGGCTAATAACATTTTTAGGGGTTCCACAAATATTCTATTATTTAAAATTAATAGTAAATAAATAGATGTTTTTAAAAAATAATAATAATTATTACTTTTCCACATCAACTAGATCTTCATCAGCATATTTCTCACCAGGTACAGCTAAACCAACTGAATTCGTTTTAAATCGTATACCTTGAAGGTGTTCATTTCTAGCAATTCTATTTCAATTATAATTATCGTTTTAATATTTTCCATACCTTATTAATATATATAGTATACTTACTTATAAAGAATTCGTCGAACTTTATCGATATGATAGACATTTAGAAAATCGAATATAATTGTAACTTCGCTTGTTAAGTTTATCAAACATTGCAAATAAAAATTACATTGTTTGTCGTCATCAATATGTAATTGAAATTTAAAATTTTTAAAAAATCTAGAAAAAGAAATTATAAGTTATATTAAATTAAATTTAAATTAATGTAATAATTTACAAAATAATTTATTTAATATTTAGAAATTTGTTAATTTTTTTGCGAAATTAATTAGCTGAAAAAAGCAAAATCATCAACTTTATCTCTTATTCCATATTTTCAAAAATACATATATATATGTATTCATTTTTATATAAATAATGAAACAAATTAAGTCAAATTAAATAAACTTTATATTTGTTTATTTTATATTTTATTATTTTATATAAAAAAAAAAAAAAAAAAATTTTATATTGAAGCAACGCAAAATATTGTTGACACATTGATATAAATTATTTGGAATGTTATAACTACTACAAATATATAGAAGTTAATAATTAATTCTTTGCTGAGATTGCTAATATCTCAACTTCTAACGATTGCTAGAAGCTCAATATCAAGCAATAATGTTATTTGATAAATATCAAGACATTTCGCAGTCTCTAGCTAGATGACAAAATCATATATTTTAATTAATTTTAATGGATTTTATTCTTTTTATGTATACATATATACTATAATTCTAATTATTTTCTAATTATATATAATTTATATATACATTATAAAAATATAATGTGGAAATTAAATGTACATTAACATTTCCATACGATGAAATGCTAACATATTTTAGATTTGTATATTTAACAGATAAATTATACCTTTGTTTTACAAAATTATTCAATTAAATTAAATCAATATTTCATTATAACATCTCAAATAAATATTTGTAATTAATTACAATACATAATATACAATATGTAACATTAAAGCGAATTAATAATAATTCTGAAAATATAATACCTATTTAAAATTGAATAATAATTGTTTGTCCGTTAGGTAAAATTATTTGTAACAGAAAATAAAATATTAAAAAGAGATTTTGTTAGAGGTCAACGGAGACAAATTTTCTATACTTATTAATGTAATAATATTTTTATTTTCATATACATATTTACTTAAATTTTGAAATACTTCAAGGTTGAGGTCATTATGCTTTAAATTTAAGACAAAACAGTTCAAGTAAATTATTATTTATATATAGCGATTCTGTGAATAATACCGAATATAAATTATTTAAATAGGTACATCATAATTATTAAAACATATGTAGTTCAATATTAAACAAAATTCAATTTATTTCTTGTGTAGCATACATCAAATTGCAAAACAAAACTTTCTCTATGGTTTATTTAGGAATTTATCAATTTAATTTTATAAGTCCAATTGATTTTTTTTTTTAAATAAAACTGGTTAATTAAGAAAAATTCCATTATTAAATAAATAAATATACTTTCAATAAAATTATAAACTGTAGGAAAAATACTGATAATTATTTATATATATAAAATTTCTATATACATAAGTATAATGTATAATAAAAAAATGCAATTACGAAATCAATTTTTGCTTTATAAAAATTGCGTTTTAAGCAATACACAAAAAAATGTATATATTATAATTAATTTTTCTTTGGTTTTTCCTTAGAAAAAAATGTCATTGAAAAAATAAAAAAAAAATTAATATTTGATTTTTCCCAAAATTGATTGGGTAGACTGCGACATAAATTTATTACATTTTTTTTTTTATGAATTTTAGAATTAAATAAATGGAAGAATTAGAAAATTATAATGTAATTCGTTAGAAAAAGAAATTTAATTTACCTTTTTTGAAAAACTACACTCCGCCAATGGAAACATGTTGCAGAAACTTGCAAAATATCTTTTGGTTCTAGATGCTGATAGATATTAGAAATTGCGAGTGATGGTAGCAATTCCCATTGAATTTTACTCATATTCTAATTATTTGCGACTTTTAAAGTAAAGTTTCTTCTTGTTTTTTTTCTGTTCGTTCTGTATTTTTTAATATTTTACCCACTTTTCTTATAATACTAAATTTTCTTTGTTTCCAATCCGAGAAAAACAGTTGAAATTCTGTTTTTTTTATTTTATTTTGGTTTTGTTTTGTTGATATATCCACAAAAATTAAAATATATAAAATCACTAAAAATTTATAAAAATACATAAAATTTAATTATATATATCGAGTCGTACGTCGTCGATATATTTTTTTTTTATTTTTGGAAAATAGGGTAAAAATATTTTCAAAAATGACAAATGACAAAACTAATTTTTGACAGCTTATCAGATGCAAAAAAAAAAAAGTAATTTTTGTGTTTTTGTTTTTTTCTGGAAAGCGTTTGCTTTTGCAGCTGACGAGAATTTTTTGTTGTTGTTGTTAATGGTAGGTAAAGGTAGATTGCATCTCGCGTCAACGCCTAATTTTCTAATGATTAATTTTTCTAATTTAATGATCTGTTTTAGATTTAGCATGGCAATTTACGAACAGATGGCGGTGTAATCTGTTAGTGTCTTTTTTTTTTAAAATATCTAAAAATTATATAAAATTCTAAAAATCTTCCAAAATCTTTGGTGCATCCGTTCTGTTGGAATTTCTGTGTACTGTTGGAATTTCTGTGTAAATTTCTTAAACATACATAGACCCAGATCGTTTTTTTCAAACCTGATCCTAACCCAAATTGAATAAAACGCGACTATTACGTATGAAATTAAAAAAAATCCACTTGTTTTTATTACTTTTCATGTTTTTTTAATTCACCGAAATGAGGTTAAAATACAGAATATACCACTTGCGTGACACGTCTACGGCTTTCTTTAAGGTTAAAATTATTCCAAATAGAATATTCCGAACGGAATAAAAGATTATGCACAACAGCCTTATCAATCCTTTTTTCTCGACAACTCGGCCCTTATTAAACATTTGACGCGTTCAGCACGGTCTAGCGCTCCAGCAATTTTTCTACTAAACGGTTATTTTTTCGATCGCTCGAGTTTAACTAGCAGAAAAATGTTAGGCTAGATAGAACACCAATTTTAGATTGACAGGAATATTGAACAAAGTGGGTTTTTTAAGAGATATTTAGCGAAAAATTCTACTGAACGGCTATTTAATTTCTGATGCTCTATACTACTGCAGTTCTTTACAGCGCTAGTCCGTGCTGAACGCGGAAATTAAGTTGCTTCCTTGGCATTATCTGTTATGCGGTTTCCATGGCGGATTCAACTCGAGTTCAATCTGGATTAGTGTGCATGGAGACAGGGATTGAGTTGAAATGGGTCGGATAATTGATCGTTCCATTTCCAATCCATTTCAACTCAATCTTAACTCGGTTCGCTTTAATCGAAACAAGGCAATAACAATATTTCACAACTACTAATTCTATATGGATTCCGAAAATCCGAACCATAAAATGATTTGTATTGGAGAAACTATTAATTCTTATTCTTACCTTAAATAAAGTGCTTCTTATATAAATATAGTATCGCATTTACAATATTTAAGTTCATTTTGTGGACGACACAAATTTACAAAGTAAAAATTAAATATCTCCAAAATGGAAATCGAATTAACGAAACGCATTCCAATTTCCAAATCAGCTGTTTTCTTGAATAATTCTACACTATTGTTTTTGTATATTTTAGAACTGTCAAATATTACGGAGTGAGTAATTTTAACTAAAAAATTTACTTTGTTTTTCTTTATTTGAGAAAATTTATATTTCTATAAAATAAATATAATTAAAAATGACACAAACAATTTTCTTAACCATAATCATCTTAATTGCAACTGCAACTGCTGTTAAATGTGATGGTGGGATGGATTTTGGAGATGCAATGGCTTTAGTTCTTGGTTAGAAATATACATTTTTTAGTTGACAAACAGTATATAATCTAAATAAAATATTTAAGGTTTAACTGTTGGATCAGTTGCTATCCTTGCTTGCTTAGGAAAATATGCCAGAACAGTTGCCGCTGGACGTTACTAATTCAAATGTTAATATACCTATAACTTTATTTTACATATGTAAAAAATGGATCATTATTTTTAATTTTTTTATCGTATTTTTAAGAATTTCTGCTTTAATAAAATTGTTTGAAGTTATATTTTTAATTTTATTTACAACAATCTATACATAGCATACAAATTTATATTTTCCTTACAAATAAATACTTCTTTTCAGATGAACAGTACTACAATAGAAATTTAAATTAAAAATGTACTATTATAGAAAACTGATTCCATCAAAACGAATTATTTCATCGTATTATTATATAAATGTATCAAGGAATTATTCACAATTTCAATTGGAATCAGATAAAAACTGTAGAAAAACTAATTTTAATAATAATTATTATAAGCAATCATCAATTTATTTAATAAATAAAAGACAATTTTCATGGAATCAAAGTGTTATAAATTTTTGGCAAACAATGTCAAATAGTACACCAGTTGCATATATTCAGCAAGGTTTGATAGAAATTCATGATATTAGTGGTTTACCATGGTGGTCATCTATAGCTCTTTCAACTATAATATTTCGTTCAATTATAACATTGCCATTAACTATTTATCAAGTTAGTTTAAATAATAATTTCAATAATTTTTTCAATGATAATAAATATTATTTCAGAATAAAATCACAGCTAGAATTGAAAATATTACCTTAGAAATGCCTGCCATAGTTAATGAATTGAAAAAAGAAACAGCAATGGCTATTAGAAAATATAAATGGAGTGAAAAACAAGCAAGAATAATTTATAATAGATCTGTTAGTATTTATATATGGAGAAATTTTACAAAAATTATAAATTTCTTTAAAAAAAAAAAAAATATTTCAGTTAAAAAAACAATGGAATAAATTAATTGTACGTGATAATTGTCATCCAATGAAAACATTAATTGTTTTATGGGGACAAATACCACTTTGGATTTGTCAATCTGTTGCAATTCGTAATTTAATACATTTATTACCAGATCCAAATTCATTACAATCACAAATTATTTTATCACAATTAATTGTTGGTGGTTTTTTATGGATACCAAATTTAACTGAAATTGATCATTCATATATATTACCAATAACATTAGGTATTTTAAATCTATCAATTATTGAGGTTTGTTAATTATTATAAACAGCAAATATAAAAAACTTATCTAATAATTATTAAAAAAAATATAATAGATGCAATCAATGCTGAGAACACGACCACCAACACGATTACAAAAATTTGCTACAAATTCTTTTAGAATATTAAGTGTTGGTATGATACCAATAGCAGCTAATGTACCAGCTGTAAGTATAATAAAACTTATATAGTATATACAATATGTATACATATTTACTATGTTCTCTTTAAAATCATTAATTTCTTAGGAATTTTTCTTAAAAAACATTTTATAATATAAAATAGGTTTTCCCCCTTATGTTTGTAATTTTCGTTTTATTTATTGTGTACATAGAATGATACATATATATATTTAATTTCTTATCATTTCTTTTTAATTCAAAAACTTTTAGGCACTTTGTGTCTACTGGGTTACATCTAGCGCCTATGGATTATTTCAAAATTTATTATTACTATCACCAGAAATACGAAGAAATGTTGGTATACCAAAAGCTCAAAGTGAACATGAAAAACCTTATCAATATTTACTAGATGCAATTAAAAAGAAAACTCAATTTAAATCTACAAATACAGAATCATCGTCATAATAATAACAAATTTAAAAAAAAAAAACAATTTATATTTGTACTTGGAAAAAAATAGAAAAAAGAACCGAAAGTATATAACATTATGTATGTAGATTGTTTTTGTCTGAAATATATATGTAGAACATAATAAAGTAAGATACTATAAAAAGTAATAAAAATTTTTATTAAAAAAACTAATTTTGTTGTCTCGATTAATTTCAATTTTTTTTATTAAATGACATATACGTATTCTTTGTTTAATACGATTAATTTTGATTATTGAAATAGGGAAGAGATAGTTACACTTATTCCAAGAATATACTAATGTGATAAATTTAAATTTTCAAATTAAAAAGTATAGGGTGTCTATTTATAGTAGAAAATATAATTAAATTAATTTAAGCATTTCTAAAATATATATATTTTATTTAAATAATTAACTCAATAATTGATTATTTAAATATATCATTTTAATTTCTAAATTCTTAGCACTGAAATAAAATTTAACAAATATGTATATTTAAATATCGTCGTTCTACATGCAGAAAACATTAAGTCACTATTTTCAAAATTAGTTTTTATAATTGTAAATTTATCTATTCATGTAAGTTTATTATGTATATAGAAAATACTCTATTTAAGCCAATTTAAATAAAAATATTTATAATTTTATTTTTAATTTAAATAATTTACAATAATTTTTGTTAATTTTTAATCGTCAACTAACAAAAAAAAATATTGTTTCATTGTTAAAATGAAAATCTCGGCATTAAATAAAATTATTATTAATATTTTATGAATGTGTGTAATATATGTAATACTAAAAATCCGTTAAACAAAGTAATTCTATATCCATTATATAAATATTTAATCAATTTCAGTACACAACAACAAAAAAAATGACTGTACAAGAATATCACATAAACAAAACAAAAAGAATTTCATCAAAAAAAAATTTTTTTTATATAATAAATACAAAAGTGTAACAATAAAAAGGTAACTACAATTTTTAGGTACAAAAATGTTGTTGGTAGTTTGTCCGATTTTCAAAATAGGCAATTTTCTAAAATTATTCCTCTTTTTTTATTTTTATTGCATAGGAAAACAGATATAATGGCATAGCACCGAAATCATAAATATAGTATATAAACTATTAAATAGGTAGGTACAAAAATGTATCTTTATCATAATCAATGTTTAGTCAACCAAAAAAAAAAATACAGTAACAAGATAATTAAAATATACTCATTTACAATATAAGATAACAATAAAAACCAAAAACTAAAAATCATATGTAAACAGTTAAAAATAAATAAATTTATAACTGAAATGTGAAATATGAATTACTGCATTTTTAGTATTAATTTTTGTATCATTTTAAACAGAACACATTATCCCTTTATTATTATTATATAGTTTCGTTTTAGGAAATTCCCTCAATTTCGGATTTAATCTATTCAGAATTTCTCACCCTGTTTATTTTGTTGTATATTTCCAATATTTTCGTGATAACAGCCAACAAAAAAAGGTCAAAAGATCAATTCCAATAAAATATATAATATTCAAAATTATATATATATATGTATAAAATATTTTTGCTCATCATTTGTAATTAAGTTCAATTTAAAATTATTTATAATATTTGTTTTATTATCAATTCGCAAAAGATATTCAAAGTGTTCATACATAAAATATTATTTAATAAAATATTATGTTTTGATGAAAATTATTATATAAAATCATATTTGGATTTAATAATAATAATAATAATAATAATAATAATACATAATTTCAAAAATTATATATGTAATTATGTTGTTTAAAATATTAATAAATTGTGCATTAATTTGTATATTTTCTGGTAAAAATGTATTAACGGTGCGTGTACAAATTTCTAATTTAAATTAAAAAAAAAATATTTTAATTTTATGTTAACAATAAAATATGATAATAATCTTAAATTTATTTATTTAGATTGTGGTAAATTCTAATTTAAAAACGAAAATATATCATCAAGATACAGAATTTATACCAACATTTGGTAATGGTGAAAATTATTTAGCAACAACATATCAAAATCCAAATATTGGACGTAATTATAATGATGATACTGATACAACAACGATAACCTATAATCATGGGTCAATAATGAATAGCAAAATATATGAAAATTTACTAAGGAATAGTAACTATAATATTGATAAACAATATCAGAATGAAAAATTACAAGGTCAACCTACAAATACAAATAGCAATAATCAATTACTGTTAGATAATAGTAATTATAATAATAATAATGCAATTTATGTTGAAAAAAACATTATATCTCATAGAACAGAATGTCCACCAGGTGAGACTGGACAATTTCCATATATGTATGATTGTCGACGTTTTTTAAATTGTTGGAAAGGTAGGGGATTTATACAAGCATGTGCACCTGGAACTGTATTTAATCCAAGATCATTAGAATGTGATAGTCCACAAAAAGTTAATTGTTTAATTGGTGATTTTGCTAGTAGTGCACGTATTGTAGAATATCCACCAAATCAATCTATACCAAGAACGAAAATTATTAGTGGCAATTTAGAAGATGGTGCTATAACATGTAGTCCTGGTACAAGTGGTTTAAAGCCACATCCATTTGAATGTAATAAGTTTTTGAATTGTGATCACGGTAGAACTTTTATACAAATTTGCGGACCAGGAACAGTTTTTAATCCTATAATGAGTGTATGCGATTTCCCATATAATGTTGATTGTGGTGGAAAAACTATTTCATCAGATACAGTTGTTGTAGATAGTGCATCAAGTGGTAGCAATGTAAATTATAATATTCGTGAGAATTATAATGGTAAAATGTTGAAAAAATCTTTAGAATATATGTATAATTATTGAATTTTTAATTTTAGGTAATTCACAACATAATTATAATCAGTATGATCAAAACCGAAATCCGAAACAATATAGTGGACATGGTTCGTCACATAATAATGGTGGTTACGGCTCCTCTTATTCTCAAACAAGTGGGTATGGTACTGATAGTGCATCTGCCCATTCACACAACTCGGGATATGGCTCTTCGTCGGCATCTGGTGCTGATAGTGCATCTGGCCATTCACACAATTCGGGATATGGCTCTTCATTGACGTCTGGTGCTGATAGTGCATCTGCCCATTCACACAATTCGGGATATGGCTCTTCATTGACATCTGGTGCTGATAGTGCATCTGCCCATTCACACAATTCGGGATATGGCTCTTCATCGACATCTGGTGTTGATAGTTCATCGGCCCATTTACACAATTCGGGATATGGCTCCACATTGACATCGGGTGCTGATAGTGCATCTGCCCATTCACACAACTCGGGATATGGCTCTTCGTTGACATCAGGTGCTGATAGTACATCGGGTCATTTACACAATTCGGGATATGGCTCTTCATCAGCATCTGGTTTTTCACAAACCAACGGTCATACTAATGGATATTCACAAACTTCTACTTATCCTCATCAATCAGCTTATCCTCATCGGTCAGGTCATCCTCAACCGCACAGACACCGCAACACTCAAACAACTATTCCAATTTGGCCAACGCAAGCTACGTCTACAAATTATTATCCTATCAATAATATTGGATCCACACAAACGACAACAACGACATGGAATCATGAACAACAACACTCACAATCTAGAACTACAACAAGACGACCATCATCTTCTTGGAGAGGAGCAAATACAAATGATCATCATCAGACATCACAATATCAACCAAACCAGACCCCAAAAAGTGTGTATGATAAACCTTATGATATAAATCAAGCTTCAGTGCATGAAATTTGCAAAGCAATAATATAGATAACAACTCTACTACAAAAATCTATTACGCAACGCCAGTTGAATATGATTCCGATGAAATTTTCGGAAAAGACGATACCATCATAAATACCTCTTATGATTTACGTCGCGAAGAAAATCAACAACACATACCATTTAATATTCCACTAGAATCTACTACGACTACTACCACTACTGTTCCACCAGTAGTTAAATTTCAACCTTATCCGACCTATGATCGCCGCGATCAAGACCGTGGAACAAAACAAAATTCAATAACTACAACCCCAAAAACTACAATTTACTATGCTACACCAGATGAGGATAATTTTGGAAATATTGCTGGAGGCGACATTCCACCTTATGATCCATATCATGACAATGATAATACGGACAAACACAAAACTAATTTAACAAAACCGATTTATCCCATTGAAGACAACACAAAAATTGAAGAAATAACCCCTCCTGCAAATCATTTATTACCACCTCATCTACCTACCACTACACAATCAAATGTTCCTTCTTATCAACATTATCCCAACGAAAATAAGACAAATGTTCGTTTATATCCTATTTACCCAATTAGTCATAATAATCATAACTCAACTATAAAAAATTATTCACCGTCAGTTAGTCCGTCATATTCGGGTGTATCTTATACAAAAACCCCAATTAAACCATACGATCAACCTTATTTACCATATGGTAATTTACAAGCATCATCAATTAATAATAATCAAATTAAAAAAAATAATCCATCGATTATTTTTAATCATAATGATGGTGCAATTCTAAATGAACAAGATGCAGATGAATCTGCCATTTTCCCAATATATGTTAGACCAACACGTCCTACTACAATCCAATACACAACTGAATCACAAACTAAATCCGTTTCACCACCAATTCTTTATAATCAAATAACTACCAGTACAGTGACAAATTCTAAACATGGCACTACTGAACATAGCTTTGATGTTGATAAAGATACTGAAAATTTGCCTATAAGTGATGCTTTAAAACTATTATTACGACCTTATGTAAATAAAAATGAAAATATTAATGATCAAGATATGAAAAAGCTTGAATCACATATTATGAAAATAGAAAATAATCAAGCTAAGGAGAATATAAAGAAGCAAGTTGAAATTATTGTTACAGGTGAACAAGAACATTTGGCAAATCGATCATTTTATGAAGAAACAACATCACATCCAAATCATCAGCATCACCATCATCATATTGGACAATATCATCATCATCACCACAAACAACATAGTAGAGAATTTCACAGAAATCATCCAAATTTACCAAATCCTTTTGAAAATGATGATAGAGCATATAATATTATCCCTTCCACTGTTAAACCAAAAACAAATCATCCAGATGTTGAAACTGTATCGATAGATAGAAGAGATAATTTCGAAAATATTCATGTGAATAGAAATCCTATACCAGTTGATAATGGTCAGAAAAGTATTCCAGTTGTCACAGATTGCCAATATGATTGCGGTAATGGTAAATGTATTAAAAATTTTGAGGTATAAACACCTAAGCTGATTAAAAAATACTTTAAAGTAAGCTTTAATATAATAAATTTAGGTTTGCAATGGTGTTAATAATTGTGGTAACCGTAAGGATGAACAGAATTGCGATCATTTAGGATATGAAGTACGTTTAGTGAACAACAGTACAAATAAACACAAGGGCAGAATTGAAGTTAAAGGTAAAAAAAATCAATTTATTTTTAAAACTTAATAATTAATAAAATTATTATTATATTTTTTAGTAAATGGAAAATGGGGATATATTTGTGATGATAAATTTGATTTGAATGATGCTAATGTTGTTTGCCGAGAATTAGGATTTCCAATGGGAGCTAGTGAAATTCGTGGAAATTCATATTATTTACCATCAACAGATTTAATGAGCTCGCACAGTAATGTTTCATTTGTAATGGATGAAGTAGATTGCTTGGGCAATGAAACATCACTACGCGAATGCGATTTTAAAGGTTGGGGTGTACATGACTGTAATGCTGATGAGGTTGTTGGTGTTGTTTGTAAAATACCAATAATAAAATGCCCACATGATTATTGGTTATGTTCCACATCAATGGAATGTATTCCACCAAATTTTGTATGCGATAATACAGTGGATTGTGCTGATGGTTCAGATGAAAGTAATGATGTTTGTAAAGTAATGACAGATTTTTATTTTATGAAAAAATTAATTTTTACTAATATATTTTCGTTTAATTTTCAGTCAAAAATAGAATATCGTTTGGTGCATGGTAAAACAAGATTAGAAGGAAGACTTGAGATAAAATATCGTAATGAATGGGGAACAATTTGTGATGATGATTTTGGTAAAAATGAAGCAGCAGTGGTTTGCAGAAATTTAGGATATTATGGACCAGCTGTAAAATTATTAAACCTTTTTCTAAATACAATTTTTAATATTTTTATCATATATATATTTTTTTAGGAAGTTATCAAAAATACTTATGGTTCTGGAAATGGTCCAATTTGGTTAGATCAAGTATCATGTTTTGGTAATGAAACATGTCTTGATCAATGTACACATTGGAAATGGGGTGAAAATAATTGCAATCATTCAGAAGATGTTAGTATAAGATGTTCAATTGGATCAATTTATCCAACGACAATTGTTGCAAATAGTGGCATTAAAGGAAAAACAATAAAAGATACTGAAATTGATCAAGATGATGATGATGATTTAGATTATTTATTTTATAATACACGTTCGAGTAAATTTTTAGATATTAGTAAACCAAAATGTGGTTATTTTAATCCAGATATATTGGATGAAGATTATGAAGAACGTCAATTACAACGAATTACTCATGGTAATGTAGCAAGATTAGGACGTCATCCATGGCAAGCAACAATTCGTGTAAAAGGTGTACATGGAATTAGTAGTCATTTATGTGGTGCTGTTTTAATATCAAGAAGACATCTTTTAACAGCTGCACATTGTATTAGTGATTATGAAAAAGGTGCATTCTTTATCCGTTTAGGTGATCAGCGTACAGATCGTATAGAAGATAATGAAAAAGATGTATTCATACATGATTGGTATATACATGAAAATTATCGTAAAATAAATCATATGAATAATGATATAGCATTAATTGTTATAAAAGAACCAGTACAATTTAATGATTATATTCAACCAATTTGTTTACCAGATGAAAATGCTAAATATGAAGCACAGAAAATGTGTACAATTTCTGGTTGGGGTTCCGACAAAACAGGACAATCAGGTTTTATTCAATTTAAAATTATAAAAAATTAGAAATTAATTGAATAATATTTTTTTTTTGTCGTTTCAGCACCATCAAAAGTTTTAAGAGCTGCTGATGTACCAATTTTATCAAATGATGTTTGTAAGCAACCTGAAGTTTATGGTAGACATATAACTGATGGTATGTTTTGTGCTGGATTTTTAGATGGTAAATTTGATGCATGTGATGGTGATTCAGGTGGTCCAATGGCTTGTACAGACGGAAGTAAAATATTATAATTAAATAATTTCATTTTTCTTTGTAAAATTTTGTAATTATACTTTTTTTGTTTTTTCTTATTAAGATACACAAGTTTTATATGGTATCACTTCATGGGGATTACGTTGTGGACATGAAAATAAACCTGGTGTTTATGTAAAAATATCACAATATGTTGAATGGATAAAAAGGAAAATAAATCATTCCATACAATCAAGAAATAAATAAATAGTATGCTGAAAATTTATAAATTTTAAAAATAAATTTTGATTATATAATTATGAAGCCATATTAAATTTAAGAAAATCGTATATCTTTTATGTAGTCTTAAAAAGAAATTATTTTCCATTAAATAATTTTTGTTTTTAATGAAAATTTGTTTTTAATTACCTCTCCTCTTCTATTTGGCATCTAAAAATTTTACCGATTTTTATTAAATTTAAATTTAATGAAATGATAAATGCGACGATGCAACTTTCTAATTATATTTAAGCTTTTCATGACTCACACATAAAGAAAATATAAAAATATGTATGGATATGTAAAATTATACATAAGAATTAATACAATGAAAGTTCATACAAAGAAAGTGATGATTCAGAATCAAAAATGCAAATATGTATATACAAACGGCAAAATTTAAAGGTAACCGACGAGTTCATCGAAAACTTTATGAACTTTATTTTCATTATCTATGAACAATAAACATACCTTTTTAAAAAAAAATCATCAGTACATAAGTTATAGTTAAAAAAATAATATTTTTTCGATGAACTAGTTTTCGATGAATTCGTTTCCGATGAACTCGTTTTCGGTGAACTCGACGGGAATCAAATTTAAATACATACATATTATGTATAAGATAAGAATATCAAAAAGCTCTTTGCGAAAATCATAATTTCTCCGGAAATAACTATCTGATAATAAATTTTTTTTATCAACAAAAGTTAATAATTTAATTCGTAGAATTTCTCAAATAAATTACAATTTAAAACAGAATTTTCCAAAATTCAGGCACTAAATAAAAATTTGATAAAAGCAATTAAATGCGCAGAATCAGATACCAAATCCAAAAGAGATATTCAGAAACTTTCTTCGATGACAAAGTCACATTATTGTACATTATATAACATACCCAAAAAGGTCAGTATTGTATTATCCAATGAAAAAAGGGATATATTTAATTGTCCATCGACAAGACAATAAGAATGAATTGACAGATTAAAATCGAATTTAGAAATAGATAAATTCCTTAAATAACATTTTATACTTTGAATTTAAATTTATTTGGAAAATAATAACAATTCCATTGAAATTGTCTATAAATAAAAATGTGTAAAATTAGAAACAGTATAAACTGCATAAATATGTATATTATAATTATCAACAACCATATAAAAAGCTTTTCGAGCACAACACTGTTTTTGAAATGAATAATGTTATTGACCACATAAAAGTTTCATTGATTCATATTCGTAAAGAGATTTTTTTTTATTAAATCACAGTTCTTTATTATCTTTAAATAACATTTTGAATAAACTGATGTTATAATGTATGTATAATAACGATCTCTTGAATTTCATATTTTCGATTAGTTATATTAAATTTGTTTATGCATTTTCCAATAATGGAACTATATGCTTGCCAAATGAAATAAAGTTACGAAAATATAATCTACATTTTTTATTACTTAAATTTAAAATTATCTTAAACAAATTGTAAGTTTAGTTATTTCCTTTTCCTATATGCGATCGCTATATAATTTGTTATGTGGCGACCTCTATTGTAATCTCTTTAATATATATCAAAAATTTTAACAGTCACTTTTACTTTAAATATTGTAAATGTAAAATATACAACGAATTTTATTTTGGAAAAATCTTGAATAGTAGATAATGGAAAATTAATCAATTCACAAAATGGATAACTACATTAATTTATCATATCTGAGAGTAAAATTTTAATATAAAACTGAGTAGAATTGTGATATTTATATTTTTATATATCCATATCCATGCCATGAGAGAACATTTTGGATATTATTAAATACAATACAAAAAAGTAAAAGCTTTTTTCAACTTGAATAAACAAAAAATTTACAAAAAAAAAAAAAATTTTCATACAGACAGCGCATTTTATTTACTTTTTTATTTGGTTTTCAAAAAAAAATATATACTATATAAATGCAGAGCCAGAGTAGAAAACCGGTGTAATTGAAACACATTTAAAATAATAAATTATTTGAAGAGAATAATCTAAAAATTTTATTGTTTTTTTTTTTTGTGGAAAATTTATTATTTTCAAGAAAAATAAATTAGAGTACTTTTTAAAGTCCTTCTACTTTACTCAGTGGTATACCAAAAAAAATTGGAATTGAAAAATTTTCTATAAAGTAAAATCATCGAAAAATTATAATATATACTACGAGTATACTATACACTTTTATACCTGAAATTAAAGTTTCAAGTTTTGTGGTAAACACAATTTTGCTATTAAAACGGATAAATTTGTTATAACAAAACGCACATTTTTTGTTATTTAGTTTTTGTAATTGATTTTTTTATTATAAATTATATAAATTAGAAAAATAAATTATTTTTATTTGTGGTGGAATCTCGTGCTTTTTATTGAGGTAAGTGACGTAATTGAATTTATAATAAAATTAATTATCAAGTTCATGCCTTGAATAAAAAATCTTATTCTATCTCTGATTATCATTGATGAGTAATTTTTCTTACCTCAGAGATTTTTTTTTTTTTAATTTTAAATAAAATATTTCATCATATTTTTTTGAATTTCATGAATTTTCTAAGGAATTGATTTTTTTTTTTTAGTTTGACGGTAATCGTGGTAAAAATAAATTATATTTATTTTATAATAGCGAGAAGTGCAGCGTAATTTTTCGATTTTGTATATTTTTCGATTTTTAAAATAAAAATGTAAGAAGCTATAAAAATTTAATTAATTAAATAATAATTAAAAAAAAAAAAAAAATAATGAAAATTTATTGATTTTTCTACGTGTGGAAAATTTTGTTTTCAATTTTATTTTTAGTAAAGTATATGAAAATTTTTTTTTGATAAATTTTATTGCGTGAGATCCTCTAATGAAAAAAAAATTGTTATATTTTTCATTATGACGTAACACTTAGACTTTCCCTACATACGAAATGTAAAAAGTGTTGCCAATAGATAAATAAGCTTTTGAAAAAGTTTATTATTATTTTTTAGGTTATGTCATGTCAATAATAAAATATTTTATCAGAAAAAGGATTGAAAAATGCACTTTGAAAACTTACAATGTAGCAAAATGTGCATAAGAAAAAATAATTAGATAAAAAAATTTTGTAATATAAAACAAAGTATCACATTATCACCATCACTGATATTTAATATCACCATTAGAGATATTTAATCAAGCAGAACGCAATAATGTTTATTTTTATTGATTTTAATTTTTTAATGGTCGTAAATTTTAAATTGTACTAAACAAATAGAAAAATCCATAAAAATTTTCAATCAACAAGTGATTTTTAATAGTTTAACGCCTTTTAGATATGAATATGTATATAATAATTGTTTGGTACCTATATTTGAGAAGTCTGTCTGGCCTATAAATGAACTAAACTAAAACCAAACATGTGATTTTCTAAAAATCGAACAAATTATTGGTACTAATAAATACTATTCAGAATTTGTCCGATTCCAAATCAAAATTCGTTATTTTCCAAAATAAAGTTTTTTATTTTGAATAACACCAATTTAACCAAAATGCTTGCCCATCAACGAAATCACCAGAATTAAAATGATAAATATTTATGCTTAGGAATAAAGATTTTTCTAACAAAAAATGATTATACCTAAAACCGAAAAGAGAAATATTTCAATTCAATATGAATTTGTTTATTTAAATAATTTATAACTTTTAAACTCAGACTAGAACGAAAATATAATATCAAATTTCAATGAAATTAACAAATACCTATTTCAAATTAACAGAAAAATCTATTATATATTTGTTTATTATATTAAATTTATTTTGATGTATTTATTATAAATAACATAAATAAATATGCTGAATTATTAAAATGATTGATTTATTATGAATTTGACTCACAATAATCAAGCTGTAAAAAATCGTGACGAATTACTATAAAATTTATTTGAAAAATTTGTCTCCAAATTCTTTTATAAATTAAAATTTTTTTTCTTTATATTTTCCAAAGGTTTATTAATTACTCCCCTTTTAAAGATCTATTAATAAATTTTCCAAAAATAAAATCAATTTTTCTTTAGTATTATTTAAAATTAGAAAAAAGTCAATGGACTTTAAGAAAATCTGATAAATATTAAATTGACAAAAGCAGAAGAACATATAAATTGATATTTTTTTGTAAATAATTTTTCCATGAAATTCATTTTCACAAAATTATTAATTTTTTTTTTTAAATAATTTTCTACCATTTTAGAGATTTGAAAAATGTTTGGCCTTTGGTATATTTCGTTAGCAATCCAAGAATTTAGGTAAGTAATAATTAAAAATTCCATTTAAAATTTAATTTTTAAAAAACGAACTGATAACTCAAAATTCAGTTTGTGATTTAAAAAAAAAAATGATACATAAAATCAACTTTTATTTGAAATATACAAAAAGAGCTTTATTCGTCTTCATATCCTTTCTAAACCAAAATTGTTCGTTTAAATAATATAATTTGCATACTTTTAGGTGCACACTAAAAATAAATTGCAGTAATATTTTTATGTAAATAATTGAAATATAAGATTAGATTCTATTTAATTTATTTATTATATTTTTTAAATAAATTTTTGCAATCATAAAATTATAAAATTAAGTTAAATAAACAAAATATGCTCTTGTGATAATTAATTTTATATTTTATTATACGATAGTTATTTAAAAAGTAATTTCAAGATATTTATTTGCTATTTTACACGTGACTTGTGATTAAAAATTATTGAGCGTAAAATTTTTTTGAAATGAATTTCGATTTTGTTGGTTTTTTTTTTGCAAAAATGACTAATTAAATTGATAATAAAAAAGATTTATGAATTGTAAAATAATTTAATTGCAGTTATTTTGTTTTTTTGATTATCAAAATCGAAAATTATTTAAAAAAAATTTTTAAATATATTTCGGAACTTTTACTTTAAATTACTAAAAGTTATACATAAGATGTAATAAAGAAATTAAAATGAATATAAATTTTGTTTTTTAATTTATATTTTGAAAATATAATTTAAATTTTTTTAAAAATTAATTTACGAAACAAAAATTGAATTATTTTATCCAATTTTCTTTTAAAAAAAACGAGATAGTCGAGAAATTTTTCCGCAATTACTATATTTTTGCCAATAAAACTATATAAACAGAAAAAATTTCGACATTCCAATTTACAAAGAATAAAAAACGAAAACAAAAATTATTTATTAAATAAACACTTATAAGAGCGTGCCATTTCTATATATAAAAAAAAATTGTATAATAAAAAATATAATTTAATTAATTTAAAATATCTTTTATCCGAGCATCAGCTATCTAAAAATAAAATACATTTGTACATATATCATATAAGAATATACATATACCATCTATATTTTTTGTATTTATACCAAAGAAGTTTTTTTAGTTTTTATGATTGACAAAAAACCAAAAACTCTTCGGGCGGATTTTCGTCTATTCGATAAACAAAAAGAAAATGTCGAAATGAAAATTAACGTTTTTATGCCTGTATAAATTTTGATATTTTGCCAAACTTTTCAATTTATCTTTTTAAAAAAAATATTTTTCACACTAAAACTGTCAAATTATTTCGAAAAATAAAATTCTTTTTTATAATAGATAAAAATTTAAATGTACATAAACTAAAAATGTTTATAACTAAATTTTATTTTGTATAACTTTGTTATAATTTTCCCTTTTGATGCTTTGGCGACATTTATACGTGTAATAATTACATTGTATACTATACATAGATCTACCAACAGATTAAAATTACGATCTGTTAACTTTTATTGTAAAATATAAAAAGGTTTAACAGATCGTAATTTTGAACTATAAATATCAGATATTGATTGACCAAAAAGTAATGATTATGATTAATGGTCATATAAATTAATTTATATGATATTTGCTATATGATTCAATTTTCTTGAACGTGAAAATTTCTTTAAAAATTACAAAAAGAATTGTCGAAATGAAGAAAAATTAAAGAAAACTATAAAAATATATTCAAGCAAAAATGGTTCATTAACAAAATTTAATTAATTCTTCAAATATAAAAATGAAAATCTGTTTTTTTGGCAGTTAGTATAAAGTCTAATGACTAAGTTTGTCAATAGAATTATAATTGACATCCTCCTGTTTGCTCCTACTATAACTACTACTTATTCACTATGCTATATAGGTAATATCAAATAAATTGAATTTTTGTGCTAATATTATATCCGGCTTTGATTTTGCTATTTAAATTTCAACATTTTTTACATTCGTTACACGAAAAATTTCATAAATTATAATAATTGAAAATTATAATTAGTTACAATGAAAAAATTATGTTAAATTCTTGAAAAACTCGAATTTGTATGATTTTTTTGAAAAAAAAAAATCAATTTAAATTTTTCAATTTTATAATAGAGCATAAAAATTTGTATAAAATTTTGAGTACATATATATGTACATATATATACAAACATAAAAAGTGCGTATACAAGCGTTAAGGCTCGCGGAGCGCCATTTAGTGTTTTATAGAGGAATTGTTTTGCCCATTTTATACAAAACCAGTGAACATTTTCTTCCACGAAATTTTTATAACATATCAAGAATATATTAATTTCACGGATAGGTGTTTTACTTTTTTAATTTCCCCCCCCATATACCTGTCCCCCCACCTGAAAGTGGACCATTTTATTGCCCATTTTATGAGTAAACCCTTACATATTTTGATAATTTTTTTTCTACAGAATAAAGATTGAATATATTTTTCACGGATGTATGTTTTACATTTTTGATATTTGTTATCATTTTTCTAATAATTAAATTTTTATATAAAAACCTCTTTTTTTCAAAAATTTTTTGGAAGAAAATGTGTGAAATTTAGTGTAGCTAGTGTCTGATAGGGAACTTTGAGCGCTGAAGTCAATTTTAAACAGTTTTATTGTCAATGAAAGCTCTTTTTTTGTTTGTGTGTGTTTCAAATTATTTTTTATTTGCAATTCTGATTTTTTTTATGAATAATACATAACATATGGATGGATGTGTATAGAAAATATTTATTACCAATAACATAATTTTTAGTTTACATCTTTTCTTTATATTTTTTTTTTTCAGTTAAAATGTATGAGAAAAGGTGGATTTTTAGATTCAGGTGTAGTTTTTTTATTTGTTTCAAAAATTGGATCAGGCTTATAAAAGTGTAAAAATAATTACAAATTTATGTATATAAATTTTTATAGGTAAATGAAGTTAAAAAAAAGTAGGTAAAATCTAAAAAAAAATTCAGGAAGGATATTATTTCATTTTTTTAATGAAATGTCAATATAAGTACATATATTATCCTGGATGAAATGCTGAATGGCCATATTTTCATCTGGGATTTTCTCTAGCACCCATGGATAAATTGGGTTGATATTTGGTAAACACATTTAAATTAGTGGTCTGGATGAAATGATGGGTGGCCATATTTTCATCTGGGATTTTCTCTAGCACCCATGGATGGATTGGGTTGATATTTGGTAAACACATTTAAATTAGTGGTCTGGATGAAATGATGGGTGGCCATATTTTCATCTGGGATTTTCTCTAGCACCCCTGGATGGATTGGGTTGATATTTGGTAAACACATTTAAATTAGTGGTCTGGATGAAATGATGAGTAGCCATATTTTCATCTGGGATTTTCTCTGGTACCTCTGGATGGATTGGGCTGATATTTGGTAAACACATTCATTATAGTGATCTATTGTTAAGTATGCCAGAACTCCTCCATTAGCTTTACTTGGAAGATGGTTATATGATTAAAACGTGATTTCTGATATTTTGTGGGAAATAATGGAGGAGCACTGGCATAGTTAATTATAGAACAATATAATGAATGTGTTTACCAAATATCAGCCCAATCCATCCAGGGGTGCTAGAGAAAATCCCAGATGAAAATATGGGCATACATAATTTCATCCAGGATAATATATGTACTTATATTGATATTTCATTAAAAAAATTAAATACGACCGTTTTCATTCAAATACGCCCTTTGTAGAATAACCCCCAATACAATATATCTGATCAGATATTTATGGGTAACGAAATTAATTTTACTTTCCCTTTATAGAATTTACAATAATTTTATATAATATATATAATATTTTATATTATATAAATATATGGATATAGTATAACTATATTTAGTACATATATAATATTATAATATCTGATCAGATAATATTATACATATACTATTTACATATTATATTATATAAAATAATTGTAAATTCAATAAAGGGAAAGTAAAATTAATTTCGTTACCCATAAATATCTGGTCAAGCAATAATAGACACATTACATATACGGTATTGATATATTATATTATGAAATATGAACTCGTTTTCAAAAATCAAAATTTGTGGGATAATTTTATCATCACATATAATTATACATTATATGGCAACGCCGCATTCCTATAAAAACATCAAATAATGTATTACAAACGCATACACACAAAGAATATAAAAGCTCTTTTTCAGAAAAAAACATTGGTATGACGTGACGTCACGATTCGGGCTTTTTTCTGGCGCTCCTCGACCCTTAAGTTTATTTATAAATCTTATTTCGAATAAACTACAAAAAAAAATTGAATAACATAAAAACACGAGATGAATTTTTGACTTTGACTTTTAGTAAGGTCATTTTACTTTCACACATTGAAAATAAAATCTATACTTATAACACAGATAATAAATATACAGATGTCTCACGCCCATACAAAAATTTGGTGCCAATTTTTTCTATTAACCGACAGCTATAAACCGACAAAAAGCTCTGCCTCAACCGACAAAAAAGCTTTTCTCTCAACCGACAAGTATCGTGCTTAAGCATTTGAGTATTAACCGACCCGACGGCCATACAGGAATATTTAAGAAAAAGCTTTTTGTGTTACTCAAAATTATATTACTCATATAATATAATATATCGCAAAAAATAATACGAAGAAAATATTCAATACATACAAAAATGTGTGTAAAATACACCTATATGTATTTATTCTATTATGCGTCACTATTTCTAATATTCTAATATTTCTAATTTAAGGAATTTAATTTTCAATTTTCGGCTTTTCAAAGTACGGTATATAGATATTTTAGGGGCATGTTAGTTTTTTATTTTAAGGTGTATTTTTTAAAAAAATAACTGTCTTGTCGTTTAAAAGTGGTTTCATGGAAAACCCAAAGACGAGATAATTAAAAATACAATTTTTTTGGAATATTTTAAACAAAGAAGTTGCAGTTACATTTCACAGAAATTAATAGGGAAAAAGATTATGTATTTTCCTTTATAAATCAGGTTCAGGTACCCTATGAATTGGCCTTTCTCTCTATTAATCATAATAATTTTTATTTCAATTTCAAAATTAAGAATGGAAAGTAACTGCAGTTAAATTATTTATTTACGATGTTTAATTTTCAGAAAAAAATTTTTTGAGTAAATCAAACATGCCCCCAAAATATCTACAGTATACAAAATCCGTATTCGTACAGCCTTATTTTAAAGAGAAAAGTGTGTTTATTACTGCAAATATAATGCAAAATTTTCTGAAAGAAATTATGAATTACATTAATGTAACATAAATTTAGAGAAAAAAAACGAATGTACTTTTCATTTTACATTATTCAATAATTATTTACTAATAAATTAAAAAATGTCATAAATTAAAAATGTACGAATACGGATTTTACATACTGTATATACTATGAAAAGCCGAAAATTGAAAATTAAATTCTTGAAATTTGTAATATTAGAAATATTAGAATATTAGAAATAGTGACGCATAATAGAATAAATACATATGTGTGTATTTTGTTACACACATTTTTGCATGTATTGAATATTTTTTCGTATTATTTTTTTGCTCTATTATATTATATGAGTAATATAATTTTGAGTAACGCAAAAAGCTTTTTCTTAAATATTCCTTTGTATGGCCGTCGGTTAAGACTAAAATAAGTAAGCAAGATACTGTCGGTTGAGAAAAAAACTTTTGGCGGTTAATAAAAATAGCTTTTTTTTTTGTTAAAAATCGTTTCTATACATCACTTTTTCCCATATACGTGAGACATCTGTATATTTATTATTTGTGCTTATAATCTAACACTTATAGTAGCATCGCTAGATATAAAAAAATTTCCGAAAATTTCAATCTTTTTATAAATAAAAATTTTTTAAATATATCAAAAATATTATAAAAATTTTCTTCAAACTTTAAACATTTTTGTCGAATCATTTTTACAAATTTTTTTCTAAAATATTTAAAAAAAAATTCTTCATTAATTCTTACATTTCATAATATTTTATTCAAATTAAATAAATTTTTATTCAAGATATTTTCACAAGTGTAAAAAACTGAGAATATAATTGATTTTGTCAATTTATTCGCGCTGTACAATAAAAAATCTTTATGATTTTTATGTTTGAGACATTAAAAATTCTATGTAGAAAAATTTTAAATTATTATTATTACAAAATAAATCATTTTTTCATATTATGCGGGTACACAAATATGATTTTCTATGTATATAAGAAAAAATTTAGAGGATGTTTTTATATTCTCGCTTTTATTATTATCCAGAAAATAATACATTAAATATTTTAAATTGCAATATCGTTTTAATTTTAACATGCATTCAAGTTGAGTCTACATAGAAACCCCTATATATAAATTTTATCCTGGGTTTATGAATTACAAGAATATTTTGAAGCAATATTTACAATATGAAGAATTCTATAAAATAATTTTTAATATTTTGGAAAAATAGCAATAATTTCAAAAGAAAATTTATAAATAAATAAATTTTTGTACAAAAGTTTTCAGTTATATTTTTGTCGATAAAAATTTTACTGGCAAAAAACTAACACAAAAAAAATTGATTTATAAAAAATAAACTTTTAGGTGCTAATTGACAAACAAAAATATTAATTATTATCTTCACTTTAGTTGAAAAACAAATACGAGAGCCAGAAATTATTTAAAAAACAAAATTTTTTTTTCATCATATATTTCTTTTACCAATTTTAAGTTGACTTTTTAAAACAATTTATCAATTTTGATTTTTGACATAATTTATTTTTGAAAACTGGAACGACATTTTTATTACCAGCTTCTTTGAAGTTATTCGAAGGGAAAAATTAGTAAAATAATTGAAATTGAAATTAATATAAATTCAATTAATATTTTTTGAATTTAATGTACATTATTAGAAAAAGTAGTGAGAATTTAGTTAGAAATTGAATTCACACCGTAAACGAAAGAAGGGATTTGAATAGATTTGAATAAAACATTTGGTAAAGTCGACTCAGGAGATTAGTGGAATATTGTAATACCCTTCTCTGACCCTTAGAGCTTCGTAAAAAAATTAAGATTTGAGATAAAGCATTATATAAAAATATAGTAGTACCAGAATATTTAAAAATGACATCCTAAACATACTAAACTTACTTTATTCTGCACACATTCCTTCAAATCCATATTTTTAAAATTAAAAAGAAAATTAAAATTACCAGACTTTCTGACAATTTGCCTTTAAATGATTTCAATCATCGCCAGTCATAAATGCAATATTATTGTCTTTGGCAAAGTTCATTTTTGATCAATTACATTTTATAAAAACAGAATCTCTCTAGTGCTAAATTACATCACTAATATTTATATTTAATATTTACTACAAAATTTCAAATGTTTTTATTAGCCAAAAAAACAAAATTGTGAATTTTGAAAAAAGCATAGCTGAAAATAAAATTAATTTTTATTTACTAAATTTTTCGGTTCATAAAATTTCTTTTAATTTACTTTATTTAAATTATATTTATTTTATGATTTATTTTTAATTTATTATTTTGTTTTTATTTTTATTTTTATTAGAAAATATTTTGGTTTAACATCAATTTTTGATATATTCAATAACAATAAGACTGATAAGAAATCATTAGAGGATAATAAGAAACCATCATCTGCTGAAACATCGACGAAATTAAAAGATGATGCACCAAAAAAACCAATAGAATTGCCAAAATTGCCAGAAAAAAAACCTGATATTAAACCGAAACCTGTTATTGCACCAGAACCAACAAAACCTAAAGTTCCGGAAAAGGTTCCGGAAAAATTGCCTGAAAATAAACCAACAATACCTCAAAAACCAATTGTAGATATACCAAAATCAGTGCCAGAACCAGCACAAAAACCTAAAACACCGGAAATAGAGAAACCACAAACCAAACCAGTTGATGTTAAACCGACAAAACCAACTACCCCACCCGCAAATCAACCCACTAATGGATTATCATCGTCAACATCAGCGAATAAACAAAACGATTTCGATAAAAAAATATTTGGTTCATCTGTCGAAAATGGTGGTGATAAAGAAGCACAATCGAAACCAAATATCAAAGATGCTACATCTTCTTTTTTGGAAGAAGAGGGTAGAGGAGGATCTTTAAGGCAGAAAAGAGATGTTTTAGCTACAAGGTAGGAAGGCAAATAACAATTTTTGTTTTAAATATGAACAAAAGTTCAATGTACTAACATAATTTGTCGTTAATAACGACAATTTTTTTCATCTATATAAGATTCGATGACTCATGTGACATTCAGAGCCAGAGGATGTAGTACATATATATTATCATTCGTTGTCAAAAATAGTATCAAAATTTCCGTTTAGCTGCAGCCTTTTGAATCAATCTTACAGATCTTTACTAAAAATATAATTTTTTTCTGTTATCTTCACTCAAACAGAACAAATTAATCCTGGAAATTATTATTCTTTTAATATTTAATCTTTCAAATTTGAAGAAATTTTCCATAAAGCTGAAATTTTCATTATAAAACATTTGAAATGTGATTTTCCTTAAATAAAAACGTGACAATAAATTTTGAAATTTAAAGTTCACTCACATCTCTGAAGCATATTTTAAAACAAGAACAAAATTATGTTCTCTACATAAAAACCTAATTTATATTACAACATGTCTCATAAATCTATATTAAACTTTTACTTTTTACCCTCTTAAAATACTATAAATATACTCTGCAACATCAGAACAGAACGAAATGCAACATAATACATAAATGTATTTTTCATTAAAATAAAAAATAATAATCTAAAAATGGAACAAAACCCTATCTATACCAAGCCTATAGCTATATCATTGTATGCTGTTATAAAAATAACATAAAATGTTGAAATTAGAAACAGCATAAAACCGGCAAATTGCATGCAGCGAATGCATTTGAATATTTGTGTAGACATTTAAATTTGTTTTTATACTATAAGTTCAATGAACCAAGCGAATAATTTACATATTTTAAATATATGCATTGATAGAAATGCATTTTTAGATGAAAGTTTTTTTTATTTAAATTAATTTGACACGAACTCATAGCAAAAATATTAAATAATGTAATTAGCATAATGCAATGAAATTAAAAATTATGAATTCTGGAGAAGAATAATTTGAAACATAGATCCATTTAGATTTTAATTATAGCTAAAGCTTAGCACAGTAGTATATTTATCTTTTCCGAGCAATCTATCTGATACAGAAGACTAATTATAGTACAGAATTCAGATTTGTTGACTGCGAATCCTTTTTTTATGAAAAGTCCATGAAATTCTTCAACTATCGTGTAGTACAAAGTGGAAGTAAGATGAGAATGATTAGAATGATGATTTGAATGAAGTGTTTGAGAGTAAATAAATATTTCCCATATTAGTTTTGTTTGTCAATATTTCCACTTCATTTCTACTTATTGTTGTCATTATTATGTGGAAGTCCTTTTTTGGTATAATTGGACGAAATTTGGAAAAGGGACCAATTTGATTTGCGAATAGGACCAATTTTAATTTTGACTTGATAATTGTATGTTGTTACACGAAAAGTATAACATTTATTAACATTTTTAATACATTTCGGAGGCACACAGCACGATTTCTACATTTCTATAAAGGGTTAAAAAAATAATACTCAGTTAATAAATTTACCATTAATGACCAACATTTACGTTTCAAAATATTTTCTATTATAAACGTAATAAACATTTATTAATTCTCAAGAATTATTTTCGGATATTTTGTACAATAAAATGTTATCATGTCAAAATGTCCTTGACAAGAAAGAAATTTTTATTATAATAAAATAATCAATACTTAATTTTTCCTTTATCATGTTTGTTTATATAATTTCCCAAAAAAATTTCTTTTATTATAATTTATTACTTTATTGATTGAAATATATTTGTTCTTTTTCCTTAAAGTTTGAATTAACACGCGATTAAATGTTTAATGAACATTTAAACCAAATAATAAATTATCTAACAGAATCAATTAAAATATGAAAGGAAATTATTTAGTAGCATAATTTCATGTTAAATACTTTACTCTTTTAATAAATATATGTCAATTTAAAAACAATTTAATTAAATATCACGATATTTTAATTATAAATCTAACAAAATAAATTATTGTAATTATATTTTCAATTTCTTGTGGAAATTTTTTTTCGTTTTTAAATATTATTATATGTACATACATTAAAAATTCTATTGTTGTTTTGGGATGAAAATTGGACTAATGCCAAGGAAATGAAGTAAGAAAATTATTATAAAATTATATTAAAAATGAAATAAAAGGATATTATGTAAGAATTTTGAAGATGTTTTTTTTTGTTAGAGAGAAAAATAATATTTTAATTTTTTTTTTTTTTTCAAAATAATTTATGACCAAATAACAAAGTCTATAATATTATTTTTGTTTGTACAAATTCATATATTAACAAATTTATTCTAATTGAATTAAACCAGAAAATATTTAAATATAGATTGGCAAACATTAAAAATCAGCTGGAGATAATTTTGTTAATTAAAATTTAAATATTATAATTTAACAAAAAAAAAATTCAATTTACTTTACATTATCATAAATAATTTTTTAAAGAAAATGAAAACTAAATCGAAAAATTTATGCAATTTAGTGTGGATTTTTAAGTGAAATGCAATTTTAAATTGTAATCCATTTTGTGGTGCACTGGTGAAATAAATTGTAATCCATTTTGTGGTGCAGTATGGTGAAGCTAATGAGAAAAATATAATTAAATTTTGGAGATAAAAAATATACAATTATAATTCCATTAGTCTATTATCGGATAAATTGATCCAATAGTAGGCTAATTATAATGTTTGTTGCTTAGTTTAGCTCACTTTTTCCAGAATTCTGTAAATTATTATTATACCATCGTATGACTGCAGATTCAATTAAAGGCAAATTCGTATATCTTTTCTAATTTATCCAACAATTTTATTTCCCATAATTTCGGTTTTATACCGGCAGGCACCTACACAAACGAAATTTGATATTTTATAATATCGTTGACAAACATTTCTATTATTTTCTATAAATTTTTGTACTTTAATTCAGCCCCCATATACATATGTACAAAAAGAGGCTTGCAATTGCATAATTTTTGATTAAACAAATTACATGTATAAAAAAATTTAATGCCAATAAACTTAAATATAGGAGTGCCTCCTGTACTCAATGATTTGAATTATACCATTTTTTATGTAATTAACAAATTAACAATTGGAATTATATTTGTATAATAGAAAAATTTAAATTAAAAAAAATATATAGGTACTAAACATTTAAATTAATTTTGCAAAGCTTAATTAGTCATTTAAATATACATAAATTCTACAATTGTGTTGATGCATTAAACAGAACAATAGATATACAAACAGAAATAGATTTTCATTTAAAATTTTTTTAGCATTATGTAGCTTAAGCATATTTTTTAAATGCATACATATACGTATATACTTAGATATCATATATCCCCCCTGATTATAAAAAAGTTCACAATTTTTTTTTTTTTTGAAAAATTAATAAAAGACAAAAATTCTCATTATTTTATAATGAAATTTAGAAAAATATCTCCTAGGCAGAAATCCAAATATAAAACTGAATATTCAAACATGAAACATATTAAAAATAATTTAATTGTTTGTGATTGTGATATGTTATAACTCGTATTTTTTTTAAACATCTTTAAATTTGAAAATTTAATGTAAAATATATAAATTAAAATTTTTTATTAAAAAAAATTTTACCACAATTTTTGTAAAATCTGGGAAGTAAAAAATTGTCGTAATTTATCAAAATAAATATATTTTTAATTAGCTTCATGTAAAAGTATTTTTCACTTTTTTTGTTTGTTACTAAGGCCAGCATTAAAATGTAAATTGTAATAATGTATATAAAGATAAATTTTGAAAATATTGAGGAAAATTAAGTTTATACTATATAAAATTTATGTTCCACTATTATACATGTATGATGTATACCTATATTTTAATATTCTTTTGAAATTGTTAAGGTTCATTGCCAATTATTCAAACATGTGGCAAAATTCTTTGAAAAATATAAAAAGTCTTGCCAAAGAAATTAATTATAAATATTTTTCACTTATTTTTTATAGTAATTTTGAAAATATTTACTTATTAAATATTATTTTCAATGTAAATTCATGTTGTAGTATTACTACATATATCATATTTATGTATAATTTTAACAATTTTTTTAAAAGTAAATTAAAGTTTTATGGAGTGAATTTCTATGCTCCAATAATTCTAAATTTTTGACAATAAAATTAGATTTACAATACAAAAAAAAATTATTTAACAATAAATACAAAAATTACTGAGAACATTAAAAAAGTGGCAATTCCATTTTTTTGAACACTTTAAAAATCTTTCTATATGTTGGAATTTGTAAAAAAAACAACATATCACAGAGACAGAGTGATACAAAATAACAAGTAATCGTGGTCTTCATTTTATGACATTTTTATTGAATCTGAATTAAAGCTAATTGTCAGATTGAATATGTTCAATCATAGATACATTTCTGAAATGTTCTGGTTCAATCAATCTAAGACCATTAATTAAAAATAATTCAATTCAAAGTCATTTCTTAACTTAAATCACTCTGTGTTCAATCAATTAATATTCAGTCAATAAAAAATGTTTAAGGTCATGGTGGTTATTATTTTCTTTATATAATTTTTTTTTTCAAAATCAAGTTCAATTAAATAAAATTATGTACTTTTTATATTGTAAACATAATAAATTCTCATTTATTTTACAAAATGAACATAAATTGTAAAAAAATTAAGATTTTTAAGCTATAAAAATGCATTTTTTTGTTATCAAATTCTTTTTATACTCCCATTGAAAAATCTATAAAAAAAATCATTTATCGTTACGTAATTTTATTGAATTTTATAAAAAAAAACTGCACTAATGCACATTTCTGCTATCATCGTTTATTTTGTAGCATATAAATGTAGTATAGTATAAGTAGTACATATAGAAACATATGGTATGTAAAGACTAAAGAGATTTATTAAACAAATTTTATGTATAAGATAGAATATAGAAACCAATCAACCGGTTTTCAAGTACATGTGTATTCAATTTTATTTTGCTATAGCTTTCTACTTTTTTTTTTGCTTAAATAAGCGATTTCTAAAATCCATGATTCATGAATTTGACGCAAAAAAGTTTATTATAAAAAAAATTAAAAATTTAACGAATTAATGAATCAAATTAACTAATAAGGAAAATAATTAAATACATAATTCATCAGATTTTCCTCCTTTATTGAGCAAAAGTTTTAATTAAAAGTTGAAACCAATTAAAAGGGCTAATTCAACTAGTTTAGTGATCAGAAGATCATCTCAGTAATCTGATCTGTGACTGAACTGTGATAATCTCTAGAAACAGTCACATTATGTTTATTATTACACCATCGACCATCAAGCCTTTATGGTTTATGGATGGAAATTCAATTTCAGTCCTTTATTTCTTGAATTCTCTTTAATCAGCTGTTTTAAAATAAAATTTTTTTAAATTTTATTAGGGAAATCGATTCAAAATTTAATTTAGTATCAATATCTTCTTACATCTTCATATACTATTTTAGTGTTATCTGTTTTCTTTCGCCAGCAACAAATCCAACGCAAGATTTTCATATTAAAAAAACTCCTATCTTTATGCTATGGTAATTTTGGGATCCTTTCCAAACAATTAATTAAATCCATAAGACAAAGATCGTTTCTAAGGAAAAACCACAAAATTTTCCTTTTCGCCCATATACCTAAATAAATTTCGAACATTTTTGAAAACTACGCAATCAACTATAAAAAAAACTGAAGAAAACTAAACTAAAAAAACAACAACAAATTATTTCTCTACGTCAAAGCAGTAAAATAAATAAATAAATAAAATTTATTTATTATTATTTTTTGTGTGCAGAAAATTAAATTATTTAAATTATTATTAAAAATCATAAAAAAAATAAATTTATACTTTCCCCCCGTTTTTTGTAATAGTATTAGTTTTTAACCCTGAAATTAAGCATTAATTCTATTGGTGAATTTTTCTGTTTACAGAAATTTTATGTTGTGTGTACAGCGATGAAATACAACAAAAAATTTGAATTTTTTTTAAATTAATGTGTGTAAAAATTTGTTTGATATAAAAAAATTTCTGTTGTGTTTGTGTGTTCTGTAGATGTAAAAACATAATTATTTTTTTTTCAAAAGTTCTGTAGAATTTTTCGTTATTATGATGAGTTAGTGTGGGTGCATTAATTTTTTTGTGTACTGCTGGGTTTGTTTGTATGCTGGGTTTGTTTGTATTGTATTGTTGTTGTTTTACGGGTTGGATAAAATTTTATGTTGTATAATTTTTATGAAAATGTTAGAAGGGAAGAGCGGGGGGGACAAATGCCTTTTTCTTTGCTGGTGCTGCTATGTTTAAAAAAAATAATTTATGAAAAAAATAACTAAAAACGAAGGTATAGCAGAAACGACAAGAAAATTTTGAAATCATTATTTCGTTGAAAGTTGATTTCTTCGGTTGCTAATCTAGAGGTGAGGTGAAAATTATTTAAATAAATTTAAATCAAATCATTTTTATATTTTTGAATATTTTAAAAAATAAATTTGAAATTAAAGTGAGAATTTTTTGTGAAATAATTTCAACAAATAATTGAAAGTGCATTTTCCATTTATAACTCCTTTTGTGTGGGGAGGGAAAAATATTTAATAGAAAAAAAAAGCTTCAAATCCTTCTGTGCTTATGGTTATGTAATTTCCAAAAGAAAAGTTTTTCCAGATAATTTTTTTTTTTTTTGAAAAAATCTAAAATTAATTTACCGGCCGCTTATTTTTCTTACGAAAAACTTGATTTTCTTATTAGGAAATTGAACAAAAAAGAAATAAGATTATTTGAAGTTTTTGTTGTGTTTTGTGGTTTGGTTTTGGTTTGGAATTGGGAAAGAAAAAGTAAAAATGATTATAGGAAAAAAAAGTTGCATTCCTTAGAGTTTAAAACACTTTAAACGAACTACATTATCGACCTTTAGAATTTATTTTATTCAATACTAAAAAAAATTCTTTTTCAATTTTAAAAAATTAGTGGAATTTTTAAACAAAAAAAAAAGTCCATTGATTGAAGTTGTTTTGAATTATAAAAAGTGATAAAATTCCTTAAATTTTAAATATGACTCCACCGACATTAAAAATTTATTAACGACTTTTTTTTTAGCTGGAAACTAAAAATAGATTTTTTTTAAACAAAATATTTTTTATGTTGAAATTTAATATTCGTTTTTTTTTTTTGAATTTTTAAGAATTAAGAAATATTCACAAAAAAACAAAACCTGATTTTTTTCCCTAAATTTTTGGAAATTTTATTTATTTTCATAATTTAAAGATTTTAATTTGTGTAGAAAATTTAAATTTTCAAATTCAAATCATAAAATTAAATGTTAATTTTCAATGTAAATTAAACTTCATAAATTTATTTATGAATTAAAACAATTTAAAAAATTATTACATAACCACATGGACTTTTTTTTTGTTTATAAAATATTACTTTTATTGTTTTTTTTGTCTGTTATGCGCAATAACAAACATTTGAATTTTTTCCCTCGGAAATAATTATACAGATACAGTGAACTACAAAATTTATAAGTTCACATTGATAAAAAAAAAAAAGCTCAGGGCAATAGAAAAAGCTTTCGTTTTTTTTTAATATCAAACAATTTTGTGTATTTATCATTAACTTATTAAAAAATAACGTGACGTAATTTAATTAATGATTTATAAAAAAATAGCGATTTGTGTCTGTAGTAGAGATTGTAGACTAGCTGAAGCTATAAATTTTTAATTTATAAATTAGAATTTCCGGTATATAATCTTCAAAATGCAATTTAACGTTGAAATCCATATATTTATTTTTTTATTCTACATTTAGTTGTCAATTGAGAATTAAATTTCTGTTGAGGATCGTTGTTAGTAACGAACGAACGACCTATTTAGGACACTGACGAATCAAAAAACTTCATAGTGTAACATAATTAACAGAACACTTCCTTTGCAAATATCCAACGCTAGCTAGAGCCAGACATCGTTCACTTGGCAGCTACACCCTCAACCAACTCAACGATCTAACCTCGTGCTTACCCGTCGAATCTGACAGTTTTTAAACACCACAAACCGTATCTAAAACAACAAAATTATCCCATTGGTCGCGAGAATTAGTAGTAACAAAACGACACTTCAGTGCTACTTGTAGGTACCTTACAAATAGTGAAGTCCCTCGCCACTTTTACCAACCAACCAATATAATTTAACACCTTGTTGGACTCTATAAACTTATAAACCAATTGAAGCTACTCTATTTTTTCTATAAATTATACCGGGCCCTGAAATTTATTGCTCCATTTCTCCTTGTATAATATTAATTGAGATTGTAAAATTTATAATAAAATATCAAATTAAGATTACAATCCATAAATCGTGATTAATCATAAAGCAATTTACAAATAATATCAACTTTCTTTTTTTATATACATACATAAATTTAATATGGTAAGTCAGACTTTTTTATTAAATTCAAATTTCATCATTTTTGTAGATATACTACTAAAAATTACGTGACCAAAATCAGTTAATTTCTGATTTCATCGAATAAAACTGAAAAAAGAATAGAAATCAAATCATAAAAAAATTATGTGACTAATAATAATTCTTTTAATAAAATATAGAACCGAAACCGAAACCACCTGTAATTACTACTACAGAGAAATAATATTTAATTTTGAAGCGAAATTTAAGAATTTAATGATGATTAGTTTCTAAAATGAAATTGAGTAATCAAAAAAATACTGGTTATTGGTATATTTGTTAAATCTGTAAGTGATCGAGCAAAGTTGTAAATTCTTCAAACTTAAAGAACAGAAGAGTTTTTAGTCATAAACTGGCGAAGCGAGTATCGTAATAAGGGTCTATACAAGTAGCATTGACCTTCCTTATTAGGTAGTTAGATCGGAAATGTTGAGAAATCACGTTTGTACATTAAAAGGCAATGCTTTCCTTGGTTTTGTTGTTTTTACAACATTATTGGGACCCCCCATTGGAATGTTTTTTTTTTTGTTTATTATTTATTATTAAATTACTGGTTATAGCATTTTTCATATTGTTAGTTTTATAAACATAAACAATAATGCGAAATTATAGAACCTCGTGACTAAAGTTTTTATTATTATTAATCATATAATCGTATAATTTTTAATTGAATTCTGCTTTTTAGCAAATTCAATTTTATGTATAAAAAGATTCAACAACGAAGTAAAAGAACGAAATTCGAAACTTCCGTTCAAATTACAAATGTTGTATAGTCTGGAACAAATACGAATTTTTGCTTCTTTCCATTATAAACAAAAAATTAACATTAACAACTCAAAGCCACTAATATATCTTTTTAAATGGTTAATGAATTTTTAATAAATTTTCGTTCTTTCTCGTCGTTTCAGAAAGAATTTGCTTATTTGTGGGATAAATAAAAATTCCCAGCAACAGCAAAAATCAAAGCTTTTTATAGATAAACAAATTTTCCATTTCGTTTTAATCATGATTTTTTTATCGTATAATCCTTTGGTTTTCATTTAAAGGTCAAAAAGGACTGTTATGCAATGACACAACGAAAATCCCCTCACACACGTCATTAAAATGTTACGTAATTTTATATGGAAAATTTATTAAGTTTAACAAAAAAGTTTTCAAATATTTACTGCAAAAAAAAAATTATGTAATTTTTTGTGAGAATGAAAAGCTTTTTTTAAACAACAATTAAAAATGGAAATAATTTTCCGGTCTTAATTAGCACTACAAAATTTTCGTTTAAATGATAAAATTAAATGAATAATAGAAAATCGAGTAAAGCTTTTAATTCATTTGTACCTTTTTTTTTATCATATTTTTTTTTTTTGTAAGATTTTTAAATTAAAAAAAAGTCTCATTGAAATTATAATTATTAGAGTGTGTGACAGAAATATTTTTGATGAGAACAATTTTTTAATATTGCTAATAAAAATAAAATGGTATGAATTCTTAGACAGAAAACTTGAATAAAATTATTAGACATTTAAAAAAAATGGTCATAAATTAAAAGTTGATGTTCTCATAACTTTTATTATTCAAAAATAGTTTAATTAACAAATTTTTAATGTCTAAATAAAATGAGATATTTACCTCTTCTTATAGGAGTAATTGTAAAGTATTCAGACAGTAAGTGAAATAAATAGTAGAATTTATATACATACCAGTAGTCCATAAATTTGAAATTAAAAGTTGATGTTCAATTTGTAATTTGAGAAAATTCGACAATGCCAATGTGAAGTTGTTTAATTAACAAAATCAATAGACTGTAATTGCGAGATAATTTTCAATGTATACTTACTATGAAAACTTCATTTTTCACCAAATATTTTAACCAACCAAGTTAATTTAAAGAATTAAATTTTGTAGAAAAATTTAACCATAGTTATTTAAAAATTCTACATTAACTGCGATATTAATCGACTAGAAGTCTGAAATTCCTAACTTCCATATTTAACAACGTGTTTAAAAATTTATTTTTTAAATTACATTTTCCACAACTTTAAAAGCATTTTCCCCCAATTCGTGTCAATAAACCAATCCAAGGTGACACTATTTCATTTTTTTTGTTATATTTTCGCAACAAAAATATTGAGATTTTTTTCTTGATATTCTTTTTTTTTATCTTTTCATGTTTAACATTTTAATTGCTTTTTTCAGTTAGTTTTTGCTTGTATGCATGTAGTTAAAAGCGTTGTGTTCCATAAAACATGTATAATACTATACATAATTTATATATAATTGACTCCTTTGATATAATATTTATTGGTAATAATGGTTAGGTTCCATAAATAGTTTAACGTTTAATTATATTTTAAATAAATAATTCCTTATTCTAAAAAAAAGTTATAATGTTATTTTAAGAAATTTCATTTTTAACCGAAAAAAAAATATACATACGAAATTAATAATTAACTATTACCAATTTAAAAATTTGAGAGTTTCTAATTAAATTTTATATAAATTTTTTCAAGAATCTATTAAAATATTTTAGAAGTGGTTAATAATAAATTAATGAAATTCTGATATACTTATTTTGATATATACTTACATACATATATACTTCATTCAAACTAAAAAAATACTCTTTCTATGTACATGAAAATTCTTTATTTGTAGTTATACACTATAGATATAAAAAATAAAATTTATCATGAGATTGGTATATTAAAAATAATAATAAATAATTGAGTTTTGGAGACCCGACAACAAAACCGGCCTTTTTTTTTCATATGAAAACGAACATGAAATAAAAATAATAGTAATAAGTTTTCTCTTTAATAGAAAGGTCGTTTATAATATTATAAATGAAAAAAAAAAGTAGATTTAATTTTTTTTTGTAATACTGATTCTAATTTTTTGAAAATTGTTAACCATGTTTTCTTTTTATTAAAAATAAAAATCATTAATAATTTACGTTGTTGAGTGTGTGTGATTAATTATAATTTTTAATTACATAACTAAAAGTAGATTTTCTAATAAATTTTAAAGAAAAACTTCAAATAGAAAAACTTTTAAATAATAAAAAATTAATAATATATTTCAATATACTAAATTATTCAAATATGTATATGTATATCGAAAAAAAAGAGTTTGTTTTGATCACTACTTTCTTTTTTTGTTTTAGCTGGACTATGTGGTGGGTTGTTAAAGTGGATTATTATGATTATCATAAATGTTTGATGACACATACAATCCATTCTCCCAGTTTTTTATTAACTACTATAAATATCCTAAAATAAAAAAATTATTCGTGCGCAATGCGAACCAAAAAGGACATTTTCTTTTATTGATTGTATAAAAAAAGGGAATAACAAATTTTTGCAATTAAAATTGATACTTTCTTTTTTGCAAAAATTTTAATCATTTTGTCATGTCATCATTATATAAAATTCAAAAATGACTTCAATTATCACATTTAATTGTTGTTTTTGTATTCTCTGCTAATAGTGAAATTTTGTTTCGTAAGATAAATTTTTTGATGTTTCAAACTGAAGTGACATCATTTTTTTTATGATGTAATCAGTATTATACCTGTTTTAATTATCATTTAACATTATAATTAATTATTTATACATTGCACATAATTTAATCTAATCTCTAATGTGGCTGACATTGCATTTATTATTTAATTGTTTTATTGAGTTTATCCTGTTATTTGTATTAAATATTTCTTATCAAATTTCTAAGTTAAATAATTATATAATACATTTTAAGTTGTTAAACAAAATATTATAAAAAAGCCACTTGTTAATTCCGGAATATAAAAAAGTCATTTCGTCACCAAAGTCAAGTATGTACATACATAATTGTTTTTCCAATATTTTTCAAGTTTATGTTTCTTTGTTCTCCTTTTTTTACGATATCACAAAAAAAAAATGAAATAAACGACAAAGTTGTAAAATGCATTTTTTTTTGCCTATTGCGTTGCGTTGTGCAATGCAACAGTTTCCTTAGAGACTATCTAATTTTTATAATTCAATTTTGTACACGTTTCCGCTTTTAGAAATTTTTTAAACCTTTCTTTTTGATTGGAAAGTTTACCATTTACGGTAATGAAAAATTGATTTTTTCATTAGACAAAATCAACACTTAATATTAATTTTTTTTCATTCAAATTTTAAATTGCATTTATATGTAAATAGTTGAAATTTATTCAAAAATAAAAATGATTTTGATAGTAGTGTCCAAAATTCATTAATTAATGTTCCTTTTTCTTGATTTGTATATTTTCCTTTTTATACTTTTATACTAACTTTTAATATATTTGTTTATTATCCTTATTTTTGACATTATATAATTTTTTTCGACTACAATTATTGTCCTCTCAAATATTCCATATTTTGTTCGGTGCGTAATGCGCGTGTTTTCTAACCCCCGGCAAAATTTATTTTACTATGTAAAAATTAAATTTAAATAAATTTATTTTATATTTTTCGACTTTATAGAGAGAGTTAATGGTAGAGTAGTTACACATTTTCTATATATAGTTTAATGTCCTTTTCCTTGACACGGAATAGCTAACAAAATCCATTTTATTCCAATATTTTTTTTTCCCAACATATGTAACGATGATTTTCATTCCTGTTGCTGTATTATAGAAGGGATGTTTTTTTTTTCATTTTGTTTGTTTTTGAATTTCTCCCTAAATTCTATAAAAGAAAATTTTTAGTCCTGTGTACTATTACAATCTCTTTTAAAAATGATATTATCCTTTTTTGTAAATTTTGTCTCGATTGTGTTGCACACATTTCATTTTAATATATGCTTTTACGGTATTATCTACCCCAATTTTATTTCTACACATAATTTCATCACTATTTCTATTTTGTGGATTTAATATAGTTTCGCTTTTAAATTTTTTCTCTATCTAGCGTAATAATCCACAATCTCACAATTCAAGGATCTACTATATAACGAAATATCCTTTTTTTGGTTTTTATATAGAATAGAAATATTCAATATATACTATTTTATTTCCATTTTCTCCTTGTTATTATTATTATTTCGTTGTTGTGTATATACCACACAATATTGTAGTTTTCTTTCATTTTCCAATTGTGTTCGTTGTTGGCAGCGCGCTCTCGCAATAGGGTCTGGGCGCGACCTCCAGTAATATAAAATAAATTATATATTTAAAAATAAAAAATTTATATTTTTTCAAAATCTAAAAAAGAAAATTAAAATTAAATTTTTATAACAATCAAAAAAAGAGGAAAAAAAAATATTTTAAACAAAAACGAAACGTGTATCAAATTTTCTTACTAAAAACACGGTAGCCAGTAGCAAAAACGAAGTGTGAAAAACCCAATTGTGAAAATAAGATTTTTTACGTGTTTCTATCTAGTCTACAAAAAAAAAAGGAAGAAAATATATTTGATTATCCTTTTTAATAATTTTTTAAATAATCAAAAAATATTTTTAAATATTTAGTAAACAAAAACGCCAAAGATTTTTTTGTATCGTATTTTAAAATTTGGATAAATATTCTATATACCACAAATATAATATATACCACCACAGTTTTTATTATAATATAAAATAGAAATTATTCTATAGAAAAAGAAAAAAAGAAAGTAGTGAAAAACGAAGGAACAATAAAAAAAAATTTTACAGACAAATTTTTTATTAGTGAATTTTTTAGAAAAGAAAAAACGCACAAAATTTTTAACGTAGAAAACTTCACCAACAAAACTAAAAAAATTTTTACGATATTTTAATTTTTAGTGTTTAAAAGAAATAATTAAAATAATTAGAATTTTTAGCATTTTTCTTATAAAAAAAAATTATAATTCCTAAGTCGAAAAATACCAAAAATTTTATATATTCAAAATATTTTAACATTCCTTTTATAAAAAATAGACTAAAAGAGTTTTTCTTGCTTTTTGTGTGATTTTAAAAAAACCAAAATATTTTTAATAAAACTTTGTGATTTAAAAAAAAAATACGTGCTTATAAAAAACCCATTACAGAAATACAAAAAAATATTTCCTATTTAATTTTTATTTAAAGCATAAATTAATTATTATAATTTTTGCTATATTTAAAAATATACCAAAAAAGAAATTTGCTATAATTTTTAATTAAAATAAATTAAAAAAAACTAAAAATAATTAAATATGGGCGGGTGCGCATCTAAGGATAAAAAAGACACAGTAGCAAATGACGCCACTACCGGCAATAATGACGACGATGCTACTGCTGCCGTCGCCGCTACTACAAATGGTGGTACTAACAGTGAAGGGTGTGTATCTGTATCTAATTCGATGGTATTCTTATCTAGGTAAGGGCGACCGGGGACTTTAGATGGGGGACCCAAAAAGGTGTGCGATTTTCACAGAGTTGTTTTTTATTATTTTTTTTTTTATTGAAACTTAAATTTATTACAAAACAAAATTGTATTGTAACCAATTTTTTTTAAATTAGAAAAATTAACCAATTTGCAATTTTTGTTTGCTTTTGTTGTGTTAAATAAAAATTCTCACTTGTCCGGCAAATTTTTTTTTTATTAATATGAAAAATACGCAAGCGCGAATTTTTGATTTTTTATTATTATTATTTGCTTTTTGGCTCTCTGGGGATTTTCCTTTATTTGATTATTTTATTGTTGTAGCTGATATAATTAGTAGGGTAGGGGATCTAAGAGTGATGAAATGAATTGTTTTATTTGTCGGGACAGGAAAGAGTAAAAAAAAAAACAACTTAAAATATTATTATAATTATTATTTGAGAAGAATAATAAATTTCAATATTTTATTATTTATTTAATTATATTCTAATTTTTAGTTGTATCGCCACCTCATTTTTTTCTATTATTTGCAGTTATATAAAATAAATTGTTTGAAAAATTCGAAGTAAATTTTAGTACAGAGAAAACCGAAAATTATTGTAATGCACTTTTTTTAAATTATGAAATTATTTCAAATTTTAAATAAAAAAATTGATAAGAAATTTATACAACGTTATTTAACAACTACAATAGACAGAATGTAATTAATTATTTGTGTTTTAGATATTTTATAGTAAAAATTTAATTAATTAAATATAGTAAATTGCATTAATTAATTTTCAACATTTCTTTTTTTATATATTTTTTAGAAATAAATCTGACACCATGGTTGATGCTGCAGTTCTTAAAAAAATGGAAGATGGATATGCCAAATTAATGGCATCCGATTCTAAATCATTATTAAAAAAACATTTATCTAAACCAGTTTTTGATAAACTAAAGAATGTTAAAACACCAACATTTGGTTCAACTCTCTTAGATTGCATTCAATCCGGTTTGGAAAATCATGATTCTGGTTTTGGTATTTATGCACCAGATGCTGAAGCATATTCAGTATTTTCTGAAGTATTTGATCCAATGATTGAAGATTACCATACTGGATTTAAAAAGAGCGATAAACATCCAAATAAAGATTTTGGTGATGTTAATGCATTTGGTAATTTAGATCCAACTGGTGAATATGTTGTATCAACACGTGTACGTTGTGGTCGTTCAATGGAAGGTTATCCATTCAATCCATGTTTAACCGAAGCCCAATATAAAGATATGGAAGCAAAAGTGTCAACAACATTATCTGGTTTAGAAGGCGAACTTAAAGGCAAATTTTATCCATTAACTGGTATGGATAAAGCTGTTCAACAACAATTGATCGATGATCATTTCTTATTCAAAGAAGGTGATCGTTTCTTACAAGCAGCAAATGCATGTCGTTATTGGCCAAGCGGTCGTGGTATTTATCATAATGATAATAAAACTTTCTTGGTATGGTGTAATGAAGAAGATCATTTACGTATTATTTCAATGCAAATGGGTGGTGATTTGGGTCAAGTATATCGTCGTTTGGTAACAGCTGTTAATGATATTGAAAAACGTATTCCATTCAGTCATCATGATCGTCTTGGTTTCCTTACTTTCTGTCCAACTAATTTAGGTACAACTATTCGTGCCTCAGTACATATTAAAGTACCTAAATTGGCTGCAAATAAAGCTAAATTGGAAGAAGTTGCTGCTAAATATAATTTACAAGTTCGTGGTACACGCGGTGAACATACTGAAGCCGAAGGTGGTGTTTATGATATTTCAAATAAACGTCGTATGGGTCTTACCGAATTCCAAGCTGTTAAGGAAATGTACGATGGTATTTCTGAAATTATCAAGCTAGAAAAGAGCTTGTAAATATTTAACATAAATTAACAAAAAAAATGTTTATTGTAATAATAACCACCACCCACAACAAAATAACAACAGAAACATTTATTAACGCAAAGAAAAAAGTCATCTTTATAAAAAATAACATTTAAGTTTATTTATTATTAAAAATATTGTTCTTTGAAAGAAAATTTGAGAAAATCAAAATTTTCATAATAAAAAAACAAACCACCAAAGAAAAGGAAAAATTGTGAACAAATTTGAAATCAAAATTTCAAAAACAAACAAAAAACATTGTTACAAACGAAATAATAAAAAAAAAAATTAAAAAATGTAATGTTTTATTTCTAAAAAAATGTAGAGTTCTTTTAGGGGGGGGGGGGGCCTTTTTCAGGAAAGCAAACAATCCACTTTATGCCTAACGCCCTATTTTAATTTCCAATTTTTAGGAAAATTTAAATAAACCAGAGTATACATAGTTAATATATAACATACCAGAATCCTGAGAAAAGTTGTTGAGAATCTGAGGTCAAGTCATAATGTAATTTTTTTGGTTATAAAAATTTATCCACTTTCACACTATTTTTAATATTTTTAAACTTTAAATTTAAATGTTTTAGTCTTTTAATTATTAATCAATTATAATATTCCATGAACTAACGATTTTATTTAGTTTTTGCACTGCACTGTAATAACCGATATTTTTTTCACTTGATTGACGCTACTTATTTTTGGCGGTTTTGTTTTTGACGGATAGATTGACAACAATTATTTCTTCCATATACTTAGCGCCCTCTATTAGTCAATTTATACATTGCTCGAATAAATCACATAATACTATAAAAGCTTCGGAGAATTTCAAATTGAAAGAATTATTTATTGATTAAAGGTTCAAACCTTCAATAATATATTCTTATAGTATAGTATACTATTGCAATTTCGTATGATAAGTTTTGGTATATGATTTCTTTTTTATTTTCCAAACACTAATCAATTAATAAACTAGTCTCGAAAGACTTTGTCTGCATATGTAAATGAAATGCAAGTGTCCTATTCCTATCTATAGTTTTCTACAGATTGATTTTTGATTTTTGGCATTTTTGATAGACTGAAAATAATTATCTCTTCTATATACTTAGCGCTATCTATTAGTCACTATGTACATTTTCCTACAATCGCATTCGTGGCATTCAGGTTATTGTTGTTTTTTGTTAACTATAAAAGCTTCAGACAGAAGAATTTCAAATTGAACGAATTATTGATTAAAGATTCAAACCGTCAATAATATGTGCATCTATTGGCAAATCTATTGCAATTTTATTATATATGATTTTTTTTAATTTTCCAAACATTGGTAAATGTTAACCAAACATTGTTGGTTAACATTTATTCTAATCGCATTGTTTCATATTTTTGCTTTTTGTATAGTGTTTTCATATAAATTGGAAGGAAATAAATAGCAAGTAGGAGAGGAGCAATGTAGTTCATTCAATCGAATAATTTTCGTCTGATTTAGATGGCATTGCGATTAGTGAGTTGGTTTGGAAATTGAATCTTTGTCGATGCGGGCGAAATTGTGTGATTATGATTAGTCCTAATCCAATTTATAATTGTGATCTAAAAATGTGGAGGTGAATCAAAACACAGTGTGATTTTCAAAATGAAAGCTTGTAATGGTTCACATTCAAAGTAGAAAAAAATATACTTACGTTACGCGTCTCCGGTAACGTCGTTAACCCTTATGGCAGTAATTAGGTAACCGGATACCTTTAGCGTCTTAAACTGTATAAATGTTTATGTTATAATTCAGGTAGACAGCAAGGCGTGTAGGGGGTGGGTGCATGAGGGTTAATTGTGCAGTAGTTAAACCCGGGTACCTAGTCACTCCTCCGTTAAAGGTTTTTTTTTTGTCACACTTATAAGGATTAATATAATGGCTTGCTGTCAACGTCACTTTACTGTCAGCGTCACATTTACGCGGAATGTAATTCTCTCCACTCCGACTGTGGGTTCCTATTGAAATTTTTAGTTTTTCTGTCTGAAAGCTTTTATAGCTAACAAACAACAATAACCTGAATGTCTCGAATGCGATTGTAGGAAAATGTACATATTGACTAATAGATAGCGCTATGGTAAAAACTAAAAATTTCAATGGAAACGCTATAGGTAAATCCACACAAAATAAAATTAATTGTTGAAAATATTTATAGATAACTTAAGCTACTGGGAATTGAAAATTGACGCCTATCTTTTTACTTATACCAACTATTAAAAAACAAAATTTTTTTTTGTCGCTGTGTCGTTATAAAATTTGACTGCTTTCCTTGCATACTCGTCTGCTGTCATTTTTTAATTAATAAAAAATTTTCAGAGTGTGATGTGTGAATCGGGATTAAAAGAAAAAGAATTTTTATAATAGCGGGGGAAAAATACAATTTTCTTTTTAATTGTGTGTTCAAAATATATATAAAAACGTGTTAATTAATATAATAACAACTAAATAAATGTAAATAAAATAAAATTGAAGTATTAAAACAACAAAAAAAACCAACATAAAAAATTTTTTTTTTTGTTGAAAGAAAAAAAAAATTTCCTCCACGATTTGGGTTTTTTTTTTTGTGTCTTGTCGCAAAGAAGTTTTTTTTTTCTACTTTTATAGAAAATTTCTTTTAATCAAACCATGCGATAATCGATTCGGTGATTTGTGAAAAAAAGTGTTATTTTCTTAGTGTGTGCGGCGCTCTTTTGCAATATATATATTTATATGTATCAACATATAGATGAATGCATAATTAAAGAAGTGTTAGTTCGTTTTTATAGTAAAAAAATATTAAGAGAGAAATTTTATGTATATGGATATGGATGGACATTTAAATTAGAGTTCGGTGTATATAAAAATTTAAATGTGTTCACGCGCGGTGACACACAAACACATATGCAATATGTAAAATATTAAAAAAAAAATTATAATTTCAATTTCCTTCTATCAGTTTTTTTATATTCCTATAATGAAAAAGTTGGAAAAAAGTTTCTTGTCGGTTTTTTTGCCTCTTTTTTTATATAAATTTTGTATATAAAACAAATCTAACCAAAAATCTATAGAAATAAAATAATAATAATAAATACAAGAAAAAAAAATTGTTTATTTACATTTGTGATAAAAATAATAATAATTAAAATTAGAGATTAATTAAATTTTAAAGTAAAAAAAAATTGAGGTTAAACTAAAAGAAAAAATAAACCGAGGAAGAAAAATTAGAATAGAAATGTTTATAAACATTAAATTTATTATTTAATTAAAATAGTAAATTTAATTTCTGAATTAAAAAAAAAAGTAATTGTCTTGTTGAGTGAAAAAAAAGAAGAAAAAAAAAGTCGTGAAATTTTTTTCTTTTTTGAAAGATGCAGAAGCTCGATGCAAAGTAGTGCGTATGTGTGGTTATGTTGCGTTTACTTTTTGTCGCTTTTATTATAAATAAATAAGAAGTGTTGTTTGTTTGTTGTGTGTATCAAAATTTTTTTTTTTTAAGAAGAAAATTTTTTTTTATTTATAATGAAAAAAAAGAAAATATAAAAATTAATAATTTTTTGTTTTTTTTTAAATTATTATTGTGTATAGTAAAAATAATGTAGTGAATTATTATTGGTGATATTTGATATAATAATAAAAAAATTAATGATCAATAATTGTTTAAAAAAATCTAATAATGAATTTCAACACAACACAACACCACATTATAGAATTTTGTAGTATCGTGTATGTTGGATATTTGATTGTACAACACGACTTGTTCCTCTGTCGTCCATCGTCGTGATGTGTGTGTTTTTTGTGTAGTGGTAAAAATAATTTTTTTTGAAGTTTCAAAATTAAAAAAAAAAAAAATACCTGCATATACAAAAAAAAATACAAAATAGAAAAAAAAATTTATAATTAATAATTATTTATATAAATATATAAAAAAAGAAGAGAATAAAATAAAAATACTACACAACAAAAACAACAAAACAGCGTATATCATCAATCGAAACTCATATCTGTATATATAAAAATTTTTTCGGTGTTTCGAATATTATACACAAATAGAGTTGGAAATCTTGGAAATTATTGACCCCGCAGGTACACACAACAAAAAAATTTTAATGCTCTCAAAATTTCTTTAAATATAAATATATAAAAAAAATATAGAATTTAATTAAATACAATAATGTTTATTGTTGAAACTTTTATGATTGTATATATTTTTATATTAGATTTTTTTGGCTAATTTAAAAATTTTTAGTTTTTTTTTTTAGGTTACATTTTAAAATATTTTTCGTGTTTTACGGAATTTTAATTAAGTGTTAGTTGTTAGGGTATCAAAATGAATAGAAGACACCTTCTCTAAATTTATGAATTATTATAGTTTTAAAGATAATACATATATATGTATATTTGAATAATAGCATTTAAATGAAATTTGTTGGAACTTTTGTTAAACTGGGAAAAATAATATTAATATTTTTTTAAAGGTTAGAATTGAAAATTGTCTTGTTATATGAACAAGTGTTTTACTTTTATTATTATTATTATTATTATTGTTCTAATATGTAATTTTTTTTAAATTCGTTATAAAACAATTTTTTTTGTCTACCATTTCTGAAAATGAAAATAATAAAAAAAAAAAATTCTTTAAAGAAGAAATTTATTTTCTCTTATCATCGCGCATTCAGAACCAAAAAAAAAAGAAAAATACCCCCACAACCCACAACAATTTTTTTTTTGGTTTGTTATGTTAAATGGGTAAAATAAGAAGAAGAAGAAGTGGAAGAGGTTTTTTGTTGTTGTTATGTGTTTGAAGGGTGAAATTTTATGTACGGTGCGGTGGCAACGACAACAACATGTACAATTCAAAAAAGAAAAACCCAGCTCAGCTTCTAGATATATATTTTTTGTTGTTGGATGGAGTGGGTGGAATAGAGGGTGGTTAGTTTGGTGGTGGGTGAATTTTTTTTTAAATAGGAAGGGTTTTCGTTGTTTTTTGTTGTGGGTGAATCTATTTTAATATTAACATTTAAATTTTTGGGCAAGAATGGGGAGGTAACTGTAATAGAAATAAAATAGTTACGTTTCTTTATTTTAAATACAAGTTTTGTTTTTAGTATATAGAGGAGAATGCTTTTTATTTGTGGGTTGGGTTTGCAGTTTGGGGGATAGAAAGGTGAAGATGGTTTAGATTTATAATATTTTATATTGTAGGAAAGTAAGTACCTACAGGAAATTCTCATTTTATTTATTTATTTATAATTATAAACCGACTACTGAGCTGTTCTCTGGGCTTTTATAACTTGGTTTGTTGTTTTAACACACATACATTTACAAATAACTTTATCATACCTTAATACTTCACCCTCATATTCTCATACCCCAAACAAAAGACAGTCAAACATCTTCGACTCGAACTTAAGTCAAAGCATCCATTCATCATGATCCTCCTATCATCTTCATGAAATTTCAAATATATTTTAGTGAAAAGTACTTATTTCATTCTAACCCGGAATGTTTTCCCAGCTCAACTACAGATTCGACTTAATGAAGTTTTACTGTATCCATACTATAAGTACATACATTTTTTTTTTTGCATTCAAGTTTAAAATCGTCCTTTGATATAACTCTTTTTTTCTGTTGTGTGTGCCTTCTTCTTCAGATGATGATGATGATGATGGTGCTACTTGCCTTTTATATTATTCAGTAAACTTTTTTTTTTGCCCATTCCTTTTTTTTTATTTAAAAAATAAATAAAAAAAACACAACATAACAAACAACAATCTCATAGCTAAAAGTTGAAAACCAAAACCATCGTATTATGTTTTAGGTATAGGTACTCTCTATTTTCTATACAAAAATTTCTATATATACGCGTCTGTATATTTAATATTGTGTTTATAATGTATATCTAACATAAATATATGTATATATATATATAATCTAAAAAAAATATACTTTATACTTAATGTAAAGCAAAATGTGTGACGTAAAATCCATATATGTTGTACAACAATATTTCGTATATATTTCTACATTAAATTTTTCAGTTCTTGTTGTTAGAATCGTCATCATCATCGTTGTTTTTTGAAAAATATAGTAAGTATATATATGCATTATATATTCTCTACCGATGTTTTACTCAAAACTATATATACATATGTATATACTTACATATGATGGTGGCCGATTGGGCTGGTTTGCTTTTGCACTGCCGCCTTGTTATATATATACATTTTGTTGTATATATATACATTTGTACATAGATACTGTGGTTTTATCATATTTTCTATATTATTATCTATAAAGATATAAAACAGAACAAAAATTTTTGATTATACATACATCCATACATACATATTATATTTGTAAATCTCTATCTATACTAACTATTTAAAATATGGGAAAGAGTATTAATATTCTCCTGCTAGGATCCCTTTTTCGGTTAGGTAGGAATTAGTTTTATATATAATCCACTACAATATAAATGAAAATAAAGTGAGAGATTTTAGCTTCACAATTTTGAAAATAATCATACAAAACAAAAATTTACCATAGAGTTCAAAATCGAATCATCACGATTATCTGGTAAAGATACTAGTATACCACCTTTTCTTGTTGGACAAAAAAAAATTGTGGTATGATTTGTGTTGTAGGATCCCATCTACATATATATTGAAACCATCCGATGCTGTGCCACCATGTGAATAATAATAATTGTATAAGTGTATATATATATACTTTTTGCAGAATGTACTTTTCATATTCTAAAATGTCGAATTTCTAAAGTATACCAAAATATTTTTCCTCCATTTTTTTTAAAATTTAATTTTATTTTTGTTCTAAAAATCTAAAATATATAATTTTATTTTTCGTTGTATATTCTTGCAATAAAAGCTGTTTCCTTTCTTTCCATCACCTCCTTTACTTTTATAATAATTTTTGGGTATAATTGGGTATCCTTACCACGCAGAAAACATATATAAAACACAAGAACAAGAAAAAAATCGAATATATTCCCATTTGTGACGCGATTTATATTTTTTTTTTATTATAAAGCTGACCTTTTTTTTTTGTTGGTTATTATATTCTTTCTTTTTATTCGTTGCTATGCTGAGAAAATTGGGATGTACATCATGTTGTTGTTGTTTTTTTGTCGTCTCTGTACTCCATCTTTTGAAATATTGTTCAGTCAAAAATGTAAAAGAATTGTTTTCTGTTTTTTTTCGGAAGGATTTTTATATATAACACAAGATGCGTTTTCTTCATTTTCCTTCATCAAACAATTGAAGATATAATACTGAATTTATGTTGGTCCAAATTATTGGCGAAGGGAAGGAAGCCAAAAATATGCTAAAATTCAATTTATGATATGGTTCAATTTATAAGAAGAATTCATGATTTATTTTATACATTAATTTTGCTATAAGTTTTACCAAATTATGTTTTCTAATTTATTAATTTTTATTGGGAAAAGTACTTTAAACATAAAACTCTTAATTTTAATTCATTTTCTAAATAAGTAAATCTATACAAGAAATCTATAATATACATTTCATTTAGTTCAATTAAAACTCGAAGTTTATAATGGTTTTTATTATCTTTTCCTAGTAAAATGTTCTTATCTTGATTGTAGCTTTTTAGTGTAGCTTTAGTGCATATAGCAATTATTTAAATTGACCACCTTATGTACGCGTGCCTTGATTGGTAAAGAAATATTCAAATTTTCGACCACATTTCTTGAAAATCATTAATTTTAAAGGAGTAAATTTGAATTTGGACATTTGATAGTCTCTAGTAATTCTTAGTCATTATCGCAACATAATTTGTAAAATTCTGGCATTTTGAAAAATTCTGGCATTTAATTTATATCCTGAAAGCATAACATCAATTAATTATTTATCAATTATAATCAAATAAAAAAGAACATAATGATCTTATTTTTTCCAATTAAGCCTTTATTCATTCAAATGTGTCAAAATTAATAGCATCGTAAATAATTCTGGCCCACATTTAAAAAAAAATGGTATAAATTCCTGACATTATATTTACACTTCATTTTTTTGTTACAAAGTTTAACAAAATGTAACATTTTTAAGTATATTTTTTGCTTGCGCAACATTTCTTATTTTACCTTGAAGGGTGAATACAAAAAATAAATAAAAATGGATCATTTTTATTTGTGATTATAATCATCAACAAAAGATCATTGTTGCCATGCCTTTCTGCAAAATGATTAGGTATGTACAATTATACCTATAAACATTTTCCATTTATACTATGAATGTCAATGTTTATAGGTTAAAATAAAGTTACGTTCAATTTGTTAATCTAAATAAATTAAATTTTATTATTTATATGAAAATTAACACATTTCATTTTTTATTGTCCATTACTCAGTGCGTCATTTAAATTTTGACAAAAAATTAAATAATAATGAAATATATAATAGTTTTTAATTTTTATGCTCTAAAATTCGTTACGCATCATAAATTTTTACAGAAAAAAAATTATTTACTTACTTATATACCTAAATTAAAAATAAAATTGAGACAAAACGACGAATGCAATGCAATAATGTATGAATCAGATAAATGTAAAAAATAAAACTGAAAATTATCATGGCGGTCAGTCATGTTTGCTTCTATGTAAACCAAAACAAAACTGATAACGTCCAAAACTATTTGTAAAAGGGAACAGTTTTAATTTTATGTATAATGTAAGTATATGTATATGTAAGCTATATTAAAAATATGGAACACAAAAAATTCAAATTAAATTTTGTATTCTTATTTTTTAAAATTGTATTACTTATTTTTGGGTAATTTTGAGGTTTTAACTGATTTTGTATTATATACAGATGGCTGTCACGATCTTACATACTTAAATGGATTTCAATTGAAATAACAAGTACTCAAATTTTTTTTCAAAAAATTTCTGTTATCAAATTAAGTTACTTAAGTGATGTCAATAATTTTTTATACTCATAATAATCTTTGTCTATTATAAGGAAATAATAATAATAATAATACAAAATTAACTTATATATACATATACTTATATGTATAAATAGAAATAGTGTACGAAAAGTCATTAATTTATATCAGTTTAGATTACACACAAGAATTATCTTTTATATGTATATTGCTTTTTTTGGCTCTAAATCTAAAGTTTTTTAAGGCTTCCTGTGACTTTATTTTTGACAATTACTTTCGAAGTTTTTTTATATATAATTTTGTCTTTATTTGTGATTTTAAAATTGATTTACTACTTATCATTTAATTTGCAATAATTTTTGAAATAAGTACTATAAACAAATTTATTAATTATAGTATATAAACATTTTATGACAATTTAAAATTTAATAGATTTTTATAAGTACATATATATAGGTATACTTCTTTCAAAAGTGTTTTGTATGTAAAAAAAAATACCAGATTTCAACTGGTTATATTGATTGATGAAAAACTTTATAAATGTTATTGCAAAATTAGACTTAAGTTATTTCCGCATTAAGTAATTTTTTATCTGATTTTTATATATTAATGTAATGTTAATTTTTAACACTTTTCTGTCCATCTGTCTGTCTGTCCATCCGATTTTTCATCAGAGAATTACGAAGCCTTGAAAACATTTCATTTTAGTAAATATTCGTTTTTCATATTCAGAAAGATTGTAATTAAGTATTATATTTATAATTTATCTGATTAAAAAAAATGATGGCAATTAGAAAATTATATTCAAATATTGTAATGTAAATTTTGACTAATTTTTTGGCTTTTGAATATTTTACTAATTAGTTCCGAGTTAATTACGGATATTTTCAGTAGCAATTTAAAATCGTAGAATATATTCTAATTCAAAAGGGAATTAGATAAAAAAAGAATTAAGTATTTAAAAACTTCTCGGATCAAACTTCTTTGCCAAAAATTTAGAGCTGGAAATTGTCTATAAAAAAAAACGATTTAATCTCTAGAGAGTCTAAATCACAAATCTAAAAACTATAATTAATCGTACAATATGATGGCAATGATACAATTTCACATTTGTATATATTTCATAACTTCTTCTTTGAGTCTTAACAATTTAAAATTTTGGAAACTGGTTCACTTTTATTGTATATCCTTTTTGGTTTTCTTTCAAAAAATTAAAAATTTTGTCTGGTTTTTCTCCCCAAATTAAAAAAAAACGAGCCCAAGATGCTTTTTCAAAGAAACCTGTTTTATATTTTATAATATCTCTTTAAGTAAAAATTATTTTACTTAGGAATTATATAAATTTAAAAGGCAATAAAAAATTTTGTCTGATGTGAAAGGTAATTTTCTATATTTACATATAAAGTGTCTAAGTTATCAATTTCAAAGGTAATTTCTTTTGTAAACTTATGCTTTTATGTATATTTCAATTTTCATAAGAAAAAGCCGACTAAGTAATTTAGAAAAACGACAGAAATAAGTATAGAAAATTTGAAGAGAAAATCGATTATCAAATTTTCTGTTTTTATTTTTTTTTTAACACTTTTTCTTAATCTAAAAAAAAAATGGAATTTCGTGTTGCAAAAAACAAAACATCTGGGCACCTTGAACAATCAAAAATGAAATTTGTTAAATTTTTGATAAAAAATTTCGAAATCATATCGAATAAATGGCAATTTTTTAATCTGCATTCAAGTACTTTTTGTTTATAGATTTTTTACCGGAAATTTTAACAACACTTTTAATTTTATTTTCATTAGATTACCAATAAACCAGAAAAAGATATTAAAATATAAATAAAATTTTACTTAAATTGACAAAAAATGAAAAAACTTAGTAGGGAGATCAATTTTTTTTTGTGTTTGGTTAACCCTCGGTTTCCTGTCTAAAGGATATTTTTCTTTTATTACATTTAAATTATGATCTTTCCTGTTTTCAGGTTAATGTCCAGGTGTTTTTTTTACATATTAAATTTTTTTTTGCTATTTGTTGTAACTTAATATTACAGGCTGTCCTTATGTTGTTGTTATTTAACAGACTTTTATTTGATTTACGTGGCCACGACATATTAATTAAAAATTGATACTGTATTGTAAGGATTTTTTTCAATTATTTTTAGTTAATTAAAAATGTATTATAAGTAGAGAGACATATATTAATTACAAGTAGACATAAATTGAGATTAGGTAAATTATTAACTTCTATGTTTCTAGTCTGTGATCTCTTGTTAATTATTTACAACTTGTCTACATCTGATTTTGCAAATATAATCATTAAGTATACAATTAATATTGTAATTAATTATGACGATTTATATAGAGAGAATTTAAAGGTTGTTGTTACGAAATTTTAATTTATTTTTCATTTACGATCGATCTCCTTTTAAACACGTAAATTAATATTTCTAATTCTTGTTTTTCTGACCACTTTTGCTTGAAATTAAAATTATTGCATTCTCTTTTCAATTAAGTATAATATGGAGAAATATGAAAAAGTGGATCAACATATCCACCTGGTTTTTTAACAGTTTTTATTGCAACTAAAATTAACATCAATATGTATTACACGCACGCAATCATTAAGGAAACACTTGCAACTCTAAATGTCATTTTTATGATACATTTGTTAACTCTACAAAACTAAAAATAGAAAATTTCTATTATAAATAAGTAGGTACCTATACTTATTTTTAATAAAATAATTATACAATGTTGGTTTTTACTGATAAATCGTACTCTAAATGGTTCAAATTGCCACAATGGATTTTTCATTATTTTGCATTAATTTTTGTTGGTTAGTTCGGTTCGTTCAATTATTATTACGAATTTAACTAAATTTTCAATTAATCAACAAATAAAATGATCCAATTAATATTTCATATTTAAGATACATGTACTTGAACTGAACTGCGGGGAGTCTAGACCAGTTTAATCAGATCAGTAACTAATATAAATGCGATTATGCAATCATTGTGATAGTATACAGATTCTTCTAGATTTCTGAGTATTATTTAAATCAAACTTTTTATATAAGTAAGACAATTATAACAAAAACTATGTCACCCTCAATTTATTTTCATTTGAAAATTGACCCTAAAAAAAAATCCAATAAATTTTTTTCCAATTTCAAACTAAAAATACTTCCGGTTTATAATATTTGTATAGCTGTTGGGTTACTATTTCCCTACGACGACGCTGCTTCTCTTATTTTTCACTCTTCAGTATTTAACATTCCGTTTAAAAATTATTTTCAATTTATTTTTCCATTAAATATTGTAATAATTAATTTATTTAAATATCATTCATATATTTGGTTGAATAAATCTTAATTTATAATTTGGAAATTGTTCGATCATCAAAAAAAATTAATGTTTAATAATACCTAATAATGGATTCTCTCTATTTTCTCTCTTAATCAAAAAAGAAAAACAAAAAGATCATTAATAAAATTTCAAATATTTTTTTTCTTTTAATATGTTAATTTCTTTTCAAAAGACCAGTTTAATTTATTTATATTTATAATTTTTACATTTATTATTTAAATATATTAATCACTTATTACGAAAATTAACTCTTAAAAAATAAAAATAATTCATTACTAATGTATTTGTGGTTATTTAATCTATAAATGTAGTTGTGCATCTAATATTTTGTTGTTGTTTTTTTTTTAAGTTAATTTTTGATGGCGATCGGATGAGGTCGAGATATTAGGTAGATAAGAATTGAACATTAAAATAAAATAAATTTATATATAAATACAAAAAATTTACTATATATATATATAACAGAAAAATGTTCAAAAAAAAAAAGTAGCAGATGAGAACAATGTTACTTACATAAGGTAAACGAACCATTAGTGGAAGGTTGGATATATAGTGGAGATAATAGATCTTTTCTTTAAAAAATAAGAAAACTAAGTAGCATAATTCTAATTTTAAGTTGCTATTATTACGAAAATGTATTAACAATTCAAAGTATTATGATCCAGATCTACGTAACCCTTTAAATATTTTGTAAAATTTATTTTACTTCGACAAGTCGTGCTTCTAAGTTTTTTGGTGAAAAAAAAGTGAATTTGCTTAGTAAAATTTTAAGCAAAAGCGAAAATTATATTTTGTTTTTCCAGCGATTTGGTATATACAATTAAAGTAAATACATTCTTTATATAATCAAATTACGTTAAAAAATTAATAAAAACTAATATTTCATTAAAAAATTATTTTAATTAATTAAAAATATGAATTTCCACTATAGGTACAATAAAAATATACTATGTATCAGTAGTGGAGATATATCTCCATTATTGACACACTTGCTAAATTTTTTAAAATTAATAATTATTTATTAAAATTAAAGAAACAACTAAATCTAAATTAAGAATAATGTTCGTAAATATAATATATATGATTAGACCAGAAGTGGAAATATACTTTATTAATATAAAAGTGCTCAAAATATTATTTAAGTTCAATGAATAAATTTACTTCCACTTTCGGTACAAAGTATTTCCACCACGATAAATTATGTTGATACGTTCCACTAAAAGAACATATGTCTCCATTATTAGGACCATTTATAATAATGTCGCCAAATAATGAAAAAAAGTAAAAATATTAAAAAATATAATCTAAATATGTACCAGGAAAGACTGATTTGCAGAAACATATTTAGTAGAGTGGATAATCCAGATATAGTTCTGAAACAGGGTTTGACAAAAAAGGAGACAATTTTGTTTATTCTTTTGTGGCAAATGATGAGAAATAATATTTAACTACACTTTTTACTGGCAATGCAAAATTTAACACTTCCTGCTCCTATGATTATATTATAATTCAGTACAAACGTATACCATTGTTAATAGCTCAATCATTGGTTTATTGGGAGAAGTGAATCAGGATGGATAGGCTGGCGAAAAATTTAGCCAATTCATTTTATCATGGATTATTTCCATTAAAATACCATTACTTATCGAACTTTTTCTTTGATGGTCATGCATCGCATTTAACTTTGACACATCAGTTTTGCAAAGAGAAACAAATAATTTTAATCGCATTATTACCAAATTCGACACTCTTAATACAAGTATTATTTTTTCTAATAGTACATATTATTATTTTTTAAGGGCATGTGCTCTCTCCACTATACGGACATGTGCTATCTCCACTACACGGTCACTAGGAAAAAAGTATATCTCCATTACTGGAACACACGACTTAATATCTTTATGAAGCTATATTTTAAATATCTTTTAATATATCTTGTATTTAGATCTAAAATATTAAAGTCAATTTAATATAGAATATATTAAAATTAAATTTTTGGGGTTTATAATATTTTTTCTTTACTAAATTAAGCTGCAAAGTCTTACACCGTAATTATATCTCCACTAATGGTCCGTTTACCTTACATAAATTTTAGTTCCTTATGAACAAAAAAAAAATTTTTGTATATACATAACATATATTGTATACTAAAAAGTATCATACATAAATATTATACCCCCTTTAACAAGTATAAAAGCAATAAACATAAAGACAGAGTGATTTAAAGAAATAAAAAGTTTTGGGGGGTTGTAAAATTTGTTGAATTGAAATTTTACTAAATCAAACCAAAATTGTTAATAAAGTTTTTTAATCAGTTTTTTTTAAATTAAATGTTTACGATTATTTGAATCAACAAAAAAATTTTATTGAAAGAAATTATTGAATCACAATTTCCTTAAAATACATTCAACATTATATTTCGTGCATATATATTTTATCAGTATTTTATTATTTTTATGTAAATACTAAATAAGGTTAGTATAATATAAATTTAATTTAATTTTTTATTCCAAAATTAAATTAAATCAAATGATATGATCAACTTATTCAATAAATGTTGAAAAATGATTGAATATACAATTAAAACTGATATTCAATTAATTTAAATTCATTTTAATATTTATTCTATTACTTATATAATGTATTCAAATATTTTTTAGAAACTTATTTGAAATTCTACACAGTTAAATTAAGATTGAAAGTAAATAATTAAAATTTATTATTGTTCAATTAACTTTATTGTTCAATTACCTAATAATTAGTTCTGAATTTTGATTGAACTAAAATAATTTGCCCAATATTTTTTAACCTAAAATTATTAATCTTATTATTTAGTCATCTATTCTATACTGATAATCAATTACCTGACTTAGAATGAAGATGACTTGACTTCTCTGAAATTATATGAACCTGTTATTAGAGCAATTAAAATTTCAGTTTATTATAATTTATTTGTCATTCCCTGTGAAATGGTATATTACATATGCCAAAATGATCATTAACCCATATCCTTATCTACTTTTGGAAAAACATTTAATCACCCTGTTTAAATCAATATTTAATATATACATATAGATTTAATGTTTAAACTAACACAATGGAATTTTTAAAGATACATAATTTTTCTGATATTAGTCTGGGTTTTTCGGATCGCGTTTTTTTTTTATAGTTAGGTCTTTTTTTTTAATGTCTTATATACAAATATATTTATGTATATTTGTACATTGATATGAACATACATATGATTATAAAAAAAAATTTCATTGGGGGTTTTTAAACAAATTAAAAAAAAAAAGCAACAAATTTTATACGTATATATTTTTTTCTCCTGCTGTCGATGACTGAGAAAAAAAAATCTACAAAACTAAAAAAAAAAAAACAACCAGAAATTAACACAAAAATTTATGTTGTTTGTGTGTAAAGATACAAAAAAAATGGTATACTAGTATACATAATATTAAACAATGAACCTGGGTGACAAAACACAACCAACCTGAATCAATATTTTATTTAAACTAATAAATAAATAAAATTAATTTATTAAAAATTAGAATAAGTTTGTGAAAGAAATTTTTTTTAATTTCAAAAATTCAATTTTTGGTTAATTTGTGAATAAGCAGATTTTTGTCTTGTATAATAATTTATTGCACAAAATTTTATTTACTTATTATAATTTTTTTTTTAGATTAATTTCGAAATATTATCTTTTTTTTTTAAATAAGTAAAACTACTTTTTTCTCTGGCTAACAAAAAAACCGAAAAAATTCTATATAAAGTGATTTTTATATAATTCGTGTTTTTTTGCCCTCGTGTAAAGCACATAAAAATAAAGAAGATTGTAGATATTTTATGTTGAGATACTTTTATACATAAATATTCATCTATATTTATATGTATATATAAAAGTATGTGCAATTATATATATTTGTACACACATAAGCGAGAGGAGAATATTTTTATGTACAGTTTTACAGTCATGGGTCAAGGATTAAAAACGCACGTGGAATTTTTACAACAAAATTTTATAATTAAAATTTTAGTTTTTTTTTTTTTAAATAGTAAAATGTAATTTCATTTTAAAACAAAAATAATTCTTTTTTACCATATCTTAAAAATACTCTCTTGGAAATGTCAAAAACAGTTGGTGAAAATTTGTGTTTCATTTTTTAAAAATAAAATTAAATAAATTATTTATTCAAGTGTGTCACTAATTTTATGACCATGACTGTATTTTAAAGATAATATTGATAGATATTTATATGTATGTTATATTATGTATTTTACTTATATATAATATTCTTCTGGCCTTCTAAAAGTGTATACTCAGCAGGGGATGCTTTACATACAATTCGACACTAACAAGACTTCAATTTTTTTACTATAGCACAAACAGGTATAACATAAGAAGCAGAGTGAATGTTATATTATGTGAAATTGTAATTTTTTTTTTAATTTACATAACGTAAGGATAAAAAGGATATTCTTATTCTAAAAGAATGAAAACTTTGTTGTTAGTTTTTGCTTAAAAAAAAACCTTTTTTTTGTTAGTTTGGCGAATTTGATTACGTAATAAAATTAGTAATTTAACAAAAAAAAAATGTATTTGGCTTTGAACTATTAAATTTTAATTATGAATTTTAATTTATTCCCAAATTTGATAATCTAGAAATTAAATCTTTAGTTTTGCTTATGTAATTATCATTTTGTTAGTCATTATATTATCAATAAATTTTGTAATTTAATGATACTCAAAACAATTTGAATCCAAACATTTCCATTTAGAGTCATTTTTGTTATAATTTTGGCATCATAATGGACGTAAGAGTCATCTATGTCTATGATATCTTTTTCTTCTTTTTCGATGGCGTTACAGGCCTCCTGTACAAAATTTTCGTACAAATCGCTGTCACTGGCCTCTTCTTGCCAGTTGTTCATCCTGAGCCTTTTAAGGTCTGCCTCAACGTCATTAATCCATCACAAACATTGTCACAAACATTGTGTCTAATATCTTCCGGATTGGATTATTGTTTAACTGGAACATTGTCATCTACTGGAAATAATTTTAAAATATTTTTAAACCCGTCAAAAAAAGTAGCAAAATTATTTATTTCAAGATTTCGAAGCCACACTAAATATGGTAGAGATTATGTTCTAAATCATTTAAATTAATGGAAATTTAATTTACTTATTTATTTTACTTACCAGTAAAATTTTTGTAAATCATTTTTTTTACAAATTTTGTAATATTATTTTCTTTCTTTATATATAATAATTATTAATAGTTGAAATCAAATTAAGTATAGTAGAAAAAAGAGTAGACGTATACTTTCAATAAAATTACAATGTACTTAAATATGTAAATTAGAAAATGGTTTTGATCTTGTAATCAAATATACAAATATTCTTTGTCCTGTTCAATGTATATTCGTCCCATAATTCTTTTGTAAGTGTTGATAAAATTAATTTCTAGTTACACTTACTTACATATATATCAACAATTAACACTTGTAACAAACAAAATTTCACTAAGTAACTATATTAATCTATTTAACCTAATTTCAAATTCAAATTATATTCATTTTAAAAAAAAATATTCCCACATTCTAATTGCAAATTGTTATTTGACCGCAAACTAATTTGAAATTAAACATTTTCATTTTATATATTAGTGTATTTAAGTATTTTTAGTGTCTATAAATTTTGTAGATAGACTACATAAAAGAAAAGAAATTTTCTTATCTTATAAACACAACTAAAAAAATTCTCCAAAAGACTTGTCACGATTTTTATGCAATAATATTAATTTGTAATCTCGTTTTTGTTTTTATAACATTTGTTAAATTTATATTTGTACAAGTTAAAATTAATAAATTTTAAAGTTCGTACGTTCCGCATAATTGTATATATACATTTTAAAAGTAAAAATAAATTTAATCAAAATTAAAATATCTAAAATTTTAAATTTTTATGTTTTTTTATTTTTGGTTTCTGGCAAACAGGTTTCAAAAAAATCAAAAAAAAAAAATACTTTCGTTTGCAAAAATTGCAATAAGTTTTTTTTTATTATTTTACTTTAAGTTCAATATGAAAAATATGAAAAATGATTCATAAATGAAATAAAATGTAAAGTCATAAATTTTCACAAAGCTATCGAAAAATAATCAATTTATTATCTCGAAAGTAATTATATATTATATATATAAATTAATTTCAATTTTGCAAAATTCTAAGTAGGTTAGATTAGAATGGTTGTTAATTGTCTTGCATAGATTAAGTAAATTATTAAATATATTTAATTTAATTTAACGTTGCACATAGAGAAGTATAAAACTTTCTATAAAAAATTATTACTTGTCGAGGTGGTTTCTAACAGGTGAAATTATTACATACTTAAATAGTTTTGATGTTGTAAGGGAGTTTTGTATTACCTACAGTAATTATACATTAAGTAGGCCTTGATTTACTTTTTTTTCTTATTCAGATTTCTTGTTGCCTTCCAGTATATTTCTTTTGTACAATTTTCAAATTTTCTCGAGGTTTGAGACAAATTCTTGCTATGATTAGAGATATATGTGTTATACTGAACAGTTTTCGTTTTACATTTATGAATATCAGACGATTTTTCTCTAAATGCCTGTTATTCACATATATACCTATCTCTAAAAGACAAATTTCCCTGATATTGATCTTTTCTTACATATAATTCGACATATTACAGAAAACTGTTAGCATCTGTTAATGACACTCTTCGCCATTTGTGAAAATAATATGGCACTATTGTACATTAATGCTTGAAGAATGCAACATCATTCAACCTAAGTTTCGTAACTATTGAACAGTGTCACCAACAGATGATAACTGTTTTCAGTTAGCAACAGTTTCACAAACAGTTTAATCAAGAGTTTTCTTCTTGCACTGGTTCTAAGCAATGCTTCAATGCGTGCATATTAATAAATTTTCATCCAAAATCGTTATCTTCTTTAGGAAAATCTTCATTTTTCTAATTATTTTTTTTTAAAAATTTTTTATTTTTTCTAATTTATTTATTTATATATTTTTAAAAGATAAATTGAAAGAATGTGTTGGCAATTTTTTTTATATATTATAAAAAAAATGCAATTGTGTCAGAAGAAGTTTTTTTTTTGTAAAAGAATTTTTATTTTTAGATTAAATTTTTATATATACTTACCTACATATATGTATAATTGTACTTATGTACATGAAAATTTATTTATATATATAAATTTAAATTTAAATTATAAGAAATAACAAAACAGATTTTTTTATTTCTTTATTACATAAAACAACAACAAAATTTTGCGTCATTTTTTCTGGTCATTTTTTTTTTATGATATTTTGTTTGCCACACAAACCAATTCAAATCTTATCACTTGTCGTTTTGTTGGTTTTTTAGTATATACTTAATAGAAAAAAAAAATGAAATAATAATAGAAAACATTTTCTAACCATTAATAATTTTTTTTTTGTAAGTTATAAAATTTTCCAAAAAATTTTCTTATCTTGAAATTTTCGGATAGTTTAAAAGCATTAATTTAAATATTTTTTTTAGAGATGGAGAAGTTGAAATGAAATGTTTATTCTTTTTTTTGATAAGAAATTTTTATTTACATTAAAATTTCTTACAGATAATCTTAAGATTTGATTGAATAGTATTAAGCTCTAAACTAGATCGACAATGATCGGTTGAGCCAGAAGAAAAATTGAACATTCTATACTACTTACTTAATCTTACTCGGAGTAAAATCAATGCAACATGAGTAAAAAATTGTTGAGTATTTTTTTTATATTAAATAGCAGAAATTTTGTTCTAGAATTGTCATTGGGGGAGAAAACAATATTAATTTTGCAATGGATTTTCTAATATAATAGAAAAAATAATATTAATGAGGAATGATTATAATTTTTACTATCAATATTACCAACGATTACTAATATTACCAAAAAATATTAAATTTAGATTAACTATTAATATTACCAAAAATATACCCTACTACTCACTGTCCTGTCAATATTACCAAAAATATACTCACTGTATTAAATACTTATTTCTTGTGTAGGATTATAACTTACCACAGTGAGACAAGTCTAAGATCTTCAATTTAATTATATTTATTTTGTTTTATAATAAATTCAATAAAAATTCTTATTTCTAATGCGTCATTAATACTTTAATTTTATTATAAATAATAAAAAAACAAATTTTAATTAAATACGATATTTATACAGTCTACACTTTTAAAATGAAATATATAAAATATTTAGTTCAATAACTTTTACTAAAAAAACAACAAAACTGATGCTTGTTTACCTGCCATAAAAAAATCGACATTCTGAGAAACAACTTTATACATATTATTATTAATATATAATTTAGTCTTTTTCTCTATCTCTTTCTTTCTATTTCTATTTCATTTGACTGGTCTTTCATTGGTATATAAGAAAATTCAAAAATTTTGATCTAAAAAAATTATATTTTATTTTATTCGCAGTTAAAAGTCAATACTTAATGATGATCATCATCGTCATCATTATATGATCTCCATCATCATAATTTTATATATTTTTCTTTCGTGCTATAATTCGTGATCAAACACATTTTATATACGATTAATTGTATAATATTTCTTATTTTGGTATCCTTTTTCTCTTTCAACTTGAATTGTGATACCCACTAAAAATGTGTAATGTGTGTGAAGAAGCAAATGAAAAAAAAAAAACAGGTTGAGTTCGAGCGCCTTCTAAATACTTTTCAAAACTTCAAATTTATACGGACTAATCTCAGTTGAGCTTGAGCTCTTCTTCACAAAAATGTCATCACATTTACACATGTATAAATAAATATAAATATTTTTTTTTTTATATTTTCATTTTGTATTAAATAAATAACCACATTAGACATTACATGTTTTAATCTCTTTCTTTTTTTTGTATAATTTATGGGGGTCCCTTGAAAAGTATCAGATGTATATAATTTGATTGAAAGAAATGTTAAATCTATTCGATTCTGCAAGCTCTATTCGTGTTCACTTTTCTGTAGTAATAAACAAGGACCCCAAGTTGAAGGAATTCAAATGAATTGCATTTGTTATAAATTCCAAAATGAATCTGAATCCTATCAGTATTATGAGCTAATTTCTAACTAAAATACAGGCTCCATTCCAGTAACAGCTTGTTGTGAAAATATATAAAGACTAATTTTTAGTTTCTTCTTATGAGATACAGCTCATGTTATTCAGATATTGTAATAACATATAAAATCTGTGTCTGCGTCGCAGAAAGTCACAAATCTGTGGCTTTGTGCGATGCAGCTGTGCCTCATGAGAAGGAACTGAAAATTAGCCCTACTTAATTTATATGCACAGCTCTTCGTATAATCAATATATACTTAGAACAGTTTTTCACATAGTCTGCTGAATTTCGTTAATCATTCAACTATTGATTCAGCTTGTAAACAGGTTGTTCAACAGCTGTCTTTTCAAATTCTTCCATTCCAATCCAATTATTGAAAAAGTTCATTGGGAAACTAAAAAAATATTAATTTATTTCTAATCATTTGGATTTTTTTTATAGCCACTTATCTTCTCCTCTAAAATATCATAAAACAATAAAAATAACTATATGTATTTAAAAAAAAAAATAAAATTTGAAGAGTTTTTGTTGTTATTTTCATTAGATTTTTTTAATAGAGTAGGTAAAAATTATGTAGTGCTCTTCTATTCACTCTTCAATTACATTTTTATATATTACAAATAAATAAATTTAATTTTGTTATTAATCACTTGATTTTTCTTTTAAAAAATTAGATCAATTAAATAAATAATTATACATTATTAAAATGTCAGCTTATCACGTTTTCTATTTTGTTGTTGTTGTCGCTGGTTGTATACAATTTTTTTTTGAATCGTTATACTACAAAATTTTACATTTAAAGAAAAAATCACAAATGATATTTTTAATCATTTATGGTTTGTATACAACACAGTAGTTTTAATTGTAATAAAAATGTTGATTTGATTTCAAGAGTCAATTAATTAGAAGAAGAAGAAGAAGAAGAAAATGTGTTGTTAAAAGAAAATTATTTTTTTATAGGTTAGAATTAACATTTTATAATACTTTTAAGGTTAAGTCCGAAAAATGTTCGAAATTGTTGAAATTTATTAAAAACTAATTTTGCATTTTTCGATATTTAAAAAAAAACTGCTATTATTCAATGTCAAATTTCAATGTCATTTTTTTGTTTTTTGGTAAAAATTCTTCATTTAATAAAATTGATTTTTTATCCAATTGTTTTTATGAGGTATATATAAATGTTTTCTTTTTTTGGTATTTTTAATAATTTTATAATAATGTGCACCACCCCATAAGAGAATAGGAGAGTGGTAAAGGGTAAAAAAAAATTGATTGTTTGTTAAGAGGTAAAATTATTAATGACATCATTTAACAATTTTGTGACCTTTCATACATTTTCTTTGGTTTGTTTATTTTGCCTTTAATTTGGATTATTAAGTAAAATTTGCCATTTTATTGATTTCTTATTTTTAAGAGTTCAAATTTTGTCGCCAATTAAATTCGTTTTTTTTTATTGAATTCTTCTTTTAATTGATTTTTTTTTTCGCTATTCTGTTTCTCTTCAATATTCTTTTGTGTCTTCCTTTTTTTAATGGGTTTACGTTATATAATATTCTTTCATAAAAAATATTTGTACTATAAGTTATATTTACTATATGTATACATATTAAACAGCATAATTGTTATGTAGATTTATGCTGTTAAATAATAGCGTTTTATGAAAGAACATTTTATTATATTGCCTCGATAAAAATTTAAGTATATATAAGACAACTATTAAAGTTATACTTAATGTTAATAGTTAACTTAATAGTTAACAGTTACTCAAAAGTCGATTAACAGAAATGTTGTTAACAGTCAATTATCAGATACGTTATATGTTAGATTTAGATATTTTAACTGATGTTTTTATCATATGTAATTTCAACATTTATCAAAATGTAATTTAGGCAGTAAAGCAATATAAGTAAGTATTTATAGATTGTGCCAATGTAAACATATTTGCCTGAATTTAGGTACTAACATATTTTCAATTTTCTGTTTCTCTGTTGTTTCAGTATAACAGGTCATTGTCTTCCATACTGCCAATAGATGGTAATGTGTTAACTTACTTAGAATTTATTAAACATTAAAATAATTAATTTAATTATAAATTAGACGAAAAGGAAGATTCAGAATATTTTGAAAGGGATAATAACAGAATATATTTAATATAAATTTACTTGCTTATATATATACTTAATAGGTGGATCTGAAATCCTCGCTTGTAAAATGTGCATTTCTATTTAACATTCCTTTTTCGCTCTAATCGTATATTCTTGCCGTGTCCGAAATTATTTTTAAATTATGTGTATGAGTGGGAAAAACGAGTGTGCAGTGTGCACTGTGCAGTGCAAAACACACTTGATTGATATACGCTCTTGAAATTACGCGGAGAAGTTTATAATCAGTGAACATTTCGGTTCGGACATAACAAAGTGAGAAATGTACATTTTGAGGCGAAATGCATATTTCGGATCCATCTAATATTACGATATTACATATAAATTGAAAATTTTTATACCAAATTCTTACTTGGTAAATACTCCATCAAATCTGTATTTAGTTGCTTTTTTGTGCATTGATTTATTGCATTTTATTTTATTAAATTTAAAGTAAAAAGTAATTATAAATGGAAAATTAAATTAAAATTCAAAATCTAAAAATGTTTTATATCTAAATAATAATTGAATTGGTAAAATAACTAATGTAATGTACGTATATAATGCACGTATTAGTAACATATTATTAAAATTTAAAATTTAGTTATTTCCTCTTCAAATAAATTTTCCCATACAAATTAATTATATATATATTAAAATAATTTTAATATTTTTCTAATTAATATAATTTACATCAAAAATATCGAAAATGTGAAATCGAAACGAAATAACATTTTTTTTTTTGCTTTTGTCAACAGAAATTTTTAAACTTTTTTTTTATTGTTGTGGTCTTCGAATTTCATCAAACTGAGCAAAAAAAAAACCATTTTATTGAGCAAAATAAGAGAAACAAATGAAAATTTGTATTCTGCGATGTCATACATAGAAAATTTAGAAAATTATTAAAATTAAAATTTTCTTATTAAAAAAAAAGCAAACCCTTAATAATTTTGTTAAGGAAAAAACATCCTTTTTATTTTAATTACCTAAATTGGAAATTATATCCAAGTTTTCTGGGATTTAAAAAAAAAAAAAAAATATTTTTACTCAATTTAAAATCCTAAAATTTGGTTGTTGTTGTTGTTGTTTGTGCATTAAATATTTTGCAGATGGAGGCAATGAGGTGGATAGACAAACATACATATATACAGCCACCCACAAAACTGAATCAAGAAGACAAGACATTTGTTGGGTAGGGGATGGGGGGTTGTTTGTTTGAGTCAAAGAATGGTAAGGTAATGGGAAGGAGGGATTTTAAGTGTGTGTATATATATGTATATAGAAAAAGATTTTACCATTACCACAATTTTTACCCTTATCCACCCAACAAAATACAATTTATATATATATATATATATAAAATATATAAGAACATCCAAATGTGGAAAATGTTTTAGGATGATTATTGATTTTTTGAAAAAGCTTCCTCTTTTTTTTTTTTTTTACACATTTTCCCATTTTTGTTGTTGTTGTTGGTGACTCTATTTTTGGAATGGGTTAAGAGATTTTTTTTTTACATTTATATAAATTTTAGAATAGCTACAAAAAAAAATTGTTATTTTACTCATGTGATGGAAAATTATTTCACAAGTAACAGTGGAAAATTATTATATATATGAAAATATATTTTTTTGTTAAAATAAAAAAATTGATTGGCCCGAAAGATTCTACTTAAATGAATGAAAAAAATACTCCTTTTTTTTACCTTAACAATTTTTTTTTCTAAAATGCAATATATAACTTTTATTTTTTTTTTGCAAAATTTAAATTTTTATATGCTTTAAAAAAACTATTTTATCAATTATAAACTTGAAATAAAGTTTTTGTTTTGTTAAGTGAGGGAAAAGTAGTTTGTTTTTTTTTTATTTTCGACAGAGAGTAAAATATAATTAGTAATGTTCTAGTTGGTTGCTTTTTCAGTTTGACCAACTTTTTTTTTCTTCTTATTTAGGTACATTAAAAATATTTATATATAAAATAATTAAGTATAATTAAAATTTCTGTAAATGTACAGTATACATATATATAAATTAATTTAATTAAATTTTCTGTTAACAGAAAAGTTTTTTTTTAACAAATTTATGTTGAAAAGTTTATGAAATTTGATTAAATTTCAAATATTTTTAGTAAGTAAATTCAAAAATTTATTAGTGTTTTATTTTCTTTCGACTTTTTGGAATTTTGAATAAGTTTTATTTGAACTCTTTAAATGAAGAGCGTTGAATAAAGAGTTAAAGTTGAGCGAAATGATATAAAAAAAAACTCTTAAGCCTCCTTGAGTGACCTATTGTATACATTGATCTTTAAAGTTGCATAAGTAAATTATACTATTAATTAGTAGTTTTGCACAATAGATTTTTTAAGTCGGAGTGCAGACTGCAGAGTGGGATAAGTGTCTTATCGACCCTACCTCTAAAAATTTGACTAGTAAAATCTATTTGACTTGTAAAATTTTAGTAATATAACTAACTGGCAACGAAAAACTCAAAAAATACTATTTAATGAATTATTAATTTAATTTATTTTTGAATTATGTTCTCCCATATTTTAAATTTTATGATCCAAATTGTTGCTGCTTCCATCAACTCAACTTAACACAATGATTGCGGGTTCAGAACCTTATACACGAACCTTATACACGGTCTTCTATATAGTGGAGAAACTATTAATTGTAAAATGTCAATTATTTTCAACAAATTTGCTCAACAGTACAAATTTTTCCTTGTTTTCTATAATAACTTATACCTATTACTTTTTCCACTTTGATCCTTAATTCTTTACTATTTAAAGCTGATGGATATGATATTAATAACATTAGTAATATAAATGATATTTCTGAAAATGTTTATAAAAAAATACTAGAAAAAAAAAGACAAATTTGTCTAAATATTATTTTTATAAATTTCTCTGTTACCAAACTTAACTTTAAACAAAAAACATCTCCGAAAAGTAGGTTTGAGATTATCTAAAAAAAAAAAAAACAAATAACATAAAAAAAAAACAAAAACATATCAATTTAAAAAAAAATTAATTTTCCATTCAACATCCTAATTTTTTTGTATTCATTGTCATCATAAAATAATTTTGAAAAATTTTCATTTCATTTTTCTTCCAGAAATACAAAAAAATTTTCTACTATAAATTCATACAACAAACAAACAAAAATATATATAAATAAATAAATAATGGCAAAAATGGATATTGATGATGTTGTTGATTTAAGTATTGGTTCTGGCCGAGATTCATTAACAATAACACAAGCAACAGCTCGTGATTTACGTGCATTAACACAAAATTCTGGTTTAACAATAACACCAGCACCGCCACCATTAAATAATTATGAACAATTACAAAATCAACAACAACAACAACAACAGCAACATAATTTATTATCATCACCAGCCCAACAGCAACAACAACAACAACAGCATCATCATCACCATCATCATCATCATCAGCAGCACCACCAACAACAACAAGAAGATAGTAAACCTCCTAGACGTGTTTTACGTCCACGAACTGAACCAAAATCATATGCAGAAGCACCAGATATAGTTTTATTACCAGCCCCTAGAGTAAATGGTCGACAACAATTTCAACAATTACAACATTATTCACATCATAATCAAAATCATCATCATCATCATAATCAACATCATAATTTACAACAACAACAACAACAACAAAATGGTAATATTGATGATTCTGAAAGTGATGATGACGATGATGATGATGATGAAGAAATGCCATTACCACCATTACCAATAAAAGAATTAACTGATGAAGAAGTTAGACAACGTGAAATTGATTTACGTAAATTACGTGAAGATTTACGTAATGAAGAAACAAAATTAGTTTTATTAAAAAAATTAAAACAATCTCAGCATGTATTAAAAGAGAATTTAATTGTAACACCATCAATAACTGGTCAACAACAACACCAACAACAACAACAAAATAATATTGGTGGTGGTACAAATTCAACAACAATATCACCATCAACAACACCATCATCTATAATAAATCCATTATCTGTAATACCACAATCATTGACAAAAGGTTCATTAAGTGTTACACCAACAACAGCTTTACCAATACCAGCTCATTCAAAAAATCATCGATCCTCTGTAGTGTCTGGTATAAAGTAAGTAGACATTTTTTTTTTGTTCATGAAATTAAGTAATTAATTATTATTATTTTTTTTTAGTAATAGTCGAAATCATCAACCATTGTCAATAGGTCGAACGAATTCTGTTTTACCACCATCAAGATCTTCCTTACCTGGTGGTGCAACATTAACACCTGGCGGACCATTACGTAATAATAATTCTGGTTTAATTAGAACTGGACCGAATCTCACAATAACACCATCTGTAACAATAACACCAACATCTGCACCACCAGCTGGACTTAAACCACGCAATGTGAGTCGCCGTAATGTATTCAACCAGTTTTTTTTAATGAAAATTAGAAAAACTGACAAAAAAAAGAAAAATTTTTATTTTTTAAAATATTTTATTTTATGTTTTGGCTTGTTTTTTTTATTATAAATTTATATCAAATTCTATCAAGTGCAATCACTCTGTCCTTTTGATTTGTCCTACAAAACTTAGCTAATGAAAATAGTAATTGTATTGCAAGATTTTTCAAAAATTCGATTCGAAATTATTTTACTCAAAGAATTTGATATAAATTTATTTCATTATTTCGCTTTATTAATATTTTATACTAAAAATTAGAATTTAAGTTAGTAGTAGCATTAGATAAACTTTGTTATATTGTTGAAATTTAAAAAAAAAATGCAAGCAGCTTACTATTTCGGATAATTCAAAGGTACCTGGAACAATTAATAATTCAGTGTCCATTACACCAGCCCCACCATTGTTGTCGTCTTCTCATCAAAACGACTTGAAAATTAAGGTAAGTAAATAAAAAGCTTTTTGGATTTTTATATATCAAAATTGAAAATTTATAAATAATTTTTGTTAGAATGAACGATCAACTCCTAGAGAAGATATTCAAACACCAGCACAACGACAAGCACAAGCTAAATTGGCTCTTAGAAAACAATTGGAAAAAACATTATTGCAGGTAAATTTATTATTATTATTTCGAAATTTGAAAAAAGTAAAAAAAAAAAACAATGATTTAACTGAAATATTCATTAGATACCTCCGCCAAAACCTCCACCACCAGAAATGCATTTTATACCAAATCCTAGTAATACAGAATTTGTATATTTGTTGGGATTAGAAACGGTTGTGGATTACCTTATGACAAAAGATAAAAAACCGGCAGCAGTTTTACCACCATTTCGTTGTGCTCAATGTAAAATTGATTTTACACCAGTTTGGAAATGGGAAAAACAAGGTAAAAATGAGGACTATATTTAATTAATTTTTTAGAAAATATAAAAATTAATAAATATAATTAAATTTGAATTTTATTTCATATAAAAAAAAAGGTGGTGGCAAAGATCCAAAAGTTATTTGTGAACAATGTGTGACGACAAATGTTAAAAAAGCTCTAAAAGCAGAACATACAAATCGGCTGAAAACAGCATTTGTTAAGGCACTACAACAGGTATGTTAAATGGAAAAATCTTTTAAAAAAATCTTTTAAAACAAATTATATAAATTTTCCTAATCAAAAATTATTTCTGCCATAGGAACAAGAAATTGAACAAAGATTAGCAACACAAAATAGCCCATCGCCAGTAGATTCACATCCTTCAACACCAGTTCCAATAGTACCACCATCATTACCAACTAAATCGCAGACTCCGACACCAACACCTACGCCTCGTCCTACACCGCCACCACCCACACTACAGCAACAGCACCAGCAGCAACAACAACAACAACAGCAGCAGCACCAGCAACAACAACAACAACAACACCATCAACAACAGTTGCAACAGCAATTGCAGCAACAACAACAGCAATTGCAACAACAACATCAGCAGCAATTGCAACAACAGCAACAGCAGCAGCAACAACAACAACAGCAGCAACAACAACAACAACAACAACAACAACAACAACAACAACAGCATCATCATCACCACCATCAAACGAGTAGTCGTAGTCAACCTACACCTACGCCACCTCCACCAGCACGTACACCAAGGCATGAACATAATTCAACCCCAACATCATCTATTACACAACAAAACTATGATAAATATTCACCTGCTGCTGCTGCAGCTGCTGCCCAATTGAGTGCGTTAGGTAATTTACCAGGTTTAGCTGCAAATTTAGGAAGTTTGGGTAGTTTAGGTAATTTAGGAAATCTAAATAATTTGGGTAGTTCGTCACAAGCAGCAACAGCAGCTGCAATGCAAGCATTTCAACAACAAATATTTAGAGGTTTGTGTGTGTACATACAACATTTCATTATAAAATTGTAAAATTGTAAAACAAGTATACATAATAAACTAAAAATATATTATTTTATTAGGTTTACAACAAGGTTTGGCATCTGGGAATCCACAACAACATCATATGTTCACACCATTGTTATACTCCTATCATTTGGCGTTAGCTCAAGCTGCTGGTGAGTTCAGTTAAATATTTAATTAATTAAAATAATTTGCAATTGTAATATCGTGATGTGTGGGAAGAAGTGAATTTTGGCAGTTTGGCATATTTCGCTTCAAACACGACAATTTTAAATTTATTTTACGTAATAGAATAATTTCAATTCTGTTTTATAAGGACTTTATTACCAGTTTTGAATATCCATTTTCAACCTTTTTATTTCTATTTCAATTAAACAAATTAGTTCAAATTTTAATTTATTTTAATTATTTTCTGTTTTTTTTTTCTTTTAGCTGGTAAAAATCCACCAAGTTTAGCAGATATACAAAGAGCAGCTGAAATGCAACGACAGTACTTGCTAGAAATGATTCCACCACAAGCACCTGGACCTAGTAATAGTCGACAAAATAATTGGAAAACTTAAAAAAAATAACATAAAATAAAAAAAAAAAACTACAATTATTTTTTTAAATTTAGTATTTAGTTTGTTTTTTATAAATGAAAAAAAAATATATAGGAAAAACAGCAGGCAGGAAAAACTGTTTTATTTTTCTGTTTTTTTTGTAATTAAATTACCTAAAATTAATTTTTTTCTTTTAAAATGAAAAATAAAAAAATAAAGAATGTTTTTTTTTCCTAAATTATTTTTTTTGTTTTTGAAAATATTAAAAAATAAAAATTATTTTTAAAATATTTCTTGCTACGAAAATATAAAAAAAAATTGAATAAGAATTTTAGCAAAAAAAAAAAAATAAATTTAAATATAAAACAAATTTTAAATAAAAAAAAAACAGAAAAGGAAAAATTGTATTTAGTTAGTTTTGATAAGTAAAAAGATAAAAAAAAGAAAAAAAAAAGAATTAATCCTAGACACTTAAAATGTCTAGATTTAAATTTTTTTAGGATCGTTTTAGATTTTTTTTTTAAAGAAAAAGAAAAAAAACTCAAACATAATTTACAAATAAAAAAAAAAATTAATTAAAAAAATAAAAAATAAAAAAAAAAAACAATATAAAAAACCCATAATTTTTAAGTTATAGCTCAATCGCCGTGTAGTTCATAATTATTATTATTTTTGTGAATGAGGAAAATAAAATTCTTCGAAAAAAAAAAAATGGATAATTTTTTTTTGCTATAAATAAATAAATATAAAAACAAATGATACAATAATTAATTTACCAATTTTTATGTTAATGTTTATTTAAGTAAGGTTTTTCTTAAATAATAAATAAAATTTTATATAAATTAAATGATGAAGAAACTACAAAAATCTGGGTTGATTTATAATTCCAGAGAGGACAATTTCAATGGTTTTATTAATTTATTAAAATCGATATAAAACATGTTGTTCAACTATTTATATTCTATCTAGTTACTTTGTTGAGTTATACTAGTTTTTGTTTTTTTTTATAACCTAATAAACCATTCAAATTATTCCCTCGAATTATAAATCAACTTGTGAACAAATTAGTTTTGAAATTGGCTTAGATCATTTTTATTACTGAAAACTTTTTATTACTAAAAAATTAATTATTATTATTAATAATTTCGTTGTGTGAAAAAAAAAAACGAAATTATGGTATTATAATTTATAACTTTAAAAATTTAGTTTTATGCGTTTAAATGCGTTTAGAATTAATAATTTTAACTTTGATAATTTCTATTTTCTTCTCAGATCAACAAAACTATTTTTGTACAGCTAAAGTTAATCTGATTTATAAATTGTCTATTTTATTTAAGAGAATATTTTTTTTCTCACACACGACAATTTGTATGCTTAAAATTTAAATTTAATTCTACATGAATGAGAAAGAATATGGAAATCACAATTAAACTTGATTTAAAATTAAAATATTAATATACCAATATTAAAGTTAGAATAAGGGTTGTCATGAGTCTACGGTAAAACTTAATATTGGTAATAAGCAAGCAAAAATTCCTTGTTTATTACCAATATTAAACTATCCAAATTATACGCCAATTAATAAAACTGATTTAGGCCAATTTCAATTTTTAATCGGGTTCCATATATAATAAAATACATTATAGTATAATTTTAAGCATCGTTTTTTTCTTCTTCCTAATTTTTAGTAATTTATTTAAATAAATAAAGAATTTAATAATTTAAAAATAATAAATTTCTCATTTCAAAAAAATAAATAAAAAATTATTAATTACAATTTCTAATTACACGTTCTTTTTTTCTAAACTCATTTGTTTCTATATAATTTTGTTTTTAAATTCACCCACAAAGAAAATTAATTATTAAATTTCTTCACGTTTGTATATTTTTTAATTGCGTACAAATTAATTTAAAATAAACAAAAAAATTGCGTTAAATAAGAAAACAAAAAAAAAAAATAATCGTTAATTTTTTAGTTTTTATTTACTTTTAAAATAATTTTTAAATATTAAATTTAAAAAATGATAAAAATAAAAGAATTATTTCTTTTTTAATAATTTTCTTTTTACACATCATTTAAAAAAAATGCCTTAAAATATTATTATTATATTTTTAATTATTGTTTAGTTAATTTTCTTTTTTGATATTCTAAATAAAACTAAATTTCAAAAAAAAAAATTATATTTAATTTTTATAATTTAACGCTTATAAAATATTTTATTTTATTTTTTTCATTATTTTTTAGTTTTTCTTTTTTTTTTACTTATTTTTGTAATTATATTTTATTATTTAAAAAAAAAATAATGTAAATAAGACGGTGTTTAAATAAATAAATAAAAAAAAAACAAAACTTATATAAAAAAAATTTTTTTCTTAATATTTTTTTATTTTCTTAATTTAATTTTCGGAAAAGTAAAACTTGAAAAAAAAAAACAAAAAAAGGGTCGGAAAATGTTCTAAATTTAAAAACAAAAAGGTGTCAATTAACAAATTCATTCAAAAAAAAAAAATTAGTAAAAATAGAAGATTTTCATTTTGAAAAACAAATTTCGTTTTATGTGTCTAACAAAAAAAATAAACTCATCAAATATTTAATAAAAAAAATAAATAATAAAAAATTTAATATATTCCATTCCAATTATAAGTGTTTTTTATTTTGTAAAACGTACATAAAATAAAATAGTTCATTGAAAATTAAATCCTTCACTACACAAAAAGAAAAAAAATAAATAATTATAAATTTGAAATAAAAAAAAAAAATTAATCCCATAACTAAAAAATAATCATAATCACATTTAAAAATAATTAATTAATTAAAAATTAAAATAAATTAATTAATTTTTACCACAAAAAAAAAATAGTTAAATTGTTCCGTCTATACTTTTTATCGGTGTAAAATCATAAAAAGTTGGAAAACGAAATAAGATAAATGTTCAAACTCACACTTTTTTATTAATACAGGACTTGAGGTTCTTTTAAGTTTTTACTAATTTTCGAAATTCGAAAATTTATATTTAATACTCTTTTTTTTTGTTATTATGATTTATGAGTAATTGCAATTTGAGTATATACTCAAACAAAAGTAAAAACAATATTTGAGTTTAAAATTTAGTCAAATACAATTTGAGTTTAAATTTTAACAGATTAAATTATTTTTTAACTAAAAGTTAGAGTGAGTTGATGGAAATAAATGAAAAAAAACAAAAATCACCAGTATATATTAAAGAAAAATATAATAATTTATAAATTGCATTTACATAAGAAATAAAAATATCACAGATTATCTTTTCAAAACTATGTTTACATTTATGAGGCCCAATATTAATTACTACTAATAATAAATTTTTTAATTATTTCCATATTAGAAATGAAAAATTGATTTTATATTTGGTATATCTTTAATATTATTTCATAAAACATAAATTATAAATTAATATTATTTTAATTAGCGCACTTTGAAATTACAATTGTAAATACAAATAAATACTTTTTTTTTTAAATCTATAATTTTCTTTTTACGATCAAAATTCTATTTATGGTTTTTTTTATTATTATTTTATTATTTCTTTTATTTATTTTAATTTATTGAACTTTTAATTAATTTGTTTTTAAAAATTATTGTAGCTAAAAATATAAATTTATAAAAAGTAACCTACATAAAAAAATAACAAAAACAAATTATATATATAAAAAATCATCGAATATTTTTTGTTTTATTTAATTGTATATAATTACGAAAAAAAAAGAAACTAAAAAAAAATTTATAATGACTGAAATACCAAAAATTAAAAGAAAAAAATTAAAAACAGAATAAAAGTTGAGCGAAAATTTAAGTAAAACTAAATAAAAATTGAAGTAATAATATATAAAAAATAATAATTTTAAAATTTTCTTGTATTCTCCCCAATAAATAGCGCGCTTTAAAATTAAATTTTATTTATTTCAATATTTTTTAGTAATGATTATTTGTGCAGGTAATTAAGTTCATTATATAAAAATATTTTGTTAATAATTAGATAATATTACAAGTTTAATTAAATCGCGTTTAAACTTACAAAATCGACAAACTGATTTAAAGCTATCCATACGAATATGTAAACAATAATTAAATTATTTATAATCGTTTTTTCAGACATTAAATTAACAATGCGAGAAATAATTTCAAAAAAATAGTACCACATAAAAAACATCGCCGGTGTATCAGTTAATTGATCATGGAAAAAATATGTCCACTTCCTTCCAATACACCAGCACATCTCACGTAAAAGTTAGTAAGATGCAAAATACTACAGAATTAATTCATAATATTTTTTTTTGGAGTTGAAATTACACAAAGCTCTAACTCTGCCACTTCATTTACCATAAAAAAAAGTATACCTAACCTAATTTATTAATAACATTAAAAGAAAATTATTTTCTTCTATTTTATAATTTAAATACAAAAAAAAAAGAATTACAATAAATCCGAAACCCCTAAAAAAAATCAAGAAAATAATAAAAATAAAAATATTTATACAATTTTTTTTTCTGTCTCAAAACAAATACGTAATTGGTGATAATTTTAAATATTAAAATAATAAAATAAAAACAAAATTACACTTAATAAAAAAAAAAACTAATAAACTATTATAAAATTATTTTATTATAAATAACAAAAATAAATAAATAAAATAAAATAAAAAACTGGAAAAAGCTACAACAATTAAAATTTATATTAGTATAAATAATATCGTAAAATAAATGAGCAATGTCATTTTTTGTGAAGTAAAAATTAATAAAACTAAAATTTAACAAAAACAAAAAAAAAAATTAATATTATTAATTTTATTTATTTTTATTTTTTTGTTGCAAAAAATTAAAAATTAAATTTTAATATACAAAATTTTAAATATATAAATATATAAAAAAAAATACAAAATATTTTTTTCAATCTAATTCTAAAAAAAAAAAAATATTTCTCTATAAATTTAAGGAAAAAAATATTTGATAAAAAATAAATTAAAAATTTAATTATTATTTTTCTCACCTAATTAAATAATTATTGAAAAAAAAAATACAAAAATGTAAAATGTTCTCATAAAAAAAAATATTTGTTTTTTTTTTCGACGATCTTCGTGTGCTATTTTTGAATAAAATTGTAGAAGGTATTATTATAAAAATATAAAACAAGAAAAAAATGAAACAAAATAAATAATTACAAATTGAAAAATTTTTTTTTTTTGCTTTATTTTGGAAATGATTAGAAAGATTAATCATTGATCCGAATTTGGTAAGAGGGTAATAAAATTATTGAAAATATAAAACACGAACTGGCAGAAAATTAGATGATTAATCAAATTGATAATAGATATTAGAATTATTAGTAATTTAAAAAATATAAAACTTTATTTGTCCCAACAAATTATTTAGTAAATTATTTCACGATTTTTTAAATTTTCATTAAATTTTAAATACGATATTAAATTAATTGGCTGGGTAGAAAAAAATTACAATTTTTTTTTACTTCACCAAACTAATTTTGAATTCTAAAATTCAAAATTAGTTTGGTAATAAATTAGTATTATAATATTTCAATACTAAAAAATATTTGAATATTAAAAAAAAAATTTATAGTAAATCAATTTTAATTTATTAGTTTATATTTTTTTTTTAATTCCACTTAGTTAATATACCAAATTTAATTTATTTCATAATTATTAAATATATATTTAAGGTTAAAAGTTTATCACTAAAAAAAACAACATAGCCATATTATTACGATTTTATTGAGAAATTTTTACTCATAGAATTTTACTATAAATTTTTATACACAATATACAATATATATATAATTTTTCATGTAAAGACAGCCTTTAATCCAATTCGATAATCCGTAACTAAAATTAATATTACGCAAATTTATTTTTTATAATCATGATGTATATTTAACGATCCTGAATATTTAGTATTACCCTGTCCAGAAAATGGTCCCGAATGATGTACAACTTTAGCTGATCCATGAATTTTTGTATTACCATCGCTACTTTTCCATATTGATGCAACTGCTTCAGCTATTAAATCTGTACCATTTTCATCATCATGTTCAGCATTTAAATTAAAATCAAATTGTCGTTTTTGTCGAATAATATTATTATTATTTAATTTAGTAGGATAACATAATATTAATGATGGTAACAAAAAAATAATAAGAAAAATTGAAAATATTTGATATTTACAATTAATTAGCATTGTTTTTATTATAAAAATTTTTTTTTTTGTTACGAGAAATTTTACGTCTTTCGTTAAATATATAATTATAAACTGATCAAGCATCGAGAATATAAAAAAAGAGAAACTAATTATAAATTCTACTTTGTTTGATTTTTTTTCGTCATCAATTCTTTCTGATAACATTTGAACGAGTATATTTGATTGAAATTATCTTTTGAAAATAAAAATATTTCTTTCTCATTGTTGGTAATTTATTTCTAAAAATTGCAATATATATATTTAACAAATTGGATTACTTAGTTATGTAGTAGAATTTAAACATTTGGTTCTTTAATTTGAGCTGGTGGCCAATCCCATTGTTTAGCTGGAATTGGTTTCATTAATGGATCCCATGGTTTCCATCCCAACATTTTTCTAGCCAATATTAATTCATTTTCTGCTTGAATAATAAGTTCTTCAACTTGACCACCACCAATTTTTTTTTCAATTGTCGGTACATCAGCACTCTAAAAAAATAATTCAGGATATGTAGTCTACAAACAATTGGAATGAATCAAAGAACACAAAATTAAATATACGTTATAATTTAGTCAATATTAGTTGATATATTGATTATATTGAGTGGAAGGGAAAGCAGTTATTAACAAAGATTTACTATGTAAAAAGTGAACAATCTCAAAGCCATTTTCATTTACAAATTTTCTGAAATAAGACTACTCTCTACAACTACATTAGGTAGTGTGTTATCATAAGATTTTTTTTAGCAATGAATTATTTCAATATACTACTTGTGTTTAAAAAATCAATTTAAAATATAATTACTTACATTTGCTACAACTTTTGCTCTTTCCGAAACAATTTGTTCAGTATATTTACGATATGCAGCATCATTTGGCATTTTAGCAAGTGCTCTCATAATTTTACCATATAGAGCGGTAAGTGTGTGATGAGGATTAGTGGCAACTGCTAGGCCCGTTAAACCAGTAGACTAAAAAAATATAAATTTTATTATTTTATTGGTATAATTCATATTGTAGTTATTTGTAGGTTAATTATTTTATGACATAACAACATCGACTATAAAATTATAAATAAAATTAAATTACACATTTATATTTACAAAAAGTCTGCGTTAATAATTAATTAAATTCTAACAAGAGAACATTTTTTTAACTATGTATAAATTTTTACCTTTTTTAGCACCCCTGCCATATTTTCTAAAATATATTTTATTTATTTAAATAAAATTTCACAACTTCAAAATAACACCGAACTGACAGATCTCTGACTCTGACAGTTTTTGAATTATAAAAAAATAAAGAATGACATTTGACACTTCAAACACCATATAACAATTTTGTCTCTATTCTGTTACATCGATTTTCGAAATTAATTTGGTTTTCCGATTCCGAACTTTATATTCAGATTTCCGAATACGGTATTATTAGTTGAAATTTAAATAATTTTTAAAAAGAGCGAATAAAATCCTACTGCATTTAAGACTGATAATAGTGATAATAAACTTATCAGCAATTATTATGCTTCAAGCAAAAAAAGACATTAAAAACTCTTCCTGTGGTCCATACACAATAAAAAGCGGCTTATTAATTTTTAAAAACATTTATATTTTTTAAATTGTCATGTAAAATTAACAAAAAAAATTATTCTTATCACATAAAACTTTGAAATATTAATATTTATTTGGAATGCTATCATAACTACTTAATTGATTTGATATATACTTAAAATTCTGCGATTTTATATTATGGAATATGTAGAAAATTTTATAAAAAGGTTATTATTTTGTTTTTAAAACATTTTGGCAGTTACTGATTGATATTATTTTAGATATTTTGTTATAACTTTAAGGATAAAATTGCTATTTTGTGATCTATACATTGCAAAAATTATTAAAAATATTCCAAATTAATTATTTTCAAAAAAACAAAAACATTATCATCTAGTGATAAAAATATTATCTTACAATTCAATTAATCATATATATATAAAAAAAGCAATAATAATTATATCCCTAATGAAGTATTTTTTGTTGTATTATACAATTATTATTATTTTAAATATAATTGGAGCATTAATTACTTTTTTTTTGTATATTAATTAGGATACTTTTGTTTTTTTTTAATTCATTTCTTGATTTTGTTGTAGTATATATAATTTTTTTCTGTGAATATATTTATGTGGAAGTAACACCTTTCCTTGCAACTAACAAATTCAAAACTGGATTTTTTCTTATATAACTGACTGCTTTTTTATGAGTTACCATTGTAAAATCATAACCATTACATTGAAGAATTTTATCGTGAATTCGTAATCCTGCCCGAGCAGCTGGACTGCCTTCATGTACCTCAGTAACATAAATACCCTTTATTTATTTTTTTATTAAAGAATAAATATATTATTTATGTTGTTTAAAAATTTATGAATATATTATTTACATAGTCGGTATATCCCTGGGGACTTTTTTTATAATCTTGATCTATTCCACCACCAATTTTAAAACCACATTTAAGAACTTCTCTACCTTCGTCATCAACGTCCTTTTCCTTGTGCAGAGTAATTGGAATCTGGAAAAAATGTATAAAACATAATCAAATTTAAATCCAAAATTTTTGTGGGTGTGGAGGAAATGGGGTAATATATAAATCATTCATAACCAATTTGTCGTCATATTTGACTTACACTCAAACATTCCATCGCCGTTCCGGCCTGATGTTGAAATGCCATTTTCGCCATTGTATAAATTAATATATTACTTTCTTTTTCCGTTTATTAAATAAAATAATTTTTTTCTGTATTTATTATTTATTTTAATATTTATATTATTATTGATTGTATTTTTAAAGCTGGCAAATTTCCAAAATTATTTTTTAGCTGCGTAGTTGTTGTTGCTAAATATGACAGTAATGTCAGTAACAGATTTTCGTAACAATTATCTATTAAAAGTGATTATAAATCTACCCAATAACAATTTCCAACTATCTTTAAATTTACGATATTGAATAAAATCGATAATTACTATCTGCTAATTGCATATTTGCAGGCACATATTTTCAACATTTAGTTTAAGTCAACTATCGATTAAAAGAGGGACTTTTTTTTACTACATCACAATGTAGTAACGTGGCTATGCGACACTTGCTGTCCATACCCAGTTGGATTCTAGCTACAACATTAATATAAATATAGTATTTTTCTATTAATATTAATGATAAAAGTAAGTATGAGTAGAGTATGGCTATTCTCATTACCATCTATACGTATACTACATCACAATATAGGTATTTTAATTACCTTTAATTCAAGACATTACATTATACGTGGCAACGTGGCTATGCGACAATGTATGTGGGGGTGCTAGCTTGAACACAAGCCAGCATCTCCCTTTTTAAATCTCTAAATAAGGGATGGTACAAAATTATATTTTTGGGGTTGAAATTAGTCCTTAATTAGAAATTAGTCCAAAATTATAGCATCAGAATTGTTAAAATCGGTTAAAGTGGGGGTTCCCCCATTTTTTTTACCTTATCATTAGGAATAGAAATAAAAAATTTCAAGAGTTATGCAAATTTTTCGAAAAGAGTAATTTTGCTGAAAGTTTTTCCAATTGCATATTTTCTTAAGTTACATGCGTAAAAATTATCAATTTTTTTTGTTAAAGTTTATTTATTTTTTTGCTTAAAAGCTTTACAGTTTACACAATTTGTTTTTTTTTTGTTATTTGAATTTTAGTTTACAGATTTTTAATTATGAAAATTTATTAAAATTAATTTTTTTTAATAATAATTAATAGTAATTTATGCTAAATATTATAGATATCAACAATTTTATATAATATATATGTATTAATTAAAAATGATTTAACTAAAAAATAAACAATTTATAAATCTTATTTACTAGAATTATTTTTATACAATTAAATTTAGTTCTTATATAACCTTTTCAGGTCAAATTGATCATTTGACACAATTCAAAATTGGTATCTTTCCTCAAATCCAATTCGACCATTATCCAAACCAGTTGAAACTTGAAACTGAAAAAGATCAATTTGACCTGAAATATAATACATATATTATATGTATTTTGGATGTTCTGTTAATGAAATATACAAAAGCTATCTATTTTATTTATTAATATTATTTGAAATTAATCTCTTCTTCGCCATTATAATTATATTTTTATTTTATATATATATGTATTAATAAAAAATATTTTGTTATAGAAATTTATATATAATAATTGGCATTAAAATAAAAATATGATTAATTAATAAATTAGTTCCATCACCACACAATTCAATTGAGCTTTCCTAAAACAAAATTATTATTAATTATTAATAAATAATAAAAAAAACAATCAATTTATAATAAAATTATTTACGTTCATATGTTTATTAATACAACTAGTTGGTCGTACTCTAGGTAATTCTGGATTTTGTGATTTAAAACAAGCAAAACTAGAATTTAAACCATAATTATAATTAACTTCTACTGGATATGTATAGATTTTAATGGAAGGATCTTGTGGACATAACATATCAGCAACTAATATTATTAAATTACTAGCTTGTATTGGATATACAACATATGGTCTTTCACATGCAGATGCTGGTATCTCATATGCTGCATTATCTTTCTCTTTATATAATGTATATAAACGTCTACGTGTATCACATCCCATTAAACGAGTACGACGTAATGTTACTCGTAATAACCATTCTTTATTATTAGCACCATAATCTGTCATATTTTCATCAAAATAATGATCCATTACTGGTTCAGATGATACCAATTGTAATCGAGCAATATACCAAAATATTGTTTTAAAAATATATTTCATTAATTTGAATATTTTAAAGATTGGCTATGTATAATATAAAAGAAGAAGAAGAAGAGAATAATGAAATATGAATTTAATTTTTTTTGTGTAAATTAATATTTGAATTTTTGTTTTTTTTTTTACTGAATATAAAAATCCAGATGCACTTTCTTCAGAATTTTCTTCAAAACATATTGCTTGATAATCATAAATAATAACTTCTTTATAAACTTTATCCTGTATTAATCGATACATTAATGGACCATTAACTTCACCAAAAAATTTACCAGTATCAGCTAAATTTGGTGATATAATAACATAACCATTATTATCCAAAATAAAACAATTAATGTCATCTGTTGAACATGTTGCAGTACAATTAACACACTTAAAAATTATAATACATTTTTTATTAATTTTATAGAATTTTTAGTAATTTTTAGTAAACTTACATAATTGGTTATATTTCTAAATAATGCATATAATGCTGAATGTCGAAATTGATAACCAACAACAGCAGCTGGTGCTGATTTACCACCTTCAGTATGGAATATTGCATGACTAGCTGTTACAAGTGTTTCATTTGGATTTTCTAAATAATTATTATAAGTATTAAAATTATAATTTTATTTATAAATTATAATTAAAATATAATTGAATATAATTATTTACCTCCACTATTATGTGGAACTGAAAATACAAAACTCTTTGATTCAATAAAATATTGTTCGACAGCTCGTTTATACCAAATATGATCAATTGATCGACGATTTTTTTCACTGAAATCTGGTCTATAAACAAAAATATTTTGAATATTGAATAAGAATTTATAAAAATTTTCAACACAAATTAGTCTTCTTATTTACAATTCAAATTAATTTATTCTCAAAATAAATTTGTTTTTCTCCAAAAAATTCGTCATTACTTTAGAAAATGACCAATTTGAATTAAAATTGTCCTGAAAATTTGCATATAAATATATATAAAAAAAAACTTACAAATTTCTTATTTCATCTGTTAAATTTGAATGAAATTCTTTCCATCGTGTTAAACCACTATGTGTAGCTAAAAATGCCACTGTAACACCAAATCTTTGTTTAAGTTCATTACTAAGAAATTAAAATATAAAATATAAAAATATTTTTATTTTAAAATAAAATACAATTTTTGTTGATCATAATTTTAATAAATTCGAATAATAATAAAAGTTGAATTGTTTTTCAGTTAAAAAATCATCTCCATCAGAATAAATTGAATTAATTTACCTTGACAGTTTACCTATTAAAACTGCTATTGAACTGTTCCATTTTATTTTTTAAAAAAACAATGTTATGCGAATATTTTTATATTTTTGGATTATAAATAAAGTATTTTAATAATAAATTAAATTTCAATAAAAATGAAAAAAAAAGGAATAGAAAGATTGAACAATTTTTTGTTAAATTCAATTTTGCTAAGATTTTTAATTTGTTAATGTATAAGTAATTATATTAGAACAAAATTTAATTTATATTTTCTAAAGAAAATAATCGGATTTCAATATTATATCTATAAATATATTAGAAGAAAAATCTAATATTTTAGTTTTTCATCGCCATAGTTCTTCAATTCTAACAATAATTCTATAAAGTGCAATTTTTTTAAATATAATGTTACTTATGAACTAAAGGTGGCAAATATTATATATGTATTAAACGTAATTATCAAAAAAAAAAAATTTCGAAGAACTTTTAAATTTTATTATATTTTATGTAGCTTTTAATCACCATATAATAAACTTACCCTTTATCATCTTTTGAATTTAATGTAGTATTTTTTGAGAACCATTCAGTTACTCTGGCATCAAATGCTAATGATTGTACTAAATAACGATCACCTGAAAAAATTATAAATATAATTCAAATTTATTTGTGGATAAATTTGGAAAAGAAAGGAAACTAAAAATATAATTGTATGTTATATATATATATATAATTTTTAATAAAACCAAATTAAATTGCACAATTAAAATGAAAATTTTAAAGGTAAATAGAAAAATTCATGCAAATTTTTTATAAAGTATTTTACTATGAAAATAATAATTTGAAAATTTTCTAATTAAAAAGATAAAAAGAATATACATAATTATTATTTAGGGTGCAATTCCTCAGCTAACGATATTATATCGTATTTATGTATAAACAGTTAATAATTTTCAATTAACATATAATATATATAAATTTTGTAAGGTGTGGATATAAAGAGGGGGTTTTATTTTGTATAAGGTAATTTTTATGTGCAAATTATGTGCAAATTTATTTTTAAATGTAATATAAAATTTAATTTCTAAATAAAAGACACACATTTTTTATATATATTTAGAAATAAATGAAAGTCCAAAACAAATAAAAAAAATTCACACGTTTTTTTTAGTTATATATACATAATTATTTAAAATTCATAACATATACAACCTATACAACATATCAACATAATTAAATATTACTAAAATTTCATTCATATATTTATAATTGATTAATGCCATTTTATACATATTTTTTATTTACTAGTTTGAAGTTTTTTTGTTTACGCATGCACTTAAATATATTTACAATTATTTTCATATTAAAGTAACCCGTTTTCTTATTCATTTCTTGGCTCAATATACGTATGTGAGCCAAAGCCTATATACCCTGTTAGAGATTTTCCCCGACTTACTAATTTTATATATGAAATTCGAACCATATAAGTAAGTCGCTGTAGTGAAATTAATTGCTAAAAAAGTTTCGATTCTATATTGTCTGCAAACGACTACCATTTTTTTCTATAGTCTAAAAACTAAATTTGTGTAACTTTTACTACTGTTAAAGCTAAATCAACTTTGAACGATATTAATTGATATCCACCGAAACTCTTTTGTTTATAGTTTTAATTTTAAAAAATTTACTGAATTAATCTGGAAATAAGGTTACAGTAATATTTACATAATATAAATTATAGAGTACGAACAATATTGTGGCAAAATTCTTGGTTTATAGTCGCCATTTTCTATAATCGCCATTATTTTTTTTTTTTAAATATTTATCTTGATTAATTTATAAAAACAAAACAAACGTGCAAAATATTTATTTAAATAATATATAATATTTATAATTATATATGTGTATTTATATACATTATTGTTTTTATTTTGTGCATTTTTCGGTTTTTTTAAAATAAATAAATCTTTAATATCCTTTTTGTACTCACAATAATACGACGAATAATAAGAATAAGAGGATTCCTTATCAGTTGAAGAACGACTCGAGCTTAAGTTAACGTTAGCTGTGGATTTGCGATTTAAATTCACTTTTTAAATTATTTAATTAATAAATAAAATTATATTTAATAATCAAAATAATAATAAAAAAAAAAGAAAATTCACCAACATTAGTCAAAATTCATAACAAAATTTAAATGTATACTATCAAATTTATGAGATAATTTATTATATAGTAAACTAATGGAATTTTCATGAAAATAAATTACTGAATTCCACAGTATTCTTTAAGCGATTACAAAATAAAACGCCAGTATGATAAACTCACTAGAAATTTAAAACATAAATAAATGTGTTCGATAATTATGTAATAGTAAGGTATGCATAATCAGTTAGCATATTTACACAATACTAAACTTTATTAGCAATGATGTAAAATCTTAAACACATTGCCATCAAAAAGTGAGTATATTCGGTTGTAATTCTGAATTATTAAGTAGAATTCTTTTTCTAGTATTTATCTCCTAAATTGTCATTAAAAGGGACGTAGATATATTGTGCAGAAAACCAACTTTTCATTTTTTTTTTGAAATTTTAAAATAATTCTTAGCAAGGCTTTTAATTACTTGCAACCATGTTAATTATCTGTTAATTCATTCACTCAACAGTTCGAATAATACAAAATTCCATAAAATACAGTACAGAAGAATTATGCATACGATCTAATATATAAAAATATATTAAAAATAAATATATTAAATTATACTCACAATACATAGCAGCTGTATGTTCTGGTGGTAATGAAGTTCTACTCAGTGGCCATTTCCATCCTGGTCTTGACATTTTATTTATAAAATATAGTAATTCAGATTCTGGACTTAAAAATGTCAAGTTACTGTCTTTACAGTATAACCTATATATAATTAATTAATTAAATTATTATTTTTATAACTAGAAAAATGTAATTCTTTACCAATCAGGATGAATTTTCCAATTTCCACTGAAAAAATCTGATACATTTATACCTTTTGTATATAATCGATGTATATCATCTTCAAAACGATATTGTATTTGTTCATTACCATATGGTTCAGGATATGTAATTACTAATGTAAATGGTGTATTTGTAATTGGTGCCCAATAATATTGTCTTCTCATTCTTGTTACACGTTTCTTTAATTACGAAAAATTAAGAAAATTAAAAATTAATAAAAATTAAATTATGTAAATATTATATGTATATATATATATAATACCATATCATCATAATGTTGTTTTATTAATAACCATTTACTTCCTGTAGATTGATTTATTATTGAATCACGAATCTAAAAATTATATGATAATAATTAATTATTACTTTTTTTGGTTGTATAATAATTTATAATTACCCCAAGTAATACGGGATCAAAATCTCTTGGATCTCGATCATCATCTAATAATTCAAGTTCAATCATATCTACAGAATTGTAAGATGGTTTTAAAATATCACCTTGAAACTGAAATAATTAATTAAAAGAATTTATTTTCGTTAAAAATTTCAATAATTATGATTGTATAATTAAATTAAAATTAATTAATAATAATAATAATAAATATAATTACAATAGGACGAAAATCAGGATGTAATAGAACAAATCCATTATTAGTTACAATAAATCCATAACCATGTGGTCCAAGCTTCATTTAAACACAAAAAAAAAGTATTTTATATTAATGTAATATAATATTTAATTAAATGAATTATATTTATCTAACCATAAATGGTATCAATAATTTCTTAATATCTCTTATTGGTATATCAGTACCAGCAACTCCTAAAATGCTTGCCATTCTTGTCTAAATAAATAAAAATTAAATTGTATTTTATTAAAATTAACTAAAATAATAATTATACATACTTATGTATATATACTTATATGAAAAATTAGCTATTAAATTAAATAATATTGAAATTAATTCGAAAATAAAGAAATATATACTAAAATTAAAAATTATAATTTAATATTATCAAAATCCAAAAATACATAATTATTATTGGTTATAAATTTTTATCACCTTTAAATCCACCTACATTCTATTATGTAAATATTAAAATATAAGTTAAACTTGTATTATACTTGTTTATAAAATAAAATTAACTAGAACTAAAATGTGTTTAATCACAAGTATTCGAAAAGTATGTGTATATATAGTAGAGTTTCGATTATCTGAACCAAACAGCAACGTTTTTAGTAAATGAACCAAATGGAAATAACCCGCAAAAGGATAAATAAGTTACTAACCGGTAATTTCTGGACATAAATATTTAAATCTATAGATCTTTTGGTGGTATTGGGAAATTGAGGTTTTGTTTATGTATCATTCCATGAATTAAAGAAATTTGCAATTGTTATTACTATAAAGTTTTTCAATCATTCATTTATATATAGTCAGATGAAATGGTTAATAATATTAAGAATAGTTAAGAATAATCACAGATCACAGGGTCTGATAATCGTGACTCTACTTTAATTCATATAATAATCTATACATACTATATATTAATTTTTCATTATCATTTACTACTAATACTAAATTATATTATTCGTACATGTATGAATATTTAACTATGTTTATATTAATTTTACTAATAAAATATAAATAATACTAATTATAAATTTTATTAAATAATTATTATAAAATTTAAATATACTCCAATTTATACTTTAATATAATCATTTTAAATTTACAATAAAAATAAATTCTAATTCAACTCTATTTTACGAATTTATTTTATTTTTACGATGGGAAATTTTCAAATTAAAACAGCCAGGAAATACAATTTAAAATTTTCTTAAAATATATTTATTCAGATTCTAATTTAATAACGGTCATCTAGTATTATTTTCTATTTAATATATAATTAAATAGATAATTTTAATAATTATATTTTATTTTATATAATTTGTAAATTAACAGAATTATTAAATTAAATTTGAAAATATTGATAATTTTTTTTACTTATCTAAATTTTAATATGTAATTTTAAAAGACTGTCATATAAGTTTTAAATAATTTATCGTTATATATTTTTTTTTAAATCTACATGGAAATAAAAATTAAATATCATTATTTATAATATGTTTAAAATTCAACTAAATTTATATGAAAATAATCTACATTTTTATATGTTTTCATGTTTCACTACATTTAAATGAAACCCAAAATCAAAATCTAATACGAAATATCGAGTTCGTCACTTAAATTCCTTCTTTTTAACACATCAGTTTGTCATTTTAATTTTTTTTTGTTTTTTTTGGTTCTCTGCACGCGTATTCCTGATTTTGTTTTTGTAATATAATTGATTATATTTTAGAAATTTTATTAATTTAATAGAATATTTTTTTATAAATAAAAATACTATTTTAAAATTGAATGATATTGTCTTGTACACAATACAAAATATGATTCCCCACCCAATATATAGGCAAATCTATACAACATTCAACTTATGTAACATATAATAACATATGCTAAAAAGATTTTACAATTACTATTTATAAATTTTCTTTTACATTAATTATAATGTAAATAACGTATAAATATTAATATGTAGTCCTTCCTATGGTCATCAAATATTTCACCATTAAGTAATAATTAATAATTTTAAATTGGATTTAAGAACTGAAGTGACGAAATAAATATTTGAAATATTATTATATTTATATATATTTAATGTTTATAATAGTAAAATTAAATTCTACAATTTGTTGTATTTAAATATAATTTTGTATGTATTATTATTTAAATATACAACTCTATATAGTTTAATCGACTTTTTTCTATATAGCTATTTATAGTTAGATACATTACTAATTATAATTGAAAATATTTCGATAGTATTTTCGGAAGATACGGATAGTAAAATACCTCACGTGTTTGTGATTCCCAGTATGCTTCATTTATTAAGACATCTTCGGTGATATTCTATATTATAATATATTTATATATGGTTTGTTTGCGTTTAATTTTATCATAATTTTATAAAATAATTTCATTGTAGATTTTTTTAATACACCAAATTAAAATTAAAAAAAAAAAAAAGAAAAATTATATTTAAAATTTCATATTTTATTTTGTTAGGCGTTCTCGAAAAATAAATAAAAAAATATCCTCCAATTATTTTGAATTCATATTGAAATTAAATATTAAAAAATATATTAAACTTACGGCATTATCTCGTCGATCATAGACAGGCATTGCTACTGTAGTCATAAATTGATATTTATCAGATTCTGTAACTATTTCCTCATTCTAAAAAAAAATGGTGATAAAAATAAATTATAGAATTACATTAAAATTTTAATCTTTTCGATTAAATATTTTATAAATACTTTTCGTAATTTAGCAAAATATCGTTTTTCTTCTTCTTCTTTAAGAAAATAATTTTCACCACGTTCCCGAAAATTAATAACATCTTGCCTTTGTTCATCATCTTGTTTAACACACCATAACCAATCTGTCATTTGTTGATCCTAATAATAAATATTAAATTTTTCAAATAATATTTTACAATTAAATATATTATGAATATAAAATAATGTTGTATATAAAATAATGTAAAATCCCAAGAAATAATATACTAAAAAAATTATGTATTTAACATACCACATAATCAGCATAAACTTCTGTCCATATTATTGGATGTTCATGTTTTCCTAATACTAATGGTCTAGCCATTACTGGTATATAATTAAGTACCTTTTCTCTAACCGCAGCTGAATCAGTTAAATGTACATAATAACCTTGATTATCACATGCCATTGATTTAATTTCTTTAACATCTGCAACTTCTTTACCAATTAAATATGTAAATACTCTAACTGGTTTATATGGTAAATTTCGCCAATTATATTGTTCAAATATATCACTATAACTAAATGGTGCACCATCTGAGATTATCATGATTGCTTGATTGCAACGTGCACCAAAACTTTCTGTACGATATAATTCCAATATATCAAAAGCTTTGATTAATGCAGCTGTAAAATTTGCCATTTGTTCAGTTTTCACTTGATCAATGCCTTTCTTGAATTCTCTAATATTACCAAGTGTTGCCTATATTTATTATAATATTTAAATTTTTTGTTTCAATATATTTTTAAATTGTATATGAAATTACTCGTATTTTAAAAAATTAAGTATGTACTTAAGCAAAAGCGAAAAATTGAAAATACTTGGCAATTTTATTAAGTTTTATTGTAGTAAAGAGAAGCAGAAATTTTTCTTATAATAATTTTGCAATATCAGAGTCAAATATAAATTGAAAAAAAAAAAAAATTTGAATAAGTAAAAGCTTTGAAAAAAGTAATAGGTTATTTAAAAAGTGTCACTTCATTAAGTTTTAAAAAAAAGTTATTAAAATTAGAATTTGGTATTTAATAATTTAACCACAAATTCAAAAATATATATGCAAAACAAAATTATTTATTTTATATAAATTAGATTTTATATTTGACCATTGAAAGTGTGTAAAAATTTTAAGCATAAAGATAAATGCAAAATTTGAATAAAGAAATTAAAATTAAAAGTAGTAGTATAGAAAATAGAAATTAATCATTTATACATATATAATATTTTAATGTAATACTTGTGCAAGGACATCCTGGAAACATGGAACAACAGGCTTCACATGCTCGCCAAAGGTGTAGATGTTCACAAAATCATTTGTACCCAATGTATCTAATATTGTTCGAACAACAGCTTTTGCAATATCTAGCCTCTGTCCAGTCATTGAGCCTGAACCATCCATTAGAATAATCATATCCTTTGGACTGGTTGCTGCTTCTATAAACCACGATCGCAATCTACAATCATATAAATCTACAGGATCTTGCTCCCATTTTGAGGCAGGAAATTGTCTTAAAAAACCAGTTGCACTACCAAAAAATTGCCACGATAATGTTGGATCCTTTTTATAATTATCACGAAATGTTTCATCTAAATTTTCTGACCATTGTATTGCATGTATAACTTCAGATGCTAAATGTATTATAATATTAATTTTAATTATTTTATATTTTATTATATTTTATTTAATTTAAAAAATTAAATAAATTTAATGGAGTATAATATAATTTTTTTTGTGTGTGTAAAAATATCAAACCTCGATCAAATACATTTGTTGGTACTTGTACAGAACTAACGCTAACATTTACACCAATATTAAAAAATTCCTTTTTGGGTACTAAATAAATACGTTTTGGTGGTACTTTAATTTTTGGTACACCGCAATCATCTGTATCTGGTATAGGTGGTTCTGTTGGTGCAACTTCATTTGGTTCTAACATCTCTTTAGCATTATAATACGAATGATTGTGATTAACTTTTTCATTTTGATGTGCTAATGCTGTATTTTCAGCAGTATCCATTATACGCTATAATAATATTATTTATTTTTATGAAATATTGTAAAAAAATAAAACCATAATATTATTTATACCTTAATAGCACTTATTTTTAATTCCATCATCATTTTTATCTCATCTGCCATATTTTTAACAATTGTTGAACCTACTTTACTTATAACTTGTGCCGTCTCAAAACTCTACAAAACAAACAAACAAAAATGGTTAAAAATCAATAATAACAAAATAACATATTTAAATTGAGGTTAAATAAATTGTAGGTATACCTCTTGTACTTCATTTCGCCTCGTAATATATTCACCTAAACTCCATAATTCGTGTCCTAATTTTTCAGCCCATGTTTTAACACTATTTATTATTAATTTATATACATATATAGAAAATAAATAATTAATTTTGTTTTCAAATTTTTAATTAAAATTATAATTAATTTGAAAACTTACGCATTATATTTAATTTCATCTGCAGACGTACGCTTTGAAAATTCGGCACAAAGTGGAAAAGTCACAAGGAAAATTAATAATATTCCAAATAAATGCAAATATTTTTTACTAGTTTTAAACATTATTTTTTTTTATCTTATAAGTATTATAACGGTATGTTTAAATAAATTGATTAGATTTTTTTATCTACTATTAAATTTTATTGTGGTATTTTGTGGGGGAAAAATTTAAAATTTTAGATAATGAAAATTTTAATATATAATCTCATGATTGATTATTGTATGTAGTATAAGTATACTATCGTTTAAAACAATTTTCGAATAACGAATTTTTTTATAATATTATAAAATATTTTGAACACATCTTGATTAAATTCAATTTAATTTTTTAATTTTCTTTAAATGCAATCTAAACACCGATTTTAGAAAAGAACTAAAAAAAAAAATTGAGTAATTTTAATTTTCCTTCAATCCAATATGGCGTCTTATAAAATAATTAAAATATTCATTTGTAAATATTCTTTTCGCTGGAAAATTCAATGAACAACTAAATAATATAATGAGGAGTTTTATGAAATATGAAACTATTTTCATTAGATATAGATATAAAATAATTGATTTTTTTTTTGTGTACTATTATAATTACACATATATGTTATATGTATGTACATATGAATAATTCTGCTACTGCGTTTCTCCAAAATGTATATTTATGAATAAAAATTCTTAGATTTTGCGCAATTTAATATTATTGTTATTTACAAAAAAAATTACACGTGATTTTACCAAATTTTAAGTTAAAACAAAACAAATTTTATCCATGTGTTTATTTAATTACAAATAATAGTAATAATATTAATTTTTGAGTTGCGCATTGTTTTGTTTACATTGTGAATTTTTTTTTTTGCAAAATTTGTTTACTAAACAAAATATTGTTGCACCTTTTATGAGACATTTCGGTTAGTAAAATTAGGTAACAAGGTTAATTTTATCAATATATACTATAATGTTGAATAAATTATTATTTATGTATGTAAATAAAGTAAAGGGTGCTTTGTAAAACCACAAATTCAAAAAGTACCAGTTAAAACCTTGTTTCAGAATGTAGTCTTATTGTACGTTATGGTTACTGATAATTATTGTTTATAAATACTTTTTTTTAATATAAACTTAATTTTTGAATTTAATTTAATTTTTATTTTAATTTAATGCTAAATTTTTTATTATGTTTCATTTACATATATATTTTTTTTCATTTATCGAAGAAAGTCACTATTATTATATGCTTTATTTTATATCATAAATACTATTATGGTACTTATAGCGTACATGACATTTTACTTATGATTATTCAATCCTTAGATTATATCTTGTTAAACATGTTGATCAATAATTATTGGGGAAGATATTTCAATATAAATATTTCAACCCTGGTTATAATTTCATTTTTCTTTTTTTGATTATTTAAATTTCTTTTACAAATAACTAAAACAATATTATATAAATTTTTAACATTCTTAATAATTATTTTATTATACGTAATACAAAATATTATTTTTTCAATAAAATTTTTCTTTTAAAAAAAAAAATGTAATAAAAACATTACATTTACAAAAAAAAAATATGAATCGAAAATTCTATTATTAATAATATATGACAGAAAATTTTATATTAGCCAGAATATCTTTTTTTAAAAAAAATATAAAAATTATTCGAATGTAAATAATATAATTTAAAATTTTTTATATATAAATAATTCTATAGTATCTATAACCAATTAGTATAATAATATTAAAAAAAAAATTGATAAAAAAAATTTTGTTTTACACTATTTTAAAATGTTACAAAAAAAAATTTTTTTTACACAATTTTTATATCACTTTTATGAAAATATATTTGTTTTTGATTTTTTAATTTTCCAATGATTGTGAAACACCACTTGTAATATAAAATAAATGATTGAGAATCCATAACATAATATATTCAGTATAGCATAAAATAAGTAGAATAATTGATATTAGTGGCTATATAAAAATATAAAATTTAAGATTTAATAATATAATAATATAATAAGATTTAATAATATAAACTTACTCTACTGAAAATCAATATTAATCGTAACACTTTATCAGATATTATAATAAATAATGAAAATGTTGTTAAAATTCCTAAAATTGTTAATAGAGTTAATACTTCAACTAAATGCACAGCTACTGGCATAATTTTTTTTCGCGTTTTAGTCAAAAATAAATTTGTATTTTCTTTTAATTTAAAAAAAAAAATTCTATAATTTAAATAAATAAATTTCTATTTTTGAAAACTAGAATTTTTTTTACATTTTTGTCCCCTTTATAATTTTTTTTTGTAAATGACAGACATTTAAGATAATTTTTTTTTGTATATTTGAAAACATTTTTTTTTGTACACTTTTAATTTATAAAGTATTTAAACATAGTATCTTTGACTAATACTTAGTCAAAGCATAGTATATTGTATGAAACTATAGAAAGTGTTGTATAGGTTTAATTTGGAATATAAAACATATTCGTGAAATTTTTTTTATGGGTATGGGTGTTACGACAGACAGAATTTAAAATGTACCAAATCTTGTAGAATTCTTGTATACATATGTATATTATAATTTCCAATGCTATAATTGGTATAATGTACTGTGATTTCGTTCTTGCAAACTAAACTCATCTAAATATGTAATTTATATGGCTTATTTCTTTGGTGTTAACATTCGCATGTTTGCAAGATAGTGGTAATCTGTTATTCACATGTTGGCTTTATACACCGGTCCATGGAGAAATTTACCAAACAATCTAGAATATATCCAAGGTTTATTTGTGTATATTGTATTAATGATAAGGATTATACATAGTAATATTGTGATTAAGTATATATCAAATAAGAATAGGAAACACGATTAAGCACGGAGGATAAATAAAGGTAAAGCAGCAAAAATATAAAAAATTAAATAAATACTATTTTTTATTATCATTAAGAAATTATATTTTGTGATCAATTTAAATTATTACATTCTAATTGTCTTTCTGCATCTAACATTTCTTCTAATAAATCGTCATTTTGTTCATTATTTTCATCTTCCATTTTTTCTTTACCTTTTGATCTGCGTTTATTTATTTTTTTCAATAGATTTTCATCAAATTGAATCATATAATTTAAATAATCAATATAATTATCTGGTTTTTCTAGCATATATTTTGGATTTACTTGAAAATTAAGTAATTCTGGTATCATAAAAGCAAAAACCCATCCAACTAATGGTGTTGTACCACATGTATAACTAGCTTCCTTATGATAAAAAAAATATCCATCAAGTTCTGGACAATTATTGTCCCATTGTGGATATAAATAAAAACATTCTTGTATATTTTCTGTATTATCAAAATCATAAAATTTTAATAATGAAAATGTATAATCATTATAATCACTAATATCCGATAATATTGGATTTTCATCAAATCGTGTCTTTAGCCAATAGAAACGAAATTGTGTCTCACAATCTAATAAATCCTGATTACCAAGTGATAATGCGTCAAGGATATAAAATTTATTTAATTTTTGTACATAAATACAATCAAGAATTGTAAGTTCGTGTCGAGATTCTCTATCTCCTGGTAATTTAGAGTGAAAAGAAAACATAAATTTACCAAATTTATTATACATTTCAGTTATTCCATTACAAGCAATTACTAAACATCGTTGACCTTTTGGACATGGTACTAAATACCATTCATTTAAATTTTCTGGTCGTTCTTTAAGCCATTCGGAAAATTGAAGACTGTGATTTTGATCATATTTTTGTTTATATGTTCGGTGACGATATTTATGTGTATGTTTATTTTTATGATATTGTTGTATATCAACTTCTTCTAAATTTCTACTTTCATCTTGTATTTTTGATCTTTGTGTTTTCTGTTCCTCAAGTAAAATTTGTCTTCGTATTTCTTGGCGTTCTTCTGCTGGTTTCAAGGATTTGTATAAATCTTTAAATTGTGATTCCATTATATATTTGCGGTCAACGTTAGAAACAATTATGTAAATATAAATAAATAAATAATATTACAATATTAAAAGTCTATTGATTATCCGGTAACTTTTAAAATTTGTAGTAAGAGTATAATTCTTTTTTCGTAATGTCATAATTTGACAAACATAATTGTCCCCGACTACATGAAAAATAATAGAGAAATTATTATCACGTTTCCATGTGGGATTAAACTAGAGTTTATTGTGTTTTTCTTATTTAAATCTGAAGATAGCTTTGACTATATAATATATGGACTGCTAGTAACCAACTTCATTGCTGTAGCTATGACCGACTATGCGCATACCACCAGAGATGGCGAAAAAAGGAACTAACTATTCCGAATTGCCTTTGGCGACGCTCGCGTTTTTGACGGCCAATAAAACAACTACATCATTTATGAGAATTCCATAGATTTTACTTGAGAATTCTACTGGATTTAATTCAGAATTCCATAACTTTAGTTCTCTTATAGCCATCTCTGGTGCTATGCGCTACCAGTCATAATAGTATTTTTTTCTTTGACAGCAAAGGAAATTATAAGCGATTAGCAGTCCATATATTATATAGTCAAAGGTAGATAGACTCGATTTTTTTATATCTGAAATCAGATTAATTTAATCTGTCTATAGTGAAACTTTTTAAGATAAAAAAATGCTGCAATAATGTTGCCTGGTAAAATTAAGATATTGGTTGACAACCCTGGAATTCTCAAATTTACGAAATTATTTTTTTAGTTGTGGGTTAAAGAGTGTATTTTTTTAGTTGTGGTGGGTTTGGGTTAGAACGTGTATTACCCCCTCTACAAACCTTGAAGAAAATACTTGATAATAAAACTCTGGCACTTGCAAAGAGACGCTGGAACCTGCTTTCTTCGTGCAAAACGACGAAAGTGATGTGGGGTTCCTGTTCCTACGATCACAAAAATTCGCCCCACATTCTCACCCTATCGCGGTCGAAATGCAGAACAGCATTGGGCTTACTCACTGGACACTGTTTAATTGGTAGACACGCGCATATATTGGGTCTAACAACTAACAACCTGTGCAGAAACTGTAAAGAACTGGGGCAAGAAGAAAGTCTCGAGCACTTTCGTTGCCACTGTCCTGCACTCGCGAAAAGGAGATTGTCATGCCTTGGGCTGGCATTCTTCTCAGTTCTCAAAGAAGTTTCAAGATGCGGTATCAGCAAACTCCTGAAATTCGATAAGATTACGGACAGGTTCAAGCGTTGTAGCAACCAGGGATCTGCAATTCACTCCGGTATATTTGGTAGCGCTAAGGATCCTAATGGTCTATGCCTATGCGAGGCTACGGCCACCATGCTAACTAACTAACTAACTAACTAGAGTTTTATAAATTTATAAGTACGGGGATTCTCTAACAACCGAAATGTTCGAATTCCGAATGATTGTCCGAAAATGTTAATTTTGTAGGGGAATTAAGTATACTTGTAACGAACTCAGAATTTACGTGTAGTTTTACTCGAAGCAAAAAAAAGGTTACGGATAGGTTGTCGCGGCTTATCATGCGTACTTATTGTTTGCTGGGTAAAAAGTTAAAGTGTAGATTGTAGAAAATTTAACCTTAAATTTGTATCAAATCAAAATAAAAACACTACTAGAATACTATTTTTATATTAAAATAAGAATTATTAATTACAAGTTTAAATAGATAATTATTAATATCAAAAAGTTCTAGAATTATCTTTGTAGCTTCATAATTTTTTGATTCTTAATTAATAAAATTTCTTAAAGCGTGTAATTTTGATTGTAAATAGCTAATTAAGGTGAGTAAATAGCAGAAGTGTTATCTAATTATTCTGTCATTGACATGTGTTATTAAAATAAAGAGAAGATCAAAATAGTTTAATTTAAAAATAATAATTTTGTGGTTTTATAATTTGATATTATAATAAAAAACACCTAATGTCCAGGAACAAAAAATCAATTTCCAATTCTGCCGATCTTCATTTAAGTAAAAGTTTATCATGGCTTTTAAGACATGGTGCAACTCAAGAAAATTTACCAATACAAAATGATGGCTTTATTGAAATCAATCAAGTTCTTTTACACAGAACATTTAAAAATTATAAATTCGAAGATATTTGTCGTGTTGTAGATAATGATAATAAAAATCGATATACTATTATAAAATGTCCTGAATCTGGTATATATAAAATCAAAGCTAATCAAGGACATTCAATAGCGAATGTAAATAATTTAAGTTTACGAAAAATTATAGAATTTCAAGATGTTCCTATAGCAGTTCATGGTACATATAAAAAGTTTTGGAATAATATCAAAACGGAAGGTCTTAAGAAATTTTATCGTAATCATATTCATTTTACTAGCATTGATAAACCAAAAATTAATGAAAAATATAGTGGTTTTCGAGAAAATGCAGAAATTTTAATATATTTAAATACAAAAAAAATATTAGAAGCTGGAATTGAAATTTTTATATCAGAGAATAATGTGATTTTATGTTCTGGACAAGATGGTATTATAAAACCAGAATATTTTGCGAAAGTTGTTGACAGAAAAACTAATAAAGAATTACAATTTTAAATCATAAGCTTTTTATTACATAAATTTTAATTCTATTGTATCTATTACAGTGTATAATTTATAAATATATAATTTAAATAACAAATACTTACAAACAAGAAACCTCCCTTGATCAATGGAAAATCAAATATCAGAAGAAGAAAAACAATTGAAAAATATTTGTAATGATTCTAATATTAATGAAATACAAAACGTTCATTTAACTAATAATGAGGAAATAACCGTAGAGGAATTTAAATGTAAAACATGTTCAATGATTTTTCCAGATTTACAAAAATGTTTAGCACATGAACTAGTTGCACATATTTCTATTACAGAATCACCTGGAAAATCACAAAATTTTAATAGAAAAAGAAAAAAGAAATCTAAAAATTTATCGCTATCAAAGGAAACAGAATTTGATGTTAAATTTCGGAATACTGTTCAATCAACATTATCCGAATGTTCGGACAATTTTGTATTGCAAAATTTTTGCCAATTATTTCAAATATCACCAGATAATTTAAATTTTAATTATCAAAGAATATATAATGATTTAAAATCTGAATTAGATAAAAGCGGCAACTGGGAAATACATCCATTTGGTTCAGTTATTAATGCTATGGCATTAAAAAGTAAATATATTATATATATTATCGATAAAATATATAATTTAATTTTTTTTTTTTAATTTAATTTTAGCTAGTGACATGGATTTTTACATAAATTATATCGGTAGTAATAAAAACAACTTATCGACAAATACTAATATGAAAAAAATATTTTATCAAGTTAATGATGCTCTATTTCATAGCAATTTATTTTCTAATGTTATTTCAGTACCAAGAGCACGTGTTCCAATTATAAAATGTACAAATAATTTTACTGGTATTAATTTAGATATAAATTTATCATCACGTATTGGTGTTTTTAATAGTAAATTTATTGGTAAAGTAATTAATTTTGATAATAGAATTCATCCAATATTATTGATAATTAAAGTATGGGCAAAATTATGGGAAATAACTAAAGCCGGTCGAATAACAAATTATTGTTTAACATTATTAGTATTTTTTTATTTACAAAATTGTGAACCACCAATTTTACCACCAATTAAAAAATTTCAAGAGAATTGTGAAGAACTAATTGATGGCTTTAATTTTGGTTTTGAAAATCCAAAAGATTTTAATAATAATGATAACAAAGAAAATATTATTGAATTGTTAAGAGGATTTTTTAAATTTTATAATAATTATAATTATAATAATTTTATTATGTGTCCATATTTAGGTATATCAATAGAAAAAAATAATTTTAAAGAGAAAAAATTCATATTTCCAGAATATGAACAACAATTAATAAATATAAAAAAACAAAATACTAATAATATTAATAAAAATGAATATAAAAACATATATCTAAAATTAGATGCACCAATTGTTATTCAAGATCCATTTTGTTTAAATTTAAATAAATTTAATACTGGTCCACATATATTTGTACATTTTCAAAATCGAATTGAAATAGGTGAACAAATTTTGTCTAATAATAATTGTTCGTTTGGTAAATTGTTATGTACACTTCTCTATGAAACTGTACCAATTCAAAAAGAGATATCAAACAAGAAATCTGAAGTGTATAAAAATAAATCAAATTTAACAATAATTCCAAAAGAAATGTCACCAACGAAATCTGAAATATGTACAAATAAATCAAATACAACAATAATTCCTACAACAAATTTATCTATTGATACAAATAATTATTTATCAGATGTGAATAAATCGAATACAAATAGTTGTATACTAAAACCTCTTGAAGCAGAATTAACATTTATACGAAATTATCTAAGAATAAAATATCCAGAAAAAAAATTTAATATAATTGAAATAAAAATGAATTGGTGTGAAAATATAATAAAATATTTAATAGATATTTTTGAAAAAGTATATAAAATCAATGTAAAAATTATTACAAATGATAATATAATAAAATCATCAAAATATACGCAAAGTGATATCCATACAAATAATAATCTGTTAACAATTTGTAATATAACAGCAAATTTAAATTTATGGAGTCATAGGAAAACAATATATACAAAATGTGGTTATGCAATATTTTTAGAAAAAACATTAGAAGCAACAAATATATTAGAAAATCAACGTAAATTAAATTCATTATTTCAAGCAAATTTAAATTGTGAATTAAGATTTCGAAAAGCTGAAGATTATTCATTTGTTAAAGTGGAATTATTTAATTTGGATGGTAAAATTGGTAAACAATCATTTAAAACATTATTTACTGAATATTCAACAAACTCACGTAATATGATTATTGCATATTTTGAGAAATTGACTAGAGGAGATTAACATATTTTCTGTTTAATTTTTTTTTAAATATTAAATAAAAATTATTACTAATAATAATAATAAAATTATTTATTATAATTTATTAATAATAATAACAATAATAGTTATAAATTTTAATGTAATAAAAGGTATGTAATAAAAGATACATGATTGTTTTATTTAAATATTTCAAATTTGAAGAAATGTCATGAATTGTTTTAATAGAGGAAATTTAAGATAAAATTAATTGATATTTGTTGTCTTAAATATTAGCTTTGAATTTTGTTTGACTATTATAAGTACTTTCAAGTTGGAAATATTAGCAGTATTTATTACCACATTGCTATATAAATAAATCTTTAAAAAATAAGTCCAAATATATTGGTAGTCATATAAAAAACGTAACGTTTTATTAAAGTTTATAATCAGTATCAGATGGTTATTGGTTAATATAATGGTTTTAATAATTTACTTTCGTTTAAATTTAAATGTTCATTTGTTATAATAAATTATCTTTATTGGTAAAATTGAAAAAAAAAAAACAATTTACAATATTTTTATAGTTTCAGAATACAATTTAATATATTTAATAATTTGATAAATTAATTTTTTTTAACTAAATTTTACATTACATATTTGCATTAACTTCGTTAGTATAAGTTTCATATAAAAAATATTTAATGTAAGCAATGACAATATATATGTGCCCAGATTGGTTCAATGCATGACTTATGGAGACCATACATATTCAATCTACTTACTTTTCCAGAAATTTGAAGTTCTTCTGTAACTAGGTTACGACGAATTGTAGCTTCAAAATTACCACTTCCCGGTAATGTTCTTAGTAAAATACGATAAAGTTGAATATAAATAACGTCTATTAATTTTGCTTCATAAATAGCTTTAATAAAATGTAAATTTAATTTGGCACATGATTGGGAACCATTTTTAAAAGTTGTAATATAATTATTTAAGTAATCAACAACAAATAGACCCAATTTGTGACTGATATTTGAATTTATTTCAATTGCCTCATATGGAACACAAGAACACCAATGATCTGCAATTGCAATATCTTCACATGAACGATTATATGGCACTGGTTTTAATAACGATTGACAATTTGGACAATCTGTAGATTTTGGTAAATCTTTGGTAGTTCTGCCCGACAATTCCAATAAATTTTTTAATGTCATGTGAATATCATATGGATTTGTTAATCGGTTCTTATTTATGGTTAAAGCATTCACAAATTCAGGATTTTTCTTTCTTAACCATTGCGGTAACCATACAAACATAAATGGCAAACGATCCTCAAAATACCCGGACAAAGATTCACGTTCCAATCCCCATCTCATACCATGATCACTAAAAAATATTACAACACTTTCATTTAGAATACCACTAGTTGATAGTTTTTTTAATAATTCAGCTACTTTTAAATCCATTGAAGAACAATCATTAATACTATTATGACTAAATGAACTGGACCAGAATAGACCAAAAAAAGAATTATTTTTATAACGTGTCCCCAATTCAATTGCATAATCAAAAACATAATCGGCTGAATGCCGATTGCCTATACAAAATTGTGAAATAGATTTCCATACAATTTTTAAATATCTTGTAGCGACTAACATAAAAGGCCTTAAATAATAATCAACTGATGATGTTACTCCCAATTCTGGAGATGTCCAATTAAATTTAAAAGTACTCATCCATACTTCATCTTCTGCATATGCTGTAACATAACCATGATCATGAAATAATTTCCAAATCATTGGACAATTATCAAGTTCAGAACATATTTTATTCTGCCCGGTTAATATTGCAAGTAAATTGGGGAAGGTGTTATCACCAATCTAAAATAATCAAATTATGAATAAAAAAAAATTACAATATGTTTGATTTTGTATTTAAATTTACTTTATTATATCCACTCATTTCAAACCATTGATTATTGTACAACATTTGAGCAGTTTTAGGCATTTTTCTAATTAAATTTAATCTAGAAACACTATCAATTCCAATCATCAAAATACTGGGTGGTCTTTTTTTATCATTCTTTTTCCAATATGTTAAACGTTCCTGTATCTCAGTTCGTTCTGGCATCATTGGATGTCCATGCTTGTACATAGCGTTTTGATTACTCTTACATTTAACTAAAATACTGTCAATTTTATTTGAGAGTTCTACAGTTTTTTTGAAATTCAAACATTCATTTACTCTATAAAAAAGTAAGAAGGATTTTTAAAGCAAACTAAATATACTTCTAATATTCTTATTTTAGTCTACTTACCCATAAATCCAATCATTATAATACCTTTTCTTTTTCACAATCTCTTGATAACAACAGTCCAGTGATGTATCATAATATAGTTTACGGTTTTTATTAATACTTAATGTGTAACGTTTTGTTGTTAAATTATATTCAACCTTTGACAATAGTTTCTTAACAGAGCAATCTTCATATTTATTTTTATTTATATATTTTATAATATTCGGATCATATGGATCAAGATTTGGTATCTTGCATTGATCGCTCCACACCAAATAATCTATAATAATAAAAAAAAAAAATTAAGATATTCAATAAACTTGGGTAATATATGAAATTTAGAAAACGAAACCTTTCATTCCAGATATATGTGAATTATGTCTAACTGATATTTTATCAATCGATGGATAACATAATATTACAATTGCATATATGTAAAATACTAAACAACTCAATAATAAAAATATTCGATTTTTTTTAATAAAATTATAAATTATATTATAACTAATTGTAAAATTATTATGTTGATGACCTGTTGTACATTTGTTATACATTCTATTTCTTTCAATTTTTTTAATTAATAATTGTTGTTTAAATTTTTTATATGAAATATAATTTTCTTCATTATCATTAATATCATTATTATCTTCATCATCTTGTTTATTTCTAAAAGTATACATTACAATTGCATAATATTGCTAAATAAAAATATATTATATATAATCTAAACTCTTAAAGTTTTTAAGCAAAAATCAGCAAAATATCTTTCTATTTAAATAAATATTATTTAAATAAATATTTATTTAAATATCATTAAATAATATTTTAATAATTAGCCTACTAAATATTGAGTTCAAACAAAGTCAATCTAGTTAGTGAATCGGGAAATTTATCACAGAGAACAGAAAATTTAAATTGGCATTATTACCATACTTTTAAAAATGTATAGTAATGATAAAACTTTTATTGATAAAAATTAGTCTGCTAAATTGGCAAATCTTCGTTTTTCGATAGCAAAATAATAACACCTTTAATTCACAAAAAAATTAATTTTCCTTTAGTTGAATTTTTCATATGAAATTGCTACTATAAACTTTCTATTAATACAATATTTTCCTTCGTAATTAAAAAAAAAAAATTAAATTTATACATATATGTAAAATAATAAACAATGAATTTATGTTCTTTTCTTAAATATTTTATATATTCTGTTAAATTAATTACTAAATTCAATAACAATTTATTTCTTAACTTTTAACCATAACATTGCTCAAAATTTTAATTTTCTAAATATCAAGCAAGTAAGTAAAATTATAGTTCTTCCAGATATTCTGCCAGAGCCGCCAGAAAATGTTGGGTTGTGGACATTCACAATAAAGTTTAACAGTCGCATTCGAAATACATTCCGAATGTGTAGCATATGAATTTAAGCGACTTATACTTCCTGTTATTTCTAATTCTTCCGTTTCTGTATTATGGCGAATTGTCGTTGAAAAAAAGCCATTACCAGGTATTGTTACTAATAAAATCCGATATATTCTTAAATTTTTTGGAAAATGATTATCAATTAAAATAGCTTGATAGCTACCAAAGATATAGCTTAAATAAAGCTTTCTACATAATTTAGAAGTGGAATTATTATTAAAATCTTGCAAATAATTATTCATGTACCTAATGACAAATTTAGCTAACCTCTTAACTAAATCAGATTTTATATCAATTCGTTTATATGGTATACAAGTGCACCAGTGATCGTTAATTGAAACATCTTTACACGAACGGTTATATGGCACTGGTTTTAATAATGATTGACAATTTGGACAATCTATAGATTTTGGCAAATCAGTTGATGTTCTACCAGATAATTCCAGAAGATTTTTTAATGTCATGTGAATATCATAAGGATTTGTTAATCGGTTCTTATTTACACTTAAATTATTTACAAATTCAGGATATTTTGTCTTGAACCATGGAGGTAACCATATAAACATAAATGGTAATCGTTCTTCAAAATATCCGGACAGGGTAAATCGTGCAGGACCAAATCGCGATCCGTGATCACTGAAAAATATTATAATACTTTCATTTAAAATACCGCTTGACGATAGTTTTTCTATATATTCAGCTACTTTGAAATCCATTGATGAACAATCATTAATTTTATTGTGACTAAAACTGTTTGTCCAAAATAGTCCAAAAAATGGAGAATTTTTATAACGTGTAGCCAATTCAATCGCGTAATTAAAAACATAATCAGCTGAATGTTGATAACCTAAACAAAATGTTAATCCAGATTTTCGGCTAATATTAAGCTGATCTTCAGCTGCTATCAAAAATGGCCTCAAATAATAATCAGTGGGAGGAACTTTAAAACCATGGGTGGCGTAGTTAAATGTACTTATAAAAGTTTCATCTTCGGCATATGCTGTAACATAGCCGTGATATTGAAATAATTTCCAAATCAATGGACAATTATCCATTTGATATAATTTTTTTGGTTTACAAATTTTATCTACATTTGTTAAATTAAAACCTGTTAATATAGCCATTACATTGGGGAATGTATTATCATCAATCTGGAAATAAAAAATAGATGTTTAAGTAATTTATGTTAAAAAAATATAAATTCACTTTGTTATATCCGCTCATTTCGAACCATTCTTGATTGTATAATATTTGAGCTGTTTTGGGCATTAATCGTAATAAATTTATCCTTGATATACTATCAATTCCAAACATTAAAATACTGGGTGGTCTTGTGGTACAATTTTTTTTCCAACCATTTAAACGCTTACGAATCTCAGGACGTTCTGGAATCATAGCATATCCGTTTCTATAGACAATTGTCTGATTACTTTTGCATGTAACTAGAATATTGTCTACTGTGTTGGGGATTTCTATAGATTTATTGAAACTTGAAATATTTGTAAATCTATTTGGTATATATGCAAGTACATATATGAAAATTTCAAATTAATTGGTTATTTTTATGCTTTATATTTAAAAATTCTTTTATTTACTAACCTTACATAATTATCAACTATTTTACCTTTTTGCATTCTTTCAATATTTTGAAAATGACAACTTAATTTCGACTGATAACTAATTGCCATTAGCTCTTCATCAACATATAACGTGTAACGTTTTGTTGTAGAATTGAATTGTATACGTGTTAATGGTTTGTTTTTAGAGCAGGGCTCATATTTTTGTCTTTTGATATATTTCAGTATTTCCGAATCATACGGATCCAAATTTGGAATCTTACATTTATCACTCCATACTAAAAAATCTATAATAGGAAACTACACATAAAAGATTTGCATATTACATAATATCTTTTTTTACCTTTCATGCCATGTACATGTGAGTGATGAATTACTGGTATTTTCTCGATTAAACTAATTGCAAATATATAATTATATAAATATGTAAAAAATAGTATAAAGCAAAAAATTATAAATAATGGTTTTTTCTTTAATAAATACAATAATCGACCACAACAAATATGTAAATGTTTCTTAAAAAATTTCAACATACGCATAATATTTAATTTATTGTACATATATTGAATTAGAATTGGTCTATTAGTATTGATATTATTTTTTTATATTCAAAATGAAACATTTTCAAACTTTTTAAAAAATTTCTATTTAATAAACAGAATGTCATTCATACATTAATTCATAAGAAATTATCCTACTAAATCAGATTACTAGATGAAAATTCAATTTTTGTTTGTTTCTAATGACAAGGAACTTGGCCTAAACTATTTTTCACATAACTGTCCAGTACAAGTGTGACACATTGCCGCTTAACTCTAGCTTCATCCAAGTTAGGAAAAACTAACAAGTGAGCATCGTCCTGCTTTGCATTTGAACTGCATCAACATATAACGTGACTGCAGTTGCAGATGTCAGAATTAAGACTGCATAGACTGCAGATGTCAGAATTAAGAATGCCTATTTTGTGAACTGTTGCTTCAAATAAATCATAACCAGGTGTCGTAATTTTTTTATTTGTCATAAGTATTTTTTGGTCCGCATTTTCTTTATTTATTAAGAATTTTTTGATGTTTTTCATTCTGTTATGTATAGTTTTTTCGCTAGATTATTTGCTGCGTCATTTCCGGCTATGTTGGAGTGTGTAATCCATTGAAGATTTATGCTTTGACCTCTTCCATTTAACATTGTGTAGAGCACCCTAATGTCTTTTACTGTGGTAGTGTCAAACTTGGCGTCATAGTTTCCAATTGCTTGTAGAGCTGATTTGGAGTCGGATAGTATAACTATATTTTTGGTGTTCTCATTGCGATGAAGTATTTTATTTAAGGCGGTTTTTATAGCAGCTGTTTAGCCTTCGAAGACCGTGGAATTCTCTGGAAGTGCAAAGTAATGGTTAAATTTTTAGCAATGAATACCTGCTTCTGCACCCACACTGTCTTTTAGTAGCGATCCGTCTGTATAAATCCGTAGCCAATCTTCTGTTGGAAATCTCTCATTAATCGTATGCAGAGCTATTTGTCTGATTGAATCTATATTTGTTTATTTTTTGCTGACATTTTGATTTAGTTCTGTGTATATTTGTGCTCTGTAGGTGTGATTATTGGGTCTAGTGTTGGTAGATTTCCCATTTCTAGTAAGATGTTTTTGTATTATCAATCATCCTTTTTTGTGTTTTTAGATGGTAAACTGTTGAGTTGTCTTTAAACCATGGAAATTTGTTGACGTTATTTCATAATTTTGTGCGTATGTTGTGTTCAGTTGCGAGGGCGTTATTATTTACGAGAATCGAGTGTTAAGGCGTAAAAATCTGATACACTTTGCAATATTAAATAAAATATTAAATAAAAATAAAAAATAAAATAAAATAAAAACAGATTAGTCTTCTACCACACAGGTTCTTTATCATAATTAATCTCATATGATCTTATTTAAAGAAAATACATTTTAATTGCAATTATAATATCATTTTTATTATAAATTTATTTCACAAAAAATAATTTAACAAAATTTAGAATAGTTTTTTTTTCATCTATTTTTCAAATTTTGTTAAGGCACAAAAATATTATGTTAAATTATTTAATTATATTTTTGTTGTACAATAAAACAAAATCACAGTTTAATTATATTTAATGCACATTTCAGAAATATATCATACTTAGTTTAGTTATATATTATCAAATTACAATTTAAGGCTTTCTTTATATTAATTTATCATATTATGAACCAATACTTTAAAAATATTTAATAATTACCATTTGAAAATGTTTAATAAATAGAGCTATACATTTATTTTTATGAACTAAGGTATTTTAATGATTAAATTATTTAATGTGAATTAGATGTGAAATAATTAAGAGATTATTTAGGCAGCAAGTTTTGCAGAATGTTTTGCACAATGGCAGTATTTTTTGACAGCACCATCAGTAATACATTTTGAATCTGAAAAATATGAATTTAAACGACTTATGCTTCCATTTAATTCGAGATTATCTGTATTTGTATTTCGGTGAACTGTTGCTTCAAATAAACCATAACCAGGTGTCGTAATTATGATTAAACGATATAATTCTAAATTTAATTTGGTATTATTGTTGAAAAATATAGCACGATAAGCTCTATCAATTTTATATACATTAAGTTTGGTACAAAATTGTATAACAGAACCATTTTTAAAATTATGGACATAATTATTTATGTAATCAACAACAAATACAGCTAATTTGTGAATTAAATCGGATTTAGTGTTAATACTTTTATATGGTATACAAGTACACCAATGATCTTCAATTGCAATATCTTCACATGAACGATTATTTGGCACTGGTTTTAATAACGATTGACAATTTGGGCAATCTTTAGCTTTTGGTAAATCTGTCGCAGTTCTACCAGATAATTCAAGTAAATTTTTTAATGTCATGTGAATGTCATAAGGATTTGTTAGTCTGTTCTTATTTACATTCAAAGCAGTGACAAATTCAGGATATTTCGTTTTTAGCCATTGGGGTAAGGATATAAACATAAATGGTAAACGTTCTTCCAAATGACCAGATAAAAATTTACGTGTTGGACCAAAACGCATTCCATGATCACTAAAAAATATTACGACACTTTCATTTAGAATACCACGATTATTTAGTTTTTCTAAATATTCAACTATTTTTGTATCCATTGATGAGCAATCACTAATATCGTTATGGCTAAATGTATTTGCCCAAAATAGTCCAAAAAATGGATCAAACTTGTAACGTGTAGCCAATTCAACAGCATAATCAAAAACGTAATCAGCTGAATGTTGATAACCTAAACAAAATGTTAATCCAGATTTGAAGCGAATTGGAAAATTATCTTCAGCTGCTATTAAAAATGGTCTTAAATAATAATCAACTGGCGATTGTTCAAATCCTTGTTTTGTTATCGTAAAAGTACTCATTGAAGCCTCATCTTCTGCATATGCTGTAATATATCCATGTTGTCGAAACAATTTCCATATCATTTCACAATTATCAAGACCACGTATTTTTTGAGGATCACAAATATTTTTTATAGTTGTTGCATTGTAGCCAGTTAATATAGCCATTAAATTTGGGAAAGTGTTATCGTCCATCTATAAAATTATAAATATATTATGTTAATTGTTTTTTTTTCAGAAATAATTTTTAATATCTAATTACTTTATTATATCCACTCATTTCTAGCCATTCGTTATCATACAATTTCTGAGCAGTTTTTGGCATTGCTCGTATTAAATTTACCCTTGAAATACTATCAATTCCAATCATCAATATACTAGGTGGTTTTTCCGTATAATTTTTCCATGCATCTAAACGTTCTCGAATTTCGGCACGTTCTGGCATCATTGGATGTCCATTAATATATACTTGGTTTTCATAACTATCACATTTAACCAAAATATTATCAGTTGTATTTGGAAGCTGTGTATAATTTTTGAAACTAATACATTTATTTAAACTGGAAAATTTTCAGGAAAAATCGTTAATATAATGTTTAATGAAAGAGTTATATAAAAGATTGTAAATTTAACAAGTTTATTACATACGTAATTTTTTTATCAGCATCTTCTCCTGTATAATTTCTTAAAATGTCCTGATAGCAACATTCTAGAATTTCACCAATGTCATTTATATATTTTCTATTAATATTTAATGTATATTGTTGTGTAGTTGAATTAAATTGTATTTTTGTCAACGGATCTCTTCTTGAGCATATATCATAATTTTGTCTTTTGAAATATTTCATAATCTCTTGATCATAAGGATCAATGTTTGGCATTTGACATTTATCGCTCCATACTAGAAATCCTAAAATATTATATGAAATAATTTGAATTTAATAAATTTCAGTCACTATTTTATGTAAAGGTATTCTTCGTTTTAGTAAATTTATGTATTAATTATTGTAAAATATCGTAATTTTTAATATTGCATGACATTGAAAAGATAAATACACAACATTAACGACATGAAAATAATATGTTGGTATATAGAATAATTATTGTTCTTTTTATAATCCAACAATTATAAACTTTTCAATTAAAAACTTGTGATTAATATAAAGCTTGTAAATAAATTTCCCAATAAATTAATAATCCAACAACATAGAAGCGAAATGTTATAACCACAAAAAATGATTTCCGAGATAAACGCATTTAAAATTAATTATTTTCTTTCATAAAAAACTCAACTTGCAATAGTTTTGATTTATAAATTAATTATTGCAGAGGACAAACCCAGAATAAAATTATGATAATTTGTTAATATAAATAATAAATTTTGAAATTGTCTATTTCTCTATTAATTATAGTTACAATATTTCGCTCCTCACTCTCGACAATATAATATAATTAATTGTATTAACAATTTATAAGATTAAAGCTTCTAATTTTCCAAATATTTAAAATTATATAATTAGATTTATATATCTTACCTGTTTTATTAGGTACATGTGAATAATGAATAACTAATATTTTTTCAGTATGATTCCATGATATTAAATTAATATTAAATATAATAATTATTATGAAAATAAATAAAATTATTGGTTTTTTATTTAATAAATTTATAAAGTTTTTAGTAACACTAAAATTAATATCATTTATTTGATCACAATTGTTATTAACTAATATTTTATTAAATTTTCTAAATATTTTAATAATTTTCTTTGATGTTATCGAAATGAAACCAGAATATAGAATATTTTTATTTTCTTTATATCTTTTACCATTTTTATGGTCAATTTTTTGTCCTGAACCACTCATAATGAATTAACTTTGTTTTTCCATTTGACACTTTTTCTACATGATTTTAATTTAAAAATTTAAAGGCACTGGTAGTTTTTTGTAATAAATTGATAATATAATCATTAATATGATATGAATATCTTATCAATAATTTTAATAAAGATTAATTTATAGTGTGAATTGACGCCCTAAATAAGATATGAATTTAGTTTTAGTTCATTATTTTGCTCATTATCTCGTTATAGGTATACATACACATAGCTATATCTTTTCATTTGTAATTTAAATTAATAAATAAATATATAGATAATTTTTCGTATATAATGTGTAGATAATATAATTTTTATATGATTATAATATTTATTACTGACTACCTATTTCAAATAGCATTTTCAATTAAATTTCGACTTTTAAAATAGAAATTTAAATTATAAATTTAACCAATAAATACTATACATAAATAAAGAAGATATTCAAATTTACTGTCCATTAATGATATTAAACACTCTGTGATGTGATATGAAATTTCAACAATTCCAGTGTAAAAATTCATTTTTTTTGTATAAATCAGCAATTTATTCCAAAAACAAAACAAAAAATATATAAAAAAAGTTTAATGAAAATTTTTTATCTTCTAAACACAAAAGTAAACAGAAAAAACTAACAGCAGCAACACCAACCAAGCAAAATTCAAATTTAATTGCCAAACTGAACACAAATCAAATAGCAAAGCAATTATAAAATATCAGCAAAACAATATACAAATATAATTGTCGAAAGTTTGTAGTGTAGGTCACACACTATCCAACATGCTGCTGAATAATTTTTCCGTGATGCAGTTGATAAGTTTTTTTGTTTCAATTCAACATAATTGGATAATGTGTGAGTCCCTTGATATTATGTAAAATAGTTCGGTTTGTTGATGCTGCTCTGTTATAGTATTCCGTAGAAAAATTTAATTTGTTGTCGTTTATTTATTCAGTTAATTATAATTATGCAAAAATATTAGTAAAATGCAAGTTGACGTAGTTTTAATAACCATTTTAACTATATTAATTAGCTTTTATATTTAATTGCTTCGTATGAAATGCAAAATATTGTTACTTTAAATATTATGTTTTGATCTAATTACGTTAAAAATTATTTTTCTTTTTCATATAAACATAACTTCTTATAATCATTTTAAATTTTGAATAGAGGATATTCTCGGAACATATTTATTCTCATATAGTTAATGCAACTTTAAATTTTCTTGCTGCATCATAAGTTTCAAAATGATTAAATTAATATTTACAATATTTTGCTTCTTACACGAACATTTATTTCGTATATTATTACTTTAGGCTTCTATTGTCTTATATTTATGAATGGTGTTTAATCTGGTAAAGTTAATAGTTGTATGAAACAAAATGAATAAGAAACTAACTTTTTATATTTATTTATTTTTTTTATTTAAATTATTTCATTTTTATTAAACTAATTAACTTTTTGAACTAAAATTCTTTTCAATTATATAATTTATTTTACTATTAACTTAAAATATATATATGTATATTTAAATTAATAATTTTTGTATTTAAATTAATAATTTTTGTATTCTGATATAAAAAAAATTGATTCTGTTTCATTTTTTTGATGGATATTATGAAAATATTAACACGCTAAATGTAACAATTTATAATTTAAATTAATCATTTTAATTATACAAATTTAACTATAGTTTTATTAATTCAAAGGCACAAATTATGTTCCTCAACTTCTGAAACTTATAATAGATTTATTTTTGATTAATTTTGCTAATATGTATTTCATTTTTCTTAATTACAAAAAAAAAATGTTTTATAATCACAGTAATGAATATTTTTACCTATCTATTAATATCTACAAATATATTTTAGCAAATTTGAAATAATTTCACTTCTTGTATTTACATGATTGGTTTTCTAAAAATAAAACGTGCTATAATTTACTTTACATTATTAACAATTATTATTAATTTTATAATTAACTTTTAGTAGTAACAACTTTGGTTTTAGCAGTGATTTTCTTTTTATGTCCGCCTTTCGAACAATGACAATATTTTTTAGCACTACCATCAGAAACACATTTCGAATCTGATGCATATGAATTTAATCGACTTATACTTCCAGTAACTTCTAATTCGCCGGTATCTGTTCTACGGCGAAGTGTTACTTCAAATAAACCATTTCCTGGTGCTGTCGATAATACTAAACGATATCCCTCTAAATTTTTTGGGTAACTATCACCAATTAAATTAGCTCGATAAGCTCCAACAATATTATGTAAATGAATATTACCACATAAATTTGAAATAGAACCATTTTTGAAATTTTCAACATAATCATTTATGTAATCAACAACAAAAATTGCTAATTTGTGAACTAAATCAGAATTGGTATTAATACTTTTATACGGTATACAAGTACACCAATGATCTTCAATTGCAATATCTTGACACGAGCGATTATATGGCACTGGTTTTAATAAAGATTGACAATTTGGACAATCTTTAGCTTTTGGCAAATCTGTCGCAGTTCTACCAGATAATTCAAGTAAATTTTTTAATGTCATGTGAATGTCATATGGATTTGTTAATCGGTTCTTATTTACATTTAAACTATTCACAAATTCAGGATATTTCGTTTTCAACCATTGCGGTAACCATATAAACATAAATGGTAAACGTTCTTCCAAATGACCAGATAAAAATTTACGTGTTGGACCAAAACGCATTCCATGATCACTAAAAAATATTACGACACTTTCATTTAGAATACCACGATTATTTAGTTTTTCTAAATATTCAACTATTTTTGTATCCATTGATGAGCAATCACTAATATCGTTATGGCTAAATGTATTTGCCCAAAATAGTCCAAAAAATGGATCAAACTTGTAACGTGTAGCCAATTCAAGAGCATAATCAAAAACATAATCAGCTGAATGTTGATAACCTAAACAAAATGTTAATCCAGATTTGCGATGAATATGTAAATTTTTCTCAGCTGCTATTAAAAATGGTCTTAAATAATAGTCAACTGGCGGAATTTCAAAACCTAACTTCAAATAATTAAAAGTACTAATCGAAGCTTCATCTTCAGCATATGCTGTTATATAACCATGATCCTGGAATAATTTCCAAATCATTGGACAATTATCAAGTTTATGTGGTTGTTTCGGATCACATATTTTATAGGCAGTTGACAAATTATAACCAGCTAATATAGCCATTAGATTTGGGAATGTATTATCATCCATCTGAAATCAAAGACATATTATTACTAAAAATTATGTTTTTGATATAAAGAATGAACCTTATTGTAACCACTCATTTCAAACCATTCATTATCGTATAATTTTTGAGCAGTTTTTGGCATTGCTCGTAAAAGATTAATTCTAGATATACTATCAATTCCAATCATTAAAATACTTGGTGATCTTTTCGTATCATTATTATCCCAAGCATCTAAACGTTCACGAATTTCAGCACGTTCTGGCATCATTGGATGTCCATTAATATAAACTTGTTTGTGATTATTTTTACATTTAACTAAAATATTGTCGGTTGTGTTTGAGATTTGTGCAGTATTTTTAAAACTTAAACATTCACTTAATCTGAAATAATAAAATATATTTTGGATATTTATATTTGAATATGTTTATATTATTATATAGACTTATTGTAATTATGTATATGAACTTACTTAATTTTCTTATCTGCATTTTTTCCTTTTTCATTTCTTAAAACAGCTTGATAGCAACAATCTAACGTTGAACCATAATTCACTTTTAATTTTTCATTAATATTTAATGTATATTGTTTTATAGTAGTATTAAAACGTATAAATGTTAATGGCTCTTTTGTAGTACATGCTTCATATTTTTCTCTTTTGAAATGTTTCATTATTTGTGGATCATATGGATCAATATTTGGCATCTTACATTTATCACTCCAAACTAGATATCCTGATGGTAAGGTTAGATTTATATTAATACTTAAATTATTATAATTTGATGGAGTAGATGTTATTATTTTAGCAGTACTACTACTAATATTTAGTATATTATTTGTTGATTCGATAAATGATAATCCTTTTGTCGATCTCATATTCACAACACTATTTATAGAATTTATTTCATCTGATATATTATTATGAATATTTAATATAAGATTTATACTCGTAGAATTACTTATTGTATCATTATAATCATAATAGTCTGATGATATTGTTGATTTGATATCCAATTCTAATAATTCTTATAATGCATTTTAGAATTTTGATTTAGGCAAACAGTTGTACATTATAAAATGATTGTTTATAGATATAATTTAAATTGCATTACATTTACATAACATATATAAACATTTTAATTTACACAAAAAGAAAATTTGCATTCCAATTTATTAATGAAAATTATTAGTGTTTAATAATAATTAAATTTAGTTTTTGTTTTTGAACAATTTAAATGTTTGTTGGTTTTTTTTTTGTTTTAATGTTGTCATCGTCGTTGTCGGTAATGTTCATTTTTGTTGATGTGATTTTAAACAATTTTTTGTTTGTTTAAAATTATGTAGTGAATTATAAAATTTAAAGCCAATTCAATTTGTTGCAATCAAATAAAAAAAAAAAAACAGCGCACATGAAACATATAGTAAAATAGAAAATAAATTAAAATTTAAATAATTTAAATTAGTAGAAAAAATATATATGTAAATATTGCAATATAAAATATTTAAATATTCAAAAAAAATTATATAATTTATAATTTCAAATAATATAATAATATAATGTAGTATAATAATATACTACTGAAAATTCTATAAATAATATAATAGTAAAGATTTGTTTTATGCTTAATAAATATGCATTAAATATAATATGTAATTATGTTTAATATACGATATTTCGAAAACTTCATTAACTAAAATCTAATTAAAGTTAGAGAAATATATTCTATATATTAAAATATTATCATATTTACTTTGACATTAAATTGTTTATAAATGACATACCAAATTCTGGTTAATCACAAGTTTAATCAAATCTAAGGAAGCACAAATTTAAGTTTAAGTATAATTTAGAAAATCATTAAAAATTATGAAAGATTATTATTAAATGAATTCGGAAAGATTTATATTTATACTTAAATAAGGTAATAACCTAACTGAGAAAAATATAATATACATTTAAATAAATATATATTAATTTTCTTTTCGAATAAATGATTCCACCATTTTGGACAATAATAAAATATGATAATAAAATATCTAGTCCTTTAATTATAGAGTTTTTTTTACTCAGATAATGAGTTGGTTCGGAATCTAATCGAATCCAGCAAAATTCGGAAATAAATTTGGTATAATTACCAATTAAGCTAATAAAGGAATGAAAATAACAACATTTATTTTAAATAAAGCTATTGCAGAAATCGGTTGAACTAATTAAAACGATATTTATGTAATAGAAAAATTTTGAACAATTTTTTTGACAACATATAAGTTTTTCGATAAATTCAATAAATAGATATTTATATATAGGGAATTAATTAACATAAATTTATGAGTCAATTTAAAATACATATTTGAAATATTAAGTAAACAACATACATTATACATAAAAAGGTAAAATCATAAATAACATTTATACTAAAACAATAAATAATAAAATTTATATAAAATTCACAAAAAGCAATAAACATTTACATAAATTAATTAAAAACATAAATAATTGATTTTATTTTACCACTTGCAATATATGTAAATTTTTGAAATTATTATTGAAAAATAATCATGCTATATAATAAAGTAAAGTAATTTTGTTTTTCAAAATAATACTATATGTAGCTATATGTACTTTAAAAAATATATTTTTCATTTTATCTACACTGTTTAAATATAGACTCTGAGTTTACTTTTCAATATAACATTCTTCTATTTGCTAAATATTTATTTGTAATTTTTAACATAATTTCAATTAAAATCTTGTTGTATAGATTCTTTAAAACAAGCAAAACCGAAACGAAATATTATAGAAACAAAAAAAAAGAAAGAAAAAGGATTACCTTTCATTCCAGGTACATGTGAATGATGAACAACTGGTATTTTTTCGATAGTATTCCATGGCATAACAACAGTTGAATTAATATAAAATACAAGTAATAATAGAGCTATCAATACAATTATCGGTTTTTTCTTTGATAATTGATAAATATTTCCAGTAACACTAAAATTATTATTATCAGCTGTTTTATCACAGCGTTTATTACGTACAAGTCCTTGGCATTTTTCAATTTTTCCTATTGTTTTTAAATTATTATGTTTATTATTATTATTAGTTGTTTTTACTATTGTATTATTAAGGCATTCCGATGAATTTATTAGGTCCACATTATCATCATCATCATCATCATTTTCAATTGTTAATAGCAAATCAAGCTCATCGTTATGATCATTTTTATTGTTAGCAATCATTGTTTTTTGAACTTCATTTGTTTTCTATAATTATAAAAAAAAGAAGAAAAATACTAAGTAATTAAACATATTAATTGTTAATGGTGCGAAGGTCTGGGACAAATATATAACTTTTAATAATATAGAGAAAAATTATTCACAAATATATTTAGTAATACATATAACCAAAATTACTTAAAAATGGGGTGTCTTAAATATAAGTTGAAAACTTTTGATATTAGTAATATGAAAAGAAGCCCACAATTAGCTAAATTAATTACTAATAGTATAGCTTTAATTTTACCAATAAGCCGATTATTCCATAATCAATTGAATTGTATAGATCAGACTTAACACAATTTAAATTACAACTGCCAATGATATGATATCTAAAAAAGTTTAAATCTAAGAAAGCATGAATTTATAAAAAAAAAATACGATATAAAAAAGCCAAAAAAGAATTAAAAGTTGAAGCTGTTCACCTTGAATGGTGAAATTAAATATTATGTATAAATCTATGGAAATAAATTCGCCAGTAAATTATAATTATATTTAATCAATTTTACTCAATCAACCACTTAGTTTATTATTTATAGATGTAATATGGTATTTTAATCAAAATAAATTTTATGATAATATTTAATTATTTTAAGTTTTTTGGCTTAAATTTTTAATAAGTCTCTTGCGTATCACCTTATTCTATACAAAGTTACATAACAAAATTAACTTTAATTTAAAATTATTGGATTTTTGGGTTAAAATTTATGGAATTCAAGAAATTTTCTTAGACAAAATATTCAAAATAGCTATTTAAATACATTTGTAAGTTGATTAATAATTATTGTTTGATATTTCGTTTGAATATCTAAAGACAAGTTCATTTACAGCTCAGCTCTGTCAATGCTAACATAATATCAAATTTCATTAAATTTAAGACAGTAAAAAACGGAAAGGCAGTGAAGATAATCCGGAAACATTTGTTTTGATTCCGGAAACATTTGTTTTGATTACAAACCATATGAACCATTTTTTTTTTAACATTTGGTATTTTAATTGAAGAATTGTTTCACAAAAAACATCAAATTTAAAATTAAATAATTTACTTTTTAGTATATGAAAAAAGTTTCCTGTATTACAAATTGCATAATAAAAATAATTTATAAAATAAATTATTAATTCCAACTTCAATTACTATAATAATTTATAGTAATTTCGACCTTCATTATTATTTTTGTATATTTCAAAAAAATTCTTTAGAATCATTGATTTGTAATAATTATTATTGGTACAAAACCTTGTAAAATTTTTTAAGTTTGTAAATTTAATTTTTGAAAAAGATATAAAAAAAATGACGGAATAAAAAATTAACTAATTACTCGATAAACGATAAACCCATAATTAAATTATATAAGTAAGTAATTTACGCCACTGAAATTATAGTATGATTTATTTCCTATATTTTTATGTTAATCAAAATCCTAAAATCAAAAATTACTTAGTATATTTCGCTATACTTACTTGTCAAAATTGAACAAATTTAATTTTAATTTTGAAAATTAACATTAAAGTATTCAGCCGAAATTTACTATATACCAATAATTATTTACTTATATTCAATATTAATTATTATAAACAAATTTCAATTTATTTATTAATTTTACAAAGTCACGCTTTAAATAAAGTATAAAAATTATAAGATTTATAATTAATATTTAAATTGTTATTAGTTTTTTTTTTCAATAATATAAAGCTTTTATTTCAAAGTAAAATAAACAAATTATTTAATAAATGAAATATTGTAGCTAAACATATAAAAAAAAAATATCTTTTAAAAATAGAATCTTTGATTTTTGTTGTTATTTTATGATGTGAACTATTGAAATTGATGCTTGAAAAAAAAATCTATTTAGTATTAACATATGAAGGAAAACTATTTTTAACTGAAATAATTATTAGATAAATAATCATCTTAGCAATTTTGTTCATCATTTACTAAATATATGATTAATTTGCTATAAGAAATTTCAAAGTTTTGATGTCATAACATTTTTTTTTCTGAATAAATAAGGTAAAAGTTTATTTATGATGATTTATTTCTCTAGGAATCTATGGACAATAGTAATAAAAATAATTGAATAGTAAAGGAAAAATATAGGTATTTGAACAAAAAAAAATATAAAATAGAATTAATTTTAACATAAATTTATAATTAACAAAGTATATGTAATACGGTATAAAAAATATTTATTATTAATAAAATAACTTAATCAATCATGTCACTATAGTAAAATTTTATATGATCATAAATCTAAATAGGGAAATTATTTAATTCCATTAATGGTATTTTTTATTATTCAATTATGATTTAAATTTTATATATTATAAAGATACAAATTTCGATTTTAATTATAGATTATTATGTAATAATAATTTTTCTCTGTACACCATATGTCGCAGAGATATACACGATAAGAACCAGATGACTCAACTCATACAATAGTTCATAGAAATTGGCTCTCATTAAAGTTCAATTCAGAATTTACAAACCACAAAATTTTAGAATTAAACATAAATTACCTAAACCATATTTTATAAATATGTAATACTAATAAACTAATTTTAAATTAAAAAGATTTATAAAAGTCAAATAGCAGTTTTTAAAAAATTTTCTGCTGGTCTCACTTTCACAATATATAAAAAATTATATCTAAAGTAACAACGATATTTGTAAAATTAGATTAAAACCAAAAGTAGGTTCGAACTAAAAGTAAAAATTGTTAAATTATAAGAAAAACTTGTAAATATTAAATTTTGAAATAAACTGAAATAAATAATTACTAAGTATATACTTCTTAATCAGATTATTAAAAATTAATTAAACAAGCAAACATTTATCGACTTGATGACATATAGTAGATTGGGGTGTAGTATGTATTTATTTTAGAATATATTTTAATATCATCAACTATTGAAAGTTAATTATTTGAATAAATTATTTGAATAAATTATTTGAATATTATAACCTTTCCCATCTGATGAGATTAAATGAAGATTAACAAACATATTCCCTTCGTGTGAACAAGTGAAGAATTGCATAAAAGATATAAAAATGATTGCATAATTATGTAAAAAAATTATAATTAAAAATAATAGTAATTTGAATTTCTGTTTTAAATAAAATTTAAACTGAATTTATAATTGCTTCTAGGTTTAGTTTTAGTGTATTATAAAATACAAAATTACGTAATTTAAAAAAAATATATAATCCAAGCTTAAACAATAAATTTTCCTATAATTAAAATTTTGTAGAAATTTTTGCCAATAATTTTTTTTTATTTATTTATTCATTCATTATTATTTATATTTATTAGTAACAAAAAATAAACATCAAGCGTGACCTATATCTATATAAGTATCTGCTTTATTTTTAACTAATTTATTTTGGCATAAATAATTAACACAATTAAGAAAATATCTTCCACCATCGTGATTTCGGTTATAAGTTTTGTTATACAAAGTAAACTATTAAATTAAATACTTAACACTTTTCGGTTACACTATCAATTTCAATAAACTTAATTATTTGTCATTCAATTTGTGTTGGAAGTTTTTAATTTTATGTGTAAATAATAATCCAAATATTTATTCGGGTCAGAATCACGGTTTCATTTTCATTACTAACGAAATCGAAATATGAAATCAATATTTTTGTTTTAGAAATACATAAAACATTATGTAGTGTAGATCATATATATTTATAAATGAATGATCTATAATAAAAATCAATATTATAAATTACTAAAGGAGCTTTCACTTAGAATTTAGCAAATTGACATGTGAACAAACAAAAACTTAAAATACAAAACAGAAAATTGTTCAGATAATTGGAAAAATTTGAATCAATCATTTATTAAAATCATTATATAAATTTTTCGTCAGATCAAATAATATCAAATAATAGTTTTGGAATATTTGGTTTAGTTTAAGTTTATTACTATTTTGTGAATTACCTCTTATACAACTTTATCATAATTCCTAAATCATTGAACAAAACTATTATAGATAATATCATCATTTACATATATGTAGCTAATTTTCCAGACTATAATAATAGCCTTCAACTATTTATGTATTTATTATTGTAAAAATTATTTCCAGATGTAAATAAATTTACAATTATAATTGTTTATCAATTATGGTTTTATCAATAATTTGAATGAAAAATGTTTTTATAAATTAAATATTATAAAAAATTATTTAATGTTTATGTAATTTTTTTTTTAAATGGAACAAATTACGATAAACTTTACTTTAATGATAATATAAGAATACAAAAAAATGTTTTTGTTTATTTCCTCCCCTACTTAGATAAAAACATATCCGCTTGAATATAATATTTATGAAATTAATATTGTAAGTATATACTTATGTAGTTTTTTATGATTTCATTCATAAGTAAATTAAATTTTTTTTTAAATCAAATATTTTAAATTTTGGTTAGTAATTTTATCATTAATTCTAATTATTTTTAAGTTTTTATCAACAATTAACCAGCAACATTAAATTTCCTTTCAATGAAATTTTCTTATTTATCATTTTTTTTTTGTATGGAAGAAACCACTGAAAATATTATTTCCGGAAAGTATCTTCAATGTTAAAAATGTTGGTGGTAAATATAATATAATATTTAAAATTAATTTTTTTTATATTAGTGAAATATGAAGAAAAATATCTAATGTGTTAATTTCAAAAACAATGTTGTAAACCTTTATATACTCTTCAATTACGTGTTCGTTCGAGGACTCTTAAGGATTTTTAAAATATCAAATTGCATTTTTCGATTTACTAATTTTTGAACCATTAATTTCTTTGTAGGTATTAAATAAGTTGCATACATTTGGGTTTGTGCTCAATATATGACAATTTCTGTCAGCCTTACAATATTTTTACTTTTCATTTCTACGATTAAATTTATAGACGGAATTCGATGTTTGAGACATCAGGTCGTCTTAGTGATAGTGTAAAACAATTTTGCTCTAGAATTATTGAAATATTTCAAAGTTATGAATAATATTTAAACTTTTAATATAAAAATTATTATAATATGTAATAAGAAAATCAAACAAACATTTATATTTCAGTATAGTAAAAATATAACATATTCTCATTTAAAATGCAAATTTGACTGAATAAATTTTTAACATGAGAAAATATATTTTACAGAAGAAAAAAATTAATGTCAGCAGCAGATTTATAAATAGCTTTATAAGAAAATATGTAAGTTATATGAAATTGTCAATATAATAGAATATATGAAGAGTTTCTCAGACAAGACTAATTCAAAAGTTTTTATAAAATTAAATTTAACATAATATCATAAATTGATGTGAAAATTATTCTATTAGATAAAAAGCTAAATTTTTACAATATTTTATGAAAATCTTATTAATAATTTTCTTAAATTAAAAAAAATTATGCAAGAATTTTCACTTTGGCGAAAAGATTAAGAACACTCAAATTTATATAAGAACTTTTCATAATGTGACCATTATATACAACATATTATAAAATGTGGGTCATTTATTATTTAAAGATAACTTAAATTTGCAATTTATGAAAAAAAATTATAGTCTTTTTTAATATTATATTTTAATTTGCCTTTGAAATTTTAACATTTACTATAATATAATAATTTAATTTGCAATAAACTACATAATCAATTAAATATCCCCTTTATTATTTACGTTAGTATCTTAGAGAGTTATCTCATAGCCAAAACTATAATAGCATATTTACATTTGAAGTAATAAAATTATCTTCGGTCTTATTATTCATAAAAGAAAGAAATTTAATTACTTCGTACTGCAAACATCATATCTATGATACCATAATTATAGCAAACAAAATGTTAATAACAATTTTATTGAGTGAACTTGAATATATTTCAAAATAAACATCATAAATCTTAAAAATAATTTGTATTTATGTCAGCAGAGAAAATTGATAGGTCAACGTTGATAACATTTAAATTAGTAATTTTTATTTTATGATTAAGGTATCAAAATGTAAGTTTATAAGCTTGATAAAAATATTAAACATTATTTTTTTTATGTCTATCATAAAAACACGAAATTTATTATTTAAATTTTTTGGCGTAGAAAAATTATATTTTAAATATTTAATTATGTATGTATACGAAAAATATATACATATTTCTTTTTGCAATTTTCATTTCTGGCTTATCTTGATTACATAACTTTTTTTTAAATATTTGTATATGTTTTACTTAATAATATTTATTTATAAATATATATTGAAATTAATTTTCTTATGGTATATAAATAAATTGAATAAGTAAATAAAATAATTTTTTCGATTCTAATAGATTCAAATGTTAAATATTATTAGATGATTAAATATATGTACATATTATGTATTGAGATATATATATTTTTTCTTCAACTTTATAATTAATTTAACCCAAAAATAAAATTATGGTTTAATATTTTTTGTTGCCTTAATTAAATATTAAAAATTTTAACCTTCTTTTTCTGAAAATATATTAAAGAGAAAAACATTTTCGGATTTTAAAAGCATAAACTAGTCACGCAATTTTATTTATTTAATACTTAAGTTTTTTTTTTTTATTAATTTTATTAATTATTTATATTATGGTACAAAAAAAAACGAACATTTACCATCAATCAATTATTTATGTGAGATTGAAAATTATACTTTACATACGATATATACGATGGTATATGATTTTTTATTTTAAATAAATTGAATTTTATAGAAAAAAATACTTTTTTTTTTTAATTATTGATTAACAAAATATTAAATAATTTTTTATAATATTTTGTTTGTTTGTTGGATAGACTATGGTTAGGAAGGAAAATGCTTATAAAATGATTATACTGTTGTTATAATTATATATTTTCTTTTTTATAGTGACAGAGCTCAACTAAATTCAAAATTGAAATATGAAACAGTACGAGTATGTGGTGGTGGCTATATTTGCTTTAATACATTTCGTGTTTAGTTCATTTCCTGGGCATGTAGACATTGAAATAATTGTAAGTTGATTTTCTCTCAAATATGATAAATGATTGTGTTCGGGTTTAGACTATTTGGCAAGTACAAATATCACACTATCTAAGTACTAAGTATAATATAAATAAATTCATGTAATGTTCATCAGTACTTTAATTTTCAGAATACAATGTTAATGTTTCGAAATCCTTTTAGCCGCAGGAGGGATCTACATAATTTTACACATTTAAGTTGTCGCGCCACTGAATTCATATTATAGACAACATGCAAAGTTTTACAATCATACAATAAATTTTTCTGATTTAGCCCCAAATAAATTTTTTTAACCTTTATAAAGAATATTTAAATTTTTACTCACAAAATAAGAAAAGAAAAATTAAATTAAAATTTAGGGGTTAATAATTTTAATGTCACGTGTAAAAATTGTTTTATTTGTGTATAAATTTTGAATTCAAATTAATAATATTATTTTTTTGAATATTAAATAAAGTAAAAAAATATAATAAATAAAAAAAAAAACGCAATATTCAAATTAAAATAACTACAAATTTTATTGGACACTAAACATATTTTTACTTTTTAATAGGGAGAAAAGTTAGTATGCCATTACATGCAAATGGAGATTTATGTATAAAAAAGAGAAATTCAGCTAAAACTAAAACTGATTTAAAACTATAAATTAACAAAATTCAAAATAATTTACATAATAATAATTTTAACCCTCTTTAAAAATTAATGTCGACCACTTTAGTCAAATATATTTTATTCAAAAATGCATTTTACTATAAATATTTCCGTTTTATGCCAATGCAGCAAAATTTTATCTTTTTTTTATTACATTTTGCAATCAATCTTCAAATAAAAATAACAATTATTTGTTTATAATTTATACTCCTAGTATTTAAATAATAATAAAATGAAGAAAAAAAAATGATTTCAATAAATAATTTATACTTTTACACTGTCGAAAATTATTAATCATAAAAAATCGTTGTATGCTTCACAGATTATCAAATTTCCTTTTAAATTAAAAAGAATCATTTTACGTTTTGCTGTAATCTGCAGTTCAATTAAATTTATTTATTTATATTTATTTTATTTTTGATAAAAATTATTTTTTTAAGTTACTAGTGACATTTTTGACTCCTGCAAAACAATGAGTCATGTGTGTAAAAAATAGATGCCGTTCAATTAGACTATTGGAGAATTACTTAATAGCAATATGTATGGCTATAAAAATTTCAATATAGTAAATATACCTACGAAGTAATGATGAGCGAGTTACTCGACAATTTCTAGAAATATTGCAGAAACCTTTTTTGGAAAAAAAATGTTTAGCTTTCTTTTTCGGGGTATTACAAAGATTTCAGATAACTTTTGGTGGTATTAACGACGAAATTTGATGGGAAATAACACACAAGATGATGCGACCAGGTTTGTATAAGTTCTGGTCTTAATTTAAAACAAAATCAAACCCTAAATCAAAATCACAAGTAATTCTCAATTGAAGATAAATTAATAATATAATTAATATAAAGTTTCAAAGAAAAATCAATTTTCCTTAATTGTATTTTTTTTTGAGTAATGAATTTAATTAAAAAAATATATGTATAGTAATAAAAATTTAAATAAAATATATAAAAAAAATAACGATATTTAAATAACTTACCGCATGTTATCGTTTATAATCCTTAAATTTATATGTGGCAACATTAATATAATAAATTTTTCATTTATTTATAATACATAATTAAAAAATATAAAATCAATTTTTTTTTATTGATTTAATAATAACCTTAATAAATTGTTAATTTAATAAATTTTCCTTTATAAATTTATTACATAAATTCAAATTTTCATTTTACAAAGAAATTAAATTTAAATCAATATTTTTATTATTATTATGTTTTTATACAATTAATTTTCATTTTATCCACTTATTTTCTTATTTTCTGTATGGGGTTATAAAAGAATCGAGTAAGAAAAAAAGAAAAAAGAAATTGAAATTGAAAGTGAAATATTTTTATAACTGACCAACACGATTTTTTAATGTATATAAGAAAATTTTCTTAAAAAAAAAAATCAAAATAATTATTAAATAATAATTTTTAGCTTCCAATTTAACGTTTTCGCGCTCACGAATTTTATTTAACACTAAAAATAATATTTTATTTATTATGATGAATAGAAATATTTTGAAGCACAAGAAAAAAGGTTTAAAGTGAAAAAAATTGTGTTTTTTTTTTATAATCTATTTTAAAATTAAATTTGTGTTTTGATTGTATACAAAACTCACAAAAATTTTTATTATATATAAAATCATCATTTATTATCATCATCATCACAACATAACAAAAAACTTATACGGGGACGGACATAAGTTTTTTTTAGTGGTATCGTAAGACTTTGATAAAAAACACATAAAATTGAGAAGAAGCTTTTGGCATAAAGTTTTTTTTTTTAAGTTTAATAAAAAACAATTAATTTAGCAGAGATTTTTTATTTTTGTTGCTATTTATTATATGAATAATATTATTTTTCTCTGTACTATTAACCGCAATGATGTAAATAACAAATTTGTTTATTATACAGTCAAGCATTTAAATTACAGTCAAATTATTTTAAAATGAACAAAGCTTTTATGAGCTTTTGTTTTTTTGGTTCCAATTTGAAGATAAAATTAAATTTAAAAATATTGCCTTTTATGCATTACAAAAGTTAAAAAAATTATCATTATTTTCAGTTTAGGATCTTGGAGTATAGCGATTGTGGTGATTTGATTTGTGAAATTTTTTGGGGACAGCCACATATCAAAAAGTTGTTAAAGAATGCATGAATTTCATAAGCATTATTTCAATAATTCAATTTGAATTACAATAATTCTTTATACTTTTATATTAATACATTATTTTCGAATTAATCATTTAAAATAACGCATTACAATAAAAAAATTCAAATTGCATTAATTAAATAATCACTACTTGAATTATTTTTGAATTCACAAAAAACATTTGTAGAAAATTTACATAATTTAACATTGAATTTTATATGTATTTATGTATATCTTCAAATGTATGAAAAACGAGGCCAATTAAGAATTAAGATTTAAAGTTATTTATTTTTTAAAACAATTATCCAAACAAATTAATAATTACGGAAATATTATTTATTATATACATACTACATGTATTATAATAAAATTTCGAGAGAAGAAGTTAGTAATAATAACGACGTGTTACAGTGCACTTAAAAGTTATAAAAGTTTTAAAAATATTACATATAAAAAATTTGTTATTGCAAATATTTGTGCATATTGAAATTAGGAAAATATAATAATTTTTGTTACATTGTCGTTAGTTTTATAAGATTAAGTAAATTTGGTGATTATGAGTGACAGATCTACAGTGGATTTTGGATCCGATGATTCTATTTTACACCCGAATTTTGAAACAGAACAATCATATCATCATTATGATCATCATCAATAATATATATGTACTTAATTAATATTTTTTTTAAGATTTCAGCACTATATAATAAGGAATGATCAAGTTAGATATTAGATTACTCTACCTAATTTTCAATGATTAAATTATATAAATAAGTGAATAAGTCATAAACTTTCGTTCTAAGTACTAGAACTAGATAATAAGTTTTGGATTTAAATAACAAAAATATTCACTGGATAATCTAATAAATGTGTGTAATAATAAACGCCTAAATAAGAATTCGTTAAATTTATGAAGGAAAATCTCTTTTCAATTATATTTATTTTAAACCTATTCTAATTTTCAACATTCGATTTAAATAGAATCTACTGTTTGGTTGGGAGATTATTTATTGATCGTGAAAAATTGTTTATTATATATACTCTTCTTTTTTTTTTGTGTTTAGATACTATATTAGTATAAGACTTATAATTATTTGTATACTAACAAGGAGAAGCAGCTTAGATTGGTCAATTGTTACAAAAATTAAATACTATCATCGTTTCAGAGAATTTATAGAAAAAGTAGTGGTATTGTTATTTTAACATCGTAAAATTTATGATAATATAATTTTTTAATTAAATAAATTAAGTGTATAATATATAATTTGATTAAAAAAAATAATTTATTTCATCACTTTAAAATGATTTCTCTTAGAATTTCACTATTTATCACTTTTAGAATTTTATTTACACTGAATTAATTGAAAGCTTTTTCTTATTTATATATAGAATTAAATTTCATGTGTAAAAGTAATTTTTTTGCAATATTTTCACTTTTTAGAATAGCGAAAAAAAATATTATGACGACATCGATATTATGCGTATAGAGTCCTTAGGATGATGATTTATTGTCAGAAAATTTAAAAAAAAAATTGTTTTTATTTTAATATTGAAAAATTAGATGACAATTTTACAGAATTTCAATTTTTTACTAAATTATAACACTTTTATAAATTTTTTACATTTACACTTTGAAATTGTTTCTAATTTCAAATAGAAATTTTTAATTTTTTATTTTTCATTTTACTTTAATTTTTTTTTTGGTTCGAACCAATTTTCATTATAGATCGTAAAGTATTGAAGTTTTCAGATGAAAGCTTCATACTTTTCTGACTGATGTGTAAAAAAAAATAAATGAAATTTTTGTAATTCCTTTTATACTTTAAGTTTGTGTCGATATTATTTTTTTTTTTTAAAAAAGGAAAACTTAAAATTCTCTCTTCAAAAATTATTATCCTTGAATTTCTATATGTAACTTTTATATAAATGTATTGGTTTGTGTGTGTGTAAGAGAGAGGAATGAAATATATATTGTGTGTGTTTACAAAAGTTGTAAAATATGAAAAAATAGGATATTTTTTTGCAAGGATTCTGCGCGATTAATAACAACAACAAAATTTAGGATTCCATTGAAAAATTTTAATATACCAAAGATATAATATAAATTTATCAATAATATACTTAAATATATTATTTTAATATCCAAATTAAGAATTGAAATTTAAACATTAAAATTTATCATTTTCAATATTACCATAACAATAATTTTTATAATAAAATATCTTCGTAATAGAAAAAACTTAGAACTTTCACTGTAAAATTTTCATTAAATATTCAAAATAATAAATTTAATTTCAATTTTTCATAAACAACCAATTCCTTATTTCTATTTTGCAAAAAAATATAAAAATAATTTCTTTTTTAAAATAATTTTAGAGCTTAGAAATTATGGCAAGTTTTCAAAAAACAAAATTATTTTTATCCATGCTAAAAAATTCTGCAACATAATATTTCGCTAAAAGCATAATTCATAATAAAAAATTCTGGTGATATATATTTAAATGTTTTGAATGGTGGAAATTTCAATTTTAAATTTGTGTTTTTCTTCAGGTATTTTGTTCATTTTAAATCTATCTTATACGAAATTAAATTTGTTTTCATATTCAAAAGTTTGTTTTCATTTTGGGAAATGGCCAATTCTAATTGTAAAAATTTGAAACTTTTAACCAAAGATTTCTATAAATGAAATTGATTTCTAGAGAGAAGCTTTTATGTGGACCTCTTCGACACAAACTTTTATGTACAATATTATATAATTTTTGCTCTGTGTGTTTCTTTTAATATTGATAAAATTAGAAATAGAAATATTATTTTAGGGTTGGGATATGCGTGTTTTCTACCATAGTCTGCATAAAGTCTCCATTAATACATATTCATTTATTATTATATTTTTAAATTTTATTAATTTCTTTAATGTTCTTTATTTAATTTATTTTATATAGTTATTTTTTAGAAATAAGATTTAACATATTTCTCCTACTATAGTCGTTCGTTTTCAATTACAACTGGCGACTATATATTCTATATACCAACAATATAAATTTCAATAAATTTTTTTAACAGAAAATTGTCTGTATAGTGTTGAATATATTGATATAAAATACAAAACATCAGACACAATTTTTAGTAAAATTACTCTAATATTGGACAGCAATTTTATAAATCCTCTCTGACTCTGACACTATCAAATTTTAAATCCGATTTGAAATAATTAAAAACACATTAATGATTATGAGTTTTAAATCATTATATAATTTACCACAAAGAATTTAAGTTAATGATACATGCAATTTGCAATTTAGTTAAGGAACTAATTATATTTATAATAACAAAATGTTATAAATCAAAATCAGTAGAAAAATTGATTAAACAAACAATAATTATCAATAGCAACCATATAAATTTATTTATATAATATAATATTTATTTATGACAGTTGACTAAGGTAAACGAATCAAGAAGAAGATGAAACAGCGGAACACCTACTATGTAACTGTATGGCTCTAATTCAAAGAAGGCTAAAATATCTACACAGTTATATACTAAATCCATCAGAAACATGGAACCTATCTCTGTCGGACCTCTACGGCTTCATTAACAGTATTGGTCTAGCAGATGAGTAACCAAGAGGGTAGTCACAATAAGCCGGATGGCTGCAGTGACGAGGCTTTTTACTGGCCGACCCTGTATTCAAACCTAACCTAACCTAAGGTAAACGAATTTCAAATCTTATAAACTTTAATTGAAGTTAATAAATGAATTGCAGTGAATATTTAAATTAAATATATCCATGGACTACCTACGGTGCTGTTCTGCTTCCGAAAAATAAGAAGAAAATTAAAAAAACCGATTAATTTTATCACAATTATATGTATGCCTACATTTATTAAAATATAAAATTTACATAAACATTAAATTCTTTGATTTTAGAATTGTATTGACAACGAAACTTGTTGAATTATATTTTTAAAATATGGGGAAATATTTTTATATTTTCGTTTAAACAAAAAATCATTTCAATTTCTTCTTACTTATTATAAATATAAAATGGTTTTTATATTAACTAAAAATGAAATTGTACTCTATCGGAGAATAGCTGAATTCATTTTTGTTTTATCTTACAATTTTAACTTTTTAACCAATAGTTTTTTGTTTTAATCAAATGTGGAACATAAAATAGAACTTCAAGGAAATATAATTACATATACATATAATTAAAAATATTACCTACTTATATTTAAAAACGATTATAAATAATTTTACATAACTTAAATATATACAAAATATATATAAAATATATAACGTTACATGTTTTAAACATAAAAAAATTGATTGATAAAAACAAACATAATTATGATAACTAATCACAGCTTTAAATATTTAATATTTACCTATATATATCTAATTATCTATTACTATTAGAAATCATTTCGGTTGTAGTAGGAGTAGCAATAATTGTTGTATTTTTATTTTTGTTTTTAGAGCAATAACAATATAATTTAGCTATACTATCAGTAATACATTTTGAATCTGAACCATATGAATTTAAACGGCTTATACTTCCGGTAATTTGAAATTCATCATTTTTTATTTTACGTCTTATGGTCGCTTCAAATAATGCATTGCCAGGTATCGTTGTTATTACTACACGATATCCTTCTACATTTTTTGGATATTTTTTTTCTGTCATATTAACTCGGTAAGCTCCAACAATATTATATAATTGGTAATTTTCACATAACTTTGTAATTGAACCATTTTTAAAATTTTCAATGTAATGATTCAGATAGCCAACAATAAATAAAGCTAATTTTTGAACTAAATCTAATTTTGTGTCAATGCTTTGATATGAAACACATGTACACCAATGATCAGTAATTGCAATATCTTCACATGATCGATTATTTGGGACTGGTTTTAATAATGATTGACAATTTGGACAATCTGGAGCTTTTGCTAAAACTGTGTCAGTTCTACCAGATAATTCAAGAAGATTTTTTAAAGTCATATGCATGTCATATGGATTTGTTAATCTGTTCTTATTAATATTCAAAGCAGCGACAAATTCGGGATATTTCGTTTTAAACCATTGCGGTAACCATATAAACATGAAAGGTAATCGTTCTTCAAAATATCCAGATATGGTGTTCCGTGCTTTTCCCCATCGCATTCCATGATCACTAAAAAATATCACTACACTTTCATTTAGAATACCACGAGTTGATAGCTCTTTTAAATATTCAGCTACTTTAAGATCCATTGATGAACAATCATCAATACCACTATGGCTGAAAGTATTGGCCCAAAATAATCCAAAATACGGTTCATATTTAAACCGTGTAGCCAATTCAAGAGCATAGTCATAAACATAATCGGCGGAATGCTGAAAACCAAGGCAAAATTTCAATCCAGTTTTTTTCCGAAATGAAAAGTTTTTTTCAGCTGCTATCATAAATGGTCTTAAATAATAATCAACTGGTGGCATTTCAAAGCCAAATTTTAAGTAATTAAAAGTACTAATACCAACTTCATCTTCAGCATATGCTGTGATATAACCATGATCTCGAAATAGCTTCCAAATTATTGGACAATCATCAAGTTTATGTACTTTCTTTGGATTACATATTCTATAAGCAGATGTAGAATTATAGCCTGTTAATACAGCCATTAGATTCGGAAAGGTATTATCGTCCATCTTAAAATAATAAATAAAAATTAACAATAAAATTTGATATAAATTACTAGCTTAATTACTTTGTTATAACCACTAATTTCGAACCATTCATTAATTTTCAATATTTCAGCAGTTTTTGGCATTGCTCGTAAAAGATTAAGTCTAGAAACAGAATCAATGCCAATCATCAAAATACTTGGAGCTCTATTTGTGTTATTATTTTTCCATGCATCTAAACGTTTATTAATATTCGTGCGTTCTGGCATCATTGGGTGTCCATGGATATAAACTTGAGTGTGATTATCATTATAACATTTAACTAAAATATTATCGATGGTATTTGACAGTTGCACAGTTTCGTTGAAAGCCAAACATTCACTCAATCTGAAAAAAATATATAGTTTGTTTTCATCAATTTATGATTAGCTATTAAATGTTTTAATTTCTTATTATAGTTCGTTAAATTAGCAAAAATTAATATATTACTATTTATAAATGCCAAAGAAAAACTAAACAATTCTTACATAATTTTCTTGTCTGCATTTTTGCCTGTTTGATTTCTTATAATAGCTTGATAGCAACAATTCAATGATAAACCAAAATTTACTTTAAGCGTTTCATTAATATTTAACGTATATTGTTTTGTAGTAGAATTAAATTGAACACTTGTAAATGGTTTATGCGAAGAGCAATTTTCATAATTTTGTTTTTTAAAATATTTCATTACTAGATGATCTTTTGGATCAATGTCTGGTATCTTACATTGATCACTCCACACTAAAAATCCTGACGGCGTTTGGAATCCTGATGATGGTGATTGAATATAATTTAGTATAATATCCGAAATGGTAGTTTTTATTGTAACAGTTTCCGTTGAATTATTTATTTCTACTAATATTTAAAATTGTAGAAATTATATTTCATAGTTAATTAAATAATAACATGTAATAAAGATAATCAATTTTAAATAAATAATAATCAATTTTAAATAAAACAAAGATTATTAAAATATTTTTCTACTTTATCAATTTAATCTATCGTAAATACCATATTTCGTAATTTTCATTATATATCAGAAGGTGAATCACTATAGTTTGATTCAGTAAACTATGGTTTTTAAAATTACAATTTAGTCTGTTAATTAAATATATAGAAGAAAAATATAATCCAAAAGTATGAGATAGAGCTTCTTGTTTCACTTATACTAATGTTATAAATAATAATTTGCTTTTGAAACTCATGATTTGAGACTATAGTGATCTGCAACATTTGATATATTACTATCAATATTTTTATAGTTATAATTTGAAATCTGAAGCTAATTAAATAGTAAATAAATCCTGAAAATTACATTTAATATTTGTATACAAAAAAAAATCCCTTACCTTCCTGAATTCCATTAGTTACTTGTGAATAAGAAATAAATTGTATTTTTTCTGTAGTATTCCATGGCATTACTAATGATGAATTTATATAAAATATAATTAATAATAAAACTATAAATACAATTAATAATTTTTTATTTATTAATTCGTAAATATTTTCAATAAAACTAAAATTATTAATTAACTTATCACTTCGTTTATTACGTACAATTCCTTGGGATTTATAATTTTTAGTTAATTTTTTTATATCCACATTTTGATCATTTTTTTCTATTAATAATAATTCATGTTCATCTTCTAAATCTGAATTATTTTTATTATTATTCATATTTTTTTTTTTTAAATACTATATATATTAATTTCACCACCATTTATATACCATTAAAAATATAATAAATTAATTTTATAAAAATAAACAACATCACTTTTCATAAAAAAAAAAGTTTGTAAAAATATATTTTTTTTCTATTGGAAAATATTGGAAAATGATATATGTATTATACAACCGGGCTTCTTTAATTAATGAATTTATATATAGTTGAAAAATATAATACTCCTAATATTTTTTATATATTATACATATTATCTTAGATTAGATTTGAATAAAACTGATAATTCAGCGATAAAATGAATTCATTGATATTGGATTTACTTATATTGTAAAAAAAATTATATTAAAATAAAATATGATACTCGTATATAAATTTTATAATATTGCAATTTTTATGATTTTGTAATTATTGTTATAAATATATTTATATATTAAATTTATATTGAATGTTAATTTACAATTAATTAATAAAAAAATAGGATTAATATTTATTTTAAATAAATTTTTTTATTAAATTATTAAGAACTTATTTGATTGACCGATAAAACAGAAATGCCATTTTTTGTATTCATACAAAATACATTTTTTTAAAAGTATTTACGAGTATATTAAGTATATTTATTTATTATCAAAACCAATTAGTGCTATATGCTATATAGTGTTTTTTAATTTACAATTACATTTATTTAACATATTCAACATAATAAATAACATATTATTTCTTATCAGAATTAGGAACAACAAAGTTGATACATATATAAATTGACAAAAAAAAAAGTTCTTGTCATTTTTTAAATTTCATAATTTTTTAGATATATTTTAAAAAAAAAAAAGTTTTCCTTTGATATTTTAATGTTATTTGGGTACAAGTTTTATCTAAAATTGGTATACATATAGAGAGAAACAATGATATATAAAATATAAATATTTGGTAATAAATTAGAAATATATACAATTAATATTGCGATATGAATTTTATGTGAAGTTAATTTCAAAAAGTTAATATATGTATACATATAAATCAATTACATAGTACGACTACTTATATATGAAAATCAAGGTTAATGAGTCGGTCGTGACTACATTATTAAGATACAGAATATCAAATAATAAAAAAAAAAACTTTAAAATATAATAAAATATGGGACGACACAAGAGCCTCGATAAATGTTAATGTACATATCTTTACGACGCATCGGCCTTATTAGTAAATTAAGCTAAATATATCGTGGTGAAACGTAAAAATAATTTATATTAAAGCGCAAAGCTTAAATGACCCACCATTGGAACTGATTTCGTTAGTTTGTATTATTTTTGCAAAATAATTAATATATTAAAATTAATTATTAATTATATTATTAAAAGTAATTTATCAAAAACCAAAATATGCCATTTAGTGCTAAGAGGTTTAGTTAAATTATACTTAGCAATTATGAATAAAACTTATCATCAATTTTCAAAGTACATATATGAGTATTTTATATTAATATCAATTAATTGTAGTCTTTTTTTTAATTAAAATATATAAGATAATTAAAAAAAAAATTATATATTAAAATTTAAGATAAGAATATTTAACAATCTTATCAAAATTTGTGATAGGTGTACAAAATAATGACATATAGAAATAAAAGTTTAACATTAATGATATTAGTTATTAACTATAATATATAGAAACTACAAATATGATATTAATGACCTTATCTACATTTTATAATTTTATATCTAATAAAATTATAAATCTAGTCTATATCTAAATCTATATAATTTATAAAAATTATTATTGCATCAAAATTAAATAATTTAATATTTGTATATAAAAATAGTAAGATTATTTAATAAAATTAATTTTAAATTGAATATAATTATTTTATTGATTTAATATAATTGTCTTTTCATTTTTCAAAGTGTTACATAATTAAATAATTTTTATGATAATTACTTGGGCAAACTATTTAATAAAATCTTTATTTTTTATATTTTAGAAATATATTTATAACTTTAATATTACTAGATTTGTCAATATTTTAAGATGAGATTAGTATTGCGATATTAAATAGAGTATTATTTTTAAGATATGTTTTTGAATTAATATTACCGACTGAGATAAGGTAAATTGTAGTAATAAAAGAAAGTGAATTTACAACAACATTACTACATTCGTTTATATGGAATGTATTTTTAACAATTGTTAAACGTTTTAAATTATATCTAATTTGTAGAATTATAATATAAAAATGAACGACAACAAAACATTGTATATAAATTTTGGTTTATTTTATTTTAAATTATGTTATATAAAATTAAATATCTTAGAATTATATAATTTTTTTTATATATATTTAAATTATATATTTGATTCATATCAAACATTTTTAAATAGCATAAAGAATATAATTAAAGTTTCAAATATTATGTAAAAATAACAAAAAAAGTTAATATCTGAGTTAATTCTGAAAATTATAAAAAAATAGGAAAAATAATAGCAATGGTTTAAAATATTTGACATACATTAATAACATATGTGAAGAATCATTCCAGTTTTTTCAATTCATTTGACAGCAATTAAAATAATAATTGGAATTAAGATCTTTAAATATTAAGATAGATGTTAAAATTAATACTTTTATTAAAAGATTTGTCACAATTTTAATTCTTTAATATAATTCTTATGTAGAAACTATTCTAATTGAAATCTAAATAATCTACTTCTTTAGGACAATGACAATATTTTTGAAAACTCGCCTCAGAAACACATTTCGAATCTGATGCATATGAATTTAATCGACTTATACTTCCAGTAACTTTTAATTTGCCGGTATCTGTTCTACGGCGAAGTGTTACTTCAAATAAACCATTTCCTGGTGCTGTCGATAATACTAAACGATATCCCTCTAAATTTTTTGGGTAACTATCACTAATTAAATTAGCTCGATAAGCTCCAACAATATTATCTAATTGGATAATACTACATAAATTTGAAATAGAACCATTTTTGAAATTTTGAAGATAATCATTTATGTACTCAACAACAAAAATTGCTAATTTGTGAACTAAATCAGAATTGGTCTTGATACTTTTATACGGTATACAAGTACACCAATGATCTTCAATTGCAATATCTTGACACGAGCGATTATATGGCACTGGTTTTAATAAAGATTGACAATTTGGACAATCTTTAGCTTTTGGCAAATCTGTCGCAGTTCTACCAGATAATTCAAGTAAATTTTTTAATGTCATGTGAATGTCATATGGATTTGTTAATCGGTTCTTATTTACATTTAAACTATTCACAAATTCAGGATATTTCGTTTTCAACCATTGCGGTAACCATATAAACATAAATGGTAAACGTTCTTCAAAATATCCAGATAAGGTTAATCTTGCAGGTCCATATCGTCTTCCGTGATCACTAAAAAATAATACAACACTTTCATTTAAAATACCACGACTATTTAGTTTTTCTAAATATTCAACTATTTTTATGTCCATTGATGAAGAATCACTAATATTGCTATGGCTAAATGTATTTGTCCAAAATAACCCAAAAAATGGTTCAGATTTATAACGTGTAGCCAATTCAAGAGCATAATCCAAAACATAATCAGCTGAATGTTGATAACCTAAACAAAATTTTAATCCAGATTTGCGATGGCTATGTAGATTTGTCTCAGCTGCTATCATAAATGGTCTTAAATAATAATCAACTGGCGGAATTTCAAATCCTAATTTCAAATGATTAAAAGTACTAATCGAAAGTTCATCTTCAGCATAAGCTGTGATATAACCATGATCCTGGAATAATTTCCAAATCATTGGACAATTATCAAGTTTATGTAATGCTTTTTGATTACATAATGCATTTACAGTTGTCAAATTGTAACCTGTTAATATAGCCATAATATTTGGAAATGTATTATCGTCCACCTGAAAATAAAATCATATTAATAAGAATAGTATTTAAATAAAAATTATCAGTGAACTTTATTATATCCACTCATTTCAAACCATTCATTAGCAAATAGTTTTTGTGCAGTTTTTGGCATTGCTCGTAAAAGATTAAGTCTGGAAACAGAATCGATTCCAATCATCAGAATACTAGGAGCTTTTTTTGTTTCATTTGCTTTCCAATAATTTAAACGCTCACGAATTTCAGCACGTTCTGGCATCATTGAGTGTCCATTAATATAAACTTGTTTTTTATTATTTTTACATTTAACTAAAATATTGTCGGTTTTATTTGAGATTTGCGCAGATTTTTTAAAACTCAAACATGTAGTTATTCTGAAATACAAAATATTATTTTATGTAAAGACAATTGTTTCATCAATTTAAATTACTTATGTAAATAAACTTAATTATTGCTATTTTAGTTATTTTATTCGTATAAATTTGATTGCGAAAGGTAAAAAACTGTATATTAACAGATTTCCAGAGTCCATAAATATAAAAAAAAAAAAAAAAAAGGAGGTAAGAAAGAAATTATAGAGATAAATGAATAAATAGCATACAGGAATAAAATTAAAAGTACATAATTTCCTTACACCAGTGTCCAACTGATTGGATATGTACTTGGTCTATAATTTATAATTTTTCTATTATAATAATATATTTCTTTTATTTTTTTTAAATATAATTTTATAGGCATCAGAGCCTAACTCATTTAGTATTTATACTAGGTGGGTAGGTGAATGTTCCACAGCTTCGGCTGCGGAGTGAGTAACAGTTTTGTTAAAAAAAAATTAAAAAAAGAAAAAAAAGAAAAAGAAAATTCGGTTCAATTTTTTTAAATATTAACTATACTTATATAATAATAATGTACATACTGATAGTAATGTTACGCAACGCAACATGGAAGTAGAATATCAAATTTAATGAAATATTATCAGACAAGAGTGTTTCTATAGATAAATAATCTCGAAAAAGAACTTACTTAATATTTTCGTTTGTATTTTTCTTTGTTTTATAACTTACAATAGGTTGATAACAACAGTTTATTGATAAACCAAAATTTAGTTTAAGCGTTTCATTAATATTTAATGTATACTTTTTTGTAGTATAATTAAATTGGACACTTGTAAATGGTTTACGCGAAGAGCAATTTTCATAATTTTGTTTTGTAAAATATTTCATGACTTCAGGATCAAATGGATCAATGTCTGGTATCTTACAGTTATCACTCCAGATTAGATATTTCGTGGCCTCACTTGAATATCCTATCCAATTCGTTGAATTTTCCATTTTCCAAGTGAAATTGAAATTAAAGTAAAATATTTTATTATAGTTATACTTTTGAAAAATTATTTCCAGTAATTTTTTTCTTTATATTATATTAATTTAATTACAATACCTTTTATAAAAGGAAGATGAGAACGATTGAAAATTTGTAATTTTTCATTGATGTATAAAATATTAAATATTAGAACTATGACAATTATTAATTTTGCCATCCGCAATTGTGAAATATTAACAATAATTCCGAAACTTTTATTGACTAAATTTTGCTTCTTTTGTACCACCAGTAGTAGATTAACTTTTTTCAAAGTTGTACTTTGTATTATCGATTTCATAGATTTTTCACCATTTTCAATTGTTTGTATACAATTATCTTTTTGATTTATATCCATATTTAATTCTTTATTTAATTTAATTTTTAATTGTAAACTGAATTTAAATTTAAATTAAGATTGACATATTTTAAAGGGTGTCTATGTAATTTTTTTAAATTTTTGAAAACATTTTGTATATTAAAAACGTTTCTGTGAACCGATTTTCGTTTTCTCTAATATTTAATTATAAGTCTATTTTCACATTTTTTTGCTGCTATAATGTGATAGCATAGTAGCATATGGTAAATATTGTAAGAAAAAGTCAATTGGTTATATGTTTAATTTAATATCGTACATATGTTTAGTTTAGCTATATAAAAATTGTATTGCCATGTAGAGGGTAAAGCAAATTTGTTTTAAATACGGTTCCTCAAAAGATTTCACAGTCAATTTATTAGGTTGAGGTTAATTATTATTCTCTATTTGAAATCAAAACCTACATGATACATTAAATGTTTCACAAAGCATGTATAAATGATACATTAAATGTTTCACAAAGCATGATAATTTCGAATAAGATTTCGTTGCTAATTAATAAATTGATGGATAATTATCAATTTATTGATTAGAAAGGAAATCTTATTCGAAATTGTCATGTCTTCTGAAATATTTAATGTATCATTTATATTTGGATATCAATTTGGGTAATAAGATTTTTACAATTTATTTATTACATTAATAGCTATTTATAATATATTTTTTTATATATATTTCTAGAACTAGATATGCTGCTCTTAAAATGTATTGTAGACTGCTCTTAAAATGTATTGTATATGCTGCTCTTAAAATGTATTGTAGATGAAAATATTAGAATTAAAAAAAATATATTTCTTACCATTTTTCCATTAAAATTTAGATATTAAAATCAAAACAATTTTTATTAATATCCTTTTATTAAAATAAATAAAAATCGTTAGTCATAACCAATATTTACATATAAGAAACGATTAAGCTAAGAAAGAATTTGAATTATATAGTAGAATTTATTGAAGTATAAATATGGTATTTATATGTTTTATTAATTTTCTAAATATAATGTGCAACTAATTATAATAATTATTAATTTATTAATATATGAGGAGTAACAACATTGGCGCTAGTGAGAAATACTGCCATTGTTTGTTGAACAATGGCAGTATTTCTTAGCCATACTGTAAGAAATGCATTGTGCATCTTTTGCATAAGAATTTAATCGACTAATTTCTCCAATAATTTGAAGTTCATTATTATCTGTTTTACGACGTATTGTCGCTTCAAATAATGCAAATCCAGGTCTTGTATTTAATACTAAACGAAACTCTTGTAAATTGTTGGGATATTTACCACTAACGATTGCATAAGCTCTAATAATGTTATGTAATTGCATATTTTCACACAAATATGAAATTGTACCATTTTTAAAATTTTGCACATAATCGTTTATGTAATCAACAACAAATATAGCTAATTTATGAACTAAATGTGACTTTGTAGTAATAGTCAGAAAAGAGAGACATGAGCAAAAATGATCTGTAATTGCAATATCATCACATGAACGGTTATGTAGCACTGGACTCAATAAAGATTGACAATTTGGACAATCTTTAGCTTTTGGTAAATCTGTCGCAGTTCTACCAGATAATTCAAGTAGATTTTTTAATGTCATATGAATATCAAATGGATTTGTTAATCGATTTTTATTTACATTCAAAGCATACACAAATTCTGGGAATTTAGTTTTTAACCATTGCGGTAATGATATAAACATAAATGGTAATCGCTCTTCAAAATATCCAGATACCGTGTCCCGGGGATTTCCCCATCGTATTCCATGATCACTAAAGAATATCACTACACTTTCATTTAGAATACCACGAGTTGATAGCTCTTCTAAATATTCAGTTACTTTTATATCCATTGATGAACAATCATTAATACTATGATGGCTGAAAGTATTGGACCAAAATAGTCCAAAATACGGTTCATATTTAAACCGTGTACCCAATTCAAGAGCATAGTCATAAACATAATCGGCGGAATGCTGATAACCAAGGCAAAATTTAAGCCCAGACCTTTCCTGAAATGAAAATATTCTTTCAGCAGCTATCATAAATGGTCTTAAATAATAATCGACTGGTGGTACTTCAAATCCAAGATTTAAATAATTAAAAGTACTAATTGAAGCAGCATCTTCAGCATAAGCTGTGATATAACCATGATCTTTAAATAGTTTCCAAATCATTGGACAATTATCAGTTATATGTAATTTATGTGGAAAACATAGTCGGCGAGCCGTTGAATAGTTGTAACCTGTTAATGCAGCCATTAGATTCGGGAATGTACCGTCGCCAATCTAATTAATGAAAATCTATTATAATAAGACATTGTTTTTGCATTAAAGTAGTAATTTACTTCGTTATATCCACTAATTTCGAACCATTCATTAATTTTCAATATTTCAGCAGTTTTTGGCATTGCTCGTAAAAGATTAAGTCTAGAAACAGAATCAATACCAATCATCAAAATACTTGGAGCTCTATTTGTGTTATTATTCTTCCATGCATCTAAACGTTTATTAATATTATTGCGTTCTGGCATCATTGGGTGTCCATGGATATAAACTTGAGTGTGATTATCATTATAACATTTAACTAAAATATTATCGATGGTATTTGACAGTTGCACAGTTTCGTTGAAAGCCAAACATTCACTCAATCTGAAAAAAATATATATTATGTTTTCATCAATTTCTGATTAGCTATTAAATGTTTTAATTTTTTGTTAGTCGATTGAACTAACAAAATTAAATACATTAGTATTTATAAATGCCAAAGAAAAATTAAACAATTCTTACATAATTTTGTTGTCTGCTTTTTTGCCTTTTTGTTTTCTTATAATAGCTTGATAGCAACAATTCAATGATAAACCAAAATTTACTTTAAGCGTTTCATTAATATTTAACGTATATTGTTTTGTAGTAGAATTAAATTGAACACTTGTAAATGGTTTATGTAAAGAACAATTTTCATAATTTTGTTTTTTTAAATATTTCATTACTTCAGGATCATATGGATCAATGTCTGGTATCTTACAGTTATCACTCCAGACAAGATATTTTGATGGCACTTTCGTGGGTTCACTAGAAGGACTTCCTATCCAATTTGTCGCATTTTGTATTACATATTTAAATATTGGTGAAACCAAAAACGAAATGATTTAAATTAATAAACGAAATTAAAGGAAATTTTATTAGTATTTTATTAGTTTATTTATTTTTGTTTATATAATTTTAATTTAATTACAATACCTTTTATCATAGAAAGATGATTAAAAATTGGTAATTTTTCATTTATATATTGTATATTGTATAAAACATATAATATTAGAACAGTAACTATTATTGGTTTTGCCATACGAAATTTCAAAATATTAACAATAATTCTGAAACTTTTATTGAATATTTTGTGCTTCTTTTGTACCACAAGTAGATCAACTTTTTTAAATTTTGTATTAGGTATTGTCGATTTGATATTTTGTTTGAAGGAATTTAATTCAATCGTGTCAAATTTTTCACCATTTTCAATTGCTTGTATGAATTTATTTCTTTTATTTATATCCATAATTAATTATTCACTTAATTTAATTTCTAATTAGAAAGTGAACTGAAATTTGAATAAAACCAATAAATTATTTTAAATATTAGTTAATTTCCAAGTCAATATTTTATAAAAATTCTTGATATTTTATTAAAAACGTTTTTGAGAACCTGATCGCTTTTGTTCTGAACAATAACTAATTTGTCTTCTTTAAAATTTATTTAAAATATGAAATTAGGACAGTAGTAGCACCATATGGTGAATATTGAAATATTTGAATGAATGTTTCAATAATATCTGAAAAATACGTCAAGTGTTTGTAATTTAATCAAAAATTCAATTTTTGTAATTAATAACATTTGTTTTTATATAACTGTATTTGTCTATAATTATTAAATTGCTAATTCTGTTTGCTACAAGTATATTTAGTTTGCGTGAAATCAAAAGGAATCAAATTTAATTCGTGTAAATATTATAAACATTTTATCGAAGTCGATATAAACAGGATTTAGTATACTGATAATTTTAATTAGGAAATATATTAGATTTAATAATTTGTATTACTAATATTTGTAAACATATAAATTAATGATAACTTATAACTTATTTATCAGAAAATATATAAAACAGACATTTTGCAATTTATAATGTAGGTAAAGAATAATTTAATTATACAATTTCTAAACTAGTTTTCGATTTAAATATACACAATATGTTATAATTGATAAATTTATTTAAAATAATATACATACAGTAAAGTAAATATTTATAATATGTATTTTGATATCATTTAATTTTCTAAATTTAATGCGATAGAAAAAATCTGAAGCTTTTATTAATTATATTATTATTTAACTAATTAAATATTAGTAAGTAAGTTAGTTAGCTATTTTTTGTTTTTTTTTCAAACAATGACAATATTTCTTAGCATCTCTATAAGCAATACATTTTGAATCTTTAGCATAAGAATTTAATCTACTAATACTTCCGATAATTTCAAAATCTTCTGTTAGTGATTTATGACGTATTGTCACTTCAAACACTGCTCCTCCAGGTTTTGTGCTTAATAATAACCGATACTCTTCTAAATCTTTTTGAATATATGCTTGATGAATATTATTCAATTGAATTTTTCCACATAATTTTGAAATAGAACCATTTTTAAAGTTTTGCACATATTCATTTATATAATCAACAGCAAATATAGCTAATTTGTGAATTAAATCGGATTTTGTATCAATACTCTGATATGCAACACACGTACACCAATGATCTGTAATTCCAATATCTTCACATGATCGATTATCTGGTACTGGTTTTAATAATGATTGACAATTTGGGCAATCTTGAGCATTTGGTAAATCTGTCGCTGTTCTACCAGACAAGTCAAGTAGATTTTTTAATGTCATGTGAATATCATATGGATTTGTTAATCTGTTCTTATTTATATTCAAAGCAGTGACAAATTCGGGATATTTCGTTTTTAACCATTGTGGTAAAGATATAAACATAAATGGTAAACGTTCTTCAAAATATCCAGATAATGTAAATCGTGATGGACCAAATCGAATACCATGATCACTGAAAAATATTACAACACTTTCCTTTAGAATACCGCGAGTTGATAGTGCTTCTAAATAATCCACCATTTTTTTATCCATTGATGAGCAATCACTAATATCATTATGACTAAATGTATTTGCCCAAAATAATCCAAAAAATGGTTCAGATTTATAACGTGTTGCCAATTCAAGAGCATAATCAAAAACATAATCAGCTGCGTGTTGATAACCCATACAAAATTTTAAATGATTTTTTATACGAATTTTTAAATTTTCCTCAGCTGCTATCATAAATGGTCTTAAATAATAATCAACTGGTGGTACTTCAAATCCAAAATTCAAATAATTAAAAGTACTAATCGAAACTTCATCTTCAGCATAAGCTGTGATATAACCATGATCCTGGAATAATTTCCAAATCATTGGACAATTGTCAAGTTTATGAAACGCTTCTGGGTTACATAATGCATTTACAGTTGTCAAATTGTAGCCAGTTAATACAGCCATTAAATTTGGAAATGTATTATCGTCCACCTGAAATTAAAGTCATATTAATAAGAATAGTATTTAAATAAAAATTATCAGTCCACTTTATTAAATCCACTCATTTCAAACCATTCATTAGCGGATAGTTTTTGTGCAGTTTTTGGCATTGCTCGTAAAAGATTAAGTCTGGAAACAGAATCGATTCCAATCATCAGAATACTAGGAGCTTTTTTTGTTTCATTTGCTTTCCAATAATTTAAACGCTCACGAATTTCAGCACGTTCTGGCATCATTGAGTGTCCATTAATATAAACTTGTTTTTTATTATTTTTACATTTAACTAAAATATTGTCGGTTGTATTTGAAATTTGTATAGTTTGGTTAAAAGCCAAACATTCAATCAAACTGAAAAAATAACATAAATAAATTCATTTCAAATGAGCAAAAGGAAAGCATTATCAATAGATTGTTAATTATTTTTTAAAAGGAATACGAATAATTTTTAAAAGGAATACGACATAATTAGTTAAGCTTTCCAGAAAAAAAATTTAAAAAAGACTTACTGTATTTCATTGTCTGCATTTTCTCCTTTTTGATTTCTTACAATAGCTTGATAGCAACAGTCCAACGTTGTACCATATTTTTTCTTAAGTTTTTCATTAATATTTAATGAATATTGTTTTGTAGTAGAATTAAATTGAACATTTGTCAATGGCTTCTCTGACGAGCAACTTTCATACTTTTGTTTTGTAAAATATTTCATTACTTGAGGATCATAAGGATCAAAATTTGGTATCTTACAGTGACTACTCCATACCAAAAATTCTGAAGAGTTTTTAGTGTTAGAATTTTTGGTGTTAGAATTTTTAGTGGTTCTAGTTATTTTCCTTTTAGGCTTCGGTGGAATTTTATTTTTAGATTTCTTTTTCGCAGGTCTATTTAGTTTTTTATTGGATTCTTTTTTCATATTTAATTTAGTATCTTCATAATTATCATAATCATCATAATCATCATAATCATAAACAAAATATGGAGTCGTCATTGTGTCCGATTCTATAAAATGTTAATGGTTATTTTTATGTCTGAGTCAAGAAATTTATTTCTTTATTATATTTCTTATCGAATATCACAAAATATATTTAAAATATTTAAAGTTATAATTTAAATAATAATTTATGTTTTACAGAAGCGCAAAAATTAAAATACTGAATAATTAGAATTAGTAGATTATTAGTGTTTAAAATAATTAAATACAAATATTAATAATTGATAATATTTTCCCTTTTAGTTTTTCACCATTAGTTTAATTTAATTAACTTTTGAAGCTTTTGGTAAGAAATTCTCTATAAAAAAAGCTTTCCGAATTAAGTGGATTTAGTTTCCGAAAGAAAAACAAATAATATATTTTGTATTAAAAATTATTCGTGTAGTAGTGTAATGTAATTCTACAGAATGTTATCCATAAAATTTGTATATGACATAAAAATTACCTTTTATTTTGATGTCAACTGACCGATGATACCCTACTGATATTTTTTCCGAATCAGAATTTGAATTTATGAAGAATATTAGTAATATTATTAAAATCATTAATACAATTAAAAGTTTTTTTCCTATCAATCGACAAATATTTTCAATTGGGCGAAAATATCCTATTTTTTCATAGTTCAAATTTTGAGCAGATTTTCCATATTTATCATTTTGTCTTTTAGATGAATAATTAAAGTCCGGAATTGTATAATTTTCATTTGTTATTATCCATTGATGATCATCTTGAACATTATTTTTATTTCTTGTATTCATTTTTTTGTTGTTGTTGCAATATTTGAAAAATCGCAATAAAATATATCAAGAAATACGTGGCGATTTAATTTCTACTTAGATTTATTTATTACGTAATGAATTATATTTTTTATATTATAAAATTTTAACGAATTTTGATGTATTTTAAATAAAATAAAATATTAACTGATTTACGTTTATATTAATAAATTTACATAAATATTATTGTTATGTTTATATTGATCCTTTTCTAGTCCTTTTTAAATTTTATATCAATGGCAATTTTCGAATAAAATTTAAAGCAAGTTTATTTATTTATTAGTTTAACTTATTTGTGGTATTTGCAAACTTCAATCCATAAAGAAGTATGTTTTATATTACATATTTTAAATTTTTTGTGTAATTATATAATATGTATTAATTATTATTAGAATTCTTGCTAATATTCACTTAAATTTAATTAAGAGCATTTTATTTAAAAAAAAAAACGTCCATTCGGTTTGACTATTCCGGCGAGAATCTACAATAATTTATTTTTATATTACATTTTCGTATGCATAACAAATTTATGTTGAACAAATTTAATTATGGTCCATAAAATACTACTGATTTAATATTAATTAAATACCGTATAAAATTAACTTCAAATATTATTTGAAAATAAATATATTATTTATATACTATTCTAACTAATTCGTCATTTACATATTGAGAAATTATAATAATTGTAAAATAAAATAAGTATAATTGATTATACTTGGGAGGAAAAATAGTAAAATTATAATAAAATTACATATAATAATTTCTTTATCAATAAATAAAAATATAAAATTTAAAAAATAGCATACATAAAATGTTGATAAATATAATAATTTTAAATGAATATTGTAAATTATTTAGAAATTAATTTTAAATTATTATTTAAGCAGAAGAACATTTTTTTTTTATAGAATTTATTTTAAAAAATTTTTTTTTAAATATTTTCATTAGATAAAATTATAAAGTTAATTTAATTAAATTTTGTAAAATTAATAAAGTAATAAAACAAAACACAAAAGTGTTTTAAGTGGTGATGTAATTTTTTGTATAATTTTATTTAAATTGTGTCGAAAATCAGTGCATTGTTTTTATTGCACATTTAAAAACAACATAAAGGAATTTCTTACTGTGCAAAGAAAGGACATTATATATTTTCTTTAATAATATATTAATGTTAAATAATTTGATAAAGCTTTTAAATAATTAAATTAATAAAATTATTTTTCTCTTTATGTTACTTTATTATATCATATATACATTTATTTTGAATGAAAATTGTAATGTATAAAAATAATGATTTGATAATTTCTATTGAACAAAAATTTATATGAAATTATAACATTATTATAAAAATAATATTATAAAGAGATGCTCTAGATATGCTAGGCTAAGGGCTAACTAAAAACTATTTTACTTATTGTCCTAAAAAAAAAATTGTAATTTTATAAGTGACATTCTAAAAAATATATTTTCTTTTGTTGTTCAAATTTTTTTATTAATGGATTTTATACTTAAAGCATTGTAGTAATCATCACAGAGAGTAAATTAAATTTTTAATATATAGAGTGATGATGGTGATAATCCCTACTGGTTTCATAAATTGAATAATATAATAATAAATAATATCGTAAAAAAAAATGTGATTTAAGGACATATTTGTTGAAGGACATGCACACATATACATAAAATAAATGTTTTTTGAACAATTATAACTATAAAAATTTTACATAGTATATTTTTTTGTGGTTTTTCAAGATTGATATTAAATTTGGACTAATAACATTCTTGCAAAAACACAAAAAAAAAATATGTTATGTAAAATTATATTCATAAAATTTAAGACGTTTTCCTTCATGATATTATTTCTTAAACATTTTATAAAGAAATCATTCTTCATCTCAGCGAGATTTGTAATTTTTCTGACATTTTATAAACTAATGTTGAATTACAGCTTCCTCTGTAGAGTAAGTGGAAAATATTAATTGTAAAAAGCTAATGAAATGAGTTATCAGTCGTAAAGATATCAGTAATTATAGTGTATAATCATTAAAGCATTTGGTCATTCATTATCCACTGGAAAAATCACAATTTACTATAAATAAAATTTATCTTTTAAAAGGGTTAAAATTTGCTAAATATTGTAAGAAAATTGTTTTGACCTCCAATATACCCAAATTCAATTTTTAAGATATAATAAAGTATCTAATAAGATTATGAAAATAGATATTAATTACGTATAAATAAAACATCAAATAATTATTTCTATATTTTCAAACATTGTGGAAACATACATATATGTAGATATTGTACAAATTTTTTTCTTTATCTTCTTTATTTGGTTAAAGTTACATGGAATTCTGTGTATATTTTCAAATATATTTAAATTAAATATAAAACCTTTCAAGAAAAATTTGATAATATAATTTTCATTTTTCAATTTAAGAGAAAAATAATGTTTCAACTAAATATTTCAATATTAGTTGAAATTATATATATTTCAATATGTAACCCTATTTCCCCAATATAATATGTTCAGAAATAATGCTCAGAATTAAAGCTGCGCTTGTCCATTGAGAAAATTTATTTTATGGTATATCAGAAAAATTTATGGTAAATTTTTGGGGTTGAAAATGAGTTTTAGTTATGTTATAACGTGCAATTGGTACAGTATAAAATATAAATTATGATCAATTTATTTATTAATTTATATAAAATATATTTACATTTAAATAAAATAATAATAATATTTCTTTCAAGCTGAATACTATGAGAAAAAAACTAGAAATTTTAGTATTAAAATTTTATATTCCATAATAATTTTATTTAATAACATTTTAAATTTGATATATTAATTTATTTAAATATATTATTTATCATATTTATTAATAGTTTGAAAATATAATACTGTGAACAAATATTTATATGACAATATTAAAAATATTTGTAAATAGTTTTGTATATGTTAACGAAACAATCAAAGTATATTTGGATAATATCTACATATAAACTAATAACTTAAATTTTCTTCATTTTGTTGATGGCATAATCAAATATCAAAAAGATTTCATATATGTTCAGATTTTCTGTAATATATATATATAGTATATATATAATTTTGAATATTCAGACAAATTACATTAATAAAGTATCCTTTTTTATGATACGAATGATAAGAAAATGAAATTTAGAAAATAATTTTATTTTTTTAAATACACATAATATAAATAATATTCAAAAATGTGTTTTGAGTTAATGAACTCTTTATATATTTCAAAATTGTTGACAGTGACAATTTATTTTATATACTTTTTTTTATTATGTCTGTACAATTGTATTATATACAAGGAAAACCTTTTTAACCAAAAAGTCCTTAAAAAGAACTGTTTTTTTTTTTTTTTTAAATATGGTATAATGTAAATATAAAATAAGTCGTTGAAGAAAATTTTCCTGCTGAATTGAAAAATTTCCTAAATAACAAAATTTTTATACTTCATTTTTTTATATACTTGTATATATTTCTTTTGTAAGATGGGTGAATGACTTTTTATTATCCTTTTTTTTTTTGCTGTTGCACATCACGACTACGAACGATTATTTATATTATGGTACATACTTATAAAGAAAATTTATCGTTTTGTAGGTTTTCCATTCACTTTCATTTGTGGAAGTCTTGTATAGATTCAAATACAGAATTAAGTAGATAATAGTAATAGAGTTTGTTGGAGGAGCGGGCAGTATATTTTTGGGCATTGTTACAAGCTGTGAAGGTTTAGTACGTCGTGGGAGCCAAGGCCGTATCATTGTTATCATGATAATTTGAATAGGCTTTAAATGAGTAAGAATAGTAGAAAAAAGGTATTCTGATAAAGATAAACGTGTTTTTATTATTCAACAATGTCCCATTTTTATTTTTTGGAAGGAAATTGACTTTGTTTGGTAGGAAATTTTAATAAAAATAATTTTTCATGAAATTTCTTCATGGACCTTTTAATATTCAATAAATATTTCAAAGGCTGATGTCCTTACATGAAAAAAGTTTGAAAAAAAAAATATTTTATAGATGAACATATATCCTTATCCCAAAAGACAAATAAAGAAATTCCTTTTACAACTTTTTTATATTTACGATTTGTGCTATAATTTTTCGCTTTACTGTCAATTGTAATATTCAAAATATTATTTTATATGTGGCATACATAATCCTTATATTATATTATTCATCCTACATATACAATGAGAATATGCCCCGACAATATAAAATTTAATCATTGACCTCATTTAACTATTATCCTCTTTTAGAAATAATATTTATTTAATACAAACCAGATTAAGTATAATAATATTATTTTGTTTGCGAATTTTTATAATGCCAGTCTTTCGTATATACAAAGATTGGACTTAATTTAAATACTTAGGATGATCAGTGCTCTTTATCACAGAGGTATAATACCTACCACAGCATTTTATAATTAAATATTTGAAATTTAGGAATCTAAAAATTCATATATATGTAATTAAAAAAATGAACTATTTCACAATCATTGAATATGTGAGAAATTTGAAACTTTCTTTTTAAAGTAAATGACGGGTGTCTGCAGTGTCTAGACAGAAAATTCGAAAGCTCAAATGAAGTTATGTAATGGCATAATGGCCAGCAAGGATATATATATATATATATATATATATGAATATAAATGAAATTGTGTGCTAAAATTTTATAAATATTAAATGATAGTAAGTAAGTGTGATATAAAAATTAAAATGTAAGATTTTCTTATAGCCACATAAAAATTCATATTTCAGTCACGTCTTTTTAGAATTTTTTATCGTTAAAAATGAATTATAACAACAACAAAATATTATTTACAATTTATTTATTTTTCTTCATTCATTCAACTTTATATAAATATATTTTTTTTAAATTCGGAAATATTTTACGTATATTTGTTTTCGTAATTTTACACACAAATTAAAGGTAAAATTATTATAAACAAAGCTAAAACATAAACAGAACTTTTGACACATTTTATATAGATATTTATAAATGTTTAAAAGTTGTTTTTACACGATAATTATTAAGTAATTTATTGAATTAATACTTAAGTTATGTAATTATATTATCGACTGCTAAAAAATATTGGGATATTCTTCATAAAAATTTGCGAAGAAATAATTATTTTCCGAAATAACTATATGCAGGAATATCCTTTTTGTACTATCGATCAAATATTTCACAATATTTAGGAATCATAGTAATCTAATAAGAATGACAATTTCGCAATACTACAGCTGCAAATGCAGAATTGTCAGTGATTGTTTTGTCTTGTTAATAATTTAATATTATCTTTCTTATGCATGCTCGCTATTTTTATAAGGATTTACTGATCATGTCATGTACAGCTGGCAAAAGAACATTTTTTATGAACTATATTATGTAAGTACTTATATACTTGATAAAAGTTTTTCTTAACCTTAATCAAAATATTTGTCTAAAAATAAGTTATTGTAAGTTATAAATAAGTAAAAGGACAAAATCATCTAAAAAAACTTTATTAAAAGGTTAAATTTTACCTTTATTAAAATAATTATAATCTATCCAAATCCCAGGATAACAATACTTTAAATAAATACAAAAATTTCTATTTTTAAAACTTTCTCTTTACCTAGAAATTATTATTATACTATTTAGAAAAATCATGAATTTTTAATGACAAACATAATAAATTTAATATTTATTTAAATATGTATATGTATATTTTGGAATTTGTTTTTAAATTATATCATCTTAGTTAGATAAGTTCAAATTAAGGGGTTAACCGTTTGCAGCCAATCACTGTTTATACTGTGTCGGTTCATCGTTCATTTTAATGTTGGTATAACCATAGAATCCGCTTGCAATCAGTACTATTGTAGTAAATATTGTATTAAGTTTGAAATATTATGTAGGAAAATTTATATAAGTTTATTATCGTTTCAATTTCTTTCTATTCTATTGCGATTCATCTTAAAAACACAAAAAATTCAAAATTTCTGACCATCAAAGATTGCGTCCTAATCAGACAACAATTTTTAAATTAAAATGCTTGCAAATAATATTTCATAATATAATAATTTCATTTGGGAAAAACTTGACAGGATATTGTGTAAGAATCAAAAATTAATCTTCTTAATCTTTTGAAAAAAAAAAAAAAAAAAGTAAAATAAATAAATATTCTAAGATTTTCATTTCAGGTGCTTAGATGTCTACTAAAGGATTATTTGCTAATCCAAATGATTTCTAAAGAATCTAAAAAAAACAACATTTAAAAAGCTTTTAAGCTAAAGTAATAAAATAAAATGCTTTATAAAATAGAGAAATTTATTTTCCTTTCTTTTTTGTTGAATTTGTTTGTGAAAAGTTTTAATCACATTTTTAAGATTTTTATTTCCTTTAAACTTCTAGGATTTTTATCGAACTAAATGTGAGTATAGTTATTTTTTTTTGTATATATTTGTTGTGCAATTCTGAAGGATATAAAAGATTTATTAAATTATCTAAGATTTTCTTTTACATTTAAAATTTCTAATTTCATTATTGATTTATTTAAATTTAATTATACAAAAAAAAATTGAATCAATAATATTTTTTTTAATAGAATTTGTAGATTTTCTTGGGAATTTAATTTTACAGGATTTCAGAGAAATTCAATTACAAATACAATTTAAATGAATAAAAAAAACAGATTTTTTTATAATAATTTTGTTATGCATAAAGGGTAAATGATTTTGTTTCGATTTGCTTGAGTTAAATACAAGACAGAATTACGAATATATTATTTTAAAGTGAAAATAAAACACCAATGTGATATTCACACTCAGTTGATAAAATTTGAATTTTAAGATAATTTTCTAAATTTTTAGTTTTAAAATATATTACAAATCGAAATTTCAATAATATTTGTCCAATAAAAGAGAGTACTGATAATTGGATTAAAATTATTATATGATATTGAAGTTTCATTATAGATCTACTAACAAATTAACGCATTTAAATGAATTTAACTGAAAAAGAAAATAATGTCTAACATGTGTAGTGTAAATATATCAATAAGGAAATTAAAATTTAAATAAATTTTATTCACTCTTTGACCTTAAATCAATTTTGATGAACACGTTTTATTTTTAATTATATTTTTTTTAAAAAAAAAAAACTAGTTTGTTAAAATATTTATGTACGAATCAAAATTGATTAAATTATTTATAAATATTTACATATTTATTTGTATGCCAATTTTTTTTTTACATTTAATTAATTTAATTGACTTTTATGATAAAATTTTAATAGTACATAAAGGAAATTGAAAAATAGAAATGAAATGAAAAATATTTTTATATTAACGACTACAAATAAATATATTTGATATTTAAAAATTTAAAAATTAATTAATCTTTTATTTTTTCAATTTTGTATATTTTTGTCCTTATTTTAACAAATATATATTTTTGATATACAATATTTTATTATTGTTCAGTTGATTTTTTTTTACCATGCCTTAAATAATTTAATTATTTTATTAAAATAACAATTTTTAATTTTATCCAATGTCCATAATATAAATTATAAATTAATGATTAATTAAATTCGAAAATTTTTAATTGTAATTTATTCAAGTGTTAATTTTAAATTTATGCAAAAAAAAAAAAACAAATTCTATCAGAAATAATTATTTCAAATTTATTAATGCGTGGGATCCTGAAAATATGAAATTTCAATTTTATAAATGAAATTAGTATTGATTGGAATGTCATTCTGAGTTTTTAAAGGTAAATATATGGAAATTGTTTTCGAGAAAAATATAAGAACTAAAATTTGTTTTAAGTCAAATACTTAAAAATTCAATTTTGAAGGATGAATTTTCCCTAATTTAGGATGAATTTGCAATAGTAAACCACTAATTTGCTTTCTGGTTAGAAAAATATTACATAGATTATTTCTAATTAAGAGAATATTTTGTAATTAAAAGAATTTATTTTCTTGTTATCACAATTCTTGAATTTCCTCATGGTGAAACAGAAAATTTTTTAAATATTTTTTTTTTATTATCAAATTCACAATTTGAAGCATATGCAATCTTCAGCTTTACTCGTTTTAGCTTCAGGAATTTTATATAAAAAAATTTTCAGAATTTTCATTTTTGCAATGCCAGTCGATTTTTGCTTGTTTAATGGATTACATTTTTTTGTACAGGACATGAAAAAGGATTTTTAATTGAACAAACAATTTTGTAGATGTCAACTGAGATTAAAATATTTAAAATGTAGTATACTTAAGTTTGAAGTGAAATTACAATTGAGATACAACAATATGTGCTTGACTTGACATTTTATAATCGGATCTATAATCGGAAATAATAATCATCATATATGACTACAAGTCCAATTAGTAATTTTAAGTTTTAGTACAATGTTTATTTTTAAATTTTTTCTTCTTGTTTATATTTGTGATTAAATTTATGGTTTTTCGTAGTAATTAGACCATACACTCTTTCAATATAATTAGCAATATTATTATTACATATTTTTAATTGTAAAAAAACTATTTTGTGATATCATTTTAATTAATCTGTTATATAATTTTAATTAATATAAAATATCAAAACGAATATTTCGATTATTTAAATCAAAAATTAAACCAATTTTTTTTTACTATATTTAAATGATGTCCTTTATTAAGCAAAATAATCACACTAATCATCAAAATAATTTTGTATATTTAACTATAAATATTTTCAATTGAAAATATAAACAGGAAAATTTCTTTTCTTTTCCTTTCTATTAGAAATTGGCATATTTTTCAAACAACTTTAATATTAATTGGTACTAATTAAACGTCTAAGTTAGCTAATAAGGCTGATGGAACGTTTTTATAATAATTAATGATTTTTTGTTATTTTTCGAAAAAAAAATTTTGGTAAAAAAAATTACTCAGAAAAAAAATCTTTTATTATAAACTTAATTATTTTTCTTATAAAAAAAAATTCTTTTTAATGATTTTTAATCTAAAGATTTTATTCAATTTAAAGATAAATTATTTGATATTTTGTTATTATGCTGTTTATATTTTAATTGAATAAATTTCGTAGCAATTAGGTACAAATGTTGCCAATACCTAATTTGTGATTTAATCTAAAATTTTCGTGTATTTCAAATATTATTTTGTATATGTACATAAATATTTTCAATTATAATGAAATAGAAAATGTAATAGAATAATATTAGATCGAAAAAATACTGAAAAAAAAAATATAGAAAATTGTCTTATTACATTTTTCCATTTAAAATATTTAAAAAATCCTTATTATATTAAGAAATTAGGAAACAGGGTAAAGATTTTACTTTAACATGTCGGTTTTTAAGGACAACGATTTTCTTAAAATTGTAATTTAATTTTTCAAAAAGACGAGCCACTAAATATTTGAAAGAATAAAAAAGTTTACATTTCAAATCAATTAATCATGAATTATTTTTTATTGGTGCAAATTTTTTGACGGAAATTGAATATGAAATTTAAAATAATTGGAAAATATACAATTAATTTTTGCAGAAATTTTCGAAATAATATTTTAAATTTCCTTTTAATGACATTTTAATGTCAGTTTCAGGGGAAAATGAAAATTAAATTCTTAAATTAAATATTCAGTTTACAAAATTAATTTTACATTTAATTAATTTCGTTATCATTTGCAGAATTTAATTGCCAAAAAATATATTTAAGTATAAACGAATTTTTATTAATATTAATTATTCATTTGAAATAATATTCATCCAATGAATAATTATTCATCCAATAAATAATTTAAATATAATTTTCCAATAAATAATATAATAAAAATATTTTTTATTTTGTTTATTTCGTTTAAGATTTCCAGTTCGATTATATTTTCTTGGAAAATTCTTCCATTTAACAAAATTTTTTGTATATATATTTTTAAATATTTTATTTTAGACAATAAATAGAATTTTCCGAAAACACCTGACAATTTTTTTTAAAGATATATAAAATTTATTTTTATATTGATTTTCTTGTTTATAGAATTCTGTCAGTGGGTTTAAATTTAATTTTGACAGTATATAAATGTATTTTCAATTCCAGTTGGGGAGTGTGTAACCATTCATAATAAATAGTAAAGTTGTAAAATTGGATAAAAGAAACAATATTAATGGATAATAATTGTGTTTACAGTGGCCTTAGAAATCTAGTGAAATTTTAATGATACTAAAAGGTGTCGGGGTTTTCTGGGTAAATTAAAATACTAACGAGGTTCTTTGTGATCAAAAGGTTAGCGAGCGTAAATTTCATGTTTGGTCTATTACTCTCTTCAATATATTATTTAGGATTCTTAAAAAAGACTAGTCCTGATGTAAAAATATACATATTATGAAACCCAAGATTCACAATTATCCAAAAAAACATACCACTGATGATCTGTTCTGAAATTTATTTCAATTTATCTCACATAAAAAATATTAAATTCTTTAGGTGTTGAATTGTTTAAGGATGCTATTAAGGTCACACGTGTTTTACAGAAAATTTATAATACCATTGAAAAATGCGGACTTAAGTATATTTAATAAAAAAAAAGCATATATATTTAACATGAACATATATTTAATTTTATTTGAAATTTCCATGTTTTGCGTATTCTGGTATTTTTTTATATAATAAATAATCCATTTCTCAAGGTAAGCTTTATCTCTCATATTTATTAATATTAATTTTTTCAGGTTAATTCAATTTGATTGTTGATTCATATTATTTAAAGAAGCATAAAAGAATTATTTTCGAAATATAATCATAATAATCTTTCATTATACATTGAAAATTGATATTTAAAATTTTTTTTTTTTTGCATGATTAAAACAGAATTTGGAAAAAAATCAAAAATAAATTGTAAAATTAACATGAATTTTCTATTAAAACTGGATAATATTATATGAAATCCTTTTGAGGCGATATTTTGAAATATAACGAAAAAATTCCAATGATTTTCAAGTTCACTTATTACCAAAAAAAAAAAAAACAATTTTAAATCTAAAATAAAATTTAGTAAACAATCTAAAGGAAAGCAATTTATGTTAAGTGCTTCTTTATAGCTAATGGATAACATTTAAAAAAAAAAGGACCAAATACGTTTTTGCTCTTTTTTATCCATTTTTGTTATTGTATGTGCTTTATTTTCACTTAAATAGTATTGTAAATAATTTAGTGTTATATAAAAAAATAATAATTCGAAAGTAATTTTACAAGATTTTACTTTACTTTGATAAAAAAAAAATAATAATTTTACCTTCACTAAGGGAGAAGCAGCAAATTTGTCAGGAAAATTCAAAAGTTTTTAATCGATATTTCGTTTTCTATATATGTATTATTATATAAATAAATCATCAATAGAGCATATTTTTTTATGTTGAAAACAGGACGAAAAAGTTTTTTTTATAACGAAAATAAAAAAAAATATTAATTCCCAGATGTTATTTTATTTGAAAGAAGTCCTTCTTGTCCTTTACACTTAAAACATAAGATGATAATTTACTGAACTTATTAATTTATTTAAACTTTTAAGAATTTTATATTGAAAAAACGAGAAAAATGAAAATTATTTACAACAAATTTTGAAAAGTTTTTAGTTAAAAAAAAAAAATTCTTTAAAAGCTTATAAAATATTAGTTTAAAATTTATAATTAATTATTAAATATTTATTATAGTTTTATGAAATTTAATTAATCCATGAAAAGTCGTAAATTTAAAAATTTAAATGATTTTAATTATTTGGATTTAACTATTTTGATAATTATGTAGGGGGATTAAGGTAAATTTAAACATTATATTAATTTGCTTTGACAACGATTTTTAGGTGACAACAACAATTTTATATACGATTGAGATATTCTGAAAAAATATTACAAAAATTATCACAGAGATTTTACAATTCAATTCTTCGCTGTTGGCAGGTTGACACCGAAAAAGGACTGACATTAGTATTGTTAAATATTTATTAAATATTGTTAAATATTTAAAACATAATGAATTAGTTGAAAGTTAATTCTAGCAAATTGCAGACAGTAATTTACATTTATTTGCAATGAAAGAACTTCTTAAAATTTGCTACCCAAACATTAATTTATACATTAGTGGCATCATTGAAGTAGTAATATTATGTTATCTACAGTTTAAATATTTAAAATTTATTTTAGCTCAACATCATTTAGTAGAGATTCTGTACTTTTTGTCAAATATTTTTTTTTTTCAAATTTCTGTCACCCTCAACGAATTATTTTATTTAAAAACATTTTATAAAAATGAAAGAAATTCCTTTTTATGCTTAAGAATTTTAATTTTAATCCTTTTACATATGAAATGTAAAATTAATTGAAAATAATTTATATAAATATTTATTTGAATTTAAAATAAATTTAATATTATTATTTTTTGATTATTTTTCTTAGATTAAATATATACAATTTTTCAGTTTAAGTATATATGCATCAACGATATTAAAGAATTTATGAATAATAAAGATTCATTTATCATAAGCTTTGCATAAAAAGAAAATGTTTGTGAAAAAGATTACAAGGACTTTTTTTTTTACTAAGAAATCCTTGTGATATAATCAAAAATTTGTTAAGAGATGAATTTTCATGTATATAAATTTTATGAAGAAAGGAATTGAATTTTTTTTAAATTTATGACGACAATTCTAAAAGTTATCTTGTAAATTATGATAAAATTTTAGGAAAATTAGTGATTATTTTAAAAGTTTAATAATTTTTCAGAAAATTCTATTTGAAAAATATAATTTTAAGGTTTCAAATGATTAAATGTAATAATAGCAAAGTCGTATATACGGGTTTGATAATAGTGAATGTCTAAAATGGTAATGGTATACGTAATTCTAATTGCCAGTAATTTTTCAAAATTTTCAAGTCATATTTTAAATTTCTTTTAAATCTGGACATCAGAAATAAGGAATTTTTCAATTTTTACCTAATTATATAGAATACTCAGAATCCTGTCGATACGGCCCTAAAATTTTATAAAATGCGACTATATTGGAAACCATGTAAATTATATTTAAAAATATCCTTAACCAGATCTTTTAATACACATTTATCATATAGGATTTTTTTTATACAATTCCAATTATTATTTTTGTCATTTTCTATTTATCTAAAATTAAATCAAAATTAGTTAATATCATTAGTAATGATTCTCATCTTTATTTACATTTAATATTGTAATATCCCAGTTGTCATAAGATATTTTTCCTTTTGAATTTCGAATATAGTAAAAATATTTGCCATTTACAAAAAGCATTCCAAAAATGAAAAAATTTATGCCCATCATTGTAGAAGAATTACAAAACAGTTTAAGGATATCTATAAATATTAATGAATTTTCGAATTATTAAGCATTTTTGTATTTATATATTTTAAAGAAAAACATAAATCTTCTATGTTTTTTCTTAGTTTTATTAATTATATCGTAAGGACTGTGTGACAAGGATATTTTTAGGGTGAACTTTTATAACTCAATTAGTAAAAATATTAATGATGTACATGTAAAAATTAAATTTATTACTCTTTCGTTTTTCCAATATATTTTAATAATGAAAATATTTCTTAAATACAAAGGAAACATTTTATGTTTCTAGTTATCACAAATAGTGTTTTACATAATTTCCGTCGGTTGATGGCAAAATATTCACAAAACATTGTTTTTTTTTTTATTAAATCTACAATAGAAATTTTCTCAATTTTTGTCAATGGAAATTCTATTCGAATTTTTATGTTCGTATTTTCCATTCAAACCTTATTGAAAATCAATACAAATATACGTAAAAAAAATGTAAAAGTCTTTAAGGAAGCTGGGCAAAAAAAACGTTTATATATATTTTTAGCTTAAAGGCAATCAAAACGTTTATTAAATTTTCTGTTTATGTTTTTAGATTATTAATATTTTGAGATATCATATACTAAAGTATTTTTGGGTATTTGAGGGTTTCTAATATAAAAAATTCAGTAAAATGGATTGGAAAATATGTTTTCAATGTAATAAATGAAAATTTTATTTAATATGTAAAATTATTTTATTTATTTTGTCGAGGGAATTTGGAAAATTGTGATACGGAATTCTAAAATTAATAATATTTGTTTGCTAGTTTTAATTTCTTGAAGTTTTAATAAATATTATAAATTTAATTTTTTTAATAATATAAGGACTTGGGTATACGTAATTGATGAAATATTATCTGTTAATTTATCATTTTCGACAGAAATCGACATAACTTTTTTACGATCCACAACATTTTATCTGTTAAATACTTCCACCTTTAAATTAAATTTTCTGAAGTATTTTTTCAAAAAATTTATTAAAAATAATGTAAAATTGAATTTTTTAAATTGGTTATTTTTACAAATTATAAAATTAAACTTATAATTATTTATATTTTTTCAACAAGGTTATGTGATTTCAATAATAATATATTGATTTTCCACTTACTGATAAGTTTGTGACATATACATAAGTGTCAATTATTATTGTAATTTCATTTTACATTTCAATTTCAGTATATATTTTCTTTATAATAATAATGTGTAAATAATTGTATATAGTTAAGTATGATAAGTGCAATTTTTGTGTGTACTTTAAATTGCACCCAACAGCTACTACAATGTTTAAATAATTATATGAATATTTTGACTTAAAATTCTTTAATTGCCACTTATAATTCTTATTTGTAGTCAAAGTAATATAACAAAAGTTGAACTTGAAGGAAATGCCATGACCATATATTATATACACTGTTAAATATGTTAAATTTTATGTTAAAAAATATTTATTTTCAATAATTCATTAATTTCATTTTTGTGATAATCATTTTCGAAACAAAATCTTTATGTAAATGATATACGGTAGTATCTTGGCTTCCAACACATTCATTATAATTTAAAAAAAAAATTATTTTACCTTCTAAAAAATAATCTTTATAAGAAATTTTTGCATACACTTTTCTATATAATTTAAAAATTTCACGAAATTTAAAAATACTTTACACCTATATTAATTTATTTATCCTTTTAAAATGGTATACAAAAAGAATTTCACAGCAAAAACAAAAAAGGTAACACTTACTTACAAAATTTGTTTTAAAAATTTTTTTTAACAAATTTTAACATTTCTTTTTTCCTGGGAATGATAAGGACAAGATATACAAACTCAATTAAAGGCAAAGCAATCAAGACAACTTAAATCTCATTAATAATATTAATTTTATTTTTTTTCATTATAAAAAAAGGATAAAAAGTAATTAAGAAGAAGTAAAATCGGCCCAAGGGAAAACATATTTTCAAAGTGAAAAAAATATGCTATATAACAAGCAGTGTCGGAGAGGTTTCTTTTTTTCTAAAGAAAAATGAACTTTGTCATATAATTTCCACGTTATAATAGAATTGTCCTTTTAACGAGTCAAATTAACTTTTTTGTATATATATATATATATGTAACACCTTAAGGATATTTTTGTACCTTTTGTGTTAAATATTTAATTTTTACTAATCGCATTTTATTAATTTATGAAGTAATAAAAATTAATTAAGCTATTAATGTACAAATTTCAATATAGTGTCTTTTTATCGAAAGTTTTGTTAAAATTTCCTAAATTATTTTTCATATTTTTTAATTAAATTTTGAAATTTTTCTTATTTATATTTTAATTTGAATTTTTTTGTAGATTTAATATAGATAAATTTATTTTCAAAAAAATTAAATGAGTTATTAAATTTAATATTAATTTTCTCAATCATCTGAAAATTTATGATACATCATATAAAAATATTTTCCATCTTCATTAATATATTATTTAAATTTATGTTGACAGTAAACATAATTTTTTTTTGATGAAGTAATAAATTCAAATTTATGAAACAATTTGTTTTAATAAAATTTAATTAATTATCTTTAATACAAAATTAAAATTTTTCACTTTATTAAAATAAAAATTTTATTCAAAAGATGGTAGAATTTTTAAATATTAAACCAAAACCTTTTATTTCACAATTAAAAATGAAAATAATTAAGATTTTTATGAATTTTGATTATATACCAAAATTTAGATGGATATATACCAGATTATTTTATAATAATTTTTAAACTTTAATTTCATAATACAAAATTTTTGATTTATTGCTTATTTAATAAAAATTGTCATTTTATTTTTTATTCTTTAAATATTAATTAATTTTCCTATTAATTATTATGATGAAAAGATTTTATTAAAATATTTTCATTACTAATTAAATTATATTTAATTTTTTTTTTTTGGGGAAATAACTTAAAATTTTTAGTATTATAATTAGAAAAATATTTTTTGCAATATTTTTGAAATTTCTACAAATTAGATAAAATATATTTTCATTTGTTCAAATTTGTTATACTTAATATCCAAAATATTTTATGAATATCCTTGCCAAAATAATGCTGTATTTTCATATACATATATGTATAATAAGTTCAAGTAGAAATTTTCTGAATTGCGTGTAAATAAAATATCCTCTATATCATATAATTTGTGTAATGTGATTATAATAATTTACTGTAGTATAAACACAAAATGATGATATATTTCCATCATAATTCTGATTTCTGTAGCATAATAGAATCATATTGTACACATAGAATAATATTTTCAAAATATAAATGGCATGGACATATGAAAACATATATTGATAGAGGATGTACACTTATCAGGTAAACATGGAAAAATCTGAATGAATGTGACGCGAATTATTGAGAGATTATTGGAAAAACTTGAACTTTTTTTTTAATATTTCAGAATTTATCATCAATAAAATCCAATTATTTATTGCTTTTATACATCGGAAAATATGTGAATCGTATTTAATTGGAAATACATACATATATGTGTATGTTATATAAAATATAATTGGTTTTTATTTTATAATAATTTCTATTCCTAGAGGTAAATTTTTTAATTATATAATTCAAAATCATTCAAATTTTGATTATAAAATTTTAATATTTAAAATTCTGTCGTACATAACGATTTATGTTTAGATTTTGGATTAAATACTAATTCCTAGCATTTGAATGAAATGTATGAGTAATTTTAATATTTTTGTTTGTTATCTAACTTTTCTTAACTATATTTTCTTAGTAATTAAATTATTCAAACAAATTATTTAATTAATCACAATATTCTTTTCATACTAAATTTTTTGTTTCTTTTGTAACTGCCATTCATTTTATAATATTTTCTCTTATTTTATGTCAGTTGTCCTTAGCTGTTTGTATACGTGTTTCGTTTTGAATCATAAGTATTGAATATCCTTTGGTATAAATAGAAACAAAAAATATTATTAAATGAAATTTATTTATTTATTTTTTTGTATTTATTTATATATGAAAATATTTAATTTATGTTTTTAATATTAATAACCTAATTAATTTATGTTTTGTTTAACTTCTTAAGATTTTTTGGAAATTTATTTATGTTATATTTAAAAGGATTTCCTTTTAATAATATTTCTTTATAAATAAAATAAATTTTCTTTTATTTTATTTTATTTCAAATTTCAGTTAATAAATTACATACATTTTGAAAAATATATTGCAATTTATACAAAAAATCATAATTTATTTCAAATTATGATAACTGATTAGTATATAAAATATTTAATTTATTATTTAGTTTTTCAGTATTCACTTCATTTCTATTATACGTATTCAAATAGTATATATACTTTATTCCAAGAGTTTCGACTTATTTGTGTAAAAATTCATTAAATTATAATTTTTCATCAATTATAAATTTATTTTATATATCAGTGCAAATGTCATTTGGGTATGACGAAGTATTCTCAATTATCCAATTATCATTGTGTAAATAATTATAGATAAATACTATATAAGTATACTAATTTTATTATTTTCCACTTAACAATAATAAAATGCCTAATAATTTCACACATGATTATTTGAATTTCGTTTATGATTCTTTAAATACATATTTGTAATCGTAATCAACTTCTTAAACAAAATTGAAGTGAATGTCAATAATAAATTTATGACACTCAAAAAGAACAAAAATCTTTTTTTTTTTACATAAAATGTAATATTGCAACATAATTCAATTTGTGATATTAACCCTTTGAAAGAAATTTTTGATAAATTTGATTTCTTGATAATAATTTTTATCAAAATTAATTCTTGTAAATGATATAGTAACATAGATTTCAACAAATAAATTTTCTCAGAAAATTTTACTTACTGAAGTGAATGTCAATAGAAGCCAACTTGGTCTAAACTAAAGTATATAATCATTATAAAAAGTTTGTTCATATATTTGTCTATTACTGACACAATTTCTTTAAGTTTTCAAAACCATAGATTAGATTTTAAACAATTTTACATTGCTTATCATTGAATTTACTAACTATTTATTTAGTTCATAATATTAAAAATAAATGCAATTGAGATTACATCAAGTACATCCAATATATTTTTAATCGAATATTTTATAGAATTATATTATATTTGTTGCTTTTTACAAACCTAATTGAAAAATATTTGTTTAGTTATTATAAATTAAATAGAAAAGTATTAAAGTTTATTTATTAATAAAATATTTCAAATAAATTTCATATTTTTAATTTAACTTTTCTTATATTATTTTTCATTTTTAGTTTATAAACAATTTTATAGTTAACTTATTTTTAAAATTAATAGTAAAAACTATTTATGAATAGTAAAATTGTAAATAAAAATTTATCGAAAAACTCAATTCAAAGAAATATAAACTAAATTTATTTATAAAATTATTATTGAACTTCAAAACTAATAACATAAATATTAAATATAAATATTTTCAAATACAAAAAATCAATATTTATTTTACTCAAACGAAAAGGAAAAAAAAATTAATTTATTGAATAAAATTGGTTTTTTTATATTTTTTATTTTTGCGGAAATATATGACAAATTTTGGGAACAAAAATTTTGAATTTATGATTGACATATTTTACAACATTTATAGTTAAAATAAATTTTCTTACTGTTGTATTTTATATATACATAATCTAATGTAAAAAATGGGGGAACTTTAACCAATATTTCATATAGATGATAATGAGTATAACCATACTCAACTCATACTTAATTTTATCATTAATAGAAAAATACTATATATGAGTTGGGTTCTAGATAGAAACCACAACATGAATATAAATGTAGTAATTTTTCATGTACGTATATACTACATCAAAATATAGGTATTTTAACTACCTTTAATTCAATACAGTATACGTGGCTATGAGGTACTTGCTGTCCACACCCAGTTGGCTTCTAGCCACAACATCCATAGAAAGTTATTATTTTTCTATTAATGATAAAAGTAAGTATAAGTTGAGTATGGCTATACTCATTACCATCTATACGTATACTACAATAAAATGTAGGTATTTAAATTACCTTTAATTCAAAATAGTATACGTGGCTATGCGACGTTTGTTGTCCATACCCAGTAGGGTGGTGGTGCTAGCTTGAACACAAGCCAGGATCTCCCTTTTTAAATCTTTAAATATGGGATGATACAAAATTATTTTTTTGGGGTTGAAGTTATTCCTTAATTAGTCCAAAATTATAGCAAAGATTTTTAAAATCGGTTAAAGTGGGGGTTCCCCCATTTTTTACGTCATTATCTATATATAAATATTAAGAATGATGGTAATTCTATTTTATGATTTAAGATACATACTTAATGTGATTCATAATTTATGTATATATATAAAACTTCACCATAACAAAAATTAATTTGAATTTATGAATTCCAGGAAAAGAAATAATAACAGAATTAATTACTTTCTAAATGAAAAAAATAAGAATTTCTATTTAAAATTTTAGTCATGTACAAACTACAAAATAAAATTCTTCTAGTCCCTTGGGTATGGTATTAAATTTTATTATTATTTTGTGTTACACTTTTAAAACGTAAGTTTATATTATTATTTAACTCTTTACTGATCTGCTCACGTTTTAGAAATTGATCTACTAGTTTATATTTTATAATAATTTTAAGATTAAAATATACTCCTGCAGTTATGCAATATTATTAAATTTTAATGTTAAAAAAGGATTTAAATTTATGTACACTAAAATATTATTTCGGTTTTTGGGTAACGGTAGTAGTAAAAAAAATGGTAAATTAATAAAATATCAAATTTGATAAATATTTAATTATTTCAAATTAGTAAATTTGATTAACATAAAAAATTATAAAGAATATAAAAATCCATAAAATTTAAGGACAAAGTTATACTTATATATTATGTCGATAGTATATCAAACCACCAAAATCTACAAGTGAATTAGAAATACCAATAATTTTATAATTAATTTAAATTTTGGGTTCATTTTCATTTTCATTTAATCAGAAATACCATAAGATTTACATGAATTTTTCCTTGTACAATGTATTAAGGATGAAATATATTTCGTATTAAAATACCTGTTTTGGTTGGGATTGTGAATTTTTAATTATAAAAAATAACGCTGACATATTAAACCTTGCGGTCGCAATGATAAAAAGATTTAGTATAATTAAAAAAAAAAATACACAGCGTATTTTTCTCGTTAATTTCAATTTAAATTCCGCTTGCATAACTTTTTTCGTTTATTTTTAACTGAAATTAAATTGTTGAGTTTTTCTGTCTCTATTAATTTTACCTGGGTAAAATACGAAACTTAATTAGGAAAAGAGCAATTAGAAATAATAAAAATTTAAATTAGAAATAATGTTAAGAAGTAAATAGGGAAAATAGACATTGTTTTTTTCTTGGAATTACGAAATTTTGTGTGGGTTGGAAATAATATAGGTAAGCTTTTTAGCATTTTGTAAAATTGAATTTTAATCTAACAAATATTAAGACAACATTTTATCAAATATATTCAAATTTTTATTATCAAATATTCGTCAAAGATACAAACTATATTTTTACAGTCATACATTGAAACCAAAAGTTAAATTGTAGCCAGATTATAGTTGAAATAGTTTTATATTAGTCTAGGTTAGATTACAATAGTATCCACCAATAAAGTAACTTAAACAAAAAATCTTCGAAACTGAAAGCAACAGTTCTAATTAAATTTAAATTTAATCCCAAACTTTTCTTAACCAAAATCATTTTCTTACAACCCTGAATTTATCAACCAAACAAAAAAAAAATATTTTAAACAACATAAAACATATTTTTTATGTTCATCCAACAATAAATGTTTTTCCTTAACTATAAAAAAAAATAAAGCTTTTTGTTATGTCAAGAATATTGTTATGACTCTGATAGGAAAAATTATAAAAAAAAAAAATTAATCTAAAAAAAAAAAAGAAGCACAATTTTTTTTTAATGTTTTTGTTGCCAACCCACTTTGTCATTATAAATAATCATGATTATAACCGAAAAAAATTATATGACAAAAATTTAATAACCTTTTGTTCAAATGATAATATCGCATTTATGATTTTGTTTTCTGTTTTATAGTCTCTAAATTATAGCTATGCCAAAGGAAAAGTAGTCCTTGTTAGTGTAATCAGGATAGCCTATTATTCCAGTCAACTTAGCAAAAACCTAGTGATATAACAGGGCGAAATTATATAACCTAAATTTATATAATGTATATGTTAAAATTTCATAGCCCTGTCCTGTCCTGATAATTTCAACAAGCCATTTAGCAAATATATAAAAAAAAAACGAAATAACGACTTATAGTCGTTTAAGATTTTTTCATACCATAAGCTTTTCATGTTAAATTGGACTTGTTATGATTGGAATTGGTCTGTTTAAAATGATAATTTATAGTCTTTTCTCAAATAAGTGTTTTTCCAAATTAAATTTATCCTTTTTCGTATAAAGTTCGTATTACTTTTTTGGTAAAAAATACTACAAAAAAGACTAATTTGAATTATAAAAAGACCTAATCAACCTGAAATATTTTCTTACTCCTCTTGTGATAATGATAATTTCAACCAAAAAATGTTTTTCTGAAAGTTGTCGCGTCATAAGTTCCCTCCTATTATAAAATATAAACCAAATTAGTGTATATGTGTGATTATATTTTTATATACATATTTTTTTTAGGATACAAATCCTTTATTTTTACGCTCTCAAGGATAAATAATATAATTTTGATTGCGGTTGGTGGTAAGTAAATGGAATATATTTATTTTAAGGTTAGTCTTGGATTTAATTTTATTTATAGTTAGTTTAACAGCAGAAGAATTAAATTTTCTATATTTATCAAATAGAAATATTAAATATATTTCGCGAATTTTCATTATTATAAATTATAAACCAAAAAAAAAAAAAGGATTAAAATTTTAAACTATATATAAAGATATTTTTGGTAAGTAGTAGAATTATTTAAATCCTGATATAAATTAAGGAAAACTTTATATTGAAATTTCGAATATTTAATTTCAAGAAAATTACATGTTAAAGTATAAATATACGAAAAGAAAGGGTTAGATTTTCTAAAAATTAACAAATTTTCGCACCATTATAAACTCTTCCTCTTCAGAAATATGTTTTGATTAATAGCTCTTTCTATTGTTTCTTATTTTGCTTATTTATTAGCTATATACGTCATTTTACAATCTATATAGATGACATTAAGAATGGTATAAATAGTAAATTTACAATTAATTGTGTGATTTAGATATACAAAGCCTTCTGAATATAAAAATTCCTCCTATATAGTATTTAAAATGTTAATAGCCTATAAATATAGATTTTCGTTGATCTTATGCCAGCCAGGACATTGATTTCTCGAATTAATTGATTTTTCTAGTATTTCTTGTACTTCTATTTCAAATTATCTTTAAGTACCAAAATTCAATGGACATTTTCCAACTCAAATACCATGACAATATGCTGAATTGTATACCAAACTAAATTTCTTATTATAAAGGGGTTGTCAGTGCGGAAGATATTTTTTTGTTATTAAATTTTCTAAAAAAAAAAATCTTTCATTTTTCATTTATTTTCCTTATTTTTTTTTTTTTAACATTCATTTATCATGTTAAAAAAGATTTCTCCAATTGATTAAACAGCACTGACATAAACACAGTGTTCATTTTTATTTTGGTATTTATTGAAAAGTTCAGGTAATATCACTTGACATTTATGGTGATGTGTTGCTGTTTTTTTTTCTTTTTACTCTTATTTTTATTTCAATATCTTGTAATCAATTTCCGTCTGTTTCTTTTTTTTCCATCATTTGATTTAACAATATAATAAATTTTCTTCAATATATAAATTTCCCACTTTCAAAAAAGAAATATGGCCCCGCTTTTAAAATAAAATATATTTTCTAATATATTTTTTATAAAATGAAAATATATATGTACAATATTCAATTCAATTTTTGGTTAAAACGGTGATGCCTGATAGGATAAAAAAGAACTGAAAAAAAATTCTTTGCATATCTTTAGGCGATGAAATATGTTTTCACAACAAAATTTATTGAATATAGTTCAGCCTGGTTGTTTGATTATCAATATTTTTTTGGCAAAATGGAAAAAAAAAATGTAAATATGCTAATCTAATGAGGAAATTGTTTAAAAGAATTTACTTCTTTTTTTCCATATATAAATGGAAATTCGTTTTTTTTACGGACGTAATTTTCTTTTCGTTTGGTTTCTTTCTTTGTTGAGTTGATGTTTTGTGATTTGGAGTAGATAATAGATAATAATTTAAGGGAAAATTCGTAAAAGCATGAAAATTTGTATAAGAAATTTTTTTTTTTATATATAATTTAAATGTGTTGCTTTTTGGTTAACCTTGAAGTCCTTTTTTTGTTTGCCTTGAAAGTAATATAAATCTAAGTGAATTATTTGCCTATTTTGTATAAGATACGATCTTTCATGAGGTTAATTTTAATCAGATTTTTACGTTGTTTATATTCGATTTAAAAAATTTCAAATAAAATTAGTATTCAGTCATGTGAAATTTTGGGTGAACAAACAATACTGTTTTAATAGCTAAGTCTGAAATATTTTTCATGATTATCAATTCTCTTTTAAGTCATCTTCTAAATTAGTTGATCTACTGGGGTAAATCCTTTTCGATAAATCTTTTGAATGGATTTTTCTTTGATTATTTTTTTTCAATTTTGGTCAGAGGAAATATTTTTTCTATATTTTTTTTTTGGTATTTTAAAATAATCGACCATGAAGATTTCTTGTGGGAAACGTAATAATTTTTGAAACAAATAAAATAACCTTAGGAAGGGATATTTTTATGGAGACAACAAGTTAAAAAAAAATCTGATTTAATGGTCGAATTGTTATACTTATATAATTTTCATTATTTTGGAGAATCTTTCGATTATTTTAGAACAATTGTTATACCTCGGGGACTTTGAGAAATACTTAATACGCTATTTATGAGGAAAGTTAAATTGTTAATGTTTAGTTTTATATTTTTTAGTAGAAATAATAGTTGTTCTTTAGAATCTGTATTGATAAATTCTGTTAATAATTTATCACACAATTTTTAGTTAAATTATTTATAGGTAGGACTTTTTTCCCAAAATATTCCTCTACGTTAAAGCTTTTTTGTCCGGTTTGTTCGAGACATTATCTTTTTTAATTCTGAACTCTTATTTCATTGTAAACACGAATATTGCCTTTAAATTATTTAAAGGACTAAAGTAACTTTTAAGATAACTTGTCTAAATGAGACAATTGAGTTTTTAATATACTAATAAGTAAAATAACATTAAATTATTCGCTTTAAATTTAATTTATTTTCGATAAAAAGTTTTGGGAAATTTCTCAAAGAAATATAAATAAAAAAAACATTTTTTCCTTAAATTTAATTAACTCAAATTTCTTCCTTCAATCTCAATTCTTTTATTTATCAACAAATTGTACAATCATTTAAATTTAAACTCATAAACTATGAAATTTATTTGTATCGTATTTCTTGGTCCCCAACATAAAATTTATTTAAATAAATTTATTTTTTTTGAAAATTTCAAAATTCTTTTGATTAAAATTATAGCCAATAAAAAAGGATTCTCATTTGAAATCCACTTCAAAATATATACAACACACTTACCCAAGAAGAATCTAATTTATCAAAAAGTGCAATTGAATCCTTTAAAAAAGGAAAACTTAAACAAATTGTGTAAATATTTCGTTTTATCTACAGAAATAAAATTTGTTTAAATTTAATTTAAACTTTTTAAGGAAATTTTACAATAAAAAATTCATTTCAAAAAGAAAAAAAAATTAAATTTCAATTATTTTTATAACCATAATAAAATAAATTGAAGCAATTTTAAAAGGAAAATCTTCAGTAGGGCGAATACACACATTTTTAAAAGAACATTTTATGATTATTGGAGTAAAGTTTAAATTTGATTGCAATTCATTATATTTTTATTATGTAGAATTTATGATTCAATTACTATTAGTAAATAATTTAATTTATTAGAATTTTTATTATGAAGAAAATTGTGAGATTTTTCAAAAAATTCACAGAATATGCATATATGATAGTTTTTTTGTAAATTGGAAACAAATTTAATTTTTTAACAAATATGGATTGGATACGAAATAAAAGCTTAGAAAATATAATTTCCATAAACTAACAAAAGACTATGTGAAATCTTAGGAAAACCACAATATCAACATTTTGTTTTTAAATTATTAGTAAACGAATTTGAAAAAAACTAAAACATCAATAATTTTTATGGGTGAAAAATTAAATTTTCTTAAATTTTTGCCATTATCTATAAAATTGGTTATCATTTTACTTTAATAACTACAAATATGCATTCGAATTTGGAATATATTTTGAGCAATTTGAGAAAATGTAAAAAAAAATTTAAAATGTGAAAACGTTTTAAAGTTCTGCAGAAATATATCCTTCATTTCCAGTGGTCTAAAATACTTCATTTTTAACATATAATAAAATTTCCTATAAGTTATAAATCTAGCAGCTCTGATCTTTATATAGAAAACATATTTTCCAGTTAGATATTTCTGATAAAAAATACTAAAACTTTTCTAAAAGCTAACAAGGATTAAAATTGCTTTATTGTTAAATTGAGTTGTTTCACTATCTAATAGAAGAGTAGACTAACCGTTCAATATCATGCAACAGGCTTAAACAATATATAACAAAGCAATTTTAAATACCATCAACTCTTAAGATTAATTATTAGAGATAAATAGCAGAATCAATAAAATTTCACAATATTTTGAAACCTTTTTATTCAATAGATTAAAGGAGTCTAATAAAATTCTAAAATATCCTTTATAATAGAAAAAGTTTTGCTTGTAAGGACATATAATAATAAAATTTAGACGTGTTTAACAACATTGATTCTTATATTATACTTCGTCAACAAAAATTTTAATCAATCAATTTCAAGAGTTTTAAATTTATTTAAGGACAATTTTCCATTAACAAACAAAAAAAAAATGTGATGTTTTTTTTTTATTTTTTAATGTGCCTACATAATTTATTTTTTCCTAAAATGATAAGCTTTTTTTATTTGACAAATTGTTGATAATTTTTTGAATGAATAAATTGATAAAATTTAAAATGGTATACCTTTAATTTCATTTAAATAAATTTAAAATATTGAAATAGCTAAGTGAAATATTTTTGTGAAATATATTAATGTAAAAACGAGTTATCTGTAAAAGTATAAAATATTTATATTTTACTGAAAAGTCGTATAAAATGCATATTATTAACCATTAGGGATTTGTGTGAAAAGAAATAAAATTTCTTAAATCTTCTACAATTTATGCAAATTTCGTAATAAAATGTTTTTTGCACATATTTTATTTCTACCAGAACATAAATATTTAATTGAAATATATAATTTTTTTCAGAAAAGCTAAAGATGTTCAATTGCCAGAGCCAAAGAAAGTTCAACTAAAAATAATTTAATTTTCTACTAAAAGACGAGTATAAAAAAAAAAATATTGTGTAAAATTTTTTTTTGCCAAAAAGTTTTTAAATGAATTTTTCAAATTTTAAAGAAAATTTATAAAACAATTTTTAACAAAAACAAAAACTGATTTCTTTGCTGAGAAAATTTCATTCATAAAGTTTTTTTATGAGATTATAATGTGACTGGAAGACATAAAATCAAAGATAATTCAATGAAGGTGTTTAGAATTTTCCTATTTGCAGCACATGTTAAAAATCTTTTTAGAATAGAAATTTTTTTGCTATTAATTTGTAAATTTGCAAAAAATTATAAAGCATGAATATATAAATTATCAAAAATGTTCTTTATATATTTTGAAAGATCTTTTTCCAAAATAATTTACATTATAAACTTATTCTTTAGTATATTAATAATAAAAACTGATTTATCATTTCTGTAATAGTTTTCTTTTTTTTACGTTCGCTTTAAATATTCCCATAAATTATCCCCCAAAAAAATAATTTACCATACATATAAAATTTTATCCTTATTCATAATATACATAAAATGAATTTTTTTTTTTAAATTTTATACAACTAGTAAATTTGGTTAAGGTAAACCAAGGGAAAACAACCAAGCAACCAATATTATTACTGTGCTGGTTAATTTATTAATTTACGTATAATTTATATTTACGCCTTTAGAACGCTATTCTAACGATAACATATATTTCGCTATCTATTGGCAGAAATTTAATTGGATTTTCTTTCTACTATTGCAACGCAACGTTTAAGATTATTAATAGCACTCTAGACTCATAATATTTGAGAAGCCACCAGACCTATTTTTCTCTTGTATAAATATCCAGAACCTGTTTGAGGATGAACTTCAAGTTTCCATACTTTCAACTGATTCTATATGTAACAAAGTTTCTAACACGGAATCTAATCAAGAAATTGTGTAAATTTATAGATCATCTTAGATATCCTTCGTATCCTTGTCATACCCACAATAGAATAAATAAATTTTCATACATTGTATTTATATTAAAGTATGTAAACTCTGGATAATTAATTATTTAATTTATTAAAATTTAAAAAGCATATGTTATACATATTTTCTTCTTGGAAAAGCGAGTGTCCTCGAAATAAATATCCTTGATTTTTCTATATATGTATATTATAATATTATTATGTGACCTAATATCCCAAATATCCTTAAACTTCAAGTTTTTTTTTTCTGCAAAATATTTTAACATATTTTCTGAAGAGTATTAAAAAAAAAAATATTTAAGGATATTTAATGGTCACAGTGGTTCTTTATGGAAAAGGTTTTTTTGAATAAATAGTGATACGAAAGTTTTTTTTTTTATAAAATATATGTGTTTCTTTAGAGAATATAAATTTTACAAGGAAATTTACGTGTCATGTTTGAAGGAGGTTTTCAAAATGAACTTGAATATAAAAAATGTTTTCTTAAAATTTAAACCCACCAAGTAGGGCACAAGAACTCTTTTTTCATTTTGCTTAGAAATATAGAAATCTCTGTCTGATATTTATGTTTTTTATCCGAAATTAAAGATTGAAATCTCTATTTTCAGACTCTGTATTGTTTTTTATTGTATCTTAAAAATTGAGTACATTAGAGCATCTGGCAAGAAGGTGACTCCCAATTTGTAAACTCTTTTTTTCAAGTTTTTTTGCTTAACTTGAGCAAATTAAAAGATTTTTGAATTTGGTTATAATTACAGAATGAAAGATGCACCAAAATCTTGTATAATTTTTTGTATATTATCATTTTCAGTGCAACATAAAATACTTCATTTTGAAATCAGAAAAGTTGATTGGATTTGAAACTAGAAAGCTTATACTTTAATTTGGTTTATAAAACATATTCGTGAACATTTTTTTTGTATTTTTTATGAAAGACAGAATGAAAAATGCTGCAAAAATCTTCTAAGTAATTTAGAGGACGAAACAAAATTTGGATAATATAAGCTTTTTCATAATTAGTATAATCATACATTATATTTTTTTCGAATTATGTTTATAGTGTTCCTTTTTTAGTATTATTTAGAATATTGACTAAGTAAAAATTAACTATTTATAATTTGTTTTTCTCCATTCTTAGAATTAAAGATTTATATTTTAGTAAACTAAAAATTTTATAGAAAAAAATTATTGAAAATTTAAGACTTTATTTTTAAGTTGAATTTTTCTATTAATAAACAACAGAAAATTCTAAGTAAAACCTCAGAAATTCCAACAATTATCTTATTTGAATAAGATATGATGTTATATTAGTAATTATCATTATTATGTTTAATTATTACATATTATGTGCACAATTTTCATCGTTCTAAAATAAGAATTAATGTAGCAATTTTTCAACAACAACAATGTTCTAACCAAAAAAAAAAATATAACAGACACAATTTTTAAGCAAACAAGATTCTTAAAAATAGACATAAACATTTAAGATAATTAAGTTTTTGTTAAAAAAAATATATAATGTTTTTCATTTTTATGTTATCTTGCAGACATAACAATACTCTTCTTTATCATAAACAAAAATTATTGTCTATACATTTTTCTTGAAGGGAAATTTTATTGTTCATCGAACATAAAATATATTTTTATCTTTACGAAAGGAAGGATGCAACAAAAGATATATACTATATAAATATCATATGTATAGTAAGTACATTGAATGAATCTCAAGTGTAAAGAAGTTATAATTTCTTTAAAATGGATCATTGCTTCGTAAATATTTATTAAGTTTTGAAGGCCAGCAACAATAAAAGATTTTGCCAACGGGAAAATAATAATTCATTATAAATTATTTTTCGCTTATTTTTATTTTTGATAACTTAAAAGTTCATAAATTTGGTTCTATGTATTTCAAAAAAATTATGTTCATATATATTTGTAGTTATTCTTCTGCTCAAGGTTACTAATTGTATTTTTAATTAATTGTTAGTTACAATGAAGGTTAATTTTTTGTAATAATGTCTAAGTTCTTTTGCCTTAATTTCCCTTAGAGATTATATAGAAAAAAAAGAATATATTAAATATTTAAAAACGTGGATAAAACATATTTTTATTTTCAGTTCTTTTTCTATTAATACTTTTAAAATTAATTGTGTACCATATGTCAACAGAATGTTTAATATTTGTACTATGATTATAATTAACGAAAAAGCTAAAATAATAAAATATTATATTATATAAAACAACATAAGTTTAATATATAGAATATTTAACTAAAGAACATTTATATGCTTATTTTTATATACCCTTATAAATTTAACTATAATATGTAATTAGTGTTATTTTATATAAAAGGATAATTAGTTAAAATTCTTAATACATTAAGTAGTAATTTTATGTAATATATCAAAGTAAACAAAACAATGTTAAATTAATTGGTTATATCATTCTAGTTTAGAGCCATCATAATTTTACATTACATTCATTTTCATTTACACAACATTTATAATCACCATACAGGGTTGTTCTAAATTTGATTGAATTAATTTGGGATTTAGTATCTTTATTCAACCTCTGTTAACCCTGAGGGATATTAAACTTGACATATAGAAAATTATTTCACTTTTATCATTCTGCCATATGAACAGTAAATAACTTTATAATCTATACTATATAACTAATTTTGAAAAATATTTTATTAAAATGTCCTTTTAAAATTGCTCTTTTCCTAAAATGAAAAATATCAACTTAAAATTAATAGTTTAACTTTTAACACACTGCTATATTTTGTTATCTTTGTTACCTCATTTAAAATTTTGATTATCCTTGATTTTTCTAGTGCTCGAATTCATGTTGATAAAATTGATGTATAAAAGTATCTATGTTTGTCAAAAAAATATTTTATTTAAGTAAATTTGAAAGATTTAGAAAACGAACAGAAAGAAAAAACCCACTTAAATAATTGCGTAGTTTAAGTTTGAAAATGGAGCAAATAATATATATATCCTGAAAAAAATGAGTTCTCATTATATGATGTTGAAGATTTTCCTTTAATATGTGATAAAAATAAATAAATAAATTTTTTTTACACTTATAGCTTTTAGTAAAATTACTCATTAATCTAAATATTCATCTACATTATCATTTTTCCGGAATTTCTATATACATATATATAAATTAATGATTTTACATAAAATATTTCTTCTATTTTTTTTTTGGTTTGGTATTAAGTAAATAACCAAAATTATTATATTAGACGAATTCTCGTGAGGAACACACATTATTAATTTTTTAAAAAGAAAAAGAAGAAAATTGTTTGTAAATTATAGATATACCTTTAATAATAATTATTAGTTATAATTATTAAATCCTTAACCTTTTTGTAGGAAGTTTTTTTTTTAGATACAAATTACCAAAAGAAAAATAAAGATTCCTGTTTTTCAACTGGAAATTAATTTTGGTAAATATATGTTACAATATTCCTAAGAGACTATATATAAATAAATATATAAATGTGTATATGGTCCTTTATATTTACTTACTAGCTCAATTCTACTCAATTTTAAGAAAGATTACAACAAAAAACACATACTACCTAAAAAATAACAAAACAAAAAACCAAATTAAATTCCTTTTTATGAAGGATTAAATATTTTTTTTCACTCAAAAATTTTCTTACACACATTTTGACTATACGAACGAGTATATACCAATCCTTTTTTACCCTAAAGGGGTTTTACATAAATTTAACAACATTGAACAAAAAAAATAACAAACAAACAAAATAAGTGAGAATGATAGAATTATACCCAGTTGAATAAATTTAACACTTTATCTTTTCGTTTTCTTCTTACTATACCAAAAATAGAAATTGTTCTAAAATATTCCAAAAATTAAGAGTGTAAAATAAAGGAATTTTAATAAAAAATTGATAAAAATGAATTAAAAATGATAATTTAGATTTTGATTTTGTATAACTTAATTAAAATATTTGGTTATTCAATTTATTATTATAAATTTTGAGTTCAATGATTAGGCATTTTTTTTCGATCATCACAAATTAATTATGATAATGTCTGCCCTAAAACATTTCTAAAATCTACGAACTACAGAAATGTTCATAATGAAAATTATAATTATAAATTAATCAAAATTTCGATTCTACATTAAAAAAAATTCAGTATATTAAATTTTATTAATTATTTTTGCTATTAATCTAAAGATTCCGAAAATGATAAATATTTAATTATATTTCTACAATCTAAATTCTATTTTAAAGATAATGAAAATAAAAAATTAATCATTAAATTTTTGATTTGTAAAATTAATTTTAAATTCGCATTAACTAAAATTTTGGTAATATAGAAATTTTTAGTAATTAATTATTTAAATGATTGAAATGTGAACATTTTCAATATTTAATTATTGTAATAAAATGTGATGAAAATCTTTGTGGTCCACAATCTATTTATTAACTATATACATATATTCAATAATTTAGACGAAGAAAATATATGTGTATATTGAGTAAAATTTTGCATATTTATTATAGTAAAACAAAATTTAATTACAAAATTTAATTTGAATTTAATTGGAATATATGAAATTAAAATAATTTCATATTTCTGCATAAAAGCAAATTTTATGCAAATAATAATGTTCGGTAAATAAATATAATAAAATAAAAGTTTTTCCATTTAAATAACTTATTTCATTCACATATGTATTTCAGAAGTCATATTATAAATCATAAATATGAATGAATCATAAGTATAAATAAATAAAACTCATGCATAATTCTAAAAAACTTTATTATTAATTTTTCTCTATTTTATTCGAAATTATGCTAATTTTATTTCCTTATGAAAAATAAGTTTTTTAATTTAATTTTCATTTTAAAGCTAAAAACCTTTTCTTTATTCATTTAAAAATTGGTTTAATTATATATTTCCCTTCTCAACAATCCCTAAAGACAAAAAAAAAAATTGGTGTATAAATTTTGGGTACATTTTTTGTTATTAATTCTTATTTTCGTTTAAAATTAATTTTGGTTATTTTTTTCTGTAAAATTATATCGAATTTCTTAAGTAGACTAGAAATGCTGTATAAAAATATTTTCCTAACAAATAAATAAGAAGTTTTTAAATTAAATTTCATCTCAATTATTGGTAATTTTAAGTTTATGTTATTCAATTTTTTTCCAGGAAAATTTAACCTTGATTGATTCCTGAAATCCATTTAAAACCAAATCAATCTTAATTTATAAAAAAGAATTATAAAAAAAAACCAACAAAAATTATTTAAGATAAATAAAAATTGGTTTAATTTGAAATTGTAATTGAATTATTTTGTTATCTAAAATTTTTTTTTGCTATATACTTTTTCTTAGACAATTTTTGGATACTCATAAAAATGTTTTCAATTTTATACTAATTTTTTTTGTAATAAAGAATGAAACTTTTTTTAATAGAATTAAAAGTTTTATGTTCATTTTTAATTATGAATTCGTCGGCATATTAGTTATTTGTTCTATATGCTAGTTGAAAACAGCCTCTTTTTCAGGATCCGATGATTTCTTGCTATTTTTTTTTACTATTTTTCAGATTTTTCTACTAAATCAAACAAAAATCTATTATAAAATATTTTATTTTTAATATTATATAAAAAATATAGTTTACTATCGACAAAATAACAAATTCATTTTTAAATTTAGAAAATATTTTAAAATCTATTAAAAAAAAAGGTGATTATCTAATTTATTGCAAATACTAAAAATATTTCTAAAAAATTATTACACAAAAAAAAAATTAAATAAAAATTCGTTTTACATTATCCTTAAATTCTACACTTTAATTTTTTTTCAGGTGGGGAAATATAATTCAATTTCATATAATATCAAATTGTTGTCAAATATGTTTATGACGGCCAAGTGATGCTGTTAACAATGGTGTACAATTTTCAATTAGTGCAGAGTCATGATTAGATTTTTCTGTATGATGGAGACGTTTCAATGAACGTTTCTTGTCCATATCATTGGGTGGTATTAATTCAACCGTTTGTAAACTTTGTGCCCGTTGTAATGACAAACGTAATGGTTTCTTTGGTGGTGTTGGTCGAATACGTGGTGCTACCGGTTCCGATGTATAATCAGTATTGCGTTTTTGTTGATGGTAATTATTATGATTATGATGATTATTATTATGATTACTATTATAATGATTTTGATGATTACTATGTCCATTATGATGATTATGATGATTATATTGTTGATCATTATCACTTTCAAAATCTAAACTTTTTACACTACGTAAATCATTACCAAATTTTCGTATTTGTTCATTATTATTATTTCGTAAAATATCAAATTTCGTATTACTACGCCGATCAATACTGCAAAAAAATTTACATTTTAAAAATTAATTTCATAAATTCACAGTTTAAATTTGCACAGTTTTATTACTTGTACAGTTTTCTTACCCATTATAGTTCAAATGCTCAACACTACGAGCGTGCATATTATTTCGATGATTCACACCATTTCCATTATGGTAAATGCCCTGACTATTTACTTGTTGTTGGTATTGATGGTTTGTATTCTCACTATGTAGTTTATTATTCCTTGTTGCTCTATCGGCTACACGACGTTTATGATTCGATAATGCTGACGACAATATCAAATCACTGTTAATTGAAATTTTCGATGCTGATAATGATTTTGATATTGCATAATTATTTTCACCATCTGTATGATTGCCATTCTCTTTTATGATCGTTTTCGTAATATGATGCGATTTAGAGGGTGTAATTGAGGACGGTGTTGTGACAGTTGAATTTGTTCCATTTTTTATTACAGTAGAATTATGATTTCCCGTTAATTCAATTGGTTTACCACCAACTAATGTTGTAACATAATTTCCTCTTTGGAATATTTCTGGTTTGTCGGATGGTGATGATGGTGCTGATGATGATATACTTATACTTGTCACATGACCAGATGACCCATTTCCACAATTATTACCATTATGATTTATTGGTGACAATTGTGGCTGGTGTAAATTATGTTGCTGTGGTGGTGGTGTTGATTCTTTGGTTTGCTGTTGTAACAATTCACGTACTTGCTCTTCTAAATATGAAATACGATGTTGTAAACGTTGATTATCTTCTTGCTGTTGTGACAATTGTTGATGTTGTATTGCAGTTGATTTTTTTCTAATAACAACTAATTGACATTTACCAACAGCTCCAATTATTTTTTGTAATTCTTCTTTTGTTCGGCATGTTATTAATTTACCATTAATTTCTAATATTCTATCACCACGATATAAACCTTCACCATCTAATGCCCATTCAATAAATAATCCTAATGAATCTGATTTTGTATTAGCTGCCCAACGACCTGTAGTTGCCAGGACAGCATGAAGACTTAAATGAACTCCAGATGTTATTATACTAAAGAATAATTTATCATTTACAATGATTTAATTTTGAACAAATTAAAAGAGATTATTACCTAAAAAGTGTATTAGATTCTGGCTTTGATTTATCTAATCGGGTTTGAAGCGCCCGCGCTTCTTCAACAATTGATAGTAGTTGCAATTCTTCCCGGCCAAGGGCATATTCTAATTCAGCTTGTCTGATTCTAATATCAATATTACTAGAAATATACCAATAAAATTAATTAAATAAAGATCATTGATATCATTTCATAATAATTCTATTATACTTACTCTGAAATATCTAATTTATCAAGGGCACTTTTTAAATTTCTAATAGCAATTTTCTTATTTTCAGCTTCAATTTTTAAACGTAATAATTTTTGTTCAGCTACTGGTCTTTCTGAATCATCAAATGGTGGTCCAGTTGGACGTGGTAATTTACCTAAACATAAAACATTACGTAAATTTTGTATAACAGCTTCACGATCTTGTAATGCTGTTCGTAATTCTTTTGGTTCATTTGGTTGTGGTGTTGGTGGTGGTCTTGGTGATGATCTAGCTGATATTGTACCACCACCTAATGATGTACCTTTACGCCTTCGACCACCATTCACTGAACTTAATGATACCTCAATATTGGCCATCTAAAAAATTTGTCTTATTTCAATAATTTAAATTTAAAAAAAAAATATATAACACAAATATTATTTTACTATTCACAATGAATGTTACTGATCGACTAAAAACCAACTACTTAAAATAAAATTCTCAAAGCTTATCAAAAAAACAAAAATATAATATACAAAAACAGTAAACTCATCAATAATAGCCTATACTCTGGTGAGATTTAACATTGAAATTGTATATGACTACCTGTGCGTTTTTTCGTTGAAAAAAAAAAGAAGATGTGAATTCAAGTCAACCAAAACATAAAAATTTATTATAAATTTTCATTTTTTATTAAGTGAAAATTTAATTTCGAATTTTATAATATATTTATAATAAAATCATGTATGCACGCTTGCAAATTATATATATGAAAATTGTGAGATAGAGCAAAGCAAAAAAATAAAAAAGTTCCATTTATAAGATATTAAACTGGATTTTTAGAAACATTTTTTACAGCGTGTAAAAAAGTTTTATGTTTGAAGAGAAATTGAAATGTTTTTAAAATGATCACGAAATTTTTGTTATTTAAATTGGTGCTGCTTTTGTAAATTTATAGCACCAATATATTTTAACGATGAAATTAACAAAATCATTTTATTTTATTATGGTCTTATTTAGGTCTAGTGGACAGATAATGTTTAAACCAAAACATATTGCAAAATTTAATGCTAAATTCTATATAATGAATCTCTAAACATAAATTAAAATTGTTAAATTAAATAATTATAATTAAAACACTGCTTCCTTTCCTAACATATAATACAATATCCCGGACATCCTATCATTGAAAATTTACTAACATTTAAATTCAATAAAATTTTTTTTTGGAATTGAGGACGATTGCGAGAATCTTCTTTTTCAAATTTACTGCTTATCTTATTCAAGTAAATTTCAAATTGTGTGTGGTAAACATGATTATTAAATATATTTATAACCAGTTTTGAATTTTAGTTCTTTTTTTAAATACGAGAAATTAATGCTAAATTTTTGAAATATTATTATAAATTATTTTAATTCAATAAAATACTGTAAATTTAACATACTATCATCGACCTCACTATATAATGCGGTAAAATATTTTAAAGAAAATTCCATAATCTTCTATATACCATAAATGATCATTTATGAATATTATTATTTATGAGAAACTGAAACACTTACCTTGGCTTCTAAATTTTCTAACTGTGACATTCTTGGTTGACCAGGTTTTGGTGATATAATTGTCTGGGAAATTGAAAACAAGAAAACAAGTGAAATATAAATTAATGGGAAAATAAATTAAAATTAAAACTTAAGTAATATATAGTAAAAAAATAATTTCGCATACCAATCAGATTTATTACTACTGAAGATAGCTAAATTACTAATGCAAAATTTATAAAACCAAAATATTCAAAATTCAAAAAATATTGACAATTAATTAATTTTCTTTTTTCGAATCATAAAAGCCTATCAATCCTAGTAAGATTAATAAATATTTTCCATTCCCACTATTATTAAGTGCAAAAACTTCACCTCAATTCTCTTATCGGTTCTTAAATATCATTAATTATTAAAATAAATTTATATAAATAATCATAAATTTTGCCATGTCGTCTGGCTAAATAAAAAAATCATCTTCAACCATAAAAAAAAAAAACAAAATAATAAAATTTAAAAAAATATTATTGAAACGCATAAAATTGTTCATAATTCATTTTGACCATTTTTGATATTTTTACTTATGGGTCGATTTATAAAATCATAAAAAATTTGAAAATTTAAATTAAAAAGGAGAAAAAAATAATAATCATTCATTTATGCAAATTTAGAAATTTATATTTGTTGTCCATTAAAAATGTTAAGCTTCATCAAGGTCTTAGAATAACTACTCAACTGTAAATTAAACGAGTTTATATTTATGCTTTTTTTATGGTCAATTGCAGTGTTTTTAATAAATAAATTAAAAAGAATATCCCAGTCTACTGTCCTTTCTGGTAATATAAAATTTCAGTTTTAGTGGTGAACCATGGTCTGTGCATGGGAAATTTTGGTTTTATAAATAGATTTTTTATTGCAAAATCCAAGAATAATTTCATACATTTTGGTTATTGATAGTATGATATTTGTCTGAAGACATTGACTGATGAATGGTTATGAAATGTGAGAAAGAAATGGGAGTTTTTATAAACACCTTTTATTAATATAAATTACAAATTTGACAGTTGAGAAATATAATCTTTTTGGTATATTAAATATTATACTAATTAAATGACTAACTATTCCCAATCATTCAATTCATTCATCCATTAATTTTAAAAGTTTATATGTGTAATATGAATTGATAATTTAATAGTTTATATTTACCATTGACGTTGATCGTTCTTTTGAAAATCCTCTAGAATGAGGATAATGTACTGGTTCACTTAGGACACTACCCGAGTCCATATTATTTCACATAATGAATGTTACTGAAATGGAGAAGAGAAAAGAACCATTAAGATTTTGAATATTAAATATTTTAATCATAATTTATTACAAAAAATTATCAAATTTCCTATTAAAAAAGAAATGTTTTTTTTTGTAATCAAATTAATATACAAAAAAATATTAACACCTTCGCATTTAAAATTCCTACACAAAACAAAATTGTAAAATATTTCTGTTTTTTCTTGATTAAAGTTTTTCTTTTTGTAAATGAAATAAATAACTACAATAATTTTTTTATCGAAGATTCCTAAGCGCATTAGGAACATTTGACCACCCAAAGAAAAAAATTGTTTTATCTTAAATACATTTTTTCTTCATTTCCCCATGTGGGTCTTATATGTAATTATTATATTGAAATCTGTAAATTGTCTGTAAGATTATTATAATATCAAAAAATGTCGATAACACTAAAATATCTATTATAATATTTTCGAAGGTTTAAAATGTTTTTTTTTAAAAGAGGATTTTCCTTAATAATAAAAAAAATCAAGAAATTTATGTGTAGGTGGAATCCATGACAAATCGCCACAAGAACCAAAATAAAGTGTAAATTTTTAATTAATAATATTAGAGCTATTAACTAATCAAAAATTTTTTGGTAAATTACATTTTAGGTTTTGATTAAAAAACAATTTTTAAATCGTTTTTGAATTATTGAATCGATTGAAATTTTGTACATGTAAAACATGTTCGTGGAGGCAGCAGATTGAGGAAGTAATATCATTTTGTGGAATAATTCTAATATACCTCATCAATGACTTATTTACTTATGAAAGAGAATCTATAATTTGCCCAATAATATTGTGAAAATGTCAATTAAATCTAAATCCAATTCTTATTTAGCTCTTTTAGGAATATCGTATTCATTCCTAACCCTCATTTGAATGATTAAAATTGTGATTACTATTAAAATCTTCATTTGATTACATTCTCAATTCCATTAACTATATATAATTCACTTTTATACAAAATAATTGTAAATAGTTTGTAACTCTGATTATTTTAAATAGCCAAGTTCAAGATAAATAAAGAAACTATTAAAGAAGAATAAAATTTCTTTGATTATAATTTAAATAAAATTAGAAAACTAATTAATGGATAACAAGAAAAAACTTAACACAAACCATGTAACAATAATAAAACCAAATACAATTTTCCAAGACATGCAATCAAAAAAATTAGATTTCAGTTTCTTTCTCACCAAATTATAGTAAAATAATAATAATCATGTCCATTTATATTTGGTCAGATTATATTTAATGATATTGCATGCTGGTTAATTGTGCAAAGATTCTTCTTCATTTTCTTTTTAAAAAACGAAACTATTTTTCAAATAATTTATGCTAAATATATTTTTCTGAAAAATAATAGTAGAAAAATGTAAATTTCTGTTAACAATGTTACTTATTCACTCGTACAACGAAAATATGTAGTTTGTATATACTGAAAATTAAATATTTGAAGAGTGAAATACATATAGGAAAAAGTGAAATTTTATTTTATGCTGTTCAAATTAGATGAAAAAGTAAATATAATAATTTGAATAAAAAGAACACAATAGAATTAATTGTTAATTTCATATATACAATTAAATTACCAAAAAAAATTATTTATTTAAAAAAAAATCTTTACATAAATTAAATCTTAACATATTTTTTATGTACATATATGAAATTTCCATAATAAATTGTCTTTTATTCAAAAAGTGAAAATTATTGTCGAAATGAATTTATGATAATAATTGTATAAGAAATAAAATATAATAATTTTTTTTTGTCTATGTCATTTTTCGATTGGCATGAATGAGTTTAAAAGTGTTTAATAATCAACCTAATTTTAAAATCAATAAAAAAAAAACAATTGATCAAATGAACTGAAATATTCGAAAAGAATTTAATCAAAAAATATGTAAATTATGTTTTTCTTCATTTGAATTAAGATCATTCAGCGAATGTAAATAATTTATTATATAATTTAAAATGAAAATATAAAAAAAAATGTTGATAATTATTTTTCAATTCAAATTTTTTAATTTGTAAAGTAAAAGTTTGAAAATTTTGTTTTGTTTGTTTACTTTATTTATGGTTTTATGTTTTAATTTACTTCATTTATTTTTTTTTGGTTTTATGCAAATATTTGATTTATGTTTTTTTATTGTTTTAAAATATAAATAGCAGCCATAAGAAAATTATAACATAAAATATTATCTAATCTATAAACTCATAAAGAGAGAGAGAGAAATTTGTTTGTTAAAGGTACAAAAATGTTACATAAAAAACAAAACAAATAAAAAATAATGAATAAATGTAATCAAAAATAAAATAAATATAAATAAACAAAAATTACATAAAATTAAACATTGATAACAAAATAGCTGAAAGTATATAAAGAAAAATGCTTTTAAATGTCTTTTTTTTTTGGATTAAAATTAAATGATTTCAAGAAGTAATTAAATTTCTTTCATGTTTGTATTAAAACAAATGAAATAATAAATGGTTTTTGATTGCAACTTTAAAGATTTAATAATAAATTGGGAAAATATTATTTTTATTTCATTTCATTTAGTAAAAAAAAACCTTCTATTTTATGTAACTGACAAATAATTACAAATATAAATCGAAAAAATTATTTGTTAGATTTTTTTTTTAAACAATTTTTGAGTTTGATTTGGATAGGTGGGTCTTTAAGGTTAGATTAAAATGTAAAATTTATTTAAAAGCTTACAAAAATTCAATCTAAAGATGACAGGTGAACCAGAATAAAATTTACTGAAATTATAATCCAAATATTTTTAATTCCAAAAACGTGCAATTTTAGAATCTATAATTAAACTATATAATTGAGAATTCTATTTCTATCTAAATTCTAAAACATATTTAATTTTGACTGATACAAAATCAAAATTGTAGGCTTTTTAAAATAAGATTGATTTCTTCCTTCTTATAAAAACGATTAGTAAATTTTAAGTAACAATTTCTTTGTAAAACCAACAATATAATTATTAAAGTATATAACTATATTATTTTTGTATACCATTACCATTTGATCATATCAAACGCAGCACATATAATTAAATTGGTTTTTACAGAATTTTAAAACTAAATTTTTTTTTAGAATTTCAATGAATGTTAATAACGAATAATAGATAATTAAATTTTCAGTTGATTTTAATAAGATTGTTTTTACAGCTTAAGGAAATTGACAACCGTATTTGTGTTTTTGGCGAAATTTTGATAACTTAATGATTATAATGTATAAAAAGTTATGTTGTCTTTGCTACTACGTAAGTTTCATAATTTGGAAAATTAGAAAATTAGAATTTATTACATCTATGAACAATAAAAATTAAACATTACAAAATATTAATTAAATAAGTATAATATAGTTTATTGCTTTAACTGCAGAGCAAATTTCTTATTCTAAAATTATTATACTTATTTATTATCTATCATTTAACTAAACTCAGAATGAATCTAACCACAAATACTCTTATTATAGTATCTGTGATATAACATATAATTATTAAATATGACAGACAATTTTTTCATCATTTATATTTAACCAATTGATTAACATATATCTTAAATTCTTTTTATCAATATCTTAACAGCTCATTCATGCTATAAAATATTATTATAGTCAGTTTAAATATCAATTTTTTCTTGATGTTTGCCCTAAAGCAAAAATAAAACTTTGTTTATATAATTTATATATAAGTCGTTGAGTAAGTCTGGCTAATTTTAGGTGTCTGACGATTTACTTTTTTCAGGATATTACTATAATAGTATATGTATAGTATACTACATATAATTTTTTATGGGTTAAGGTATACACATTGGAATATGAAATTTCTTCCCACACAACAAAATTCTACATCAACTTTTCTTTACGATATTATAATTACAAATTACAGCAAAAGATAAAAAAAAAGGGATACAAGGGTTTTTTTTTTTAAAATGTACATAAAAAAGGGAAGGTTTTATTTTTAAACATAAATTTTTTTCCATAAAAACTATAAGACTATACTAATTTCATAGTATGTATGTACATATAAATATATATAGCTCCGACTATAGAAATGATTGGCATGCAACTTGAGAACATTAATTCATTTTATAGAGTAAAAATTAGAATGATCTTTTTCTACGTTTGGTTTTACAGTTCCAATGAATTTTTTTAATGTTTCTATACATAGTCTATAATTTTTTTTTATTAAAGCCTGAAATTATGATAATTATTATTTACAAAGCAACGTATCTCTCGTGTATATAGATTTTATTTTTTTCAAAAAATTAAAATGTAATTAATAGTTTTGTCAGTTAACTGAAACAGCTTAATTATTAAGACAATATAAGTAAAGAAAGATTGAATTAAATTAATAAATTGATTTTTATTAGATATAGGAATGGAATATATCTTAATTAGTTATCTCTATACAGTAATTTTATTATATATTCTAATTGCTTTAAGTATATATAGAAATAAAATAAAATATGTAAAGAGGGCAAAGATTTCAATTTCCTTAAAGAAAAATCATGATTTAAAAAATTATTTATCATTGCTTTTCTGTTTACCATCAGAAAATAAAATTTATATAGCGAAAGTTCAAGCTGTAAGATAGAATTAATGTCCGGGGAAATTTAAGTCTATTATCTATTGTTACTGGTAGTAGAATTAAAATAAATTATTTTTTGATTATCTGTAAAAGATCTGTGTAAGTAAGAGAATTTTGTAGAAGAAAACAAAAAAAAAAAAACACCTTCAGTACGCAAATAGATTTAGTATCCAATGATTGTAAAACGAGAAAATTGTGTTTATAGATTTAATTTTAGAAATTTAATTTTTTTAAATTTCAAGATGGATTAGCAAAAAAGAAGGTCAAATGTTTTTCTTATTATTAATTTATGATTTTGGATATATAATAGAAAGATTTATATAATTACTAATTGTTTACGATTAAATTTTGGAAAAAAAATTAGAATTAATAATTCATTGGCTTGCCACCTTAGGAGATTTTCACCAAATTGGATAAAAAACAGATTTGGTTGTAAAAAAAATGATCTATGAAAATGAATTGTATATAGTAGTTCTATAGAAGGAAATTCATAATTGAATGGTAAAAGTCATTTTTGACTTAAATTGAATGATGCTAATTCTACAAATTACGATATTACAAAAATCCAAAAAGTCTTGTATACTTAAGTCATCAATTTCTGTAGAATTTTTCAGTCAGACTTCGAACAAAAATATATCGTCTCAATAGATGGCATTGAGCAACCCAAATTTCCCCTCAAGCAAAACTATTGTTTAAACTTTAAAATGTTATCAAATATATAAAAAAAAACGTTAAAATTTTATTTTCGGCCTTGCAGGAAGTTAAGAATTTTAATTAAAAACTAAATAAAAAATATAGGCAGGAAATTAAATATAAAAATGAAGACATTATATTATGATCTCCACAATTATATAATCATTTTTATATCATTTAAAAATATCACTAATATAAATATCACGTGTGGTTTTGTACTTAAAAAATTTAATGATAAAATGTTCTGACCATTTCAAATAAAAACTTAAGACCATAGCAAAGAAAAACTTAATTTTTTTTTTAATAGAACATGAAAAAATCTAACATAACATCAAATCTAATATAAAAGAATAAATTTTTAGAAATAAATAACGAATATAATCTTTATATACCAACAGGTTCTCTTCTTTTTAAAATTCTTATATTTTTAATATTATAATTTTTATGTATAGTTTGAAGAGGTTTCGCAAATAGAAAATCTATAGTAGATTAAATTGCCATGTGCAGATGAAATTTACACACTTATCACAATCGAAAAAATTCTTCAAGGAGAAAAAGGCATTAAACTTAGTTTAGTTACTATAGAGTCATGTACCATGACCATTAACACACAGACAATATTCAAACAAGAGAGACCATCAGACCCCAGCATTTGAAGGAAATTAAAAACCATAATAAATTTGGAATTTAGTAAGACAAAAAAAAATAAGAAAAATAAAATTTGGATTAAAGTATAGGAAAGTGATCGAATATTGACCTAAATTTTTTTTTGTAATACTACACACTTTGCTACACTTTAATATACATATAATAAATGCTAAATAGACTTGATGCTGTTAGTAATTAAGTATTCATACTAATCAACTTAACTCTAAGGACCAAAGTTATACAAAATTTTATACTTTAGATCCACTAAAATCCCATAGCAATTACTACACTTTAACATAGTCTCCATTTAGGTGATAGCAAAGCCATATGATTATATTATATACGGAAAAATATTCAAAACTATGAAAATTTACTAACTAATAAAATATTTATTTACACTCTAAAATTAAATACAGAGCCAAAATTATTGTTCTAACTAAATTTTTATACAATTTTTCAAAATTATATTAAAAGTAACACCACAAAGCTTCTAAAATAGTGATGATATCTTCTACTAACTGTCATAAATCAAAATATAATGTAAACAAACTGAAGAAGTAAAGAAACCTGATATTTTTTTTTGAAATATATGAAATTGATATTGTCTTCATCCAAGAAATAGAAAAATATTTATATAAAAATTCACGCAGTTTTTGTAATTTTCTATACAGTTTCGAGTAGTAATTTTTATACCTAACTTTTATTACCATCCAACAGATTCTATTATGATAAGGTATCAATTAACATGAACCCGCAGTGAATTCCCTTTTGAAATTACTATATGTATATAGACAAAATCTAGTATTTTTACTTACTAGGTTCTTCTCCTTACTTTAACCACAATCGTATATGTTCATCCATAATCGTAAAATGAATACTGTGAGAAAAATAATATTTTTCTCTTCCTTAAAATTCATTTTTTTTGCATGCCCAACTTGTCATTAAAGATTAATTATAATTTTATTATTATTATATTTGCTATATTAGAGTATTTACCTGCCCGGTTGAATAATCATAAATTAAAGACTTTACATTTTGTCTCATAAAATTAATATTTATTCTTGTTGTACACACCCGCTTTTAATGTTTCAAGAATATTTCCTCTTTATATTGAAAAACATTAAAAAAAACAGGTGGCAGTGGCCGACAAGAAATGAAAAAAAAAAACAAGTATGAACCGTCAAGTGAATTCAACCAAATCGGAACTATAGAAAGAGAACTGAAATAATGTGTTAAATATTTTTCACTTTTTTTTCTTCATATTAACGGCTTTTTTCAAAACTTTATCATTTCCTGGACAATGCAACAAAATTAACTGCGCTACAACATAATACTAAAACATTTATTATACCAGTGAAGAAACTAATGATCTGTAGCAACGAAGTGTTTCAAATTTTAAAAATTAATAATAGAAATGCAACAATTCCTTCTTTAAAGTCATTTTATTATTATTGCAAATATTTTAATTACTTTTCAAAGTTAGAACTTTGTATGCAGCTGTGCTAAATTGTCTAAAACAGGTCTTAAATTTGTGCTTGCTAATTTTATATTCGTATCATTTTTTTTATCACACCCAAATTTATGCAGAACATTGAAAAAATGTAATTTTAAGTTATAGTAGCTTAGAGTTTTATAGTTTTACACACCTAACAAAACTTCGGTATATGTATGTATATCAATATTGATTTTTTGCATAATTTGACAGAAGTTACTTAGTAGGATTAGCTAATGATAATCTGTTTATATTCTTCTCTTAACAATTCTCCCTTATCCTTTTTGATAGTTATATTTCATCACTCTCAAGCTCAAGTTCGTGAACTTCAACAGGAAAGTCTAAATAAGATAATTATTTTTGTCCATTCACAATACTCAGCATTTAACATTCAATCATGCTATTACAGAGATCAAGAACGTGGTGAATTATCATTAAATTAATATGCGATTGCAGACCATTTACTAGCATGAGTACTAGTTTTTGTAGAATTTTAAATTACTAACGAATTTAAGACATTATAAAAATTAACAGAAATTTCAATATTCATGGTTAAAATATTAAATTTCTCCTTATGCTGAAATGTAGCATAATTTATTCTAAAAAGTATCGTCATTTATGTTAAAGAGTGTCGCATATAATGCAATTTACGAAAAATTATACTATGAAAAATTCTATTTAATCAGATTAAATATGAAATTTAAATAGAAAAATTACGAATTAAATTTTATTAACGTGCAATTGAAAATTTTAGAATGCAAATTAGGTTTTTTTTATTCAACATTATAAAATAAGAATTAAAAAACAAACGAAATCAAGGTAAATTCCATTACTTGCTGTGAAACAAACCAAAAATTATTGTGTAATTTGATATTTTGCTTTCAATTTTAAATTTTAAATTACTTTTACTATAAATTCCATTTAAATATAATAAGCTAAATTTTTTTTTGTATGTTAGGGGACTAAATTCTAATTTGAATTTTCATATCTTTAAAAATAAATTTGCATACAAGGGGAAAGTTTTAAAGAAATTATTTTATATTTACATAATTTTTAGTTTTGATAACAAAACTAGCAAAAGGAAAAGCCGGAAACGCTTGCGTATATAAATTTTATTTTTTTTTACAATTGAAGCTAGTTTGAATTTCTTTTGTTTCTTTAAAAAAATATAAGGGAAAAGTCACCTGGCTTTCACAATAAAGGGTTTTTTTTTTTAAAGAAATTTAACGCTCAGGGAAAATCTTGTTTTCGATTTACCGTCCACATAGCTAACTTTCCTAAATTCATAATTTCTTTGAGTTACTTAATCTAAAGGTATGCGTATGATGGTCAAGGAGGACGAAGAATTGTCAGTTACACATTTTAACGAATTAACGATTTTATAAATTATCTACAACAAAAATTTTTTGCAATTTTGTATAATTTCTAATTTCTATTGGTTTACTATACTAAAAGTAATTTCTGTTGAAAAACATATTTTATATTGCTGCACTTTTTTTTCAAGTGCAAATACATTTGCTTTTCTAAATTTTCTTCCTTTCTCAATCTGAATTGTTTAATTTTCCGTCTCGTAAATTCAAAAAATTTCTCAACAATGTAAGACCATGAAAAATTTCCTTTGGAACATAAAATTTCAAACAATTTGTTTGTTGAGCATAAAAAAAAATTGAAACAATTTAAAGAAAGAACATTCAATTTTTCGTGATAAAAAGTTATAACAAATTTTAGTAACACATAATTTCTTTGTATATGTTTATCATTTTCTTATCATTTCCACTTAAAGTATATTATGAATTTTTTTTTTATTGTTTTATCTGTTTAAAACTTTTTCGGTTCGATGATTTTAAACAATGGAGAATAGTTAAAACAAGAACCCTTTATTCGCATAGAGAGTTAACATTGTTACAAAGGGTGATTTACATAAATTACAGTCAATTAAGATTTATATATATGTTGTGCATAGTGCTAAGAAATCCATTTGAAAGGTTCTTTGTCTTTGACATTGACTTGTTATGTCAGCCATCAGTAAATCATTGCAAAAAATTTCTTCAAATTTTCTATTTCTTATATTTTATTTTCCACAAATTTGAAGTGATAAACAAAAATATCAAAGTAAAATTATGAGTATTGGAAAATTTCGTCTCATATATGAACTGAAAGATACATAAATGTTGTAATGATGAATCAAATATTCACTGAGGCTAGTATGTAATTAATGTTAGGATGCTTCACTCTAGATCCATCCAACCATCTTACAAAATTGCGGCGAGAAAAGATATTTTCTATACCTTCAATATTGTACATCTTGCGGTGAACTCTGTTAATCTTTCGTAACATTAACATCTTTTAATTTATATTATAGTACAATTTGTAATTACCCCACTATTAATATCTTTGAATTGAAGGTTTATGGTTTATCTTCTTTAGTGCTTCTTCTGAGCTATTAATCTATTTTGTAAATTTAAGGTGGATAAAAAAAACTCCTTCATCATATTTGTTAATTAACTTTTATAAATTTTCGGAAATTTTCTTCATTTTTGTGCAAAATCATCTAAAATTTTGTTGAAAAATTAATAAATTGAGATATTTTTTTTTATTCTCATTTATTAATTGAAAATAAAAATTTTAATTTAACACTTTAATTTATCGTTATTATAATGTGTTGATAATTTGTTTAATGTAAATAATTTTATTCATCCTACTTTATCATAAAAAAATCATTCATTATTTACTTATATCCGAGATATCTTAATTAGCATACAATAAAAAAAATGAAATAAATTCAATGTTTTTAATGTTTAAATAAAATGAACATAAATTTTTATTTATTGTCTCATGCAATTTTTTTTATTATTCAATTTAATTTTTTATATGATCTAAAATTTTATTCGTGTTTGTCGTTTTCCGGTCAGATTTTAAATTACTTTTTCATATTCATAAAAAATGACAAGCAAATTTATAAAAATTAAATGTGGAACATTTATTTATGACTAAAATTAATTTTATATAATTCTTATAAATGTTTGAGGTCTGAAATATATTGGAACTAGCTGAAGTGAGCCTATTTATGAGCCATTTCTCAGTCATAATTTCGCAAAAAATTCTAGAAAATCAAAATCTCAAGAAACGATCAAATCAAAAATTTGTTCAATTTATGTCTAAAGTTTTAATTTTACAAATTCACTTATTCATATATATAATTTATTTTTCCGAACATTAATTATTATGTTTTGTGTTTTAAATATTTTCGCGTGAGTTGCATAAAAATTATTTTCTAAATATAAAATTAATTTTATTATAGAAAGAAACAATGTTCGGAATATTTTTTTTGAAGTTCAAATTCAATTGAAAAATTATACAACATAAAAGAATTTATTACTTATTTATATGATAGATGCTCTAAGAGGCTAAGAAATGAAAAACTGAGTATTAAAATGAGGCCAATCTAATTTATATATCTTCTTTCTTTTTTTACATTTTAATCATTAATTTAAAATATTAAATGGTTGAAAAATTTGAAGAAATCTTGAAGATTAAAAAAATAATTCAGGAAAAAATAGTATTTTACTTCGGGACAATGAGCTCTGTTTCTGTTTCACAGGAGGAACATTCACAAATATAACTAAAATCAAAATAGATATCCTTAATTAATTACCTTAAAATTAATTGTGTAACAAGCAATATTGACTTTCACGTGTGTCAAAATGTAACAATTTTGACATTGCATTTTAATTGACACCCAAAGGCTTCTTTTTTTCATTGTTTCATCTTGGATTCTTGGATATAAATTGCGTGGAAATTGCTTTGAAACAGTTAAATTTCCATTTACCCATTATGTTCTAAGTTCTAAATCAACACACTATCTATTTTGCTGTATTCTCACCCAGCATAAATGCTCTTTGAATTTGATTTTTACTTTATGACAAATAAGTATAAACATTTTTAGTTCACTTATGGGAAAATTTTAAATTGTTTCAAAAACACATTTTCTAAATGAAAAATCTTTTTAAACAAGACAAAATGATAAATTGTATAATGGAAATTTAACAGTTTTAATAATTGAATTTCCCATGTCTAAATAAACAATGAAACTTTTATACACTTATTTAACGTCTTTGCTATATTTTTTAATAAAAATTTTAAATTGTTTTTAAAAATACATGAGAAAATTTCCCATCAAATTTATGTTTTTAATTTAATAACATTTATAATTTTCGTCTTTTCTTAAATTAAATTAAATTTTACTGTATATAAAATTTTAAATCATTTTTACATAATCTTTAATATAATAGTTTTAGATAAATCTTTATAACCAAAAAATGTTGAAAATCCCCGGCAAATTTTGATTCACTGTTCAACAACTAATTCATTTCAATTAAAATTTAGAAATTTCAACAAAAATTGAATAATCGAAATAATTAATATTATTTTTACATAATATCAAACTTCAAATTGAATAATATACGATTCGCTAGCAATTATTACAATTTTCATTAATATTACGAAAATTCTCCACACCTTAAAAGTGAAAATATAAATTTCTGGATAGTAAAAATATTCAAAACTAATAATTTTTCGCCCAAAAGATTGCGCAAAAACAATCTAAATTTTATATAATATAAATTTTCTTGTTAACAAGTTTAAAGTCAATAATACAATTTTCGTTTTACATAATAATTTACCTTCAATTTCATTTTTATGATGATAAAGCAAATAAATAAATAATTTTTTTTTTGTATTACTCAAGAAACATAAAAAACAAAAATTGAAATTATTTTCTCGTAAATTTTAAATTTAATTCAAAATTATTTTTTTGGTAATAATATCTAAATTAGTTTAAAATTCATGATTTACCTTCAATGAAATATGAAAAAGCTACATGCTTGAAACAGAAAAAAAAGTGCCATAGAAATATGTATTATAAATTATATAATCATAGAGAAATACTTAATAATAATTTCTAATTAATGTTAGAAAATTGTTTGTACCTTGAAATATAAATAATTACTATACAAAAAAAAAAAGAAATAAATAATCATTTTAACCTAAAGGTAATTTCAAAGTCAATTTTATAGTATTAATCGGTCAATAATTTAAATTGTGGTATAAATTATAATTTTACTATATACATATATTATTTACATAATATCTTCAATAATTATAATTAATTTTTTTCATTGTAATCTGAATTATAAGACAATTGTGGCTTTCTCAATTATATAATTGACAGGAAATTGGGCTAATAGTAACCACCACTAGAATTCCAAAGCCAAGAGATATTGGGTAATACAAATTCTTGAGTTGTAGAGGGAAATTACGAATTTACTATTTACTTATTACATTTCAAAATTAGTGGATTATATTATTTAAGAGTTTCGACAGAGATCCTTGCCTCGTATATTGAGAAATGATTCAGTAATATTAAGAAATGATTGGTAATTCAGTAATATTATTGCGATGGTACAATGACATTGTTCCAAATGTCATAATTATTCGTCTTAAAAAAATATAATACAATATCGACATCATTTATTGACCGTCTATATTAATTCAATATCTTTGATGGTGGATGGACTTCAAAATAATTCACTCTTAAATCGTTCCATTTGATCTTATGGTTTATAAATTTTAAGTATACATATTAATTGATTGTATTAAACTCAACGCTGCTTCGCTACATGCATTAAGTTTCCAAGGTAATATTAAAATTTATGTGCAAAATGTAAAATAATGAAAAATTAAATTTTAGACAAAAAATTTAGATAATTCAGTGACCTTCACAAAATTAAATAAAAAATGAATCTGTCAGACTCTTATTATATAGTAACTAAAGACTCTATAATCTTTATTTCTTTTTTTATAAATTCTTTCCAAAACAAATTTACTTGAATCATAAAAGAAGAGTTAAATTTCATTAATTACCTTTAGTTATTATCTTTAATTTTATTGACAATTTACGTTGTAAATTCAATCATCAATCATAATTTATATATAAAAGAATTTAGTAGAACTAATTTGACTGAATCACATTACATTATTATGCTTGTTAATATTTTAACATTTTTTACTTTCTGAATCATCTGATTATTAAAAGTAATTTTTCTGACATATATAATTTTTCAGTCTTTTAGTTCTGGTTTCATGAATTCATGATTGAATAGGATAGAGCATATATTTTTTTGTTTTATGAGCACCAAAATTCATTGAAATTCTATTAAAAATTATCACTGGTTTTCTTTTTTTTTTTTGAAAACTAGAAAAACAAAAATTCAATTTTTTTTTGTAAACAAAAATTTATCTGAATTACTAATTATTTTTTTTTCTTTGACTTGTTATTATACTAATTAAAATTTTTATCTGACATGTCAGAGTGAATCATTTTTGTTTAAAATGGCCCTGAAATTTTTTATTGCTGAACCTGCTGAACCTGAATTGCAAAAACAAAACATAAAATTAATTTGTAAAATTTTGTTTAATTATTTAAAAATTTCTATTTCCTGTAATAGTAATTTTAGTAGTAATGAACGCGCTGAGTTCCAACTGAACAATTTTAACAATTACAAAATATGATTATGAACATTTTTCAGATGAAATATGAAAGATAAACTAAGATAAATTTAAATATTTAGGAATTGTAAATTAGTAATATATCCAAAAAAAAAAAACACAATTGTTTTGGCCAATGCCCTTGTCCATGTCAAGGATAAAATTAAGTTTTCAAATTAAATTCTCAAAATATTTCACCACCAAAAAAAAAACAACAACTAAATAAATGATTTAGAAAGATAAATTCATTCTCTTAGCTACTTTACTTATACCTTAGGCGTATTATACCTATAATTGGTACTACATCTAAAATTTAAGAGTCTACAAAAGTTTAACAAAAAACAAAATGTTTTTTTTTCAAATAAAAACCTAATTTCCTTAGGCAATTTATAAAATTATCCGAAAAGTATTTTTTTTTGTTATGTTGAAAAATAAATAAAATTTAGTGGTTTCATATTTAATGTTTAGTTAAATAGTCTCAAGTTACCATCTTTTTGATAAATGATTTTTTTAATGAAAATATGTAAGTATATGTAATACTGAAATATTGTCGTGGTTTTGGTTGGATTCGTGTTAATGGATTTCAACAAAAAAACTTTATGAATTTGATACACGCATTTACTGAATTGTTACATCAACATTGAAAAAATTTACAAAATTGTTATAGAAATATTTTTAATTATAAGATTCTGGGATTACAATAAATAAAATATACCTAATAATAGTTTATGATGCCATATAAGCATCCTTCGTGTTCTGTTTTCGACATTTCTTTGTCAGCTCCAGTCTAATTCAAAGATTAGTATTAATTGTTGATCCTCCGTACATTATTTTGATCACCACACATTTCCACGTTAGGTAAGTGAAATTTACAAATTTGCATATATCGCGTAATACTATTTTCATTTTATCGGAGTCTATGATCATTTCATCTCCTCTTTCGTCTTCTGACTAACACATTTTGATCTCTAATTATTTACTCCAAAATTCATGTCTTCTAAAATTACCCATAATTAATTAATCACATAAGAAAGACAAAAAAAAAACCTAATGGCATATACTGTCAATTTAGATATATTATAATATTCAAATTAATGAGCAAATTGGCATGTTTTTTAAAATCTCACGAAATTCTTGTTTTCCAACCCAGATTTAAAAAGATGTTAAAAAATTTCGAATTAATCTATCACAAAAAAATTTTTAACAGCATAACAATAATTTTTATTTTTAGTCTATGTAATGATGACAACAACGGTCAGTAATATACCAGTAATACTTTAATATGTAAACGCTCTAATGATTTTCTGCTGGTATTATAAATATTTAAAAAAAAATTAAATTTTGGAAAATGATATTTGTTACCAACTATATTTCTATTTGAACAAGTTACGCTTCTTTGCTAATGTTAATGATAATAATGATGATGGTATCATTAATAAGATAAGTATAATAATGATTATAACTCATATTTTTTTTTACAACTTCTCGATCTAAATAGCATACATATATGATAGAACATCAACAAATCCAGCAACAAAAATACATCGAAATGAAAAATTATTTTCTAAGAAATTACTTCTTTTTTTTTAATATCATGGAATGAAAAGAAGGGTGATATAAATACCATTTAAAAATGATCTGTCGGTTAACCTTAATATTAAATTAGAAAGAATATTGTGTAGTGTAGGTGATTTATTATTGATATGGAAGCAAAATAACAGAAAAAAAATGTTGTTGGCCTGAATTTATGTTTAACTTTTTACCATTGATTTTATTGAAATTTAAGATTATCCAGAAACAGGTTTTCAGGTGGCACAGTTAAAATTTAAAAAAAGGATGCTCCATTAATTTTAATAATGAAAATGAATTTATATTAATCAGTGTTGTAGGTTAAATCACTATATACTTTAATATGTTAGAGTTCATGTTAGATTGAAGTATGTATACTGAAAAATAAAAGGTCATTGCATATAGTTCGGTCAGAATTATTTTAGTTAAATACCAAATAAATCATTTGATTTTGCAAATATTCCTAGAAATATACTCGACATTGAGATATTTTCTTAATATAAACGCTTATGGGTTAACAGCATAAAGCTGCGGACAGAAATTCAGAAAAAAATTATCTAAAATCGGATACGCCGCAAGAACGAGAAAGTAACATCCAAAATATATATTTAAATGCCAGTGGTAATTGTCCTCAACGATTCTATTTCCACTCTGCGCTGAATAATATTTCACAGTCTTTATGTGCTAAGCCGAACCAAAATTCTGTTAAATTAATTTCAATTCATTTATTGAATGTCAAATATAAGGTTTCAAATGGAATAAATTGAAGGGCAAGGACCTTATAAGTATAAAATTTAAAAAAAAATTAACAAGTAATTTTCAAGATGCTAAACCACATCTAATTATAATGATAATTAACTTTCATCAATTTTTGGTTAAATTAATTATTTAATCAATTTACGAAATCATCATAGCCAAACAAAAAAACAACATCGTAATTATAAAACAATAAAAAATAATTCGGAAACCATAAAATTAAAAATTTATATAGACAAAAATGTGTTTATACTTTATATTTATTATGTTTTAAAACATAATAAATGACAGCATAACAAAATATTTTTCATTGTGTCTCTATTTTGTGGCTCAATGAATAAATACAAAGAAAATTTAATCAAAAAATTTATTTTAATAGAAAAATTATAAATTCATAATTTTTTAATCGCAATATAGAAGAAATATATATGACATAAGATTATTATATTAAATAGGAAATTTAATATTGATAGAAATATATGTTTAAATACCATTAACAAAAAAAAATTTTACCATAAAATTATTGTTACATCCCAAAAAAAAAAACATGTCATCTTTTCATGTCATTAGAAATATTATTATAGGCGTCTCAAGTATGGTATTTAATTTGTGGGTGCTATGCTTAGAGTTTTCTTGTTATTTTGTATTTTCTACTACCCCCAATAAAAAATTATTTTCATCTTATTAATATTTAATAGACAACAAAACCAAATAATTATTCCATTATATGAGTTAATAGAAATTATATATACTGTCTAAGATGAATAAGAACATTGGAATTTTTTGAGGTTGATCAAGGTAAAAAAAATTAATGTTAGATCATGGAATTGGATAAAGAAATGTGTAAAATATTTTCAAAGGATTGGCAAAATATCCCATTTTCAATGTTTAATGGAAAGAGTAGATGTTATAAATTCTTCTGTAATCTTTTATGTAAATGGTAAAAAAAACAAAATTTTGAATGATATTATTTTGACAGTTCTATAAAAATTGTACATGCGCAGAACTGACGAATATCAACAATATTGTAATATTCTTTAAGTCGTTGATCAACAATTACACTTTTTGGTTTGGGGTTACTATTAAATCTTTCTAAACGATCTAACCTAAAAGTACTTCAAAATAATGGTTCTAATTTTTCAGACCCATAATAAACTAGTAAATAATTATTTATACCACATTGGAATTTCAAATCCAAAAAAAACCCGCGGGTAAATTTAAATATAATTCAAAATTATTTAATTGTTATTTAATATACAAATATTTTATTTTATTTACCAAATAAATGTATCCAAAATTTGAATCTTCTTCTCCCAAAATATTTTATCCTATACTTTATAATCTTTTATGAATCTAATTATCCAAATTGTTGACAGTTCACTTTCCAAAAGAAAAATGTAAACAGATTTTGTGTGTAATCCAAAAATAACTAAATTTTTCAATTACTTTAACCTTTATCCACAATATGGTGTTAAAAAAACACTTAAATTTATTTATCTGACAAATTCAATTGAGAAACTTTTAAAGAAAATATTCAATAATTTTTTTATTTTAGACCCGGCACAATATTTGAATTTATTTATTTTACTGATAATTTTGCTTATCTATTATAATATTTTTTAGGTCTATAAATACACAAAAAAAAAACAAATTAACCAAAACGGAAAAAAAACTGGTTGTCTTCTTAAATGTTGGAAGGCATCTGTTACCACCAATTCCAAAATATTTTTTTTTATAGGTTTTTCTTCTTTTTAAATCTTTAAAAACACAAGAGAAGAAAAAAAATGAACCTTCATTATTTTTCACTTTAAAAAAAACTATAAACAAACAATTTTTTTTTTTTGTTTACCAAAATAAAATTATTTCAAATGAAAATAGTCGTAGGTCACGAAAAAATATCTTGTTTCAATTTCATACCCGTCAAAATAATGTAAACACAAGAATGCACAATTTTTGATAGTAATTATTAAATAATTTGATTCAAAATTTATACGAACTACGATCCGAATTAACGTACCGTACTCAATGACGGTTTAACTGAAACTGAAATTGAAAAAAAAAATACAATGATTTACGTTACAAAAAAACCCAAATGTGACGTGTTTTCCTGTTTTTGTTAACAAAAATATTGTGTACTAAAATGGTATACCATATACCAATACCAAACCAATCAAAGAACTATTTTATTGAAGACTTGTTTGAAAGTGTAAAGAATATGTTTGACAGAGATGGCAACATGTTTGAAAATGCTTTATAGCATGTTAGTACGATTTGTTTGATTGTGTTGCAAATGTGTTTAGAAAAGAAATTTGAAAATAAAATCAAAGTTTTAATACAAATTTCAATTAAAATTAAAATTTGTAGAACCATTTGTAACATAGGAAAATATTTAAGAAAACGTTTTTATTTATTACATATTTATCAATCCAGTAGTTTTGTTAAAAGTTGTGAAATTCTGGACAATTCTCAATAATATCAATGATCGCCTCTTAGAGTTCCTTAAAAAAAAATATTTACCATCGCATTTGAAGGATGCTAATGCTAGTGTTATAAGCTATATGGGGCTAGGATCCAATGGTTGGTGTATGTTATAAAGATAGAAGTGGGTATACGTTATAGTTTGATAAAGCATTCATGTTGTTCTGCTTTCAAAAAATTGATTCAACAAAAAAACACTGAATAATTTAATTATAAAATACAAATTTTCATTTTATTAAACTAAAATATAAAAAAAAATCGAAGAATTTTAACATAAAAAATATATTGAAATTTTCTTATTAATATGTTGAATTTATTTATAGCTTGAAAAGGTATTTTCTTATTTTCTTCTGCGTTGTTTTGATCTTGACCTATGTCTAGAAAGATGAGTTCTATTGCGAAATTGTTCGTTAATATAATCCTCATTATAACTTGTTGGAAATATATCATTTTTATCTATTCCAAATGGAACCTTATAATTTTCTTCTTGTTTATTTTCATCATTGGTTTTGATTATTTCATTTATATCAATTTCATTATCAATATTTTCATATTCATCCATTAAATATCCCGTACCACCAGCAATACTATATTTACCATCCTTATTCTTTTCAATGAAACCATTTTGGACGCCAATTTCAACAACTTCTTCAATTTGTTCTTTTAGCTCTTTTGGTGTAATCTATATACAAATTTTATGAAAGTAAATTTTGTAAATTGAAATTTATGGTCTATAAATTTTTTTTATTTAATTTTTAAATATTTACACTACGAAGCTTTCCAATATGTTTAATAATTGTATTTATTGAAATTGGTCCTTTAAATGAATGCAATGCATCCATTACAAATACACCATTCATTTGTAAAACATGTTTAAAATGAATTGACATGGTAAATAAATAAAGTTTACGTAAAATTTTAAATTGAATTTAAATTTATTCAGATTTTTTATTTTTTAATACAATTTTTTTAATTGATTTTATTTTGAATTTTATTTTTCAATTAAATCATAAATGACATGAGTTGAAATTGAAAAGAATTGATAAATTATTTAAATATAAAGTTTTATTTTTTTGCAAGGTTTTTTTTTTTTGGTTAGAAAAACTAATTAAATAGAAAATTAAAATGCTAGCGTATGACACTTTGAGAAAGATACCATAGAGTGGGTAGGGCCGCTATGACAACCAACTAAGATATATTGTAAAGCGAATATCCATAGTATAAATCTCAATTTTATCTCCAGTATAAACAGTATTTACGACATAAATGGTTATCCTTCCATGTGTTTAGGCTTTGCTAATCATTTAAATTATAAAATCAACGTTTTAATAATATTTATATATATAATATTTCCAACAAACTTTAATCATTAATTTTCTAATATATAAGAAGCATAAATACCAATAACAAAATCAATATGAAATAATTTTGTCTTGATCAAAAAGCTTATAAAAAATTACTTTTTCACACATATGTTGAAATTTATCTATCTATCGATCTATCTAATTTAATATTATTAGTAGAAAACTGTTGAAACATGATTTAACCCAAAAAAAATTTCGGATACAAAAGAATTTATTTAAACCCAAAACAATATGTCAATTATTTATTATATATAAATAAGAAATTTAATATTAACCTAAATAACCTATAGAACAAATTACAATAAAATGAAAAAGAAAATGTTCGATTACAAAATAAATTAATTGATATTTATTGCTTTAAGGAATGATAAAATATACTAATCTGGTATTTAACATTCAATTGGATTTGATAATATCATTTATTTTTTGGTAATAATTCTTTCATTTTTATAAATTTTCCACATTGTATATTACAATAGTGTTAGTCAGATCATTGGCAATAAAATTTGTTGGGAAAATGTTAAACCATTTTGAAATGGTTCTAGTTCAATGTAAATATTAAATGATCATAATTCGAATATATTTATATAAATCTATTGATAAATATCTATTACATAACCAAATTTACAATAAAAAAAAGTATTAAATTGCAATTTTAAATGCAGATATAAAATATTAGTAATTTAATATATTATTTTTAAAATCATCATTACCAATAATAAACAACTCTAATATAACTGACAGTAAAGACATTTATTTTTTTTAATATTTAAGGGACAAAATAAGAAAAATTGCACATTTTATATAGCCACGAGCTAAAAATTATTGTTTACCACCATGGGGTAGAAAATATAATAGAAATTTGACATATAATTTGACATATAACAAATTTGCTATACAATTTTTAAATTCAATAAAGAATTGCAGATCATTTCGCAGTAGGAATAAAATTTGTCAAATATTATCCTTTTCACCATATTTTTCACTTTTATATTATTACAGATCGCTATTATATTGATTAACATTTAGCGATGACAGGATATTTCGTTAGTTATCTAAAATTTTTACTGAGTATAGCTACGAAATGTCCTCTCATCACTTAATTGTTACTGAAAAATATTCATATCGAATTTCAAGATAAAATTATAAATTTTATTTTATAGCCGCATATTAGCTCAGTTCATAATAAATTTTGTCTTTAAAATTTAATTATTCATTTATTTATAATTCTTTGAAATGCAAATAATTTCAATATCCACAATATTTTCTCATTTGTAAAACAAAAGCCGCACCCCTTAACGCTTAACCCACCGACTCATATTTTAAAAATTGAATATTTTTTTTAATTTTTGCGAAACTATAAAGTAAAAATCTTGTTTGGGTATAGTAATAACTTGTCAGCAATATTCACATAAATCAAAAGGGAGGAAACTCATAAAAAAAAATTTGATTTTGAAATTTTCAATGTAACAACAAAAATGATTTTTTGTAATAATATTTGCATTTATAGTCTCATATATACATGATAATAATCAATAAATTACATAATTTACACAAATTTTTAATATTATAATGCATACCAGTAATTAATAAATTCAAATAAATTTTATATTATCGTTACCTACGCAAATTTTCATATAAATTATTAAATATACAAATTTTATGAAAATATTTTAAACAAAAAAAAAATCATAAATTTTTGATGAAGTTGAAGAATAAACTTTGTAGGTATGATATAGTTACTCTTACTGGGAAGTATATTTTGTGTTCAGTTTATTTTGTAGAGTGTAATAACTAAATTTAAAAACACTATAAATTATAAATAAAGCTGGAAGAGATTTCCTAATAATACTATTATACTTATATATAACATTATTCGGAAAACATTGAATATTCCATATCTGATTTAGTCCTTACAAAAATTCTGAATTTTATAAATTTATTTTCCTGTTTTTAACTTTCTGTGGGGTTGTACAAAAAACTGAAGGTGAACAAATTTTTCATATTTATAGCATAATACAAAAAATTAAAATTTTACCACAAAAAAACGGATTATAAAAAGATTATTTTAATTGCTCATTCAATGTAAATTTAATTCCATTATAGAAAATCTCTTTAAAAAAATCTGAATTAAATCATTCACAAAATTTTTACACAAAAAAAAAACTAGGATCCTTCGGTAAGGATTTTCATTCAAATTTAATCTTTGATTCCAGATTAAAAATATACGCAATCAATAAAAAAATCATATACACACATCACTTAACTTTTTATACAAAATCAAACCAATTCATAATAAACCTTAAATGCTGCATAAATTTAACATAGAAGTTCATAAATTTTATGAACCTTGTTTTGTCCTCATTATACAAAAAAAAAATATTCTGCATTAATCGCAACACTTTTTTTTAGTGATTATTATTTAATTTTTGAGTAAATTTGGTAAATGAATTATTACGGATAATTCGAAATTATCCACCCTACATCAAGTCCATCAATCAAAATATATGTATAAAAACATTATAACACAAAACACCAACATATTAAAATTGATTGTCGTGACGTAAACATATAGCAAAATCATAAAAAAATTATTGTAACATCTGCTGGTTTTTTGAAATTATTTTGGAAATAAAAAAACAAAAACATGTTAAAAATAAAATTTATTTATATATACATTATATATTTTGATATTTATTAAAAGGATCATAAGGATATGTCCATTGATTAACGGCTCTGCGCATAACATAAACCATATTAATGTCAACTCATGTTGTTTTGTTTTTTTCTTTCTTTCGGACTTAAAAAATAGAACAGAAAAACAATTTTCCTAAACAAAAACATAAATAAAATAAAACTATTAATAAAAATAATAAAGGGTTAAGAAAAAAATAAACACAACAAAAATGATTTACATAGTTCAGCCAACAACCAAAAAAAAAAGGACACTACCAAAGGGAATATATAGTAAAGTTAAAAAAACATTGAAAATTTTAGGGTTGAATATGGTTTTAATAGGCGTTAATGCAATCGAAATATCAAAAGGAAAAGAGTTAATATTGTTTTTTTTTTTTGTGTTGTACTTTGGAAAAGATTTAATCGAAAAGTTTACACAGATAATAAAGGTCGATTAAGTGGTTAGTATTTATTTGGGAATATATTTGAATTGATATTATCATAATGATTATGTTATCTTTATGCTAAATTTATATTTTTGATAATTTCAATATTAAAGGATAACATTTTTTAATCTTTTAATTTTCAATCTAATTCATTTTCAATGCAAATTTGATTTTTAATTTAAAATTGACCCATTCTGCTCTGAAATTGATTTAGTAAAAATTGAGTTATATGTAACGATACAACGAAAGTGCTCCCCGATATCCTATATGATTCGATAAATGCGGCTTTTCTCAATATTTCAAACTATGAAAGTAGTTTACCTTGTTGAGTATGGTCGCATTATTTCAAATAGTTTGAAATGGTAAAATGTAATTTTCGTAAATAAAACAATTCGTGATCTAATTTCAAAATTTTCAAATAAAAAAATTCCCATAAAAATATAATTTATTCAATTATTTTCATTTAAAAGAAATAATAATCATTAACATATTTGATTGCCATCATATATACAATGTGCATTTATTTTCTGAAGCTGTCGCATTATTTTCAAAAATTAAACACCTTTTTGATGAATTTATATAATTTCAAATTCCCTAAAAATTATAAAAAAAATATTTTCTCTCCTATATATTTCTGGTATATGATCTAATTTTGTTGATGATTTTTCGGTATGTCACTTTACAGACACGTTAATATAAATGATCAAAATTGTATTAATGCAATCAACTGACATCATTGTTATATATTCTTATCCTTTACATCCTTTCATGTAGTCTTCAAAAAAAGTAAAATAAAATTAAAGTCAGAAGGGTTAGTTCATCAAAAAAAACAACAACAATAGAAGTGAAATAAACGAACTCATCAACTTTACTCCCTTTTTCACTTTTATTCATTTATTATAATGCTCTGTGTTACATACATCAGGAAAAGATTAATGGAATACGAATTTGGATCAGGATATTAAAATGATAGTTCCGCGTTCCTTACTACAAAAACGTAAAATAGTGAAGTAGAAATTACTCCCTGCAGTGATATTTTATCATTTTACCCTAACCTTTTTTTTATTTTGCAAAAATCGATCTTTTTTTGTATACTAATTTTAACGCCTCATTGATTTCCGAAGGATACATTAGTGATTTTGCATTTGCAATAAAAATTTTCTACTCAGGGACGAAGTCTCAGATAAATTCGGAAATTTATGGAAAAACTATAATACTGAAATGAAATCCATTTCTGAATCAAGTGGCGGCTCTGGTTAGCGAATACGGAAATTATCAAATTTATTATTCATATTCTGAAAAATAGTTAATAATAACATCAAAATAATAATTCAAACTGTGATTTTTATGTCCTCTTCAAAACTGCACGCTAATTCCTACAATTAATAATGCGACAGGCTTGCATTAAGCTGGATTTTTGTAACTTTATTGTAATAATAGTCAAATTTAATATGCTTCAGAATTTTTTGAAGAGGTAATGTAAAAAATTCAAGTACATTTTTTGTGCAAAATTTGACAAATGTAATATCATTTATTTCGTCATAGTTTAATGATATTTTTCTGCCGTTGTCGATTTATACAGATTAAATTGTGGAATAACGCGAGAAATAACTTAATTTATATTCGATTCGCTGATAAGGAGTATTTGACAGACCAATTATTGCGTAAAAATTGTATATGTATCCATACGTAAGGACAGAATAGTATTTGAAAATGTATTTTGATCATTAATTATACATATGCTTATATCACTTATATTAATTTTGTTATCTACTCTACATCCTTTAAAATGTAGATTTACATCGTTTGGAGCGACAATTACTGATTTAATAATGCAATAAATTTATTCGGTTGCACTATTTTACTGAAACTATTTCTCTTGATAATAAATATGGAAAAAATTATTTAAAATTTAAAATAAACTTTTTTGAATTTATATATCAAAATCTATTTTGCAAAATCAATAAAAAAAAGTACAAATTTTCTTTCTATAAAAAATATACTGACAATATTTAATATTTTATGTACATAAATAAATATTTCAGTTTTAATATTTTTCGCCTGATAGCCTTTAAATCTCCTGGGGGATATTAAAATATTTGCTTTCGACTACAAAAATTTTCTCTCTTTCTCTGTTGGTCGTTTTGACAACATTAAAAATTACAATCCTTTTTACTATATATATATACAAAATATTTTAAAACCACATCCGACTCAAACGAAACAACATATTTTTTGGTTTTAAATACAAATTTTTTTTTTATCCTTGTGATTGTTACATTTTACAATTTTTAATCTTTATGTTTTTTCACAAGGATTTGGAGAAAAAAAATATTTTCATGACAAAAACCAAAACAGAAAATATTTGATTTATTTAAATATTTAAATTTTATTTTATCATCAGAATAATTGAAGGTTGAATAAAATTGAGGAAGTTTCATTTAACAATTGAGTAGTACGAGTAGTACAACATATAGTCAGTACTATAAAAGGAATTGGAATATTCACTCGGACGATTAGTTTGGGATTAGGACAAAAATTATTTCATAAAAAAAATATTTCAATCTATAATATATAATCCTTTTATTCTCTTGTAGGGCATTGAATGTAATCTTAATTATAGAAGTTTCACCAATTATACTATTACAAATTAAATTTATTCAGTTCATTATAACCACCAGGCATCACCACGGACGCATAAGTGAAATTTTAATAATTTTAAAGAAATATTTAATGCGAGTAAATCTTTCTTTAAAATAGAATTAGAGACTTAAATTTAAAATAAATTTAATACGCAATTTTAAAATTGGCATGCTAAAAAAATATAAAATAAAAATTCTTTTAATTCCTTATTTTTTGAAAACACGAAAATCAAATATAATAACAAACACTGAATATAAATTAAGTCAATAAAGAAATGACCAAAAACCCATAGAAACTTAATAGTCTGTTTGCCAACCAAAACCCAAAAAAAAAAATTCTTAAATTTCTTTGGGAAATGAAGAAAAAATGTTAATTTATTTTCCCTAAGAAAATCATTTTTTTTTTTTGGGAAAATTTTGTTCTGACTTCCGAATACTTTTACTAACTAATATTTAAATAAACATTACCAATTTTGTGGTAATGTTTTATTTGAATATTAAAGCTTTTTTTTTACATATATATTTATTATTATTAACATTTTTATTAAAATGGTATGAAATTTTTTCCGGTTTATTAAATTAATATAATAAAGGCAGGAGTAAAAACTTTGGAAAAATCTCCTCATTTTTTTGTATAAATTAATCAAATATAAAAAAAAAATTTAATTGAAATAAATAATTTTTGTGTTTTTACAGTAGAATAAATTAAATTTTATCTAACACGTGCCGAAAAATTTAATCAAATATTTATATATTCACCAAACAGAAATAAGTTATTGTCCTTTAAGGAGAAAATTGTATAGATTGTCAAAAATATTTTATTAATTTAATTAAATTCAGTTTTCGCCAGACAAAAATATGATACAGAAAATTAAGTTGATTAGATCGACAACATTTGAGTAGCATATATAAATTAGCATATAAAGTTTTGATAAAATGGAATTGTAGACAATTTTATAAATAGAAATAATCAAAAAATAATTACAAAACTTGAATTTTGTATAATTTTCGACTAAAATTACAATTTCAAACTCAGATCTAGAATATCCTTGCAGTATCCTTTTATACATAATCGACAGTGGTGTATGTAGTGGACTTTTTTTTCGTTAGGTATGTTGTTGATCAATTAATATCCCAAATGTAGGTTAATTTCCCACTTTATTTTAATTTTAATAAAATTAATAAACAAATTAGCACAGTGTTCAAATTTTTGTTACGAAAATAACCACATAGAATTTTTCAAAATGAATTCACCAATAATATTAAATATGGGCGATAAAAAACTTAAATAATTTTAAATGACCGCAAAACCATTTAAATAATGATATTTAATAAATAATTTCAAAAACTATTCAATAAAACATTCTGAATTTATATACATATATTTTAGTATACATTTTCAAATTTCTTTGTAGACTCAGTAAAAGGTGCAGCTAAGATTTAAGGATCTTAACCAAATAAACCACACTTAAATTTATTGAAACAACCTAAATAATTCTTATTCTTAATTTAATTTTCTTATCTTAAATAATTTAATAATTTGTTATATTAATAATTATATGTATGTATTTTATATAAATGATGGAACAACAATTATTCAAAACAATTTTCTAATTTGACCTTTCTACCCAAAACAAAAAGGTACTGATGAAAATTCTTTGTGGTTCTTAAAACACCCAAGAGAAAATTTTCTAAGGAAAAAGCCTTATGGGATAATTTATATATTATTTTATTACAAAATATCCTGATTTAATTTCAAAAAAATTATCTTGATTTAATATTATTTGATCGTTTGGAAAATTAAATTTTATGAAAAAAAAGGTAAAAAAAAGTAAACGTGCTCGAGATTAGATAATCCTTAAAAAAACATTTTAAATTATTTATGACAAATAAATAAAACTTATGATTTACATATTATAATTTTTCAAATGTTTTTCATTTCATAAAATCATAAATTTCTTAATAATTTAAATAAAAAAATGTTAGAATATTTTAATATGAAATCAGGAAAATGTTTAAATTATAAATTGCTGTGGTGGTGGAAAATGCAAGTTTTTGTTTTATTTTGAAAAAAATTGTTTTATTACTCGTCAATTTACGATGATGACTTGCAAATTACTTTTCTACCAGGAAGACATGAAAATAAATTAGCACACAAATTGGAAAAAATAATGAATATTTCAAGAACAAAAAAAAGCAGAAACAACTAAATAATGAAAATATAGCAAAGCTAAAGTCGGTGAATTTATTTATGGAAAATTATGGTGAAATTTAATATAAAAGCAAAAAATAAAAAAATTTCTAGATGCTTCACAAGATTTTCCTTTTATAATCTAAAAAAAATATTAGTTTTTGGTTTAGAGAAAAAATGTTTCTGTTTTGTTATAACTAAAACTGTGAAGGATATATGAAGTTTTTGTTATAGATTTAGTGTTTTATTTTTTTTTTGTATAAAATTATTCTTTTGATTTGATAATTAATCTCGGAATAATTCTCTAAATGGAAGAATGTTTAATAAACTTTTTCATTTGCATTAATACAAGAGAAATTCTGGGAAATTTTTTTTCTGTAAACACATTTTTCATTCCAGAGATTTAAGCATTTAAGGATTTCCTAATATTAATTTAAGGATTCTGTCAGTTATAATATGAATTAAAGGTTTTGTTTATAAGTCAATTAGAATGGAATTTTGTTGTCACTGTTATCTGTTGTTGTATGTCAAAAAACTATAGTAAAAGTATACTAATTTTATTTTATATAGTTAATTGCGATTATAATCAACAGTGAATACTTTTTTACCAGATTAAGGAATCTGCAATTCGGCTAAATCTGTTCGGGACTCAGGTTATTATGGATATCTATCCACTGAATCGCTTTCTACTATATATGTCAATTATTAATCTAGGAGTCGCTTACAATTTTAACCTGTTTCCCATAAATTAATACTAATTTGACTTTTTTCCATATATGACCAATCAAACCGATATTTGTTATCCTAAAGACCGATCTCCAATGTAGGCTTCAGCGCAAAACTTCGGCGGAGAAAAAAGTTGAACGCCAGCGTAAAAGCCAAACAATCTCCAATGTGAGCGTTGATACAATTCAAAACTTTGACAAATTCAAATACAATTCAAAACTTTGAACAAATATGAATATGAATTATAAATTTATATATAAATTTATATATATATAAATATGACGGAAACTTTACTTCTAGTAATTTTTTTAAAACGCCTACCGAAATTTTAAAATAACTTTGAAAAACTCAGTGAAAAAATCATGAAAAAAATTTAGAAAAAAAAAATTTTAAAAATATGTTGGCACAACTGAAACTTCAGCTTCATTTTTTGAACATTGAGCAATCTCAGCGTTGGCGTTTTTTTGAAGCCAGACGCCAGCGCTCACATTGGAGATACTTACATTGATTCCCATATGATGAACTTTTTTTTACGCCGAAGTTTTGCGCCGACGCCCACATTGGAGATCGGTCTTTATTCTAGCTAAGGCGTTTTGTTCTGATACCTAAACGACCAAATACCCAATGTCACCGTGCCTTTATGTTCACTATTTTCTATATGCAAAATTAACTTTTCAATTATAATTACTTTGTAAGCTTCTAAATTTCATACAAAATTCCATGTACAGTTATAAAACTTTATTATCCTTATTAAACTATATATAACTTTTCATTTACACTGCATATTATTCTGTATGAAAGATCAAAAGGATATCAACTTAAAAGGAAAACTTTTATTTAATGGGGAAAAAATTAATTTCTATTTATTATAATTGTCAACTTTAAAACTATACTAAAAATTAGTTTTTTTGACAAAACCACAAAATTTAAATTACATAAAAGTTTTCTATTTCTGCTTTAAGTTATAAAAATACCAAATTTACCAACTTTTAAATAGAAATAGTATTTATTTAACATGCGGAAACATTTAATTGGTAAAATTAAATTCAAATTAAAAATTTTTATTTGAAATCTTCAATTAAAATTTAATTTGTAAAAATATTTGGGTTGTAAAAATATTTAGGTTTTAAAAAAATTCAACCTTATTAAAAATTTAGAAGTTTATTTATAGTTTAAATTAAATTTTGTTGGCTTAATTAAAATTTATTTTTTTTAAGGAAAGTTTAAAATAAACTTTCCTCAAAAAATAAATTCAATATTTTATGTAAACATTCAAAATGTTCATTACAAATTACAAAATGTTTTCTTGTCTTCTATATTTTTTTGGTTAACATAATTCTTCTGTTAGGATATAGAATTTTTTTAGGACCCTCTCATAAAATATCATAAAAAATTGTTTTAATTATTGCAATTTATACCTTCGCTTGGAGTATACTTTACCTTTGAGACTGTTATAATTGTATACCACCATTTTATGTGTAAAGAGGATAAGATTAAATTTTATACTCGTAAATAATAAAAAAAAAAAATATAAAAAATATCTGAATGGAAAAGACTATACCTAAGAAAGAAGTAATTTTCTTTTAATTTTGCATAAAAGAAAAAAAAATTGCTGGCAAAACAATGAAAATTTTTGATAGATTGCTTGAACATCAATATCAATATTTTTTCTTGTTTTTGTGAAATGCGTGACTAAAATATTTGAATAAATAAAATTTTGTTTTTTTTTCTTGTGGGGGGAAAATTAATAATTCGAATTTACTATTTATCTTTTTTTTTTGCATTATCCTTTTCCGACAACATTTTATGTTAAAGAATGGAAAATATCATTAGAAGTGTTAGTATTTATGACTGTAAATGTGACAAAAATAATCATACCGGATCATCTCAAGGGTGTGTTCACAATTTGTAAAAAAACACGTTTCTACAAATGGACTAAAGGATTTGTGGTCATAATTTTTATTTCTTTATTATTGTATGTGCTCTTTACTATACAGGGTGAATAATTTTTAAAATTTTTATTTATACAGAGTAATAAATAGAAGCTTGAAAGACGTTAAAAATATTCTTTCAATAAGAAATGATAAAAATTTTCATTAAAATTAATTTTATGCTATAAATTTGAAATTATTTTACTATAAATTTTCTTTTGTAAATAAATTCAAATCCATAATCCTTGCTACACAATATTTTATTATAGTTTGTAAATTTCACTTTTATTGTGTATCAATAAATATTAAACTTTTGTCTAGACAAACAAAATGTTTGTAGACATAAAGTAAATTCACTCAACCTTATATGAGTTTATACTTTATTTTGAAAGATGATATTGATGGTACTCAAACAGGTAAAGGCGATGTTAATATTTTAACAAAATTTCAATAATTATGCGAATATTCAAATGTAATATAAATTAATTTTATTTACAAATGATGAATTTTGCTCACTCGACCCATATTTTATTTTAACCTAAAGTTAAAGTAAACAAGAATAAATTTTATATTTGATTATAAAATTTATATTTTAATTTTTAGAAAAAGGATTAAAAATTCAAAAAATAAAAGTATTTTGAAAGTATTTCAAAACCTTAAAGCGTTAGAAATAAATATTTGTGGTATAAGAAAATTGTTAATAAATTTTTTTTTGGCTAAGAGAAAAATCAATTAAGAAAAGTTTTTGTTTAGCTTTTATTTTTATAAAATAAGAAATTTTCATTTTTAAAAAGAAAATTCTTCTTAAAATTTTACAAGAATTTTTTATTTACGAAAAAAATTTGATTATAAATGGTAGATTAACTTTTATTTGGAATTTATATCTTATTAAAGAGGTTTCTTATTAATAAATATGATGATTATAGCATAAAATAGAATAAAATCGATAAGGATTCTAGGAAATTTTTCAAGAGTATAAAAATTAATAATAATTTTTTTTATATATATTAATTAAGGATATTATGCTCAAAGCTATTAATATTCATGGTTAAGTTAATATATGTAAATTATTTTGTAAAACTATTTTAAAATTGCCTCAAGAATTTTTTTATAAATACAAATTTGATTAATTTCCAAAGTTTGTCTTAAAATTAAAATATAATCAAACTTTTCCTTAAATTTAATTTTATTTACTAAATTAAATATAAATAATATTTGTCTACTTTAACAGAGACGATAGTCTTATTTAAAGGTTATAAGTATAGGGAATTTTACATTTTACCATTATAGTCCTTTACTTCCTTTGGAAATAATCATTAAAAAAATTTTGCACTCTATTTTGTGGGCTGTGGGCTGTGGGCGTGGGGTAGATGACAAGACAAGTTAAATTTTCTACAGAGAGAAAATTAAATTTTCCTTCAGATCAGAGATCAGAGTGAATAAAAATATTCTTTTAAGTAAATTCAGCGCTCATTGTTTCTCAGCTGCACAAGCAGAAATAATATATTAAAAGGAGAAATAAATCCTTTGAATCTGCTAAGCAGAAAATTTAAAATACTACAAAGTAGATTTTTTATTTGACTTATTAAATTATTAGCTGTTAATTCTGGAATACATTCTTTAAGGATCAAAGAAATGCGACTAAAATACAAAATATATGCAAATACGGAATAATGAATTTTAAAGTTTCGGTAATTAAAAGAATGATTAGCATATTTCTCCCTTATCAATATAACATTTGAGACCAAAAAAATTAAATTATATGTACGTAATTAATTTCTTTAATAATATTTCATCAAGTTTTTAATTTAATGATTTAGCATCTTTTTTTTCTATGATGTGATTATAATTTCATTGGCAAATAATTCTTCTTGTGAGAATTTTCTAACAAGAAATTGTTTCTAAATTATAGGATCATCTACTAATTTGCTTTTATGACTTGCAAATTTCTATTTTATTGTTGAAACCTGGATATGAAAATATGTTTTTATAATAAATTAGAACAAAAATATTTTACGAAATTTGTATAATTAGATTACAATGTTAGTAAGGCAATAATTACAGATAATAATATAAAATTTTAAAATTTGTTAAACTAAAATCAGATTTTCCTTTGTGTATGACTGTTGCAACATTTTTCAATTAGCACATCAATTTAATCAAACATTCTAATAAATTATCAGTATTATAATTTTATTCCTATAGATCCTATAGATGGCATTCTAGTATTATTCTCTCAGGTTTAGGTACATACTTATAATTCTTCGCTTAGTATAAATCACAACCAGTTTGCATTTGTAAAATTAGAATACAAAAAATACCAAGGATCAAAATGGTTTGCATTATTTTGGCAGTGGTGAAAATACATCACCATCTAGCGGATTTGTTGCGCACCTTTCAGGATTAACAGGAGAAATAGGTAAAAATACAAGAAATTTATTAGAATAAATTTCTTATCCTTTTACCTATTTCTTTATAAATAGGTTTGCTACAAATCCGCTAGAGGACAATGAAAATCGTTTTTTACCCCTTCAAGTTCATCTGTAAATGAACTGTAACTGTCCTTTTTAATGTACATTAGTCCCACAAAATGTTATGTGGTGCTTTTGTACATCAAATACAGTACTTTTACATTTCGTTTACAGATAGGTACATACTCTTTTAATATAATTATTGTGATATTAACAAATCACCAAAAATACATTAAAAGGCCATCAACAAAAGGTTATAAGAATTTAACACAAAAAAAATAGAAAAAAATTGTACTACAACATTCTACAAAAAACAAAACTATAATTTAATGTCTCGCCTTAAGACATTTTATAAGGACATTCCACTTTACACTGTTGAGTGTCAAATACGGGCATATCTGGACATGGAAAAAATGCAATTTAATAATAATTTTTCAAAAATATTTAATTATATTAATAAAATAAATTTTCAAATGAGAGTTTTCAATTATTCACAATTAATTTTGTTTTGTGAACTTGCGGATGAATCAATCAATAATGGAACTTGTGGCCTAAACAAAAGAACATAAATCCAGTGACACAACTTTAAACAATATTTTAAATAAATTTATTATACATAATTTATTTAAAAAAGGAATAACTTTTATGACAAACGAACAATGAAAACATTAATGTACATTTTTTTTATTACATTTGTATCTAAAAAATGTGCTTTTAATGGCACATAAAAATATTTATGCAAATGGCTATTTGAAACAGAAGGCAAAAGGGTTTAAAAAATGCTTAAAAGGATATGAATAGAATATTTATATATGTACTTATAAATATTAATATTAAAACTACAAAATGTCTTTGTTTTCTCCTGTAATTATTATACGATTGTCTGATAACAATTTTTTTTTGCACTATTTTTTTTCTGCTGGACAAAATTTACCAGTAATATGAAAAATCAATAATTTTTAACCTTTTCATTTCCAAAATAAAATTAATGAACAAAAAAAAATTAAAATATTTTCCATAAAGTTCAATAATTTCTTAATTTAGATTTTACGGTATGGCACAATATTTTTTGCATAATAATCGAATCATAATTATTACTTTAGTTGACAATCTACATTATTTTTAGACACTATATGGTTCTCTTCGGTCACGATATTTCCAAAGAAAACCAAATAAATTAACATAAATGATTTTTCAAAAATATATTTTTCAATTTCGTCATAATTTTTTTGTCTTATGACATAATTGTATTTTTAAAAATACGTCAAATTGTTCCTTTATTTGTTATCCTTTGTCTCTACAACTACTAAGAGAGTATTTTGTCATTTTCTCGGGTTCAGTGAAAAGTTTACTTAAATGTTTTAATAATTAATTACAAATTTTATATAGCAAAAAAATTAATTTCTAAAGAAAATATTTCATATAAAAAAAATATTTCGTCAACAAAATACTATAGAAAAATGTATTCAACAGGTAACTTTGAATTTTCTATTTTACCTGTACACACGCCATTTATAATAAATTATTTACATTTTTCATAATAATCTATAAAATTAAAGCTTTGCATTGAAAACTATAATTATGGTAAAGTTACAAAAAAAAAAAAAAACGAAATAGAAATTTCAAATAACACCTTTTACTATAAATAAGGATTTTAACCTTAACAGCCACAAGTATGCGTTCAAAATGTTACAATAATAATAAAATTGCCCTTAAACCTAAAAGTATATAAAATAACAAAAAAAAAGAGGACTACCCCCCTTTTAAACGAATTCCTTTTACAATACACAAAAAAGGTAGAATTAATAACTAATATTTTATCCTGCCAATATATGGTATTATTTTTAGTTAAACTTACTACCTAAAAAAACCCCCATCCTCCATAAAAACCTTAACCCACCCTGTCAGGTTGTTATTTTTCTCTCTATAACACAAATTGGACAACATAAAATAGGTGGTAGTAAAATTCAGAGGTCAAAAAATAGTATATAATAATAAAAAAAAAAATATTTTTTACTGCCATTTTTTTCTGTTATTAAAGTTTATAGTTAGTTTATAGAATGTGGTGGTTCTTTGGTCAGTCTGCGAGTAAACTTTAATTGAAACGAATGGTTAAAAAGTAATTCAATTTTTTTAAGTAAAATTTTTTTTATAATATTTATTTATAATAAGAAAATTTAACGAAAGAAAACTTTTCATGTTAAAATTTAAATTTCATGTAAAGTTTTTTTTTTAAATTATTTAAAGATTTATTTAAAAATAAATTAAACGGTGTCTTAATAATATTAAAATTTAAATTATTTTTATTTAATTTATAAATTAATATTTAAAATTTGTTAAAATTATATAAAGAAAAAAAAAATATATAATGGGATGTGCAAGTAGTTCACCATTTGTAACATCAAGTGGTGGTGTCTTAACAGCTGCTAAAGGTGCAGCTACAGATGCTGTACATGTTGGAGAAGAAGCAATACATGGTAAAAGAATATAATACTTACATATGGAAATTAAGGAATTAAATTGTAAATTACTTTAGGGATTATAAATTATTTCACTTCAATTTCTAATGTGTTAAAAAAAACATTAAGGACTAAGAGAAAATTATATAAAAATATTTATAATAAAAATTTTAATGAAAATATTAATAAATTATATTTTCATTAAATTCCTTTACTTAATTAACTGACCATTAATCGAAAATCTATTTACTATTTACTTATTTCTTGTTTTTACAGAAATTTTCTTTCAATACAATTTTCTTATTTTCCTTTTGCCCTAGAAAGAAATCAAATGTAATTAGGATAGAAAAAATTTCATATTATACCTCACACATTTTAAGAAAAGTTAGTTTGTCGGTTTAGTTTGTCGGTCTACCAAAAATCCAGTAAAAGATAATTTGTCCACAAACCAATCTCCAATAAATATGAAATTTGAATTTAAATTTAGCATTCACTGTTTAATTACTTGTTCTATAAAAGGAGCTACCCAAAAAATACTTCTAATAGCTAAGGTCCTTATTAATACTTTCAATTCTTCTGGGATACATTATTTTCCACAATTAAGAAAGCGATTTATTTTATTTCAGCTGATTCACAAGTTCTTTTCAAAGACCAAACTGAAAGAAATTTTAATTTTTCAACAAAACCCAAACTTTAAGATAACAAATTAATTTCATAATTATTATTTTATATAGCTACGAAAAGTGCTTTTATATTATATTTTCACTTTACTATAATTCATAATTGAAAATCAATTATGTTATTAAAAGGAACGACAAAAATAACAAGAATACTATACTGTACATATATAAAAAATATTCGATTAAATATAATTGCAGCCTAGTAAATTATTGTTTTTTTGGGGGTAAATAATTTGTGCTAAAAAAATGTTTATGCTAATTGGGTAATTAAAGCCGATTTACAAGCTATTTTTCTAGAAAAACTTGTAAAATTTGAATATGTAATAAATTTTTGAGTAAACTTAAATTTAGACAATACGATAAAAGTTTTACAATAAAAATTATTCCTTATATAACATTGAACCTTTAATGGATAAAATTAATACAGAAATATAAAATATAGATTATAATTTATGCACCCCTTTTTAAAAATTTGATAGTAAGAAGGACTAATTTTAGAAGTTTTATAATAATAAAATTATTTAGGTGATTAAAGGTTTGAAAATATTAAATGACGATTATTATTATTAGTTATTAAGTATATGTTTAGTTAATACATAATTGATTATGTGACATCTATAAATAAATAAAATGTTATAATTAATGGGTAAACACTTACTATATTGTCGCATTTTATTTCGGTGGAAATGGTGTGTAGGTATTATGTCATTTTGTAATAATTAAGTATATTATTTTTTTAGACACACAAACAAAGCAAACATTCAGTTTAAATACTTAAATTCATTTGCGTAATAGTTCACAAATGGCTTTAATTTGTCCTTTCTAAGTCGTGGACTATCTTTAAACATTCGCTCTATTATGTAAATCAAACACACAGTTATCCTTTTCTTTTTCCTCTCACTCATGATTCTGCAATTCGTTGTGAAACTTTTCTACCAACGTCTTTAATTTTGCAACGTTTATTGGTTCCCAGGTTCATTATTTTCTTATGAATTTGTTAACGAAACCTCTTAAATTTACTACCCCACCCCCATCTTTTGAATATTCTACGGTCTACACTATTGAGGAACATTCACTCTGGGATAAATAAAAGTATGGAATGATGATGAGGATATGAAAAATTTCTGAGTTATATTTAGAAACATATCATATTTGTTGTCCTTCAAAAATAATATTTTCGGCATTCTTAAACTATACTGCAATACACAACGCGTATTAAAGTCCTTTTAAAAAAAAATATTTCACAATTTTTTACTTAAAAGTATATAGTCTAAAAATATCTAATCTAAAAGGAAATACCAACAAGAAATATTTTTAATCAAGAAAGAAACATTTCTTTTTACGTCAAATTATTTTCGAATATTTTTCTACATATTTTTAATTTTTATGAATTTTATTGCGGAATGAAAAAAAAAACGTATTTACCTTGAAAAAAACGTATGTATAGCGTGTGGCTATTATCAAAAATATATCCAACGGCTATGAATATTATTAATTATTTTTATGCAAATTTTCACACTGATTACAGGCTATTTTGTTATTTTTTACTATTATAATTTATAAATGAGGTACTTTTATATTTTCTATAATTTTCTATATTTTACTATTTAATGTTAGTAATTGATCAAAAATATTTTTCTCTTAAGTATTGGTTGTGTGTATATGTATACCACAGTGAATTAATTTTAAATTAGTATTTATTATATTTTCTAGACTCATATATATATATTTTAAGAATTAACCGAAAATTGGTAGTTCTTGGAAGAGAAAACAATTTATATAAAGTATAATTAAGTAAAGCTAGACATTTTCATCCGTAGCGGCAATAATTAAAGTCTATAAAACATAAAAATTCTTTTTTTTTTATTATTTTATTATTAAAAAAAAATTCGTGAAAATATTTTTCGTTTTTATATTTCAAATTTATGACTTCCATAATATTCTACAAAATCCTTGTTAGTAGACCTTAAAGTTTTTGGTGTCACAAGAACAATTGGATGATTTGATAGAAATTTTTTTTAGAAAAAAGATTAGATTATTCAAATAAGGAGCTACGTATAGTACCAAAACTCAGTCTACTAATTGATATACACATAACTATCGCAGCATGAAATATATGAGTCCACTAATTTCGAGGACCAGATTGTGTTCGACCAAGGAAGAATATTCGGAAGAAAATCGACAAAGAATTCAAATAAAATTATTTTTGGCAAAAAATAAATTTATTTCACAGTACCGAAAACTTGGCCTGGTAACCGAAACGACCCAATCTTAATCTAATATAAATCCTTTATATTCAATTAAAAATTTTTTTAATTTGTTTAAATATTACAAAAACTTTCTAAATTTCTAAAAAAATTATTTTTGGTTTTAGTATATAAATTATTTCGTGAGGATTTGTAATCAACCCATAAAGTATATCCGTCATAAACTACAATATCAACTATAAAAGATTGTAATAGCATATTCATAAATAAAATAAACTTTCTTCAAAGAAAATGAAAATTATGTCAAGTTAAAAATTGACCTCCTTCCCTGACACTATCAAAAATCCTTTCTTTTTCATTTTCCATTATCTTAGTCACACTATCAGAGTTTGTACATTTTTATTATTAAATTTTTGACCACTTGTTGGGTTATACAAATGACATTGAAAATAATTTTCCTTTGATTTTTCTGTTCAGTATGGGAAAACCACAGAAAAGTGAACATATGTTTTAGTTAGAATTAATAATCTCTCATCAGAAAAAGAGGAAAGAGATAAAGGAATTTATAGTTGAAATTTATTTTATAACCATTATTAATTATTTGAATATTATATAATAGTTTTTAAATATTAAGAAAATTATTTGTACACGTAAACTCTTTTGAATTATAAAGATTTTCCTTTTAAATATTTTAATTATTAAAAATTTTGAATTTATTTTGAAATAAATATGGAATATAAGAAAAGCGAAACTAATGTTTATTATAATTATAATTAAATATTACTTTATTATATAGTTAGTTTTACTTTAATAGTTTGTAATTTTATCTTTAATACGTGCTAAACATAAATTAGGGTCAATTCGTTAAACGATAAATTATATACATGTATATGATCAAAAATGGTTTTAGTTGAATTTAAATAATAATATACTTCTGGGATTTACAAAAAAAAAGCAAACTTTAATAAAATTTGAAATTTTTAATATGGAATTAAAAAAAGAAAATCAATAATTAAGTAAAACAAGAAAAAGAAAAATTATGTGCAAATTTATATAAAATGGGTCACGAAAAGTGGAGAAAGAAAATATATATGGAAAAGTTTTTGTACAAATCATTCATTCTACGATTCAGAAATTATTAATTTTTTTACGTCTTGATAAGAAAAAAAATAACAATAATAATAGTTTGTAAACACTTTTTGTACCTACACTTAAATTTTCTAATAAATATTTTATTACTTAGTTAGCTGTCGTTATTAAATTATTAAAGTAGATTTGCTTTCCAGTCTTCGCTGAAATTCAATTTTATGACATAATTTTTTTTTTTACATAAATTATTAAAGAAAGGGTTGTGTAAAATTGGTAAGAAGGACTTTTAAAGGACGAAATTAAACATTAGAATCTAAGCTATACTCTAAGCTCTCGATGAAAATAAGATGTTGATCACTCATCTACTGAGATGTTGTTATAGATTGCTATAATGATATTTTTGCTTGAGTAATAAGTAATTTTGTTATGGATGTTCTCCAACTCCTTTAAAGTTTTCCAAATAATATGCGCGTTCTTCTTCGTTCATCTAATAATGAGTTCCTTTACATTACTTATTCTGTTAACATTTCTATTTATTTGTTACTAACATATACTAACATATTTTTCAATTATTTATTCCTTACAGATGTCAAAGATACATTAAACGAAAAAGTTGGTCATGTTAAAGATGCTGTTATCGGTGCTGTACAAAATGTTGGTCATGGTATTGAAAATGCATTTGCTGGTAGTGTTAAAAAGGATAATAATATAGAAGATATTGGTGTTATGGATAAAGAAATTACAGAAAAAATTACAAATGGTATTGATTCAACTGATTATAAAATAATACCATTAAAAGATCCAAATGATAAAATTATTGATGATGCATTAGATGAAATTAGTGAAACATATGATGATACTGTACATGATGTTAAAGATATGATACGTGATACAACAGATACAATTAAAGATACAGCAACAAATTTATCTGATGATGTTGATAAAATATTATCAGATAGTAGTCCATTACATTCAACTGATATTGATAGTTTAAAAACAACATCACCTGAACCAGAAATTGAATTGGCATTAGCAAATAATGATACAAATATAATAAATCCACCAACACCAAAACCAACATATTCAGAATTAGAAAAATTACAATCAGTTAATATTAGTGATGAATTAAGTAGTACAAGTGAACGATTGAAAAAGAATATTAATAAAAGAATAGATCAATTTAAAGATGAACCAATTGGTGGTATTTATGAACATAATCATCAAAAAATCACAGATTCAGATATTGAATTAATACGTGAAGGTGTCGTTGCTGCAGCTGTACCAGGTGTTACTGGTGTTTTAAGTAAAAAAGAGTAAGAAGAAAATATTATTTTCTTAAAGGATAAAAAAAAACCTGAAATTCAAGCAGACCTCAAAAATTTTATGTGATCTATTTAAAAAAAAAAATGAAACTTAATTATTATATTAAAATATAAAATTTTTCCTTATTTCTTTTTGTAAAAAAAACTATATTAATGCACTTCCAATTTCCACTTTCAAATATACGAAACTATGCAATATAATAAAAAGCAATAATATTATTTTGAAAATAAAGATAAAAACTAAATTTTTAAAAAAATAGAAGAAAAAACTATTTTTTTTCAATAATAAATTCTTTTATAGCATTTACAAAAAAAAATTTACAATAATTGCAAAATGGATGAATATCCCAACATGTTTAAAAGCTCAAAAGGATTAAAGTTTTTATAGCTTACTATAGGGAATAAAGGTTTTTTACAATTTTAAACTAAATACTAAATTCAATGTTTATTGTGCACAATTATTATATAAGCTGTTTGACAATTTTACTTTATTGTATGCTTTTATTTTGAAGTACATATACCAAGATTATTATACCAGGACGAGATTTCAATTTAATCTATAGGAAAAATTTAATGTATTTCTGATAACTTTCTGTATCGCTTTAAAACCATTGATTTTTATTGAATTGAGATTTTATTGATCCAAATTTGCACAGATCCTCTTCATTCAGTTCCTCCGCACGTGAATAATATTTTTCTCTTATAATTCTATACTTAATCTCTAAGGATGAATATCTAAATAAATTTTACTTATTTTGCATGAATGCATATAAATTTGCATGATAAAAAAATATTTGCTAGAAAATGAATGAATAATGGTGGTACTGATTTCCAAAATTTTGGAATTACTCACTAATAATAACAAAGATTATCCACAGATATCAATAAATCAAATCTTCAAATTATATCATTTAAAAATCATAGATTTATTTCAATTATTATTTTTTAATTAGGACAATTAAAAGTAAGTCAATAATTCGGCGTACAAAAATGCCAGATATAAAGAGAAATATACAAAAATCAAATATAATAAATGGTAATATATCAACAAGATGGGAAAAACGTCATGATAAATTGGCACAAATGAAAATAATTAAGAAAAAATTTGAAAGACGTGAATCATCTGAAACATTATGGAGTGGTAATTCAGGTGAATTTACAAAACCAAGAACAATGTATTTGGTATTTGGTAATAATTTCTTAAAAACACCAAAAATCAAAATTATTGATGGTAATAATAAATCAACAAGATGGATGAAAAAAGATAAATTAGATATTCATGAATTAGATTTATATACAGGCATTACAATGGACAATATTAAAGATGATATTGATAAAAATGAGACTGAACAAATATCTAGATGGCGAGCTAAACCATTACCAACACAATTACAACGTACATTATCACAACTACGACCTTTATCACAACAACGTTCTATATTACAACGACAATCTATATCACCACAACGTCCTCATTCACAAAACCATCAAAATTCTATATCACAAGAACATGGACGTATACAGTTACGTCCTTTGTCACCATTTCAATTCCCCAGACCACAATCTAAGAAACAACAAAAACAACAAAATTTACAAAAAATACCAAAAAGATTTCAAAATAACAATGAAAGATATCGTATTATTGATGACATTGATAGAAATTCTGATAAAATGAGAAAAGAAAAAGCTGCAGAATGGTTACGACAAAATAATAATAATAATGTTATGGAAAAATCTTTTGATGAAATACCAACAAGAATCAATAGATTTTCAGATTTAGTAGATAAAAGAATGAAAACAACAAGAATTGAAAAACTTTTTACTAATCCATCAGTTGTTAAGGACTACAATGAATTGAATGAACAAAAACAAAATTCTATAGAGATAAATAATGGAATTGATGATGAAGATGATGATGATGATCGGAAAATTCGTATTGATGGTTTTTTAGATGATTTTCGTGAACTAAAAAAAGGTAAATCAATAACGAAATTTCGAAAAGCTGATGAAGTACAGAGATTTCAAAAACCATTCATTAAATCAAATAATCGTGAATCTTTTAGAAAATTGGATAATAGAAAAATGGATGGAGAGAAAAAAATGAAATTTATAAATAAGAATCGTAATTTTAATAGAAATAAGTTTATAAATGAATCAAAATCATTTTATAAATATGATTAATAATTTGATTAATTAATTTGATCTTAGAGACACACATTTATACAAGGATTCCGAAGATAGAATTTCTGTTCAGTTCGTATATTAATTTTGAATAAAATTTTCCTTAAATATTTACTGTACCAGACCTGATACTTTGCTTACAGTTAAATTATAATTTGGTAAACGTATACTACCTCCGTTACAGTATATTATTTAATAGTGTAAAATATTTTTTAATAGAAGAAATTTTGCTGAAAAATTAAAATTATATTATAATTAAAACATAGAACGACAACGTAAATAAGAAATACCATAAAAAAATTTATGTTAACCCAACAAATTTAGCGACATATTATATTTATATAATAACCTAGATTTTTATAATATATTTTTAAAATAGTTTCTCAAAACTTAAAGAAAATCGTATTAAAGTTTACACATTAAAAGTAGTGTAGTGTAGTTTCTATTAAATATAAATATAATTAAATACTAAATTATGGTCAAATAGTTGTGTATTCGTGACTAGAACGGAACAAATACAACACTAACTATAAAACATTTTCTTACAAGTATTATTTTTATGTTGTGTGCCCTTTTCATTTTTAAACTTATAATAATTTTACTTTTTATTTGGTTATCATAATAAATAGAAAAGGAAAATAGTGTAGTTCCTTATTATATTTTTACTATATGCATATCCTTTTTACATGCAACCAAGAAATATTGTTATTTTTTGATAAAATTGAAGTAAACATTTTTTAAAGTATCACGCAATCATATATTTAACTTTAAAATATTATTATTAAAAGTCCATTAAAATATATATTTGATTTCAATTTTATTTTATTTTCAAAAAAAAATTATATACTTACCATATATGTAAATATATTTTTGTTTTTCGCCCTGAGTTTAAAGAAGAATTTTTGTTTGGTTTTGTACATAATATATATTAAATCAAGAATTGTTAATTAAGTTCAAGGTAAAAATTACATTTAGGTCAAAGGGTAGCGAAAATTTTTGCAACACTTGTATACAAAAATTTAAATAATTAGGTGAGATTGACCGAAAAGGGAATATATGTGAATAAAAATTGTAAAAAAAAAATATTGAAATAAATTAAATATTTGAGTAGAAAATTTATAAAAATTCAACTACAAAGTATTTTTTATACTACTCATACGTAAAGTTATTCTTCTAAAATTTTATTATAGAATAATTTTAAAACATTTAATTTTTCAAATACGAGTCCATCATTGGTTTTAATCGACTCAGTCTGATTCGAAATATTACAAATATTTCAAAATGGTACAAAAATTCAAATTAATTAAATTAAAATTCAAAAATTTTTGAAAAAAGTCAAAATCGAACGCACAAAATCAAGTTATTAATATCCAAATTAAAATTATAAACAATGCATATATGTACAACAAATTATCGAGTTTATTGTGCTGGCATTGAAAAAAGTGAAAGTTAAGCAAATTTATAACAAAGTATAATGTAGAATGTAGATCATTTTTTTAAAAAAATTAATGGTTTTACTTTTATTGCACTTTTATATTTATATGGGGATGTAGCTCAGATGGTAGAGCGCTCGCTTAGCATGTGAGAGGTACCGGGATCGATGCCCGGCATCTCCAGTCAATAATATTTTAGAAGGGGAGAAAACTAAAAACATTAAATTTTTGTAACAATAACAATTTTATTTTCAAATGCGAGTAAATTTATCCCAACATTAATTTATCTACGTTTTTATAACTTTGAACTTAATTCTGCTTTTGTTTTATTATTATCATGGTCTAGTCATGCTGTAATTGTTTTAACATCTCCCGTCAGAGCAATGCTTTCAATTTCAACCAAAGCGTCCATTGGTAAACGAGCAACTTGAACACAGGATCGAGCAGGAAAATCATGAGTGAAAACTATTTAAAAATGGAGAATGATGTTTTTATCGCAATTTGAAATTTTCTTGATTAAATTATTATTTTATTATAATAGGTTAGTATTTTATTAAAATAAGCGAATCAATCAATTAAAAATCCGAGAGATAATTATATATAATAAGTAAGTTAAATAAATCATTTCATACAATAATCTAAAAGCACTTTACACTTTTAAGTTAGATACAACAACATAATTTTCATTATGTATTACTTAAATAATATAAAAATTGTTTATAATGTTAAATGGTATGTAAATAAAATAACGTCTGCGATCTTTGAAATTCACATAGTGATAACCCGACAAACAAAAATATTTATATTTTATTATCTACAATAATTTTAAATTCAATTTTCGTTATCGAAATTTGATATTTTTGAATAACATTTAATTTAAATATGTGTAATATTTGTGTATTAAAAATATTTTGAGGTCAAATTAGTCTTTCTCCAATTGCAATTGCTCGTTTTCCAAAATAAATCATTGGATAAGAGCGAATTTGACTTGTGGAAAGAGCAAATTATATTTGGGAAATGACCAATTTAAACTGAAAGACACAATTGAACCAGCAATTTCTATATAATGTAACTTAATATTTATGTATATTCACTAACCTTTTTTATAAACTTCATTTATTGCACCAAAATCATTTAAATCCTTTAAAAATATTGTATTTTTAACAATTTTATCAATTCCTGAATCAGCTGCTTCTAAAGTAGCTCGTAAATTTTTAATTGCCATTTCAAATTGTTCGGTTGCACCGCCAGGAACTAATTTCATTGTATCCTTATCTAGTCCAAGACATCCTGATACGTAAACAGTACGATCAGCAACAACAGCTTGACTTTATGATTATAAAAAATAATAAAATAAGAATAAAGAATTGTAGATAAAAATAATTACTTATAAACTATAATTACTTGTATGGAGCAACAGGTTTAGCTGCTTTAGAAGTGCTTATCAATTTTCTTATCAAAGTAGCCATAGTTGTTATTTTAGTTAGAACAAACCACCGAAAAGTTTACGGAATGATTAATGAATGAAATAAATTATAGAAAAACACTTTTGTACTAAACAAAATTAATAAATTCTAATTGAAGAAAAAAACTGCGATAAGAATCAATTTGCCGGTAATTTTGACAATTGACAGTTTCTTAACATTGGCGGGGTTTTCATCTAACCCAAGCAGCAAAAAAGTGTCGTGCCACAACACAAACATGAAAACAAATAATTTAAAAGTTTTTGTATTGTTGCTGCGCGTTGGCCTTTATTATTTAGAGAAAATCATTTTCAGGTGAACGTAATTAATGAATACGCCACGAATATGCTAATGTAAACAACCACTATAGTTAACAATTTGAATTCTAATTGAAATTTCCATAAATTTTTTATATGTACATGTCTACTTTATATAAAAACTTTTCTGCTTCTATGCAAAATTAGATGATCCTAATAAATTATCACGATAAAACAGAAATTCTCTATAGTTGGTCGAGGACCATTATTAAATTCTCATATACTATTTCAAATTTTCTAATTTCGTAGATAAAAATACGGTGGCAACTCTATCTGCATTTGTTGAAAAAAATGAAAACAACTTATAATTTTGACAATCAGCTGATAATCTGAAAAATGACATCAATTTTGTTATTTTTCTTTTACCACAGAGCAGACGAAGTTTTTAAATTGTTTTCATTAAAATTCGTTATTACAGATAACGAATCAAATATTAAAGAAGTCTACAATAATAATAATAAAAATATGTTAAATTAGTAAAAAATATTTTTATTTAAGATTCAAAGTAACTACAACAATATGTAGTAAATTCATTCCTCTAAAAAAAAAAAGGAATTGTAAAAGACTGAAAGAAAAATCAATTGGAGGGTGTCAAATTTAATATTAAGGGTGAGTAAGAATAACTATAAAATAATTTACAATCCTTTAAATAAATGTAATAATAATGAAATATAATGGAAGGCTCTTTAGTCATCGAGTTTAACAACATCAAGAATTATTTTTCATTATTTATTAACTACTTTTTTACTATTCTTAGAAAAAGTTCATGTAGTCAGCTATAAATAAAAATAATATACCTATATAATATAACAATTATATTTATTTATTATTTCCAATTGTTAGTTTAGTTGAAAAAGAAAATATTGTTTCAGTTGTTTTAATTTTAATTTTTATAATTTTTAATTTTAATTTTTCAACAAACCAAATTTATTTTTTCAGTTAAAAGAGGTCGATATTTTTTTAAAAATATTTCCACATTGGTTCAACGTAATAATGCCAAGTTCAGTTTTGTTTGCTACTAATAATGAGGGTCGTGTTTATGCTTTATCAACTGGATCATCAGCATGGCGTGAATTTCAATATTTAGGATTAGAATTTAAAAAAGTATCTGCAATACCACATTTTATGTGGGCAATTGGTAGTGATAGACAAGTTTATGTTCATGTACATGGTTTAGATATACCGATACGTGTTAAAGAGGAATCATATGAGAATGAACGTTGGTTTCCAATTGAGGGTTTTGCCAAAAAATTATTACCAACAGATCGTCATCGTTTTTCATCAATTGATGGTACTGTTGATCGGTGTATTGATCGTATTCGTGTACCATCAATGGCATGGCAGTGGGAAGGTGATTGGTATTTAGATTGTACATTAGATAATCAGCCATTAGATCATGACGGTTGGACATATGCTATAGATTTTCCAGCAACTTATCAACCAAAAAAATCATGGAATACATGTGTTCGAAGACGAAAATGGGTAAATAATTTTAACGAATTTTTTAGATTTTTTCCTTTCAAAATATTTTACTAAAATATTTTATTTTACTTAGATGCGTTTTCGTCGTTATAGTGCCCTGAATTCATGGTGTGCTGTTGCACCATTACACAAAGATCCAACACAAGAACCATTTATGGATGTTGCTATAGGTGGTACAAACGTACCAGCTGCTCCAGCTGGAACTCTTTTAGTTTGGGCAATTACTGCACATGGCCGGGTACATTTTTCTAAATATAGTTCTATGTTTGTTTCAAAATTTTCATAGTTCATACTTTTTAGGTAATGTTTCGTACAGGCGTTAGTACAACTTCTCCAGAAGGTCTACGTTGGACAGCTATCAGTACACCAGCTGGATATGAAGTTGTACAGATTAGTGTTGGTGCTACAGGTCTGGTATGGGCAGTTTTATCAAATGGTCGGGCAATTGTACGATCTGGTGTAACAAGAGATTGTTTAACTGGCGAACATTGGTTGGAAGTAAAACCACCTGGAACTGGTATAAAAATATCACAAATTGCTTTGGGTACGGATTCTGTATGGTGTGTTACTAATGATAATCATGTATGGTTTCGACGTGGTGTTAAAGGTGAAGCTGCTGGTATTAGTGAAGACTATGCTATTGGAAGTGGTTGGGTTGAAATGGTTGGCAATATATCAATGGTATCAGTAGCACATAATGATCAAGTATTTGCTGTTGGTTCTGAAGACCGAGCTTTATACATTCGTTCAGGAGTTTCAGCATCAGATCCAACAGGCAAAAAATGGCGCCAAATTCATTGTCCAATGCAATTAAGTCGCACTTCAAGTACAGTCAGTTTAATGTCACGAAAAAGCGGCAGCTCTACTCCAGGTTCACAACCAGGCAGCTTATGTAAACTATTTAAAGAAAAAGCTCATGTCGAAACACCTGCATTGCCAGAAAATTATACAGATACTTCACGCAGTGCACCATCGGCTCAACATCATCGTCACAGACCAGATTTATGGAAAAATTCAACTGAATCACCCCCAAATGTTGGTAGTTTAACAGAACATCGTAGAAGTCGCCCTCATTTAACAGCTAGAGAGCAAGCACATGCGTCTAGTGCACCTGCAGCTGAAATCCAAGAAATCTCTGGCAAACATTTTGAAACTCAACTGAAAAATCCACGGGCATGGTCACCAGTGCGTAGTGTGGGTTCAATTGTTGGGACTGAAGCACATCCCGAAACTGATGCCACTGTTTTTGATGCTGACATTACACGAGATTCAGGAGTATTTGGTGATGATGATGATCATGGTGGCTCACAATATTGGGCTGATTGTGATATTATTTGGACTGGTTGTTCAGCGGGAGCTGTGACAGTTGATCCACAGAATTTACCAAGTTGGTTTCATGACAATTCTAGTAATGATAACCAAGAGGAATTGTCAAAAGAATGGCGTCTTAATGTTGTCGAAAAATTACGAAAACGTGCTGAAGCATTAAAGCTCTTAGATTTGGATCATTTCGAGAAAGCTGTTGAAATGTCGTCATGGGTTAAGTCTGGTGAGGCTCGTTCCCAAAAACCAGGTGGAGCTTTTGAAGATTCATTAATTGAATTAGAATGGGTTACATCAACAGGTAATGATTCTGGTTCAGGAACATTTACAATTTTAAATCCAGATGGTGTAACAACAAAAATGCAATTTTCACTATCGGAAATTACATGTGTTCAAAGTTGTAGTGAACCAGGTTTTCCACGTATAGCATTGCATGTACCACGTCTACCAGATGGTTATTCACCCGTAAAATTACAATTTTCTGGTGATAATGAAATGGAAGATTGGTTATCACATTTAACATCAGTTTGTTGTCAAATAAATGAAGTACATGGTAAACCATCAGATAATTCTATATGGGTAGCCAGTCATATGGGTGATGTATTCGTTTATGATCCAAGTAATTTAAAAGCAAGTCAGTGGGATGATAAAAATGCATGTTATGTGGAAAAGGTTGATGTATCCACTACAGAGACACCATACTATAATACACTTTATAATGGGTGAGAAATTCTTCATTAAAATAGAATTAAAAAATAACTATTGAAATATAATTTCTGTACGTTTCTAGGATGCCTCGTGGAACTGAATTAGAAATAACTGGTTGTGTTTATGATGATGCTGATCATATACGTTTTGATTTACAATGTCATCCTAATATAAAATTTTGGCATAAAGTTGAAAAGTTAAGAGTCATTGCAATGCATTTAAATCCAAGGTACATTTAATTTTTTTCTATTAAACAAATAAATCTTTTAATGTGATTTATTTTTTAAAAGATTTAATGAGAAATCAATTGTTCTGAATGCTATGGAAAATTCTGAATGGGGTCATGAGACAAGAATTGATAATATGGTATTTGCCACGGGGGCAAGTTTTACTCTAGTCATACGGTAATTACTCTGCGATAAAAATTTGTAGCACATTAATTTTCATATTTTATATTATTTTTAGCTCAACTGATAAAGGTTATCAGATAATAGTCAACGATAAACATTTTACGGAATATAAATCTAAAGCAGATCCTGAGGCAGTAACATGTTTATACGTTAGCGGACGTGTTAAACTTTTTGATATAACTTATCGCAGTCCCACAGTAATAATACCAATTCGTGATATTTATTGGCGTCAAATTGGTGGTCATATGAAACGTGTTTTTAGTTGTCGAAATGGTGTTGTTTGGGGTATTGGTAGTGATAATACAGCATGGTATTATACGGGTGGTTGGGGTGGTCAATTTTTAAAAGGATTGGAAAGAAATACTGGTAAAATAAATCCAATGACTGATACTATTAATTATTATATATATGAAAATCAACGTTGGAATCCATTAAGTGGTTATACTACAACTGGACTACCAACAGATCGTCATATGTGGAGTGATATTACGGGCAGACATAAACGTAGTAAAGAACATACTAAACTTTTATCAATGCACTGGCAATGGATATCAGATTGGTTAATTGATTTTCATACACCGGGTGGTGTTGATCGTGATGGTTGGCAATATGCTGTTGATTTTCCAGCTAATTATCATGGTAATAAACAATTTACTGATTATGTTAGACGTAGAAGATGGTTTCGAAAATGTCGTTTGAATACGACTGGACCATGGCAAGAATTAGGTAACTTAAAAATACTTGATGTATCATTATTGCCAACAGAAAGTACAACTGATGATAATGGAGAAAATATTGATGGTATTGTAATGGTATGGGCGGTTTCAACAAATGGTGAAGTACTTTTACGTCGTGGAGTATCTCAATCTAATCCTGGAGGCTATTCTTGGGAACATATCGCCAGTGAACAACCAATGATATCGATTAGTTGCAGTGAAATTGGAAAAGTTTGGGCCGTTGGTAAAAACGGTACTGTATACTTTCGTTATGGTATATCACAAGATAAACCACAAGGAGATGCTTGGCAAACTGTTGAATCTCCAAATGGTACATCATTTAAACAAATCTCAGGTGGTGTTCAGGGTATTTGGGCGGTAGATTCAAATGGTAGATTAGGTGTTAGAAAAGAAATAACAAAAACATTCCCAGAAGGAACACATTGGCAAATTTTACTAAATATTTCTAGTCAGCCACCGCATACAGAGGGAAGTGTAGGATTTAAATCTGTATCGGTTAATAAGGAAGTGTGGACTGTTTCGATCAGTGGTATTGTTTGTAAACGTTCCGGTATAACCAAAGATAATCCTGCTGGTGCTGGTTGGCATTTAGGAATTCCAGTAAATATTTTATTTATCTGTACATCTACATACTATAAATTTATAATAATTTTAATTATTTTTTGTAGGGTAATTGGCAACATATTTCCGTTGAGGCATTCGAATAATTCCTGATATTTTTATATTTAATATATATTTTGTATATTTCTTATTAATGTATGCATATAAAAACTGAAGTGGCATTTTAACGTGAGATATGGATATCTCAAAAGTGAGTTATTGCAAATATCATTTCAATGCATTCCACAATGAATAATTTGTATTCAATACTACTTTAAATATTGTTAAACTTACATTATTTTGTAAATTGAATAATATATATTTATTATTTTTATCTTTAACTCTATAAATATAAACCTTATTTATTTAATTGCAATGCAACGCCAAATTAGCTGTTGCATAATTGTGGAATGCCACGAACTGGAACATGCAATAGCTCACTCTTCAGATCTTACGTTAAAATGCCACTTCTGATCTTAATTTGCTTGAAATTTAAATTTAAGTATAAAATATTTCTCATTTTTAAATAATAGTTTATAAGATTATAAATGTATGTGTAATATATTCAAACAATCGTAAATAGTTATTAATTTACTGAAATAAATAATAATATACAATTATTTGCGAGCTGCACAAAATTATGTTTATTCTATTAATTTGATTTATTAATTGATATTTTAGATATCTTACAAAATTTGAAATTTCAAATTCTTTACTTATTGAACCGATTGAATAGAAATATAAGTATATACTCATTTATGGTGATGTTAGAGTTAGAAGTATCAATAACAACTAATATTTAAGAGTATCTTTAATTATCAGAGAGTATTTTAAGAATTTAACGATAGAAAAAGCTAAATTTTAAATGCTTAAATTTATTAGAGCGCTAATTAGATAAATCTTCTACTTTACCTAGTATTTACTTACTAATGAATGCCTAGAATATGAGTATTAGCACTTACTACTAGAAAATCCGTCAAAATAAGCCCACTTGGCAATACGCTAGCGCTGCAATATGGATTCACTGTTAATTTTAAAATTAAAAGGATTTGTCAAACTTTATCCAATTGTCACTTATTGACACATTCACATTTTAGCAAATAAGAAAAAATTACAAGCATTTTTCTTCGATCCAAGTTGGAAATTTTAAATTAAAATAAAAATCAATTAACAAATCAACAATAAAGAAAAAGAAAGATGGTAAATACGGTAGAGCTAACTGATGTACAAAAGGAGATTTTCGATAAAATAACTAAAAATGAAATAGATGGTTTTAAAGCGGTTTTGGCACAACTTAAAACTAGTGTTAATTTTGTTGATGAAAATGGCATGAGTCCATTACAGCATGCTTGCTACAAAGGCAATAAGGATGCGGTACAAATGCTATTGGATCAGGTAAATAATATAAAATTCAAATTAGAGATTTCGTATAAATATCTATTAGTATTAAGATTAAGTAAGAATTCGAAAGTTTTCCTCGATACTAAATTTGAGGTTATGTCGTGGTAGGGGGTGCTTTTCATCATCAGTCTTATAAATTGAATTTACCTTTTATTTTTAGGGAGCATCTGTAAATTATTCTCAACATGGTGCCAATTATACATCATTACATTTTGCTGCACTATCTGGTAATACAGAAATTTGTATATTATTATTGGATGCAGGTGTCAATACAAATGCATTAAATTCAGTAAATCGAACTGCAACACAAATGGCAGCATTTGTTGGTAATCATGCATGCGTTGCCACAATAAATAATTATATACCAAAATCAGATATTGAATATTATACAAAATTACAAGGACAACAAACAGAACCATATTTACCGCCAATATTATTGGATAGTTTTCATAAATTTATTATACAAATAAATATTCATCCAGTACGTGTTGCATTAAATTTACAAAAATATAATAATTTAACAGATCATTTGAAACAAGTTAAAAAAGTATTGGATTTAATGACCGAAAAAGAAATGCATAAAACATATGATATTAATGAATTAATGGCATTCAAATATCATTATTTAAGTTGGATTGTTAAAGAGATAATACGTTGTCAAGAACATTTTCAAACACGTAAAGATAATAAAACTGATATAACAACGGATAGTAGTAAACATGATTTTATTGAATTATTTACAAAACGTGTATTAAAAGAAAATAAATTGGGTCAATTAGATTATTTGGAATATACAATTAGAGATTGTGCTAGAGAATTTCCATTTAGGGAATGTACAATATTTAGACAAGTTGTATCACAATTAGCAAATAAAGATTGTCCACCAGCACTTGATGTATTAAAAAATGCTATAAATGGTCAAAGAGGATTTGTTGTAAATATAAATTAATATTATTTTATAATTTATTTCAATTAAAAAACTAAATAATTATTTTATTTTTAGGATGATATAACTTACTGCAGTACTTGTGGTGAAGAAAAACCAGATAAGAAATGTTCAAAATGTAAAGAAGTGCAATATTGTGATCGTGAATGTCAACGTTTACATTGGTTTATGCATAAAAAAACATGCACTAGACCAACATCAAATACAACAGCATCAGGAGCAGCAGCAACTAGTCATCAAGCTAATATGAAAAAAGAAATAGACTCTGATGAAATTAGAGCTCAATTACAAAATTTAGTTACCAGTTAAGTGTAAAGAGTAAAAAAAAAAAACAAATATTCAATTTTACATTAAAAAAAATATGTTGTCATAATTATTGACCATTTTTCATGTAAAATTGAATAAAAAAAAAACAAATGTTCTTTTTAGAAATTTTAGAATAAACTTTATTATATAAAAAAATCAAGTTCTTTTTCTAAGCCATAAAAGTAATAATTGTCGTCTTAACTAATAAATTTAGTATATATAATTATATATGTGTAAATGTTTTTTTTTTAAAGAAAATAATATTGAATTGACGAAATTTTTTTTATATTTTCCTTTATAATATTTTTATTTATTTTTGTAACAAACAAAAAGATAATAAGATAAAATGAAATATTATGCAGTGTGATTTTTATGAAAGATGGAAAAAAAATATAATATGAAAGATTTTGTTTGCATTTATAAATTATATATATTGGAATTTTTTGTTCAAAACAATATTTAAATTTGATTTTAACAATTAAAATTGTAAAAACTTCTCCATTTTAATGTAAAAAAAAAAAACAAAACAAATAAATTCAAAATAATAATATTTAAACTAATTTATTTAAAAAACTATTATAACAAATTTATTATCATTTTATAGTTTGAAAATATTTGGTGTTTTTTGTGATTTAAAAGAAAAAAAAAGAATATGTTTAAAAATATTAAAAAAAAAAAGAAATCTTTATATACTATAATAAAAAATATTGAATTTTATTTATTTTTAGTTATAATTATATTGTTGACTAACTACAATCTCTAATAATACATTTATATATGGAAATTAATTAACTTTTAAATTATCTACTTTCTAAATTTATGGGAAGAATAACGAAAACGAAAAATCCAGAGAAATTTTTGTATAAATTCATAATTCGATTCTCAAACCAATAATTATTTAATACAAGAACCATTATTTCTCTTTAAATTTCTAGATCGTGACATCGTGTAGTGAAGATCAAATAAATAAAGAGAAAATGTAGGCAAAAGAAATATGTATAAAAATATTTATTGTTATCTAATTTTTTGATTATCCTACAATAATAAAAATAATAAAATTAATTTAGATCTTAAATATATAAAGTAAGTCACAAATTAAGAAGAATTCTTACTCTAATCTAATCAGTCTATTATGGCAATTTATTTTGTAGTTAAGATTAAGAGATTATCTTTCGAAAAATTTTAGGATTGAATTAAAAAGAGGAACAGATTCTCTTCTATTATTTTCTTTCTTAAACAATATTCCAAATATTTAAATAATTTTGAACACAATAGATTTACAGAATTTATACATTTTTGGACCTAATATCATCAATAATTTGTCAAAATCTATGTAATTTTATTGTTATCAAATTAATCAAGTGCATATCACCTGATACATAGAACTGATTAATTGTGTAATGAAACCCAATAAAGTTTAAACACTACTTTTGCAAGAAATTTATTCTTTTTGGTAGAAAATTTCATACCTTTTAAATTTTCAAATTGATTGTATAGAGAGTATAGTATAGATAGACTATAGAATGTTGTAATTCACACAAAACAAAAATTTTTGGCGCCACTCCAAATTGATAAGAAAAAATATATATTTTTAAGTATAATTTTTGTCGGATAATTTCAAAAGGGATAACAAAATAAATCCTTCAAGTACTTTCCACTTTCTTTTCCCTCTTTTTTTTTCTTTGAAAGTAAAGTAAAACCGACACTTTGTGAGACTAGAATAATTTTTTGCTTATACTCTATATGTACTTCAATAGTCAATTTGTAAAGGCATAATTTAATTTTCATTTTATAAGTGATCTAATAATGTTTACAAGGGTTAATGGTGATTCAACTTCTGTTTTGGTTAAAATTCAACTATACATAATTATTATAATGTATATAGATAGAAACCATATAATTAATCAAGAAGTTCGGTAAGAGTTATAAGTAAAATAAAAAAAAGGATCTATAATTATGCCATGTGTTCTAAAGATTATAAATATTCAATGATATTGTAATGAGTCGCGTGGTAAATATAAATATTCTGTCTGTTTCACTTAAAAATAGAAAATAATTACTAATTTAGAATTTGAGAGTGTATATGTATAATCTATAGAATTGTAATTTTTCAAAATATACACCGATGGCAATGGCAAGTTCAATATTCAAAATATTTTATAATGGATAATAATAATTAAACTTTGGTAGATAAAATTTCTATTTATAATATTTTTTCAATATTAATAATTTTTTTTTTTATATGAAAGTTCAAGTTTAAGTTTCTTAATTATTAAGAAGTAAATTTTGTTTATGATACCAACACATTATTGGACTACCCCATACTTAATTTATATTTAATTGACTGTATATATTTTTAGAATTCTATGATAATAAAGTTTTACTTCACTTAAACCTGGGAGTTGTTTACAAAAGTTAAATTAATTGGCATATGATTTAATATTGAAAGGAGGCACAATGAATTCATCTTTTCTTTGGGGAAGTATTTATTTGTATAATTTATTTTCATAAATTTACCTTTATTATTTAGAGTCTAGTTACTTAAAAATATTCCTTGCTTCCCATATATACATCAGTCTCCAACTACCACTAATCTTAAGATTACTTTGAAATTATTAAAATTAAAATGTTTTATTAATATTGTTAAATAATAATCTCTAAAATTACAATCTTTATAAAATATTGAATAGCTTTAATTGTGTTGAAAACAAAAAATTCAAAATTTTTGTGTGATCACTAAGGAGTTTTGTTTTTATCTTTTTACTTATGTTTACATTAAAACACTTAATGTGTTCTTCATCTTTAAATATCTTAATAATTTTCTTTTTGAAATATATTTTCATAATTATAAGTTATATACACTTAATCATAAGCCATTTATTTTAGTCTGCTGATGTGTTTTTATTAGCTACTGCAATTTACAAGAAAAAAAAATTCCAATCGTCATCAAACGACAATATCAACAATCCGAGTAATATAAACAAAAAGCAGAATTAACAATATTATATTGGAGCATATTTTTTTTTGAATTTTAACGCTTCTTGATTACATCTTTTAAATTATTGTTCCGACACTATGATTATGTGAGCAGCTTAATTTTACATTGAATTTTTACTTTTCGCAAATTATCAAAAATTGATGGAAAGATTAAAATATTCTCTACAAAAATTAATGGTTTGATATTGGTTGAACCATGTTATAATATCAAAAAAAAAAAATCATGGTACATATATTAATGACGTTAACATTTCAGAAATTTACAAATAAAAAATTTCAATCTGAAACACAAATGTAGCCCATCAAAAAAGGATGTAAGTACTATTAAAGGTATAGTAAATTAGATAATATCAATACTCCTCTCAGTGCTCGCAGTGTTGGTTAGTGCATATATACAGAAACAGTTAACCAAATTTATGAATACTTGAGTAATATAAAATCAAATCTATAAAACCACAAAAATTCTCATCTTGGATATCTAAAATTCCCTTTTTTTTGCTACTACACTTTTCGTGTAATTTAAGTGGTTATAAAAATTGTGGCGATTTAATTGAATAACATCAGCGGCTTCTTTTTAATATCATTTAATTTTATATGTAACTAAAAGAGCTGACCCAGTAAAGAGTGATGACGAGCAAAACCGAAAAAAAAAAATATATTTCAAAAGATTCATATATAATTTATTGACCGCACACGCATTTCAATAAAGCAAACAGATCCTTGCACTTTGGATTGTATATTATAGAGTAGAGATCAAAATATAAAATTTTATGAAGAAAATGTGTGAAATCTGATGATAAATGGATTATTATTATAACAACATTTTTATTTCAAAAATTTTCTGAATTAGCTTTTATCACTTTTTGCCATATTTTGTGCACATCATAAAAAAAAATTCTATTTAACGTTAATGGATTTCGTTAATGATATAATTTTATATACATCTTTTTTTTTGTGTGAAGAAATTCTTAAAGAAAAATTATGTTTTTTTAAATTGGTAAGAAAATAAAAATGAAGACATTTAACAAAAAAATATTTTAATTTATAAACAAAAATTTTAAGTAAATAAAAAAAACATATATACAAATTTCTATTAAAATTAAAATTAAGAAGATTAAAAATTCAAGTTTCTCACACATTAAATAAATTTTATTACTATTCCGACGTAGACGACGAATTCATCATGTACGACTGATTATACATATAAATTTCTATTGAAGATTTTGTTTATGTGCCATGGAAAAATATGTAGCTACAAATATGTATGTATATAAAAGTTACATATATAGAAATAAATTTTCTGAATACTTTAATCAAAATGTGACGGCGATTTAAGAATTGAACAATGTTAGAAAAGAAAATGAAAAACGAAAAATTTTATTTACAATCTTGTCACATTTTTTTAGCAATTTCACCAAAAACTGTGGTAAATGTCTTAATTTATTTAGTCAGTGGATCAAATATAGATGATATCTTATATACCAATAAACTAATCCTATATTTCTTAATTAACTATTTTTTCGTGAATTTTGATTTCATGATAATATTAGCTATTTTTAGCATAATTGTATAACATACAAGATAGTATAACCAAATGAAGTAATGGGTCAGTATTTGATATAATAATTTTCTGTGGATAAAAGTCTAAATTAATTTTTGGATCAGTGTTATTGATTGATAGATATTTTGATAAAGGATTGATAAGTAATTGACAAAAACTAAAAATATGGTATAATCATGAGCTATCGACATATCGTTTTAATTTCATGTTTAAAGGCTTCATTTATTACTACATATTATAATGAAATTATGAACCATATTTGGTATTGATGATTATGATTTTAAATTAAATTTCTGCACATTTGTAGCAAACAATATCAGAAGAATATCCATATCTGTCTAAAGATGATAATTTACAATAGCAGAGGAATTTGTATTTCTAAGTATATAATTTTTTAACCATAAAGATTTTATTTAAAATAAATATAAAACATTAAGAAATATTTTCAATTTAGATTCATTTTTTTTTTCAAAATATTGTACCAATTTCATTTATGTCACACTACTAAAAAAATATATATTAAAAAATCATTTAAAATATAACACAAGTCAATAATTTTATTTTAAAATCGATTTCCATTAATATTAATATTTTTTTGTTTCTTATATTAAATCAAAGAAATGAAACTTTATTGCCATTATAAATAAATTATTAATGTGCATTTTTAATTATGAACTTTTTTATTAGTTTTATATTTAATCTTATTAATGAGGTCCATACAATAGTATCACTATATATCTAAAGTAAAACACAATTTAATAATCAATTAATGTTAAAATTAATAATAATGTAAATCTGAACATAAAATACTTAAAAACTTTTTTGTAAATTGACAGATTAGTAAACTAAAAAGTCAAAACTTTTGAAATTTCCCAAAAATGGTAAATATTTGTTTTTAACCTTATTTGTGTACCATGTCCAAAATATTTAATATATTATCTCTCTATATATATTTTAAAAACCCTTAAATGTCTCTTCAAAAAACATAAATATAATATTACAGTGAAATCTGAAATGGATATATATATCTCCAAAAGAGCTCACGCGTTATATGTGTAGCGATCTATATTTGAATTACAAATTTTACTTTTTGCTATATTCAAAATTTATGCGTAGAAAAAATGATCAAATTCACAATATAAAATCATCATAAATTATGCACCATACCCCAAAAAAAAAGACCGTCCTAATTAGATTAGCAGAAAAATTTACACAATTATCAACACACACGCAGCAAGAAAAAAAAATTGGTATCACGATATAAAATTCCAATTTGTTAAAAAAAACCAAAAGTTGAAAATTTTAGCTTAATTAAAAAAAAAATAACTTTGTATGCAATTCACGAGTCCTGATTAAAATACAGAATAAAATTTGGTTATACTTGACTATATAATAAATTGAAAATTTGTCAAACTTCCTGGGGCACAGACGATATTTATAAGAAATAAATTGAATTTCAAAAATGTTTGAACTCCATTTTTAGCGCCAACAAAATATGACAAACTTGTGTCCAAAATTTTACAGAAAAAAATGTTACCCGATTTCACAAAATTTCAAATATAAATGAACCAAATGAAATCTTAAAAATCATTTATGTATAATTAGTTGCATTTTACTTTATGTATAATAAATTTCGAAAACTAATTACATATCCTACCTAAACTACCTACAGCAATTATTTTCTTAACCCAATAACATTAAACACATATTACATTATTCAATTACAATTAACATTTTTATATTGTATACCACCAGCAACAAAACTTATGATGGATACAAAAAAAAAAAACAGAATGGGTACATTGTGGCCAACAAAGATTTATTTTTCCGGGCGGCCATAAACATAATTTGAAATTTAAAAGATCAGTTTTTTTTTTCATTTTTAATGAATGGTTTGACAGAGGGTGAGAAAATGTACATAGATGGACTAGTTTGCTGTGCGAATTGTAGAATAGTTTGACGGTATAGCTTTGGTTTGCAATAAAAATTCCATAATCTCCCATAGGAGAAAAATTATTATTGCGAAAACTTGTTGTACAACATTTCCTTAGGGATATTAAGAGAAAAAAACAAATATTTTTATAATTTATTTTAGTGTTTCTACGTTCAGAGTAGAAAATATTTTGATCAGAAAAACAGTGTTAATGAATTGAAAATGATTGTTATTTCATTATTCTTTTGGATATATAAAATATTACAAATGAGGATATTTTTAATTATAAAAATAAATTGAATAACTGCACGGATCAATCTTAATGAGACAAATACTGTGTTAAAAGTGGTGCAATAAGTATAAAATGTCAATAATAATATCCTTATTTGGCTTTATATGATACGACAAGTTTCCATAACAAAATTATTATTATTATTAGAAGTTTTTTCTTATGAAATAAATAAGGAATTGAAGGATGGAACTTGACTATGAAGTGGAAAGAAGAGGTTGATGGTCTAAAATATTAATGAATTCATGAAAATTTTTTAAACTATTGCAAGTTTTTAGTTCAGATTTACTTAAGCATAGGGAAAAGGATTTTTTTTGGATAGGATGAAATTTGATTTGCTGGCATATAATCCAAAAAATTTCTATTGTACATCATACGACTATGATATGACTATAATATTTCTTTGCCAAAGTAAAAATCGAGACTATCAAAACGATTTTCAGTTGATGCTGAAACGAGTGCTAAACGAAGTACTGAAATTGATAAGATTAAACATTTTTAAGATAATCGAAATAGTCTGCAGTCTTGATAAATTTTATTAAGAAATAATTCTTATATTTCCAGTTAGAAATGATAGACTATAAATTTTATATCACTTCCTATTAATCCACAGCAGTGAAACAAGTATAAGGCTCAAAAATTACACCACCGATATTCAAGGATGATTTTATAGTCTTAATCATACTCATACATTATATATTATATAATGTCTATCAATCTTTTCAAGTCACAACTAATTTAATTCTAATCACCAAAATGTTAAAAACATCCACCTACAATAATTTTATATAAAGTTTATCATAAAAAATATTTTTCAAGTGTTAAATATAAATTTAAATTTAATCTTTTATACCAAACAAAAAATTTATTTGTTATATACGTAGTTTCAATGTGATAATTTCGCACATATTAATTAGATCATGAGATGAATAAATTAACCTGTAAAAATTTCACTATATGAATACAACACCCAATCGATCATAAATCCTCACATATAGCCACTGTTACAAAAAAAAATACTTAAATACACAACAGAAAATTTTAAGTAAATATCAATTGTATATACTAACTGGCAATTCAAATAAATGTAAATAATATTCATTTAAAAAAAAAACTTAATCACGATTCATCGTCACCAACCCAGAAAGGTGTTAATAATAAAAATAAATAAAAAATTATATTTTAATATTTGAATTATGTGATAAACATTTAAGAAGTGATTCTATTTTCGATATAATAATAAATATTTTTCAGGAAAACTTTGTACCAAAATGTTAATCTGAAATGTAACTATATATGCAAGTGCTATTTGTGCATTCCAAAAAAAATACATATATCTTTCTATATATGTAGTTGGTATATAAAGTAATAAATATTTATGTCATTTGTTTTCATCGGAATTATTTCCTCTGATTGCGAGTTGTTAAAATTAAAAAGTGCTAAATAGTAAACAATCATTTTTCATGATGCATGGATGAATTCAATTTAAATTTAATATTGACAGTGCTTACTTATGTATCTTATAAGCAAAGCTGTATTATAATGTACTTTTGGTTATTAGGTTAATTTAATCAGTCAATTTTTTTCTGAATTGGTGAACATTTTTTTGTAATGGTAAATTTTAAATCATTTTATGCCAAAAAAAATGTCTTTTATAATTCACTTATTATATTGTTGAGTAGATATTTGATTTAATTATAAAAGGTGGAATTAATTTTATAGTAATAAACACAGGAGTATCACATTTCAAAATATACAATCGAGCGAAAAAACTGTCATTAATAAATTGATCTTTTTTTTACTGACAGAAGTGATTTTGGTATAAAATTAAAGGGCAAATTTACATAAATTTACCATAAACTATTAAGAAAGGATAATATTCTGACAGGACATTGGTCTTGCACTCTATAATGACAAGATCGCAATTCATTTAAGTAAAATTAAAATTTAAAACCGTGAACGATTAAGTTGGATATAATATATTGTCCGACATGAAGAACTCACAATTCCGAAATTTATTTAAGTAAAAATAATCTTAAAATTTAGTGTTTCAAGAAACTGAAATGGACAGAGAAACAATTTAGTATTTATGTTGGATTTAGAATTAAAAATTTGTATTTGGAAAATGAGCTAATTTCCATTTCAATTTGAATTCTTTCTTTTCACCCTAAAGGCAGTTTTAAAGTACCACTGAAAATGTAAGAGCCTAACCGCATAATTCCAACTAAACTTTAAAAAAAAATTAAATATTACTTAGTAGCTTTTTTTATGGGTAAAAAGTTTTCATTAAAAGTGACAAAATAAATAAAATATTTTTTTTTTTTAGTTTAAACAAGTTTTATCTATACAAACTCTCAACATCAAGCTTAGAAAATAGAAGTAAGTAAGTTCACTTAAAAATTTTTTTTTTTTCTGTTTATAGATAATTAATATTAATATGGTTTTACGCTGAAATACGCAGCCATACGGCAGCCATTTAATTGAAAGGTGTTTAATCGCGTTTATAAATTATATTTGGGATTATATTATACCCCAAAGGTGGTAGTTTTTTTTTCTTCTCTATATCTCTATATGTATATTAATATAAAAAACATTATTTTAAATGTTTGCACTTGAATTACCATATATAAACATGCTACTTACTGTGTATATACATAAAAAAAATTTATTATTCAAAAAAAAAAATTATCTCTTATATATAGTACACCATATAACATACTTAACAATTTAAAGTTGACACAAGCTTTTCTCACATAAAGCAGAAAAAAAAAAACAATTTATAAATTAGAAGTTTATGGATTTGGTTTTTTTTTTTCTTAGTATATTTAAAGTCAAATAAAGTGTTATTTCTAAAATTATAATAATAATAATTTTTTTTTAAAGATAATTTGTTTTCAGTTTTTATTGTGATGTTGTTTCTCGTGTTATACAACAAAACACTTGAACATTTTATAAGAAGTAATCTTGAAGGAAAAAAAAATAGGTGTTTGTTTGATGAAAATCAAACTATTTTTTTTTATTTTCTTTTACTTTTTTTTTGTTTATTTAAATGATAAATGAGATATTTTCTTTAGAAATTCATGTAATGGTCCAGTTATAATATGTAATAAGGAATTTATAGATATAAATATTTATGCTGTGAAATGAGGGTATTTGAAGCATAAATCAAATGTTATTACCATTATATATTTATATTTGGCATGCAGCTAAATCTGCATACCAATATATTTTCTAAGAATTTGAATTATTTATTTTCATTTAGTAGCAAATTATATTAGATTAAGTATAGATTATAGTAGTAATAGGACTTATGGAAAGAAAGTCGTCAAATATGTTACCACTGAATTTTTAAGTATACTTACGAATATATGAATTGTTTGGGTCTTTCTTCTATCTCTAAATAATTGATAGATTAAAGTTTACCAAAGTTGAATAAATCTGCAAAGTAAAGTATATAAAATTGTAAATATTTTAATATTTATATGTTGTACTTCAAAGCGTTGGTATATTTAATAATTTATACTCAAGTTAATGACTCAAATTGCTTACACAATTTTGTAATATTTGAAGCTCTTGAAACAAATTTAGGAGAATTGCTTCATAGTGTCTGGACATAAGTCAAAAATTATATTTGACTTGTAGATAACATTTTTATTTAGTGATCTATTTAATATTTATTTTTGCTATAAATAAAATTATAATTAGTTTAATAGTTAATCAAAATTTATATCCTAAATATATTGGATCAATTTCTATCCGCAATTTATTGGATCAAAATATTACAAATTAATTATTTACGGTAATCCAATTTCGCTTAATATGTATAGTCTCCTCAGAAATCTACTATAAATTTTATAATTAATTTTCATTTCCGCATAAATTAAGATCTTATTTTTCTAAGTTTCATATTCTCTTAAAAAAAATTTATAATTTTAATTAATTCAACAAAATTCTATAATTTATTTACAACATAATAATGTATATATGTAAATTCACCTAAATAATAATTTCATCAATTCAGTAATTAACTTTAAAAGCGTTAATTAATTAGTCATTTTTAAATTACTATATATATTATACAGAAAATGAATTATTTAATTAACTTTTTATATATATAATGATCATATATATAGTAGATATATCTACAAATAAATTTTATTATGTGCGAAATCAAGGTAAATGACTAAATTTAAATATATACTAAAAATATAATTTATATATACAACAACCCAAAAATAGAAAAATGAAAAAAAGGTTTTGATTACTTCTTCATTATTTTATTTTTATATTACCAAACATTTAATTCGGTATTTAAAAAAATATTTTCAAATAATCTCATACATTAATATAATATGTATATATACAACATAAAAATCTCATATCAGGTTGACCAAGGTTATATATTTGAAAACCTAATTACTACCTGAATTCGATATCATAATAATAAAAATTATTTTTGATTATAAAAACGTTTTTTTTTTTTGTTTTTAGCTGTAAAAACAATATAAAATTTAAATATATAATAAAACCAAAAATTTTTTTTAAACATGTTATTTAAAAGTTTATTACTTTACAAACAAATTTACTTGACTCGCCGCGTTAAATTTACTTGTCGCGCCATCGTTTGATTCACAAAATATATATTTTATTTTATATTTAGTGTGATTTTTATTATTATATACCTTTTTTAATTCACTTTCTCTAAATTGGATTTATTATTAAAGGTTTTTATGTTGAATTCGAGAAATTGTAGTGAAATTTTCATTTTATGTATACGAAATTCCTAGAAATCCTTTTTTTTTTTAATATATATATAAAAATTCATTTTGATTAAACGAGAATGATTAAATGTTTTAAATAGAAATTTACTAATATATAGTTTCTAATAGTCTTTAATTTCTATAAATCTTTAAATTTTTAAATTTTAAAATTAAATTGACTAAAATTAAAAACCAATTGGTCATTTGAAATCAATCAATTTTCGTTTTTTTTTTTTTGTTTATCAAAAATTTTTCAGAAAAAAACCAGCATATTTATTTAAAATTTCCTTTCTGTAAAATCAATTAAAGATCAGGGTGGTTTCAATCAAAAGTAAATTTTCAAGAATTTATATGTTTTTTTTTTGTTTTTCATTGGAAATTCTTAAAAATATAATTATTATTAAATTTTAAGCTTAGTAATGATGACATCATTCATTTAAAATCGAAATTACATAAAAATGCTTAAACTATAAAAAATTGATGTCCACAATTTTGTTTTAATGAAAAAAATTTCACCTGTTTCTTGATTTTTATCAAAAAAAGAATATTTTATATCTTATTTTCACCTTTTGAACTTTTAATAACCGAACCGTTGTAAAAGATTAGAAACTATTGATTATTATTATACCAAAACATAAATTTTTACGTATATATATATAGTAACTTTAAATGACATTAAAACAATGTCATTTATGAAATTTACACGATCAATTCAATCCTAAAACAAAACAGAAAAAAAACATATTTTGTTAATTTTTGATCATAATCTTTATTAGAGGAAGAAGGATTTTGCTTTTTTTTGTTGACAGAAAAGGATATTTTTTCTTATATATTAATATGTGTTTTAACAAGGAGGTCCGTTACAGTCCAAGATTATTATCAAAAAATAACATCTTATTATTTAAAAAAAAAAATAGTATTTTGAATTCGGGGACAGGACAGTATAAAGAGTGATGATATTTCTAATAATTGTTTTTGATACTAAAAATTTCTAATTTCTGTTTAATAATTGAATGTTATTTATGGTTGAAATGATTTTAAAATTATTTATTTAATAAATATTTATGACATTTTAGTTGAAATAATATTTTTAGGATATTTTCACATGAAAATTTCATCAAAATTTAATGAATTTATCAGGATAAGTTAAGATGAAATGATAGTCTCAACTGTTCAAAAAATTAATATTAAATTTGTGATTTTGTAATTATGGCAGTAAACACAATTGATCAAATTTCAATAGAAGTAAAGTTTTGGTAAAATAAAAAGGATATTCCAGCAATTGATAAAATATAATAGTTAAATTTCACATTGAAATTCTAAATAATTTTTCGTCTTGTCTTTCATTTCTAGTTTCTTGGAATTTTTTTAACAATCTTAATAATAATGCATTTAAAAAATTTCGTTATTCAATTGTAGATTTGAATAACGATTCATTATATAAGATATATTATTCTTGTATTTAGTCCTTCATCAATTTTTTGAGTAGAAAATTAACTTAATTTTGTGCAATTATAATAAATTTCCACATAAATAATTTTTTTTTAATGAAACAGTAGCAATTATTTGTTGTTTGGTAAATTTTCTGCTTCACAATTCAAATATTAAAGATAATAACACAAAGGATGACCGCGTTTAAATTTTTTGTTATTGATCCTTAATTCCAAATTAAAAAAAATATTTTTCTACTAATCCTTAAACTGACTGAGAAAGTGATACAATTTAACATTTCACCAAATTCTAAACATTTTTTTTGTAAAATTTTATCATTCAAAAGAATGAAATTTCCATAAAATTAAATGTAGATTTTTTTGAAATGCAAGGAAATTATTTTTTGTATCGGTTTAGTCGAGCAAAAAGGTATACACTGCTATGGCCCACAAACAAAAGGTACGAATAGAATTATGAGGATCACTTATTAAGTGTTATAGATACTTTTTCCAGGGAGATAAATTTGATGTATATAATATTTTCGTAGGCCGACACAAATGGCGAAAAAATTAAGTATTTTTTCAGGCGCCTTTTTTAAGTGTTTTTTTAACATATATTCTATTTTTCTATACTGGTATAATAGAAATTTGATATTATAATGAATTTATTACAGGAGTGACTATGGTTTGTATCCTGAAAGGAGACTGATTTATTTCCTTTTTATAAAAAAAGAAGGATAATAAGAAAACACTGTTTATATAGTCAATTGATAAATTTAGTTTAAAGTTTTGTAATTCGGTAATTTAAAAATTAACAAATAATCATAAATCTTAAAAGTTTTTCTCCACTCATTTATGAAAATGAATTTTAGGACCAATATATTAATACAATTAGCTCCGAATCTCATTCTTTCTGCTAAATAAAATAATTATCTCTACAGGTATTTTCCACGTTAATGAAAATTTTCTTTAATACCACAACAAATAAATTCCATAGAAACAAATATTGATTTTTCCCGGCTTCAGCATAAATAGTTAGATCAAATTCATTTTGCTTAGGTTAAAAGTTTCAAATTTACTTCAAATTACTGAAATAATTTTTTTTATTAAAATGGATGTATCATTTTCTGTTTGGGAAGATAGACAAATTAAATTTGATATTCCAAATATGTGAGTATATATATAAAATTCTTATTAAATTTAAAAATTGATTTAATTAAATTATTTGATAAAATATAGACAAAATAAATTACGTGGTGGTGAAAAACTTCTTGTCACTGTTAATAATATTGAAGATACTAAAGGTAATCCTGGTGATACTGGTAAATTATTAGCTACAAATTTACGATTAATTTGGTATTCATTAAATCATAAAAAATATAATTTATGTAAGTTTTTCAATAAATGAAATTATTTTATATAAAATTCTATATTAAAATTCAATTATTAAAGCGGTTGGTTACTCAAGGATAATAACAATAACAACTAAAACAGCATTTTCAAAATTTCGTGGTACTACACAAGCATTATATGTTTTATCTGCTGGTACAAGTATGAGATTTGAATTTTTATTTACTGATGTATCATCAGATAATAATCGAAATAAACAAATATTTGAAAATATTTTTCATATTTATAGGTACAGATATGAAATACGTAAAATATTTTAGTCCTTAATTAATTGTAATTTATTTTTCCTATATAGGATTTATCAACAAACATATTGGTATCGTGAATTAAAATTACGTAGTGCAATTATACAATCTGGTCAATTAATTGTATTACCACAAGAACAAGTTTATAGTAGTTTACATGGTGTTTGGAATTTATCAAGTGATCAAGGAAATTTAGGTTCATTTATTGTTACAAATATTCGTTTAGTATGGTTTGCCGATGGTAATGAATCATTTAATTTAAGTTTACCATATATGCAAATTGGTTATGTGAGTTATAACAAAATTATATATAGTATAGATTTGAATAATTTTTGAAAATATATTATTGTACTTTCTTTAGATAAAAATCCGTGATTCAAAATTTGGTCCAGCATTAGTTATACAAACATTAGATACAGCTGGTTTATATGTTTTAGGATTTCGTATTGATCCAATTGAACGTTTAAATGATATGCATAAAGAATTAACATCATTATTTGCTGTATATCGCGAAACACCAAATTTTGGTGTTTATTTTGATCCAGAAAAAAATTATAATACATCTAATAATGATCCAGATGAGAATGAATTAAATGTTGAGGAATTTAATGAAATTGATGAAGGACAAGATCGTGAAATTAATTCAAAATTAAATGCATATTTAGCTGAAGGTAGTACAACAATTAAATGTCAACCAAGAGAACCATTTTATTGTAAAGAATTGGGATTTGCAATGGAAAAGCTTAGAGATGGTTATAAGTTAAGTGATTTATGGGATATAATTCCGGAAGTACTAACCACCGAAGAGAAAGTAACTAAAGTGGAAAATAAATCAACAAAAGTAGAAAAACTTATTGTTCGATAAATATTTATGAGGATTGGTATTGAAATTGATTGAAAATTATAATTTTTGGTTCCATATATGAAATAATAGAGAAAGTATAAGCACAATTTATGGATTCATATTACAATCGACTTTATAAGTTATTAATTAAATGTTTTTCCGTTTATTTTTTGGAATGTATCTTATATTTTTATGGAAGTTACCCATAGTTAAATTGTGAATTTTAAATGTGTAATAATCAAAAATGTTAACTAAAAGTTAAATAAACAATTTAATTTTTTAGAATAACCAAAAACTTTTAATAGTTTTCTTGCAAAATTAATTTTCAAAATTATATTGCCAATTATTCTAAAAATTTGATACCAATCTTCGAAAATAGTACATTTTTTTAGGATCTCTGTACATTTTTGATTATTATCAATGAGAATATTAATTTTAGAGATAAGATTATTGCAATTTCAATATCTAAGAATTACCAGGATAAACTCTTTTTGATTATACTTTTTAATATATCAAAGATTAAGATCAAATGGGGCTTGTTTAGGGCGTGATTAGAATCACTGCGACTTATAAGATCTATTGAGTTTACCCAATTTATTGGTGTGCTATAGGAAATTTCTATAGAAGTCTAAGACCTAAGATTTGTTTAACGACAATACTAAGAGGTCAAGTAGTGCGAAATAAGCCGTTTGCCTAGCTGATGTAAGATGTAGTATTTTCCGGGCTATTGCTTCAAAGTCGCAAGTTACATATATGCTCCGCTGTTTCTTCTTTATCTGAGCAAAACCGACACTCAGCTGTGGCTAATTTGCTAATCTTTTTCAAAAGGTATAAAGTTTACTATATTTCAAATATAAATAAATTATAAAAATTCATTTTCTATCTGTTCAACAAAAATTTATAATAAAGTTATTAATTCGAAAAATATTACAACAAAATATAAATTTTAAATTTTAAATAAATTATCATCGTGTGTGGACTTATTATATACACCACATTAAAATATATTTACAATAATTTAAACATCTTCCAACAAGTCAAAATTCTCACATATTTAAAATATTTATTGGAAAGCCATAATAAAGAAACGAGCAAATTAATAAAAGATAAAACAAATAAAATACTAAAATAAAAAAAAAGAAATCAATTCAAAAATTCTGTTTTTTTTTTTTTTATTTTACAAATTAAAGAAACATATTAGGTAAAGATACATTTATGTATATATAGAAGCAAATACTTTTATATAATTTTTTTTTGATTAAGCAAGTGGAAAAAAAATTTAACACAATTTAAAAATATTTTTTTTCTTTCAAAAATTTATTGGAAATCGAAAAAAAAACAACTAATAAATTTATTTGTTATATTATAGAAATTGTACAAGAAAAATTATGACGCCAATAAGAATGGCCGCTCAGTCGCGTTTTTATTTTTATATTTTTAAAGTCTGTTTCGACCAATTCCGTGACGGCGACAACGACGCGTTGTTATTTTTTATTTTAATAATTTTCTTGTCCGAAAAATATTTTTAAAAAGTATTTTTTTTTTGTTTCATGTTATATTTTTGGTACCATCCCACAAAGATAAATTATTTATTAAAACAAAAAAAAAAATATCTAAAACATTTAAAAAATATAATTTTTTTTTGGCTCTGATGTTTTTTTTTATCAAAAAAGCGAGAATTCAAAAAAAAAAATTCCGTCTGGACCACCCGGCACGGAGGTGAAGGTGAATGGTACTTCTTCGCCAAAGATGACTGGATTTAATGTACAAAAATGTATTAACATAAACACAGAAAATAAAAAAACAAATATTGGTGATGTGTTTTAAATAATGAATTCTTTCTTTCATATTTTTTTTTAACCCATATTTTTTTTTCTGCTGTTAATGATTGTTAATTTTTTAATTTTTTTTTTGGTTAAGGTGACGACTCCAATTTTCTGGTTTAAATTGAATATTTATGGTTTTATGATTATTTATAGTCAATTAATTAGTCATTAATAATTTTTATTAAAACAATTTTGAATGAAAATAGATCCTTGTTTGTGATTTGTTCCTATAGAGTCGCTATCTCCAATTGATGCTGCAAATTTCCAATCTCTGGATATCTGTCCTGCAGTCAAAGAATATGGCAAGTAAAGAAAATTGTTCCAATATCAATTAAAAAGAATAGTTTGAGAAAAATATGAAATTTTCTGCTCGAGTTGCTTAAGTTAGTATAAATTATGTAAGCTGTTGATCCTGTTTTGCTTTCAAACCAGAAAAATATTATGTTTATGAGCATGAGACTGCAATTTCTCTATTATAAATTAAAGCTTCTCCTAAATCTTAATTTTAATATTTTGCATATATACAAAGTTATCTTAAATATTCCGTCATTCACGATTAAAATAATAGCTATTAAAATTTAATTCCGGTCTTTAAAATAGACATTTAGTATGGTTATTTTTTTATCTACCCACGAGACTATGACTTGTGCGACTTTTTCAACTCCAAAAAAACGACAAGTTTTTGAAATCAATTCAAGTTTATACAATTTTATATTCATATAAATAAATAATTCAGTGTATATATGTATACAAATATTGAGTATTGAGACACTCAAACCATAAATATATATCATTTCCAACATTTTTATTGTGGTTATTGCTCTCCATCAATCATACAATCGTCGTCTGGACAAGTGCCAAATACTCTTATAGTTACTAAGAAATCATAAAGTAAAATATGTAATCAATTTTCAATTATACAATCTTTATATTGATAAACAACCTGTTCACATAACACCTGTCTGACGAAATAGAGAAGATTTGCACTTAAAAATGTATACATATATGGTATAAATAAATTGAATTTTGCAGATATTTTTGTTACGCGGTAAATCAAATAAGATTTTTACAATCCGGATAAAAAATGTCGCTGCTACAAATGGCAGCACAATTACATAATTTATGATTGTCCCAAAAAATATTTTTAACACCACTTGATAAGCTAACAGAAAATTTATTGTATAATGTTCTACTGTGTTGATTTTTTTTTTGTTCCTTTATCGGTAAATAACATAAACCAGAACAAGGACATTATCTATAAAGTGAAAAAGGATCACAGAATTATTGATCCTCTATCTATAGTAAAACAAAAAAAAAACCTGTTGTCGGTGTTTCTTATATACGGTATATATGCAATATTACCAACAAGGACTGACGACAGTTATCCTAATAATACCAACAACAACAAAAATATAATAATTTCGCATCACTTTTTTTTCCTGTAATATATTTGGCGCCCTAAGAAATGTCATAAATTATGATCAGTAAATTAATGTAATATGATGTGTTTTAAAGTGTAAGCGAGCTCTAGTTTGGCTTACCGAAAAACACACAAGTAAACATTATAAATAATGATGGTTTTACCTAAAGGGCTTTGTTGAAAAGGAAAAACAACCAATGAGGACTTCTTGGATATTATCAAAAAATGATTTCCAATAAGAAAACATTGATATAGAGAGTATATGGTAACCGTTAAAAAGGATGTTAAATGCTTGTCGCCATATCAAGCGATGTTATTAAAATAATCAGAACATGAATATAAAAATTTATATATTTTATTTGTTTTAATATTTTTTTTATAGTTTTCATTTGGAATTTTGGAATTAAAAAAAAAAAATAAGAAATATTAATATTTTGTTGGATTAGAGAAGAATGAGTTGTTGGCGCCACTTAGGACCACATACAGTGGAGAATATATATAGATTTGTGAAGATGTAAAAATTGTGTTATAATATTTCTTTATTTAAGGATGAAATGTATAAAAACATTTTTTATATAATTTTTGTTTTAGTTTTTTTATTAATAATTTTTACTGTGTTTTATTAATTGCTTGTTTAATTTAGGTTTCTTTGACAAAGTTATTGTCTGAGAAGAAGATCCACTTAAACATTATATTTACTTTTGATTATGTTTCCAGTATTTTTGTTATGATTTGAAAAAGTCGTAAAAAAGGATGTGAAAATATTTTTTATATAGTAAAAAGATTCGTTTTTGTTTTTTGTTTTCTAGTAAAACAAATTATGGGAAGTCATTAAATTCAAAACGAAAATTAGAGTAAACTAAATTTTAGTGAATTTTGAAAATTATTATATACTTAACTTTGAAAATATTTTGTAATAATTAAAATTCTATCAACAGAAAATTTGTTTATTATACAAAGGAAATTATGAAGTTTTTAAGCTGAGATTATTTTATATACATAAGTGTTTCATCAGTTTGTCATGATGAGACTACCGAAATTATTTAGTAGCGTATCCATTTTGCCGATGTATAGTTCTTTATCAATTATGATTTCTTTTCAGAACTTTGTGTTATGTTTCTGTTAAAAGATCCTTTTAATACTCACAGAAAAAATCACTTTAAAGCGATAATTGAAATATAAATAATTACATTACTTCTAATTTATTTCAAATTTTCATTAAAAATTTATCAATTGAACACAAATTTTAATTTCTTCATAAGATAGAAAAGAAAATTAAGAAATAAGCCTAAAATGCTAAAACATATTTAAAGAATTTACTTTGATGTTCTGTTAATTAGCCAGACACATGAGCATTAAACTGAGAAAATTCTTAACTGACGCCTTGCTAATAAACGCGATGAGGACTATGTCGGCGGACAACTAATCCCAATCCGTCAAAAATTTATAATGCGCAACGTATAATATATATGTTTGAATTGGCTAAAAAAAAACAATCAGAAAAATAAGCACACCACATTTTTCTTTTCCACATTTTGTTTTTGAAGGTGCATGATGAGTCAACAAAATTTTTACAGATAAATAATTAAGGAATTTCATACCTTTAGCAAAACACATTAAATCCAAAAAAGAAACGCACACATTTCGTCAGTTTTAAAGTTATTTTCAAATAACTTAGAAAAACAAATAATACCAAAGGAAGGTAAGATGTATGAAAAGAAAATGCTCAGCACGCAAAATAAACAAAATCAAATAGCAAAAAAAAAAATTAAGGAGAAGGTCATAAGTAAAAAGGCCCAATAATAATAATTACATAAAAAAAAGGACGATGACAGTGTTGAAGAGTAAAGTATGCCAATTATCAACGGAAATACTAATTAGATAAAAGTGAAATGGAATCAACTGTAAGGTAAAAATTATCAATAAGAAGGAAACACCCTGAAGAGGTAAGAATAATAATAAAGGTATAAAATTTGTTAGCTGAAGGTTAGATAACCTACAATTATTTTTGAATTGTAAAATATGTTGTTGAAGGGCATAGATTTCTCCTTTTTTTTGTAGTAATTAGATTCTAGTTTTTTTTTTATTTGCAAATCCGGAAGTATAAATTATAAAAGATTGATTCTTCAAATATTTTGTAAACGAAAATTGTAAGAGAACTAAATAATGTTGAAGACACACAAACTTACTGAAGCATATAGGCTAGCAAAGGTAGTTAGAAGTAAATCTCATAAAAAGTATATCCAAAGAGAGAGAAGGAGCTGCTAAAGGCAAATCTCCAAAAGAAATGGTCTCTGTTCATAACAGTTGATTTGTCAAAGAACTGCAGTAAATGTTATAAATGACAAGTCGATATTAAATGCAAGAATAGATCCAACGCGACTCTTTGGAGTCGGAAACAGTAAAACCAACTAAAAGATCAATGTCATTCTTTAAGAACGATCTTGTCCGAGCGTCGCATATTGAATGGATTTCATACCAAAGACCGAAATCATTGCGTGATTTTAATTTTAATATGGCTAATTTAGAATGTTTTATAAATTAGTTTACCCAAAAAAACAAAATGCCCAACCTATTTTCACCATTCTTTTTTATTTCTAATAAAGATTGGCTCCATTTTTCTATAATTTTTTTTTAAAGTCATAACTTAGCATTTTCTCAAAAAATTTCTGTTCAACTTCGTGTTGGGCGCCGCATCAGTTTTTTTTTTTAAAAATAAAACAAAAAAAACAAGCAATATTATTTTATTGGCGCCCCAAAATGAATTTTTAAAAAGAACACACACAAAATATCATCTGAATCGAAAATGTGATGAAAAAATAATTTTATTAACAACTCGATTTGATATTTCAAGAAAAAAACAATGTTATTTTTACATTTCGTTTAAACATGAAACTAAAATAAAACAATGTAAAAAAAAAAAGATTATCTGCATATCAACTAATAAATTTCCAATACAACAAAAATTTAAACTGTTTTTTTTTTTCTTATTATTATAATACCTCTTTTTCATTCAATATAATTTTATTTATACCTCAAATAAACGCCGCATTTATATATAGTAGTAGGGGTTTAAATGTACGTGAATAAGTGATTTAAATTGACATATTTCCGCTGCAAAACAAGTGATATGCAAAAAAAAATATATAATAAAAAAACGATAACAACATCAAACTTTCCTCCGATAGCCACTAAGTATTGCTTTAGCTCAGGACAAACTTTAAATATATAGATGGTAATTAGGTTGCACTGTGCACATGGGGGAATTATAACAGAATGGCGCTGCGCTTATGTTTCTTTTTTTGCTGTTGCTGTTCATTGTGAATTTACGAAATTAAAATTTTTTGTGCAACAGAATAAAAAAAAAAACAACTTACTTACTACTAGTATACCAAAAAAAACGATGCAATAAATAAATTGTCTTATATATTACAGGAAAAAAATTGAATTTAAGTCGCTCAACATCAAAGAGTTTTGGTTTTTTTTTTGTTGTTGCCAAACGCTTTTAAAAGAGTATAACACGAAAAAAACAATTTTTTGCCGTGCGCGAATTCACCTTGACTATAAAAGCCGCCGAACTGATGACACGCTGGACCGCCTACAGATTGCAGTAATCGGTTTGTTGTTTTTTTTTTTTTTTTGAAAAAATACTAACTCTTTTTTTTCTCTCTCTCTCATTTTTTTTATTGTGTTTTATGTTTAATGTTTTTATGTTTAATTTTTTTCTTTTTATGTTGAATAAACTCAAGGGAATTAATGTTTGTTATTTTGGTTATTTTTGTTGTAACTCCATTCTTGAAAAATTAATTCGCACAGTACTGGAAGAGCATAGTATCATTGAATTTCACTCTATGGTATGTAAAAAAAAAGTATCTTCTTGGGGCCATTAAAAATTATATCGTGGTAATTTAATATCAGAATTGAATATTAATAACGACAATAATAATAATAATGACAATGAAAGCCCAGGAATATATTATTTTTTTTGTAGCATTTAATGTATGGCTAGTGTTACATAAGTCATGAAAAATGTTTTTAAATTTTTTTGTTGCTTTAGCCAGGTATGGGGTTTTTTTAGGCGTTACTTCAAAACTGCCCATTCATATAAAATTCTAAAATGGATGGGGAAAAATAATATACAAATTCTTTGCTGTTTGGATGCTTTTGTATACAATAAATTGACTTTACAAACAGAAAAACAAGTATTTCGATGTACCAGATGGCTGTATGCACACTACTGGTTCATGTGCGTAATGATTTACCAGTGAATTGAATGTTTCAGGGCTTTTTGTCGTTTCAGAATTAAAGTATTTTCAGTGAATGAAAAATGTATGTAATAATATTTTGGAAAAAAGATTTTACATAATTGATTTAAATTTTAATAAATATTTGACAACCCTAACTCTGCGAATATGTTTAGGTCAAATGAATAGGATATTGAACACGGATAAAGTCTGACAAGATTTGTAATTGTGTAACCCAAAACACTACACGACAGACATCCTAGACAGATTTGTAACAGGACACTGTAACAATCTAACAATTCACAAAAAACATTCAATTCGATAAAATGTTTACTAGCTTAGTACATAACCTAAATTGGTATATTAATTGAAACAGATATCGATTATACGACTTTCTCATAAAATATCAAAATACCGATAATTTGTCAATGATATCATTTGAAAATAGTGAAATAGTGAAAACGCCTATTATCTTAAAATTCAAATCAAGTGTAAATTTTTCTTTTAAAATATTTCAGCAAAATATCAAATGCACTTTACTCATTATAATCTAGAAATATCTAAGTGCATATTTCCGTTTTGTACGACAATATAAGATATTTTGCAATAACAATTACACATTATTACTTCAAAACTACTTAAATGCATTTTCTCTATATTTATATTTGGGAAATTAAAATATAATTTAAAGGCGCCTTCAAAATTCTAAAGGTTAAAGGAAATAAATACAATAATAATAAAAATATTTAAAAAAATCCAGAACCGATAAGTCACTTCCTCGTGATTATTCCATAAGGAATTTTTGTGTTAATTTTAAAGGTTTTTTTTTTAATTTTATAAATTTTAAGTGCGTAAAGTGCTAGAGTCTAACACGACACATAAATAAAACCAAGAAGCGAATTTTACAAAAAAAAAAGAAAAAAAAGTTGCCAAGTTGGAAGAGTGCTTCATATTCCCTTTTTGATCCACCTCCTAGGATTTAGTGAAAACGAAGATTTTAATAAAAGTTATAATTTTTGAAACACTCCCAATATTGTACAATTTGAAACTATAACCAAGTTTAATCTAAGTATTCTGCTAGTATCCACTTCCAGGTTGGTAAAATTGATAGTAATATATCAGACAATATATTTAATTTCAGTTTGAGCTGGTAGATGGTTATTATTTGAAAATCAGCTAATTGCCAAAATTTAATGTAAATAAATTAAATTACTTTTTGAAATAATTTTAAATGGCTGTGTGAATACTTAAGTGTCCAATATCAAAAAGTATAAAATGTGAGGAAAATGCATTTTAGGTTTCAATTGTTAATTTAACCACGTAGATGTGTACTAAGACAGGATTTTAGAGTTTAAATTGATTTCTCCACTTAGTAGGTAATATGTGGGATGGAAATTTGTTTAAATTTTTCTAAGTTGTTGTAGATGTTGTACATAGCTTAGAAGTTACAAAGTCGTATCAAAAATCTGACCGATTTTATAGCCTTTTTAAATTTTAAATTAATTTTCATGGAAAATGTATTAATTTTGAAAATGTAGAAATTCTTTTCCAAATATAGTTCGCGGTCACATTTTAAAACTATTACAAATTTATAATATATGAAGCAAAATTTATATAACAAATTTTAATTGTGAGCAAACGTAATCAAGACAAATTTGTTAAAGCTAATAAAGCAAAGTATATTTTAATTTTTTAATGAAAGATATAAAAAAGAAAGTTTTTTTTTTGGTTCGTATAAAAAAAGTATTAAATACAATTTTTTTTTATGTTTCCCATGCTTTACTTAGTTAATTACATATTATTTAATTTAAAAAAAAAAAAAAAATTTTTAAAATTCCTTTTAAAGATGAAAATCTTAAAGAAATTTATGAAAACTATTAAACATTTTACCGATCTACTTTTAAATATTTTTGGTTAGTTAATTATCTAGTCAAAAATTCTGATCAATATTAGAGCTTAAGCATAAGTAAGCATAATATATAAAAACTAACAACAACAACACACAAAAAAACCTCCCAATTTTACTTTATAATCCAAATAATATGGAAAATCACTTCAATCTTCATTATCCATTATCGGGAATTTATTGAGTCTATAATTAAATAAACTCTAATAATCTATTTAGTAAAAATGGATGAAATGATCTTTCATTTTCTTATATATAATGGTTAATATTAATAAGTCCTTAGGAAATGGTCTTGAAAAATTTCATCATCATTTATATATAAGTATCTAAATGAAGTCTACTAACCATTAAGAAAACAATGATCTGGAATAATTTAATATCAATAAAAAAAGCCTATAATAATAATAACACGTGTGTGGTAAAAGGATTACGTAAATAAAAAAAATATACTCTTAAAATTAATTGTATGTAGCCATTATTACTTATTGTAAAATAAAGTTAAATACCACCTTCAATTTACCGAAGGCAACACATATATATTTAAAAAATCATCATTATTGAATAAAAGGGCGGCAAAAGGTTACCAATTAAAATTGATGAAATTGAATATTCAAGAAAAATGGACTATATACACTTTTTTTTTGGTAAATTGAAAAATGGATGATGATGTATTTAACCTAAATACACAATAATTAAATGGATTTTTATTTTGGATAATTAAAATTAATATAATTAGATGGTTTTTAGATTTAGTATATAGTTGGAATGCAACCAAACTGAAATTGTTTAGGGAATTTGAGCTAATTTACTGGGAATTTTGAAGTATATTATTATATTTAGCAGGATTTTAATTTTATCGTTGTGAAAAACTAAACATTCAAGGTAGAAAATGATCAATCGTCGAGCTATGACCAAAATTACTATGAACTATAATTACTATTTTCTGTATCGATCTAAAAAATTAGAAAAATATTCAACCAATCAGATTAGAGATAAATACTAAAACAATTTCTTTCCATCGTTCAGTATCAATTTCAATTGGAAAATCTACATAATATTGTCATTACCTGAAAAATTCTAATTTGCAATTGAACACAATTTCTAGCATAAATAAAAAAAGTGTTTGTATAGAATTTAAAAAAAAAAACTATTTTCCATCTTTTCCAAAATTCAACATTAAATTGCAGAATTAATGAATTTTATAATAATTTTTTCTTCAAAGGATAAATTCTTTAAAATAAAAAAAAAATAAATTTAGAAAAAATGAGAATAATGAACATAAATCTGGTTTGTCGCCAGCTTGTGTGGGAAATCTTATCAGTCCAGACAAATATTATCTCAAAGGTACTTTAAAAACATTTTTTTTTTGTGCACATTGGCATATCATTGCTTAGGCGAGTTTTTTTTATATGCTCTGGCATCGTTAATAGCTGATTTTCATTTCGTTTTGTTGTGTAAAACAAGTGGCGGTATAAGTTTAATAAGCGGCATCCCTTTTTATAAAAAAAACAAAATATCCTTTTTTTTACCAATACGATTATAAATGGCGGATTTTTACATTCAGATACTGTCAATGAATAATGTTTTTAAGTGACAATATTTTTGTTGTTGTCGTTTTTGCTATACGGACATAAATATTTTTCTTTAAATTATTTTTTTATATAAAGACAATCGGCCGACAATTGAGTAACACCAGAAGCGGATGTTGAAAAATGTACTTTGAGGGAGGTCAAAAAGCTTATAGTTAGTTTAATAAAAAGACTTGTAAAAAAAAAAATATATTAATTTTCGAACAAGAAATAGTATTGTTTTTGCTATTTGAAATAAGTGTGAGAGAAAATTTTATTAATGACAATAATTAAATATGTAATTTTGCTAATGGTCGTATATTTTATGTTTTCAGTTGGAACATGTAACATTGCTATGTATTTGGTTTAATATAGTACTGGTTTTTCTGTTTTTTAAACTATAATTTGTCTTACATATTTTTGTGGTTCATAATCACAAATGAAAAATATTATTCTATTATGCAAATGAACATAGAAAAAATATTAATAGTTTTATAAAGTTCACATAATTTTTGGGTAAATCGTCCTGCAGTCGTCAAATTCAAACTTCAGATCGAAATATTTGACATTGTTATTTTGAATTTTAAGTAATTATTTATTTATTTTCATAAATTAGCTATTTCAATTATATGGCTCACATGTTAATTGTCTGATAATCACCTGCTATGTGGCTGTTACTTTAATTTATGAGTCAGTGATGGTTATTGACTATTAACAAACTGTTATTTAAACTATTCTGTAAACTAATCTGTAGTAAATATTAACTCGGACATAAAAATATTTTTGTATACCAAATTTAATTGCAAAAAAGGATTTATTTTCATAAATTAGCTATTTCAATTATATGGCTCACATGTTAATTGTCTGATAATCACCTGCTATGTGGCTGTTACTTTAATTTATGAGTCAGTGATTGTTATTGACTATTAACAAACTGTTATTTAAACTATTCTGTAAACTAATCTGTAGTAAATATTAACTCGGACATAAAAATATTTTTGTATACCAAATTTAATTGCAAAAGTCTCTTTAGTCGTAAATGTGCAATTTAAATTCAAAATTAAAAACTAAATTTAACATTTTTCCAAAAAGAAATCTTAAACGCCATGGTTTATTTAATTCTTGGCTATAAAGCAAAAGCAGAACAGCGTCAAAAATGCTGTTTTTTTCTTCTTATTTATTTATATTTGGCGCCATTGCAAAGTATTTGTTTTTTTTTTTTTGGAAACAGCAAGATTTTAACCAAAGAAATTTTTACCATTGTTGATGTCGCCCACTTTTTCTATACAAAGCATTCAAAAATTCCTTATAGTTTTTTGTCGTTATGTGTTTTCGGATTCATAGGCGCAACATTAACATAATTAAGTAAGCGTTTTTCCCCATTTCCCAAAAAAAAAAAAACAAATTAGAACGTGAAATTAAGACCTTTTTCTTCCAGTGTAGACCTCAATGAACGTGTGCTCGTCATATTTTTGTAGTGATATGAAATGAAAACAAATTGATTAGGCGTTTACAGAATTTATTATAATAGAAATTTTAATTATGCAAAGAATGATATATATTTTTTCTATATTTATAAAGACACTAAAATTGTGTGAAATTCTTCAACAGGTCTGAAATGGGAATAGAGAGAAAGTTCATTAGTTGATATTCACGAATATATTTTCGTTGGAAAAATTGAGATGTAGATCCCAAAATATGATTAAAAAGTAGTAATAGAAAATGTTTAGATCCACTAACAATCGTTGGTCGTATTAAGTTCTTCACACTGTAAAATTACTGTTAGATTTTCAAATATGGAAGAATGTGAATAAATCTACCAGAGTGATCGTTTTTCGAAATTATTTTAAAATAAAGTAAATATAAATTTAAGAATATAATATTCAAATATCAAATCTATAATATTACAATTATTTCAATATTATTTAATTATTTCTATAGGAAGAAAATTATCATTTACATAAATACGAAAATAATTGTCTGACGAAAAATTGTTATAATAATTACAAAATGGAAGACATTTGAACAAAAAAATATTTCTTATCCTTTTTTTAAGTGTTTCAAAATAAATTTTATTATATAAACATATTTACATTGATCCTCTTTTATTAACTTACTTTAAAATCTACCCTTTAATTATCAGATCCTTATATAAGACAATTTTACTGTGTGGAGCAGGTGATACTAAAATTATACCAAATAAAAAAAAAATATATTGAAAAAAAGAGAATTTTAAAAAGGACTACTTACATAACTAATTTCTTGTGAAAATCCTTGTTGCGCACGAGTTTATTATGTATACAAAATCAACCAACTTAAGTACAAAAAAAAATCCTTTTTTTTATATCACCCTAATTTAATAAGAAAATATATAATTCTACCTATACATAATAATTAGACCACTATTAAAAATTATATATATACAAGTAATCTGAAAACATATGCCTGAATTATCTGTATAGGTCCTTCAAGTACTGTGATACATATACATTAATAAATTGTAAATCTAAAGTAAATTACTACATAATTATAAGTGAATAGTCGATGAAAAATATATACATATACTCGTATTTTAATGTTTGGTCCATGACAAAATGATTTTTTTGTATTTTGCTTCATATCTTTTCTCATTCATGAAATATTTTTGTATATCCTTTCTAAGAAAATGCCAATTTTTTCTCAGAAAAAAATAGTTTTTACCAAGAATTTTTTGTATAGTTTTTATACTGAAAAAAAAAAAGATTTATTCCAATGATTTTTTGAGTAAGTTCAATTACATAAAATAAGAAAAGGGAAATAGATGATTCTTTAATGTTTTTCTATTACAAATATAATTAAAAAAAATTATAGTATGGTTGAGATCAATAGTGAATGGCATAAGCAAAGTCAAAAACATAACGTGGCATCTTACTTAGTTTCGTTTGGTAAATTCAAAACTATAATTATTTTCTATTTAATTTGACTATTTGACTAAATATAATAAACTATGAAAAGTAATAACTAAAATATTAAAAATTTATTAATTTTTATCATAGATTTAAATCAAATTCTATAACTTACCTTTAATTTAAATTTTAAAATTTTTAAATTTTGACAATTATTTAACAACATTTTGTAAGGAAAAAATATTTTTACAGTCCATGGTTAAATAATATTTTTATAAAGATTTTAAATTGGTAAAAAAAAACCAAATTGATTGCTAAATTAATAAATAAACATGTTTGAAATTGAAATTGTATTTGCCCCTTTTTTTTATATAAATTTGAAAAAATATTTAATTTTTACACCCAATCACAAAAAAATTGTGTTAATTAAATTGCAAATGTTTTAGAGAACAGATAAAATAGCCTAAAATTGCGATCAGTAATAAAATGATCAATATCTAATATATAAAAAAAAAATCGTGTGGAGTAAATTAGCACTTCCAGCTAAAACATAATTAATAATAAATATTTTTTAGGAGGAGCTAAAAGCATAAAAAGAAAGCAACATATAAATGTTTCTAAGATTTAAAATATGTTCATAAAAAATCGTTTTAGAAATATTAAAATGAAGAAAATATGTTATACATATGTGTGGTAGTTCATGGGGTCAATATTATAGTTAAGATACATTTAATACTCATTCAATGTATATTTCTCAAGGATTACAATTAGAAATAAGAAAATGATGGAAATAAAATTTCTGGTAAATAAATTTTTGATTAGATTGAAGAATTCTGTTTAAATTTTATATCAGAATTTATTTGCTACCCTTAATATGCTACCCTTTATTTGCTAAATGAACCTGTAATTATATTTCTTATACTTAATTTATTAAACTATTCAATCAATTACACTATATATTGGATATTTCCTTCCATTTTAAATACTGAAACTATTATTTCTTGAATCTAAAATTATGTTGAATCTTTAAAATAATTTAATTGCGTCTAAAATTATGTTAGATCATTAAACATTTTTTTCATTAAATCAATTTGAATCCAATATCATTCTTGAAATTTATATAATCAAATTCACATTTATACCAAATATTAATGAAGAAGATAATCACCATCTCCAATGGAAACTAATACAAAATATTAAAAAGAAAAACAAACAATAAGAGAAAAACACAAAAATCCTAAATAAACAAAAAGAAACAAAATTTCAAAATGAAGAAACTAAACAAATACTATAACATTTCTTTTACATTCTCAGCCAATCAGTGATCAGTGAAATTAACCAAAATTTAACACGATCATTTTGATCTGTTAAAAACCTGTTACCTTTATGTTAAAATACAGTTTCTGATTGGTTAAGATTTATATTCGAGGTGTTTAAGTTTACTTAATTTCTTATAAAAACAAAACAACAACAACAACGAAAAAACCAAGTAGAAAAAAAAACCAATTTTTTTTATGCTTCATTAGATTTTGGGTACAACCTTTTTTTTTTAGTGTGTATCTATAAGATATATTTTTTTATGTTGTTTATCTTATGATCATTTTTTGTTAGTGTTATTTAAACGAAGATTAAGTATATAAAAACAAAAAAAGAAATAAGAATTTTTTGTGTATAAAAATTTATAAACTTTTTACGAGATCTCAAAACAGGTCAAAGATACTTTTTATATATATGTTTTTTTTTTCAACTTGTTTCTTTCAATTTTATAAGAAATGCTGAGTCCCATCAATACATAAATATTTATATAAAAATTTGTCGATCATTTTGGTTTTTTTTTTTATATTTGTATTTGTGTTAAAAAAGAGAATGAAAATAGTAATCAGAAAATAAAAGATATTCCAGAGGCAAAAGTAAGTAATAAATGGTTTTTAGTTTTTGTATTTTGTTTTTTTTTTATGATTTTGGAAACATAAATTTCGATAAAACCTGCCTTCGATTATTACGATTCGTAACCAGTTTAGTTTTAGCACGGATCTCGTATTGTTAAGACGTTTTTCTGTTTTATTATTTTTGAGTTTTGTTTTCATTTTAGTTTTATTTTATGTTTTTTTGGGTAAATTAAAAATTTTTTTTTTTTACTAATTAAAATTCTTATGAGCGTTAAAAAAAATTCATTTGACTAATTAACTGATTTTTTTTTTAGAAAACTTTTTCAATTAAGTTTTATTAAAGTGAATTTTTATTGAGAAAATATTGAAAACAAATATAAAATTAAGAAATTGTAACAAAATTTAAGTGATTAATAATTATGACAAAATTTTAGTGTTTTAATTGACAAGATTTTATATATTTTGTTTGAAATTATAAAAAAAAAAAAATTTAAAAGGATATAAAAGTGTGTTAAACGATTTTTAAAGTGTTTTAATAAAATAAATCAATTGTTCAAAAGGATTTCTAATTATGATTACAATGAATGAACTTGTGGATTTACGTATGCAACAACATATTGCACATGAATTATATCGTCAACAGATTATGCAAAGGATACCAGGTAAATTACTATATGAAATGAGAAAATTAATTGAAAAATATATCAAAAATTTATTTTAGTAGATCAAGAAAATTGTAATCTTAATAGTTATTTGAATTCAAATTCGTTAAAACGATGATATATTATATAATAACTAAAAATTCATAATATTATCGAAATATTTTTAGTAGTAATTTAAATTTTGTATTATTCGAAAAGGATTTATGCAAAATTTTAATTATTTTTATAAAGTTTTTTTAAAATCATTTTTCAATTTAAAAATTCCGCCGGCAATTCAATATTATTAATATACTTACTCATATATTTCTTATAAGAAAGAATGTTTATTATAATTTTTACTATTTCTAATTGAACAGATCCTTTCCCAGCAATGTTACCAGTACCAATTCCACGTCATATTATGTTACCACCTCGTGTTCAATTACCTGGTGTTGATGCAACATTACAAAATAATGATTTATGGAAGCAATTTCATCAAATTGGTACTGAAATGATAATAACAAAAAGTGGAAGGTGAGTTATTTAATTATTTTAACAATTATTAAATATAAATTATTTAATTTACTTAATAACTTAATGTTAAATAGAACTTGTTTCTTAGTTAATTTATCTTTAAACTATGATCTTTGGTGATTTAAATTTTCATCTTAAGATCAATCTTGAATTCACCATTGAAATGAATTAAATTTTGGTATATTTGATATAAGTAAAATAAATTTTGGTTGTCATTTGATCGTGATCACCTATGTATTGATGATGTTATCCATTTGAATTCAAATTCTAATCATTGATTCAACTATTAAGAAGACATTAAACCGAATATTGATACAGATTTGTAAAATATAAACTCAAAATTGATCTCAAAGTAATTTCGTTCTCACCCTTACAGCCAACTCTTTGTAAAAAATTTAGAGAAATTATAATTTCCCTCCGGAATTGTAAATGTCCTCCTTAAAAAAAAAAATTCTTGTTCATTTTGGTTATGAAATTTGATAATTTTTAACCAAATAATTTTTTTTAACAGAATTTATTCAAGTGGTTTTTATTTTCTTTGTTTTAACCATAAAAAATTTGAAGGATTTTCGGCTCCTTTCGATTGTTTTTAACCAACAGCAAAATCCTTAAGAGTTTTTTTTATTTGACTTTAAATTTTTTTTTGAAAATTTAACAAACAATTTTTTTTTGTTGGTTTGTTTTAGTGAAAGAAATCACACATTTTCATATTTTTTTTATAATATGTTTTTGTTTTTAGGCTTTTAAGTGTTTATGGTTTATGGCACTAAAACGTACCAAAAAAAAATAATAACATTTATGAAAAAAAACAACCCCGGAAAAATGGTATGTAAATAGTTAGTGGCGCCTTGCTTAATGAAGGTTGAATTATGGTCTTTTTTTTCGTATTTACTGCCAAGATAATCGAAAGACCGAAAAATGCGATAATAATGACAGAGATGGATTAAGGGAAATACAATTTAATTAAATTATTTAAAATATTCGAAAACAATTCACTACAAAATGTGGTAAAATTGTTTAAAAAATCATGAAAATGATTTATGATCATTGTAGTTACTTAAGGTCCAAATACAATTTATTAATTACATAGTATATTGCATCTAAAAATTGCATTGCTACTAGATTGTCTTTAATCGGCTTCAAATTATTTATATTTCACTATAGAAAAATTCGCCTAATAAGTCGTTGAACTAAGGCCGAAGCACCTTATCCAAATGAGCCGTCCCAATAACAGCAATAATTCTACCAAATATGTACTATATAATTTCCAGACTTTTATAAGGTGTACAATAATATTCAAAAAAATATTACCTGAAAACCTTAAATATAAAAATTATACTATTTAGGGTCAATTTATGATAAGTTCTATAGCCTAGAGCGGAATTATGCTTCAATAGCCACTAAAATACAATTTATATATTTAAATTTAATCTATAATTTTTATTCTGTAAATTAAAATTTAATAAATACATTTTATTTTGGAAATGAAACTGTATATAATACATAAATATTTTCCAATTATTATGCACCCTGAAACAATCTATAATAATTGTCTATAATCACGAACAAAAAAGTCGTCATATTATTTTATGATCTTTGTATGTCAGTTTTGCGTCAATAGTTTTTAGTATACTATCACAATTAATTTTACTTTTTGGTCTATAATAGAAACATTTGCATTTTTCCACAATTTAGTAACAGTTTAGAAAAACACACATGGCGCTTCCATTGGTTCTCAAATAAGATGTGACTTTATCCTAAATAAATATAATGTTTATGAAAAAAATGTCAATATATATGTCAGGCTGTCAGCAGTGAGTCTATTAAATTTCAAGGTGGAAAAAAATGGGGGTAAATAAAAGAATTTACAACTTGACTTTTCCGGGAACACAAAAATAATTTAGAAATATTTTTCAACGAAAAAGAGCAAATTATTTTATAATCTTATGTATATGTCACTGTGGCCATAAGATTAGTAAAGCATAAAATATTTTCGTTTATTTGTTTAGTGTTGGGGGTGCTATATTTATTTTTATCACCAAAGTGTAAAGTGCTTTTATTTTTTTTTAAGAAAATTTCTTGTTTAGAAAACTAATTTCAAATATTTAGTAATGGTATTAGATTAGAAAAATGTTAGGGCGGTTTTGTATATGGAAATATTATATAAAATTCTCATTTTATATAAGGTAGCAAATGATTTAGCATTTTGAATTTATGATTTCTTTCCTGTTACAAAAACATTAATTGTAATTGTTTCAACAAAAAAAAAAATTTTTTTGTTGTAGATTTTGTATAAAAGATAAGGTGTAATCTTATAATTGGCGCCATTATTTTTTTTTTTTAATAATGGTGTAAAGTCAGTTGTTTTTAATTGGTAAACAGGAAGAACAACAAAAAAAAAAACAACAAATGTTTAATTGAATAATAAAAATGAATTTTTTTTTTGTGATTATGTCGTATAAAATATGTAATAGGTCATGATGCAAGGTGAACAGATAAATAATTTTGTTATAATATTTATTTTAGTAAAGTTTAGAAAAAAAAAATTATGGTTAGAAATAGAAATTTAATGTAAATGAAGCTTATTAAGTCGTTACGATTAAAACTTTCGTTAAATATCATAGTATTTGAATATTAGAAATGATTTTATCAATGAATACTAAATTTTTCTGGCTAATCGAAACTACTTTTAAATCAATTTTAAATAATCAGAATTCAAATTTGCTTTCAAAAATGCACTATAAAAAATTATGTAGATCACTTAAATTTAAATGAATTTTACTTTAATTTCCATCTTCAAAATTCTTTAAAATTCAAATTAATAACCTCTATAAATTTCACCTTTTTAATTAGATAGTTAAATTATCACAATTTTAATTTTAACACTATATTTTAATATAATTTAATTAATTTGTATACTTAAAAAATTACATAACTTCCAACCAAAAAAAAAGACAGTAGAAACCATTTATATAATAATAATAGTTGTAAATTAATTGAAGATTATTATCACAAGATAAAATAATATTTGTTCTCAGCCTTTATAATAAAACTAGAGTATAAACAAAAGATGGGGTAAATCAAATTTAATGAGATATCATAATTTTAATGATTATATTCTTGTATATTATTAAAGTATCAAGTGTTAAATAAAATTTATGTTTTTATGTTACAATATAGTTAACTGCTTATTAAATGAAAAACCACGTAATACAAGAGTTATATATAAATCATCAGTTCTATATTTAAAACCCTTTCGAAAAAGTATATATGTAATTAATTTTACTTGAATTACTAGACTAAAAGAGATTGTTATACATTTATATGCTTTTGAAAATAATAATTACGTAAAGGAAAATTAGTTATATGAGAAAAGATTGTAGCTGATTTTCAATTACGAAATAGTATGTTAGAAAAATATTGAATTAACTTTAATAATATATAATTTGTTTAGCGGCGGTAAAAACTATATAATTAATTTGATTCCATTTGTGTTTCTAGTTTTGATCTATTATATTGGTCAATTATTTCAATTTTTGGTCTATAAATCTTATATTCATTCTACCAATTGAAAATCAAATTTTCTAATTGCTATTATAAAATTTATCATAATAGATATCTTTCTACAAATATTTCTACAATATAAATATTTACTATTTCAAAAATTCAACTTAAAATTATTGTCCAAATTTGATTTTTCTTACAAAACCAAAATTGGTTCATTTGACACTATAAATTTTGCAGTGAAAGTGTAAAATTTAATTACATATCTTTATGTTTATTAAATAATAGAAAATTTACATTTTTGTCATTTCCTCCAAAAATGTTGTTCAATTTTCAATCATCGTAATTATCAATTTCCATTTCGTCTAAATTAATATTAAATTTATTCCAAAAATGGATTTAAAGTTAAAATTTTTTATTTGGTAATTTGTTACTTTTCCTTTTTAAATTATGCTTTTTTATGTATGTATAAAAAATCTAAATAAACTTCTATAAAAAAATTATAAATTCAGATAAAAAAAAACTCTCTTGGGTTTTATTGTTTTAAATTAAGAAACTATTAAAATGGAAACGTAGAAGAACTATGAGAGATAGAGTTAAATCTATGGATGGTCATCATATAATAATATTAATTTATTACATCGACCTACAGGTTTATTTTTTTTTTGTTATTTTGGTGCAGTTGTCAAGATGCGTTAAATATTTATAATTTAACGGGTCAGATAGGCGCCAAATAATATGGAAAACGGAAAATGTATATACTACATATATCTTTTAAAAGTTTATGATGTTTAATTTTATTACTTTAGGATATGTTGAATGTTGAGGTTTAATGTAAAAACAGTGAAAAACGTTTCTTTTTTTGACATACAGATTTATGCAGATCATTTTTCTGATTACGGTGTATACTAGATGATTTAAGGTAGATTTATAACACTTTGTTAATAAATCGAGACTTAAAAGATTCTTATCTTTTGAGATATTAATGGTATAAAAAGTCAATTTTAATCAAAAAGGTTTAAATTGATCTGAAAAATTACTCCTCTAATTATATCGATTTATGTTGGAGCAAAGAAATGGATAAAATTAGTGATGCCAATAGTAATAGTTCATCAGATCATGATTCAGCTTCTTCACTGCCCCAAGTAAGTCTTAGTTTAATCAAATGATTCTGTTTAAATATCTAAAGATTTCGGACTTTTAATATGCTTTTTGTGTCTCCTTGTCCGACTATATCGATCTTGGCTATCCAACTGTTCATATTTAAGCAATATTCTAGACAACAATACTGATCCAATCTGATAACAGATGTATGTATATTCAAATTTTGTTGCTTTTAGTCGGCGAAATTTTAATATTTATTTATTTAAGGTGTGAATTTTTTTTTTGTCTTAAAGTAAAACAGGTTCAAAAATACCGACTAAAGAAATAAAATTTGTCACCTTTCTACCAAAAAAAAAAAAAGCTGAATTTAACGACAAATCGGCATGTCCTTTTTTTTCTTTAACTTTTATTGTTGGTTATCATAAATTTAGATAATTTTTTTTTTACCTCAATTCTCAAATTAAATCAGAAATATTGCATAACCTTTTTTCTTTATTTCTTTCTTTTTTATTTCTTTTTTTTTTTTTTGCTTCATATTTTCAAGTACTTTGACTAATAAAATTACTAATAAATCTTTGTGACCAAAAAGAACCTGTTGCTCGCCAAAAACACAGAATATTTGTTTTGTTGGTATACTAAAAAAGTATTCATCATTCTTCCGTTTTTTTTTTATTTTATTTTGGTTCTTTTTAAAACAATTCAGTACTGTCCACATAATTTTTAAGTTTTTTTTTTTTAAATATTTTTCTGAAGTATAGACAAAATTTCAAAAAAAAAATATCACGCATTGGCGCCATCACCTCATGCTGATTTTTATAGATATACATATTTATATTAGATATATATAAATTTTAGTTAGTAAAAGAACAACACACAAAAGGTCGTTATAGGAAAATAAAAAAATTATGATTTATAAAACAAAGAGAAAGAAAAAGGACGAAATTTTAACCGATAAAATTGCTTAACCTTTATACGATAATATTTTTTTTTTTGGGTATAAATATAAATCGATCAATTCTTAATCATATAATTTTTATGTTGATCCTTCTTTTTTTTTTTTTTTAATTTATGTCATTAAAATCTAATTCAAATATTAGCTCTAATAAAATTTAATTTTTATCATATATTCTTCTTTAAAGATCATTGAAAAATCACAGTTGGTTATTAACTAAACATCTAAAATGTTTAAGATGAAATACGGAAGAGGATAATTACAAAATGTTTGTGTAATTTTGATTTTTCCCAAAACCAAAATAATTTTGTATATTTATTTCTATTTGGTTGGTATAATTAAGTGCTGACAATTGATTAGTCAAAGATCCTTTTTTTCCCGAAGAGGGATATAAAATTTATTTATTTATTTATTTATCCTTTTTTTTTTTTGTAAATATTTTTGATTTTTATTTATTATTCTGATTCTGTGGGACCTTTTTTTTTATTTTACTCATAGCAAAAACATATGTTAACATGGTGATATAAAAAAAGAGATTCTTATGATAATTTTATTATTAAAATAAATTCAATAAACATAAATAGTAAAATTTTATTTAATTTACAAAAAAAAAGGATATTTATTTATTTTTTTAATGTTTTTTTTTCTTCTTCTTACAGACGTATGTTCCCATCAATGCGTATTTCATTAACTGGATTAGAAGATGATGTTAATTATTGTGTATTATTAGAAATGGTACCAATTGGTGATTGCCGGTATAAATTTTCTGGTTCACAATGGGTACCAGCTGGTGGTGCTGAACCACAATCACCACAACGTATGTATTTACATCCAGATAGTCCTGCGTCTGGTTCACATTGGCAAGCACAACCAATATTATTCAATAAAGTTAAATTAACAAATAATACATTGGATAGTAATGGACATGTAAGTGTGTAAAAAGATAAATTTTTGTTAAGTCCTTTTTTTGGAATTCTTATTAGTTTTATTAAATTTTTTTTTTATGAGTAAATTTTTAAAACAAAGAATCAAAAATTTCCCTGTGATAATAAAAAAAAAATGTGTAAAAACTATAATATCAATTTATAAATGTCAGAAAGTTGATGGAAGATGGCCTGTCAATCAATCAAAATTTAAACATTTTTTTTTCTTTTCGTTGGTTTTTTGTTGTTTTGTTTATGAAGATGTTGAATAAACAAAAAAACAAAACAAAATTTGTTCTGCAATTTGTCTAAAATAAATAAATAAATATAAACTAACATAAAATTAAAATTTATTTTTTCGTCCTTTTTTCTGTTATTGCTGTTGTTGCTCAGATAATGATGTACACAAAAAAAAATTATTTTAAAAGGAAAATTATTCATGTTTTAAAATTGAAAGAAGATTTATATTTTGCTTATAATTTTTGTACATTTTGTTCGTAGAGATATTTAAATAATTGACTGACAAAAGGAATATTTGCATATTTTATCGTATTTTTAAATAAAAAAAGACAAATAAGATTCATAAAAAAGACAATCACAATACAAAATGTTAAATGCACCATTAAATCACATTTTCCTACAAAAAAAAAAAAAAGAATAATTATTTGGCCACAAAATAATGTTTTCGAGTAAAAAATTGGAATAACCATAGTGTAAAAGCTGGATTATCCTTGTAAATTTAAATAATTTTGCGGTTCTTTTGAAACTATTGACGAAAAAAAATGCATAGAATATAAATTTCTTTTTTCATTTTAAAACTATTTTAGATTAGGATAATTTCTTAAGGATTCTAGAATTGTTTATTTTATTTTAATAAGATATCCTTTTATTTACGAAATAGTTTTATGTTATTTAATTTTTTATAATATTTTTTCTTTTATTTTACAGATTGTACTTACAAGTATGCATAAATATCAACCAAGATTACATATTATACGTACATCTGATCCAACACAAATACCATGGGCACCACAACAACCATTTGTATTTCCTGAAACCGAATTTGTAGCTGTAACAGCTTATCAGGTTGGTAAAATCAAAAATTAAATAAATTTAGTATTTTAATTTAGTAAATCTAATAAATTTTTGAGGGCTTTAAAATTGATAGCTGCTATAAAACATTTAGACTTTTAAAAGCTTTTTCCCAACATAATTTAATTTCTGAGATTTAAAAAAAAAAAAAAACCTGACCATAATTTACAGCAGACGATCACAATCAAATCACGATAAATTTACAAACCCAATTTAAAAACTCTTCAACTAGTTCAACTTTTCTGATTGATTTAAATAAAACATGCAAAAAGAAATATTTGAATTGGTAAAAACGATTTACGAATCAAACCTTAATTGATTTTATCGATGAATATCGAAACAAGCATAACTTTAATTTCTAGAGAAATCTTACATTTTCATTGATAGTTTTTTTTTTGTGACTGTGTTTTATTTGGGGGGGATAAAAAATTGTGACAAAAATCGCAGAATTTTTTTTTTATATTTATTATCAATTAAAATGAATGACAGACCCACAGAATTGAACCACACAATGGCACCCTGTGGTTACCCACTTTATGTATATGCTTATGTTTTTTTACGAAAGTTTTGTATATATCATTTAAAAAAAAAATTATATTTTGACGACTTTATGTCGCCCTTAATTTAAGAAGCCCAGAAAAACGACAAAGTATATATAAAACAAAAGAAATATTCAATCCGACTTCCGTCCCTCCTGCTGATTTAAATGAGTATAACCAAAACTAAGAAAAAGCAAACAAACTTGAGCAAATGACACTCTACTATTTGATAGAAAATCAAAAATATCATCAATGAGCATCATTGAAATATCTTTCAGACAGTGAATTGAGCATAGCTAATTAGGAATCAGTGCTAATTAGCCTCAATCTTTTTATATACTATACTTATATTCTTTGGCTCCGTTTTGGTATTTTGAAAATTAACAAAAAGAAGCCTTGATTTTTATCTAACACAAAATGATAGTAGATGTGTCTTCTTTTTTTTTGGTAATAATATTTAATAGGCTGGTATATATTCTTTCGAGTTATTGAGAGTTAGGCGCCATATCATATTACCACACACAAACAGAAATGTACAAAAAAAAATTCATTTAACAATGATTTCCTTTTTCTTTTCTATTTCCAGAATGATCGTATAACAAAATTAAAAATTGATAATAATCCATTTGCAAAAGGATTTCGTGAAACAGGACAATCAAGATGTAAAAGAAAAATGACATCATCTCCAAATAATCATCAACAAACTGGAGATTCACCAATTAAATTATCAAATAATGATTTACGATCATCTGAAGATGATGATGGTAACAATAATAATGGTTCAATGATAAAACGTATGCGATCAAATAGTTCAGTATGTTCAATATCATCGTTAGATGATGAACGTGGTGGATTTTCAATTAGTTGTAGTGGTAGTAGTTCAAGTGGTGCTAGTTCGCCAATTGAAGATTTACGAAATCAAGCACAACAACAACACCAGGCACAACATTCTATCCATTTATCACATAAATCACGAAATAATGAATTATTAATGCAGCATATTCATCAGAATATGCAATCACTAATTAATCCATCTATAGTAGATTTAGCATGTTCATATTTTGGTCGTCCTGGTCCATATGGTCAACCACAATTTTATCCAACACAATCTGCACAAGCTGTAATGTTATCGGCAGCAGCAAATGGCCATCCACATCATTATCATCAATTACCTGGTTATTATTCACCTCCACCACCTCAACATCTAAATGAGCATCATCAATCAAAGGATATTTTAAATGGATCACCAGTACCAGCTGATATTGTACCACCAATAACAACAAACACTACAACGGTTACACCAAAAACATCACCATCATCACCAATTAATATTAAAGTTGAAGATGATTTAGCAAAATTACCATTACGTAAAACAGCATTTACGATCTCAGCCATTTTGGGTGGTGATCATTGATTTATATATTTAGAAATATTTTTTTAAAGCTGTGGCTCTCTTTAAATATTTTTATTATTGTAAAAAATAATTAATGTTAGAAATTGTAAATAAATAATGGAACTATGAAATTTAAATTTTTTTTTGTAAAATATTTTATATATAAATTTAAATTATGTGCAATTTTCTTAATTTTTGAAATTCTCGATAGTAATTAATAATTCTGTAATTGTATTTTAAATAATTCTGTAATTTACTTAATTTATTTTTAAAATGTAATTGAAATTTTGTACTATTTTCCAGTACATTTTTGTTGGTAATTATAAGATTAGTAAATATTTCAAAAAGACAATAATGAGATTGTTAGATCCTAAGTTTAATTTTAGTCATTTTATTGATTAAATACTAAATACTAATTAATATGAAATGAAAATATATTTTTGATTATATAATTCAGTAGTTTTTTTTACAATTATCCTAAACATAGTAGAAAAACTAAGCCTCAATGTAGCCTAGTATTCTATAAAAAATTGATGGCATTTTCGTTATCACTTTCATTGCTACAGAAAAAAACATGTCACCTATATAGCTGAAATAAAATATCACATGATCAATCCACTTTAATTGTAGTAGAAGTAGATAATCTACAAGAGGATTCTTTATCTTTTATAAGGAATTATCAGTCATGAATGTAGTATTTTGCGAAACCTGAAACTATAAAATTAGGAAAATGACTACATAGTTCTATGAATTAGTAAAAAAAAAGCTTGAATATTCATTTCGAATTTATACGATTTCAAAAATCAACTTGAAAAGTAATAAATAATATGTCTAATTTACATTATTTTGAAATTTATGGCTAATTAATGTAGAGCAACCTTTTTTTTTTAACTTAATTTTAATGTTGTGACATTGGTTCATTAATTAGCATACTTTATTGACAGAAAATTAATTTCATTTTTATTTTAATTATAATTTAATTTGCCATTTTTCAAAGTTGCTTAATACATGTAAAAATCCAAACTTACATTTATAGGTAACACATGATAAGCATATTGCTATGCTATATATAATATTATTGAAAGGAATTAATGGCTAATTTTTTATGCTACATTAAACTTTTACAAATTATGTACATATTCTTCTATTATCTTAGGTATTTATACTCACATGAAGTTTTTTGATGTTAGATCTTATAGCATCCCAAAGATGGCGATTGAGCTGTGAGCTGTGACTAACATTTGCTCTATTCTTTTTCTTGAATATATTTTCTAAAAGGCATCTATAATTGAAATTCGAATTTTGAATCTAAATTATATGTACACGAGATGTTAATGAATAACTATCAAATGCATCATTAATGATTTGATCATGTGCAACAGCTGGAACAAATTAAAAGAGATCCTTATGCAAAAAAATACTCCTTTAAAGACATAACTTTAAAAAAAAACCAACATTCACTGACCAACATCAATTTATATTTTTATACTTATGTTTACTTTCTAAAATGGCTAGCCGTCAGACAGGAGACAAGTAAATAAAAAGTTTTCAACAAGAACAAAAAGTGGGAGTTGCAGATGTCATCATAAAAATATAATTTAGGAAAAATTGTATATATAATGCATAGCTATAATATTCAATTAGTGAAAATATATATTTTTTTTATGGGCTTTACGGTCGGATCCAAGGGTCAGTGAAATTAACAACATATTTTGGGCAATACAAACTAATAATATTTTTACGATCTTATATTTCTTTCAAGGATATGATATGGTTTATTGCTAAAGATTTTAATTTCGATTGGTTCCTATTTAGTTTCGGTTGTATTAAAAAAAAATTATATGTTTAATTTGTGAAGCACAAAATTTCATGCCTGATCAGTGTTAACTTACGACACCGATCACCCAAAAATGAGAGAAAGGAAAAAAATGAAGATAGAAAATTTGTTGGTATAATTTGAAAAATATTAGATATAAATTTGAAGAAGTAGAAGAAAAATTTAGGGTTTGTTAATAATGTGACTTCTATTACGAAAAAAAATTATGCAAGTAAACTGAATTGCTTATAAAATAAACCGCATTGCTTACAATTATATACGGCTTTCATGAAGTGTTACCTATAAATTGAAGTAACCAAAATGACAAAATTTTAATTTAAAATTACATGAATTCTTCCCGCAGACCTTGGTTTAAGGCTGGTTCAATTAGTTATCCTTTGTAAGAAGTTATTGCCTGTTATCTGTTATTGCTAAACCGTCATTTCGAAAAACTGATCAATTTTCAAACCACCACACCGTTATTTGCTAAAATCGACTTCATAAATTGCAAATTTTGTTTTGCGATTTTTTCATCACATCGAAAACTATCGTTAAGCAGAATTAAAACCATAATATTTTAAAATATTTAATCTGCCGCTGATCACAACATGACATTTAAAGGGCATCATCTTTTCAACATTTCTGTACAATTACATAAAAAACTTCTCCAAAATATTTTTTTTAAAAAAAAGAAACAACTTACAGTGATTCTATTAGATGACAAAAAAATTATCACTAAAATAAGTATTTGCTTGCGTATGGGGGGATTAAAAAATTTACACTTGATCGATCTACAAAAAAAACTTGCCGACTTTTATAATATATTATAATAAAAAAACTATTATATGCTCCGACAGATCTACTGAATATTACTCCTGATCGGAGCTGCTGTCAATGTTAATAATAAACCATGAGAAAGAATTATAATGGTGAGCACAGCAGTTTACTTTTTTGCACTATTGGGAGTTAATGTGCTGTATAATTGGTACAAAGAAATAGTCTTTTCTTTAGGCATCACAGGTCAGACCTCTTGTGGCAGGCATATATAGTTGTGTTAGTTGTTAAAGACTTTTGTACATAATGTTAGTAAAGTAAAATTTATTCTCTTTAATCATGGAGAATGTAAAGGACATAAATGCGTACATAACAAGTAATGCCGCCATAAGGATTATCACCTTTATCCGTTCTTGATCTTAAATGCTTTTTTTTTAAATAGTCCTTCGGTATTTCTTTGTGCAACAGATAGCCAGCCAAATAATGTGATGAGTTGATGAACAAAAGGATAATAGATGTTGAAAGTATAAAGAAAAAAATTTAAAAGAATAATTTCCTTTAAATTTGTGTTTAAAATTTGAGAATAAAATGTTCGTCCTACCGTTTTTTCAAATCCAACATTTGTTGAACCTATGAATGAAGATTTTCTTGTGTAAAATTGCCAATATTTAATGTACTATGATGAAAAATTAAATCAAACTTATGTGATAAAGAAGTTATCAGGGGTTTTTGGGAAAAGAATTTTAGCATAACACATTCGTAGATACAAGGATATCTCAGTCAGTGCACATTCATCAATCGTACAAATAGATTTTATGATGTTTGTACTGAAAAATCAATAGTTTTGATTTTATGTATAATTTTTTTCGTTACCTTGATTCTGCCATAAAGATTTGAACATAACTTGAGGCCCTTGGAATCCTCGCCCTCATAATTATCATATGATGAAAAACGATGATTTTGTCGTTTTTAAATCACAAAATAAAATATGACAAATTCGGAAATATCACATAAATGTTACTTATGATTTTGTAGAACATAACAAGCATACTAAATAAATTTTATATTATAATATTTGATTTTTCTTTAATTAAACTTTAATTTTCATTTTCTCTATAAAAACAAACTAAACTAAATTATCAACAAAGTAAAAACCTTTGTAAAAATTAATCTCAATTGTAAGTAATTTTAATCCTTTTCAAGTAAAATAAGAAATCCTAAAAAGAACAATACAAAAACTGACCTAAATCTTCATTGAAGCATACGCAAACACCACCTTGAACCAACAAGTTTTATTCCTACTTTCATTTCTTTTTCTTAATATTAATTTTAATAAGATGTGTTAATCACTACACCACAAAAAGAAGAAGTGTCGCAATCAATGCGGTAGTGGGTTTTCTAAGATAATTCAAGATCTGTTTACTCGCCAGCCCAACAAAAAAAAAACTAAGATAACAAGACTAAAAAAAAAATAAACAAAAAAGGATCAAACAAAAATAAACTTAACAATTTTGAGTGCGTCTAAGAGTATAGACAATAAGCACCAAACATTTATAGACAATGGAAAAACAAGAAAACATACTTAAAAAAAAAATATCTCAAGTGGTTATTTTCTATTGTTTAGATATCTGAAACATAAAAACGTATTTACCAAAATGGATTTTATAAATATAAAATTTAAATTCTATTTATATTATCATTTCATTAAACCACACAAAAAAAAAAGAAAAAGAAAAAAGAAGGTTAAAAGATTGGCCCAAATTGTAATTTTATAGATAGTGGCCCTAATTTACACTTACAGGTTTTTTTTCTTTCCTTAATCCTATATCCTCGTTAGTATAAAGAATTTATAATACATTTTTTCTGTAATAAAAAGAGAAATTCTTTAAAAATTTCATTTAAATCCCTCTTGAGAAAATACAATGTCCTTTTGATTCAATTTTCTATAAAAACAATGTGGTATCAAACAAAAACATAAAGTATATATGTACAATAAAATTTCAAGTACTTTAAGTCATTATATTTTATTATATACTTTCTATTTAAAACAAAAAATGTAAGGCAATAAAACTAAAAACATTATCCTTATACCTTAATATTATTGTGTTAAGATTGAACCGCCTTTTAATGCAAATTTTATTTTTAAAATGAAAATTTTTGTATATATCCTTTTATGTGGTACAAAATTACTAATTATGTCTGTCTATGCCTCCTATCATAGATTATAAGTACGACCTAGATATTTAGAAAAATTTATGCATTTCTATAAAATTTAATATTGTCTTGAATGAGGAAGGATGCCATAAAAAAATATTTCGTAATTTAAATCACCATTTTTTGAAGGTATTTTTACTATAAAATGAACCAGGATAATTTGTTTGGTTATAAAATTGAATTTTAAATGAAAAACTGTTGAAAAATAAAATGATTTTCATTTGCATTAATTAATTATTGAATAAATTAAATATAAATTTAATTATAGATGAATTTTATGGGAAAATTTTTTCAAAATTTATATTTTTGATTCAATGGAGTATTAATTAAATTTTATAGTAATAAAATGAATTTATAACTAAATTAATAAAATATATTTAATATATATATTTACATATATATATATACATATATTAAAAAATTTAAATAATATTTTAATTTTTGTGCTTTATGATATCTTAATTATATTAATTTAACTTTCCAAACTACACAGTCAAGCATAAGACCTTAACAACAAATGGGAAAGAAAGTATTACTTATTTGAAAAATTAAATAATTTTAGTTAAGTTTTACCACAATTAAAAGAGCAATTATCTCAATATTCCGAAGTTTTGATATTTTTTGTGGAGCAAAAGACTATTTGCAAATATTTCTCGACATTTATTCCTCTTTAATTATATAAGAAAACAATTTTTTCAAATTAATTGACTTTACTTAATTTATTCCTTTTAAAAATTTGCAGATTTTAATATATATATAAATTATCACTGTAACATCATTAATGAATGAATGAAAAACTTATAGAGTATAATTTAACATTAAAAAAATTTTATTCAAAAAATCATGTTTTATGATAATATGTCCTAGATTTCTACTAGACATTAAAAGAAACTCAAATATATTATAATTTTTTTTGTAATCTAATTCCAGTTCCGTTTTCAACAAATTTTATATATCAAACACCCACAATTTTAATATTATCATGTGAAAAATTATTATAATTTTCACATTTATGATTTCTGAATATATAAATTATTAAAAACAAAAAATATATTTTAATTCCATAAATTTTTTTTTAATAATAATAATTCGTTGATATAAGAAAATATCCGATTTAAATTTTATATTTAAAAAAAAGCGTGTGTAGGTGCAGAATTAAATACGTGTCGAATAATCGAAATTTACAATAAAATATGCCGAAAGGTGACATTATAACCACCTTTGCAGAATTGTTTTTTATTTTATTTTTTTTAATTATTTATTTTAACAGAAAGAAAATAAAATAATATTTTATTTAATATTTGTTTTTCTTTTCTTGATTTTAATAAAAAAAAAAACAAAAAAAATATTCATGGTTATTAAAAAATATAAAATCTTAATGGAAGATCTTTCGGAAATCAAAAACAAAAAAAAAATATGGTTAATTAAGGTGCTAATATGCAAATATAAATGTTGATTTTATACAACAAAATAATAAAATATTATGAACAAAAAATTTTGTAACTTTGTTTTTTTGTGTGTTTTTAAATAAATTTTTGGAAATTATTATAAAATAAATTATTTTAAAAAATTAATTATAAATACAAAAAATCCCACTTTTATTGATTTTTATTTTTTTTCTGAGGATTTAGTAGAGCGATTAGTATTGTTTACCACTAAATAAACTCATAGTCGTTTTTATAATAATATAAATCGACCTACATTAAAATATTAAAATTATAAATTTGTTAAATTTCATATGGATTTAGATCCATAATAAATAAGTAAAATATTATTAAGTATTATAGTGTTTTGATAGATTTATTAGTAGTCCAAAAAAAAAAATTATTTTATAAATAATCATAATATTATGTTTTAGGAAATAATTTTGATTAGTTGTGGATAATTTAAATATTATATTTATTTTTTTAGCATAACCTTAAAAACATTTTTATGATCAAAATCATTTAATTTTTATGATTAACTTTTATTATTAATTAATTAATTGATTTTAATTTGAACAGTAAAAAAAAACTCTATAAAAATTTTTTTTTTATGAAACACACAAACCTTATTTTTGGTGTCAACATAATTATTGTTTTATCAAAAATTGTTTTCGCTGGAATAAAAATAAAATTAATTTTGTATCCTTTTATAAATTAAATAATTTAAAATTATAAAAAATTAAAGGGCATTATAACTTAAACAATTCATATAAAGAACTCATAAAGCATAAATAAGAAATTTTATGATTATATAAAAACGCCAAGGTCAAATTAACAAATTCAATAAAATTAATTCTATATAATATATGTATCAAAATATTTGAAATTACTGTGTAACATTTGTCTGGCGTCATATTTGAAATTCCATAAGAAAGTAACACAAAAATAAAAAAAAAATACTTTGCCCCAAAAAAGAAAAGAACTCCATCACTTCCAGCTTCACTTTTTTTCTCTTAGAAAATTCCATTCTTTATATAAAACACATTACATTGCAACTATGTACATAACTAAAACAGCATTCATAAAACCGTGTATACATCATCAAAATAATCTCACGTATGTCATTAAATATCAAAATTTTAATTCTTCAAAAATTTTAACATTTTTATAGCAATAATTTTTGTTAAAATTGAAATTTTTGGTATTTTTTTTTTCTTTCGAATGTTTTAATATAAAAAATATTCGCCCTCAAAGTTTACAAAATCATAAAAATCAGCGCATAAAGTCAGACAGGCGACGACGATTACGACGATGATGAGCTGATTTTAGTTTAAAAAAAAAAATGAGTAAATTCAAAACTACAGGAAAGAAAAGAACTACACAAAATTTATTATGTATATTCAATTTGGATTTTCAACCAGTAAAACTTAGATAGTATATAAAAAAAGTATATAAAAAAAATTCATCATCATTCGCCCTCTTCTTGACTCATACAGATATTCAGAAGGTGTCAACTCCAATTGATGTTACAGGCTTTAAACAACAACAAAAAGAACCTAAAAGAAAAACCCTTTTTTTTATATCTTTAAAGTTTTTTTTTTCATAGATCTCGTGGTTACCTGATTTTATCAAAATATAGTTTTTTCCCGTGATCTGAAAACATTACTCAGAGTTTTGGTATACAATGGTAAAAATGATAAAATAAAATTGATTTTCCATAAGGAGAAGAGGAAAACACAAAAAAAAACTTAAATTCTCAATTTCCGAATCGTGTAAACGCAACGTTCCTACACACACAGGTTGGCAAAAGGGGGGCTAGGAAAAAAGTTATGGTTCGAGATGAGTAAAAAGAAAAGAAAATAATAAAGCAAAAAAAAAAATACAATAACAAAGAAATACCTGTGCCTTTGCTCCAAATGTTAACTAAAGTATTTAAAATTTGAGAAAAAGAATAGTTCTTCCGAAGAAGAAATAAGGAAATACCTTAAATTAAAATTAGTATTTTTGTGGAATCCTTGTAATAGTTTTCCACATTTTTATGCCAAGTTCTGTAATCTGGACAAATCTGTGTAGTAGTTCTGCACCCAAAGTGGTTTAAGCCTTGAAATCATATCGAGGAGAAGAATATATGTAACAATTACGGATTGAAAACCTGAAAGGACAAAAGGTTAATAAATTATAAAGAGAAGTGAATTAAGCAAGTGTTCAACGCCATATTCTTTGGTAATGAAGCATAGTACCAAACAATCTGGATCAAAGAAAGTGGATGCTTTATGCATTATTTGCTTTTCAATTATCATCCAGTTACAAAGTAAAGAACTAAGAAGATGGATGATAAACTACGCATTACACCAGTATCACAATTTTCCTATTTTTAACTCATTCTTTTCTTCTTCCTTTCATATTTTTATAGAACATTGGAATCTAAATCTAAGATACTATGAAATCATATCCGCAAGATCCATCCACAAAAAAAAAAAAACATATTAACAATAAAATTGAATCTAAAGATCAGAAAAAAAATAAAGAGTCCAATCGCACCATTTGACATGGCGCCATCGTTTTAGATGCGGTCCCTTCTGAAGACTTGATAACTGCGATATTTTTAATTCTATTAAAAAAATTATAAAAAGAAAAAAATAAGTTTTTTTTTTATTTCGATTATGAACTAAAAAGCGCAGAGTATAAAAATTCATTTAGCTTTAATGTGTCCAAACAAAAACTATTACAGTGTACGATTACACAAGTAGGATATTACATCCAATTCACCATGATTTAACAATAATTCTTTAGCAAAGAAAAAAAATGAAACAGATTACCTTACGGGTCGATAGAAATACGATTTTTTTTTTAAAGATTTTATAAGCGCTGAAGGGGGTGGAAATATATTTTTTTTTTGTTTTCAAGAAAGCGTGATCGCTAGTGTATTTACAGACGAAACACGCAACATTAAGTTTGGTTTTGTTTTTTTTGTGAATGAATGCGAGAAGAAGTTAAGTGAACAGTTAGCAACTTTTTTTTTCTTGTGGAGTATAAAAGAGAAGAGGTAAAAATTGAATTGGACTTTTAATTCTGTTTTTTTTTACGAATTTTTTAGATAACCTGTTGAATGAGGAGAGAGAGTGTAATGATATAAGAGGAAATTGGTTTTGAAAAGTTGTGTTCTGGGAAGAAAGGTTTTTTTTATTGGTAAAGGGTTTATAATCGCAATTGATTTATTGTACTTAATCTTTTCTTGTTCTATTGTGTTTAACGGAAGACAAGTAGTAGGCGCAACGGATGTGTATACATTTACCATTCACTAAAGTAATTAAAACAAATAAAAAAACATATTTGCAGATAATTTTTCTGATAATAATAAAACTTAATTTAACGCCAAATATTTTTTAAGAATATATTCTTTCTTCTGGTGGGAATTTTATGTTTTCCTTTTCCGTAAAATGTGATCATATAGAATGTCATATTTAACAATGATGGATTAAAGGAATTTTTGGAAGATTTTATAAAAGATTTTGATAAAATATTTAACTTGTTATTAAATGTTATTTACAATATATATCTATAAATTATATTTATCCTTCAAATCCGCATTTAAGGATAATCATTAAAAATATTCATATGTAATAAGTTATAATCAATCAAATATTTATTCACCTGTTTTATGATCACTTCTTTTCTATATATTCTGCGTTAAAAAACATGTTCGACTCCTGTAGTTTTATGAGTGACATTTTTACGCCCTTCCTATACATTTTTTTGATTCATATCCTAAAATCAATGTCGTTTTATAGATATGAATGATTTTGAATACGATTTTGAGCAAGAGATCAAAATTGAAATAATTAAAATGGAAATTTTTAGTTTTCTGAAATAGGGTATTAATCGTAAACCTGCATAGGTTACCATCAGTTTTATATTATGTATATTGCAGACTATATATGACGTGACGTGATATAGTTTCACAACTAAAATTTTTGGTATTTAGCTAACTCGAAATTGTTGTAAAAAGTTGCAATTGAAAATAGTATATTTCAATAATTGTAGTTACATTTTTAAGATCTGCAAAATCCAAACCAAAATTCTTCAAAAGTAAAAATATAAAAATGGTGATCAATACAAAAATGGATTCCAAACAAATTATAAATTCTTATGATTAAAACTAAAAGTTAATTATACCATAATAACTGTTGGTATTATTAAATTTAAAATTATATCAAGATTAAGGACTTCATACATAAAAATAACTATATAAAAAAAATTTATAAGTCAACTCCTTGAATTCCTTTCAAACTCCCAGGAGGTGTTCCTTGAAATTTTATATCATTTTCCTTAAACTATAAATATATAACTTGTATAGTTAAAAAATAATGTGTTCTCTGTTTCCTTTTTGTATATAATGTTGAACTAATAATAGTGTTTCAGCGAGAAATCTTTCTCAGCTTGTTAAAGGCGCCTGGGCAATGTTCAATCTTAGATATATTTCGCGGGGATATACATATAAATACAGGACTGAGGAATGTAAATAATATATAAAATTTTAAATTTATTGTATATTTACTATATACATAATATCAAGGTATTTTCATAGATAGAGGCGCCTATAGAAAATCACCTGTTAATTATCGGGTATCTGCGAAGAATATTATTAACCGGCTGGTAAAAATATATATAATATTTTTTTTTTATTAGCTTTAAATTAGATAGTATAGTATATATAAGCATTTGTTTTATAAATTGGCCATTGAATTATTATTTTTTTTTGGATAAATTAATGATACTTTACAGAAGTTTTTTTTTTCTGTTGGTTTTTAAAGATTTTTGTTTGTTTATTTATTTTCTAGTTTGTTTAAATAAAAAAAAAACTAGAATCTTTCAAATTTTTGTAATTTTTTTATTTATCGTTTAAAAAAATATTAAATTTATACAGAAAACGAGAGAAAAAAAAATAATATAATTAATTAACCTCTGGCAGGTATATTGAATAAAGTGTTGGTATTTCTTTTTTTTTCCTCTATATACATTTTTATTTTTAATCTGACCATGTAATCATAAATCAGAAAAACTATTTTTTTTTCTTTGTTTCTTTAAAAAAAAAAACTGCGCAAAAATTCATTAACCTAGACACTTTTTTTTTTAAACGCAAAGCATCAACATTATCGCGTCGTAAGCTGTAGAAGAAAAAAAATCAAAATTTTATGAAGTGTATAAAGGAAAAATATAACCCCAAATCAATGAATAGTTTTTGTTGATTAATTTTTTGTATACTATATATATACTATAACCACGCATCGTATAGTGGGACAACACCCATAATAATTATAACCTTCTTCATAAAATATAACAACTTTTCATATACATACAATTTATGTAAAAAAAAAAAAAACCGACGGTTTTGACGTTTCATATAGCACCATTATTTTCATATACATAACAAGCTGTCAAGTTCAAGTCAAACATTTAAGATTTTACATTAAGTAAAAAATTTGTTTTTTTACTCAACAACATCATTTATTATAAACCATAAAAATTTCACCCATAGATCAGTAAATAAAATTCAGAATTTTTATGTAGTTGCATTCTACCAGATCTTCAAAAGGCGAAGAAAGACCTTTTGCAACCTTTTATGGTGGTATGGGACATTTCGAATTATATACCTTCTTTTTAGTTTGTTTTGATGAAGAAACTGAATTTTAAGTTCAGCCCTTTAATATAATATATGTTTTGTGTAGTGATGCCTGGTTTAATATATGCTACCAAAAGATAATGCAATTAATCATTCAATGTTGATGTGTAATTTTTATTTATGCGAAAAATTAATTATATATATGTGAAAGATGGAAAAAGTGATCTTGGAGGCTGGTCAATTTTTTTTTTTAGTTGTGAAATATTTACGCAATGACTCAAATATTTATACTAGATATGTAAAAAAGTATATGAAATTTACAAATGATTTGCATTAATAGTTCAGTAATGATGGTAGAATTATAAATGGTATTTAATTTAATCATTCTTTTTCATACCATTATAACATTAAGTGAAATTTTTGAATGAAATTTATTGATGAAAGTGAATTTACATACCAATGAAAGTTTTCTTAAACGCTTTGAAATTAATTTTTTACACTTAGTGTCTTTTCTGTTAGATAACTTTTAAATTAAGGATTTTAACATAAAGTAATACAGAGACAAAATCAGAAATAATAAATAACAATAAAAATTGACAATGCAAATGAATAAATTGCTAATTGTAATTATGCTAGTACATATGCTATACTAATTTTAGTTAAGTGTAAATTATTATCCTACTGTTACCTCCAAATATTTTAACAAATCTATAAACTATTCGTTTTTAAATTCAATTTTTAATAATCACATTTAAGTTTTCCTTTAATATTCGAGGTGAATGATGAGCTGATGCTGTCAACTTTACAATGAAAAGTGAGATTATTCATAATATGAGATTTACTTTCACCCATCCTTAATTAAATATCATTATTTCTTATATTAATACTATAATCAATTGAATAATAATTATTGCCTTTCTCTTATTTATCAAATAAAACCTAAATTTTATCTAATAATGACAACATAAAAGCCTACAAATCAATTCATATAATACGCATATAAATATTATTTTCCTTCCTGAAAATGTTATACCCAGAAAATTATTAAACACATGAAATGGACAGAAAAAAAAAATCTTAACAGCAGGTGGTCCTGGCGCCAAATTTTTGGTTATTTTTCTCAAATTTAATAATGATAAATAAGCCAGAAAATCGAAATTGGTTACACGATTTAAAAAGGGTTGCATTTTTTTTTTTGTAAAGTATATTTATTGTTAAAACCGTCATCACTATACCATTTTATGTATATATGGGTTTTTATATAAATTTAATAAACCTTTATCATGCTATCTATCTGAAAATAGTCGAGATTTTCAAAAAAAAAAAATTGTGCTCCTGCTGCTGGTTAACCATTGCCGCCACCAGAAAATGGAAAAAAAAACATAATTTTTTGATAATATTTTCCCTTTGGTTAAACTTTTAGACTTGGAAAAGACAAAAAGGACTAAAACAATACAATAAGAGCGACAATCGATAATACAATCAAGATTCATCCTATTCCTGTTTTTGTTTTTTTGATTTTGTTGTTGTGTGTGAAATAATTCACTTGGCCATACCGCAAAAGCGATGATGACATTTTTTATTGGGACATTAAATCTAGATTAAACTGACCATATAACAAGACCATTAACATGCATGTAATACATATTATTTAACATTAATAAATTATAATGAAATGATGATCAATATGAGATTACTACAAAAAGGTAAAATATGTCAGAGAAACAAAAATGATCATGGGAAAAATAAAAATATATCAAACTTCTGTAAGAAATAGTTAACATTATTTTAATTTAAATATTATTTGAGTTAGTACTTTTATAGCTTAAACAATTTGTTAAATTGCTATTAAAAAGGATGATTAAAAGGATTAAAAATATTTGAGAAACCTAAAGAGTTAATTTAAAAATTTGGATAGTACTTTTCTGTCACTAATATAAAAATGCTTATCCTTTTTTTATGTTCCTAGAATGATATTGGGCCAAAATTTTCATGGCTCAATTTTTATAGTCAATTTATAAAACAAAATTTTGATCATTGATTTTTTCATAGATGCTTTTATTTGATTGTGATTTAAAATTTAATTTCCCAGCAATAAATTATTGATGTTCCCATTGACAATGAAATGTTTTGTTTTGTTTCTGAAATAATAGGTAAAAAATCTGTCAAGTAATTTAGAAAGAGATTTGATCGAAATACTGATAGTTTCGATCACATTTCTTATCTTTAGTTTAATATTATTTTAATCTATTTCATATTTACTTAGTAATTTATTTTATACCATTAAGAAAATGACATATATTTTAAATGGTGGGACAGCTTTATTTTGAGACAGTTTACTTCTCAGAGATTTTTGTAAGTCGGTTTAACTTATAGAGATTTATATTTGACAATAATTTATTTTCGAATTGTAGAATCATTATATAATGACTCCATAATTCAGTTCAGAACCATAAATTTCTGGTCAAATTGTACATTTTTACATGTTTCCACTTGCTATATTTCATATATAAATATGAACGGTACAAAAAGGAATAGTAAAAAATTGATTTGGGACAAAGCAAAATTATTTTCCCTTGTCCCAATTCAATTTTGTGCTTTTCCAAATCAAATTTGTCCTTTATTGTAAAAGGATAAATTTGAAATGAAAATAATATATATACCTAATTCTTTGTCTGCAAATATGAATATATCAAATTTTAAAATTGTAAATAAAAATCAATAAAAATTTTAAACCTTTTATTGCCCAACATTTATAACATGAAAATATAATTTAAAAAATCATTAATTTTTTTTAATAATTCATTTGGAATTCCAAAAATCTTCCTTATAGCAAAATAATATATCCTTTTTATTTTTATCATATTCATTTTTATTACGCATTTTATTTGAAATAAATTTACAAAACAAAATACGTAAAAAAAAACAGGTAGACAAATTTAAAGGCGAAACCAAATAAAATCATAAATAAATCTGTCATAACTATTTTGGTAAATTGCTACAAACCAAAAAAATATTAAATGAAAGAAACGAGAATACAAATTTTTTTTTTTTTAAACAAAAATAGTCACCTTAAAAAAATATGTCTAATAAACGAACGAACAGCCACTACAGACATTCCCAAAAAATATTATATAAATATAATACAAAAATCAAACATATTTAATATGTTATATAGCCAAAATGATCGAGTGGATCTTCATTAGGAATGGCAATCTATATACCAATAATAATTAAACGAATAACCAAAATTAAGAGAAGTATACAAAAAAAAAATGTTAAACTTGGCGCCATCCACACGGCTGGGATAAATATGTTATAATATACAGTGGACAAGAGGCAGCACCAACATCTCATCTGAAATTTTTGTTATTTTTTGTTCTTAAAAACAGCATGTTTGAGCATATTTTTGTGAGCATATAACATATATAACCCGAAAAATATATAAAAATTATGAACAGAAAAAAAAAACAATCAAAATATGTTTTAATATAAAAACAAAAGAGAAGGTCAAAAAAATTTAAAAAAACAAAAAAAAAATCGGCTGCATTTCACCCCGAAAGTAAAGAAGTAAAAATCACACATAAAAATTTACTATCAAAAAGAAGATAAGAACTATAAAAATATTATACATTAAATGAAATATTCTTCTTATATATTTGGAAATATTCTCGCCTAAAGATTAAGGGAAATATACACAGTCCAAAAAAATTAAAATGTAAATATGTATGTATTTATGTTGCCATTTTGGTAACAATCCTTATGTGTCATAAATATTTTTACAACGAGAAATTGAATATCAAATTATTGATAATTATTAAAAAAAATCTTCAGATTAAGTAATCAATTAATATCACATATTTTTTGCAGCATCTAAAGTGCAACAATCGAAACGTTTTATAACCATTTTGAGCATTTATGACCAAAGAATGTGCGGACCCCACTCGCAATTGCCAAAAAGACAGGAAACTTTCGAAGGAAAATTCTTCATAAAAATTATAGTAGAATCAGCACAACATAGATATGGAGATAAAGTGTTATGTATGTCACAAAATGAATCATAATTTTCCAGCTGCAATTGTACATGAAGGAAATTAAAAAGCATGCTGACGCTGAGGACTTAATTTCCAAATTGTGAACCTAGATGTCTGTAAGATTAATATAGATTTCTAAGAAATTGGTCAAAAAACAAAAATTGGTTATATGTAGTATATTCTGCTGAATTGCTCTTTGTAATAATCATTTTTCATAATTAAATAATTAATTTGCACATATTTTACTAACAGTGTAAGCATAAAACATTTTATTTAAATAAATTTTAATTCTAATAAATATTATATAACAGCATAAATGATAATATAAAAACAAAATCAAAAATATAAATATAAATCTTTTGAAATTAATTAGTACATTTAATAAAAATCTCCCAATTTTCAACAAAAAAAAAATTTCATCTATATTTTAATTTTGGACAGTATACACGACAGATACAAGAAATAAATTTATATACCAGAAGAAACAAAAATATACAAATTCTCATAATTTAATTCTATCCTTTTTTCTGAGCTATTCGGACCCTTTTTTTTAAAAAATACGTTCCCATACATATCATTTTATAATGTATTGCACATGATTCTTAACGATTTCTTTCGGTGTGTAAGCCAGAAAATGAATCCCAGACGTGAAATTTTTATTAGGTCCTAAAATACTATAAATATTATAATACCTTTTTTTAACAGAAAATTAACATATGATAATAATAATGATACGTTTTGGTTTCAGAAAAAAAAAAAAAAAACGAAATGAAGAAAAAAAGACACTGACAACATGTAATTTTCAACACCTCGTTATAAACTTAATTTTTCAATACATGATATGATGATGAAATTGTATGGTAGGTATGTTTTTGAATCTTTTCATTTTATAATATGATATTTATTATGCAGAGAAGAGAACTTTTAACTTAACAGATTTTTTTTTATTAAGAAACCGCCAATTAAGTAGATATTTATCCATAGTTTTAAAATAGATAATAATCTTTTAAGGAAATTAAAAAATATATTCAGTATATGTATATGGTGTGGGTATATACAGGGATGGAAAAGTATTAGAAAGAAAAGCCAGAGATCAAGAAAGGTTACTTAAAGCTAAGAAGATCAATAATATATTTAAAAATACATAAACTGTACAGAACTTTAACATTTCATTTACATTGCAAGCCATTTTAAGTACTGGAAAATAAAGAAGTGTTAGACTAAAGACACTCAGCTATTACTAGGCAAATATAGAAAGAAAGAATTTGATTTAGTTTAAGAGCAATTTTGAATTGTAAAGTTACCAATTTAACTTAAAAAATAAAGCCATGATATTTTAGTAATATATAATACATGACAATTTTTTTGTGCCAGTAGTTGAAAGCTAATTTAAAAGTAAACATTTCAGAAAAATATAAATTTTTTGAAAAGTTCTAATAAAATTTAACTAGAATCCATAAATTAATTGACCATTTTTGCCGTCCCTGTTTTTATTTTTCTTAAATATTAAAATTTTTATTGGAAAAATACAAAAATTGCTTAACAAAAGAATGAAAATTAATATTGACACTTTTTTTTCCATTTTAATTATTAAAAATTATACAATTTTAAATTTATATAACAGTTGGAAACTAATTTTTATCTTTTCGGATATTTAATTATGTGATAAAAGTATTATAGGAAAATATTCAATTTTTTTTTTCTACAAATTAAAATTTCATTTAAATAAAAGTTAAAAAAAAATATTCTATTTCATTATTTTATTTTAATAGCAATTAAAATCTTTAAATAAAATATTTGAAATTTAAGTAATTTTTTTTTTTTTGGTATCATAAAAATTCTTATTAAATTACTGAAATTGTCTCAATTACGCACTGAATGTCACCTTAATAAAAAAAAAAAACCATTTAATGAAATCAAACTAAATGGTAATTAAAATAAATAGGAAAAATAAAAGAATTAAAATTTTAATAGGCTAAATTTTTTAGATTAATTTTTTATAACTTGAAACATTTTAATGAGTTTGTTTAATAATAAAAATTAAATGGATAATTAAAATATATAAAAATTTTCTTCAAAAAAAATAAATCATTGATCGTGTGTGGCATTTCAATGTATTAAATTACCATTTCACCTAAATATATTTATTTACAAAGGTGAATGATTGATTTGGTTAGATGAATAAGAGCTTCTCCGAATCATAAAAATTTGCCCGGAAAAGTCTGAAGTTTCCGGGGAAAATTCCAGAAAAATAATTAAACAATACTTATATTAATTTATCTACCTAAATGATGATTATAAATTTAGTCAAGGACATAAGGACAGTTAACTATATCGCGGTGAAATCTAAAAAATAAATTAGTGTCTAATTTATTATAAAATGTCTGAAAGTTTTGAAATTTATTCCACGGAAACAATTAAATTTATATATAGTTTCTAAGTTTCTAATCAATTACATGCTGTGCAGAAATATATATATATTCAAATTAAATTTCCATATTATGATAATATAAACTTTCTATTTTCGTGGTCTAGAAGTATGAAAGAATATTCTTTAAACTGAAAACTTTAAAAACAATCAAAATAAAATAAATTATAATTTATTCTATATTTTTTTTTTTTTTTTTATATTTTGTCACAAATTTGTGGCAATTTGGAAAGAAATAAAAAATTTACTAAAAAAAATACAAATCATCGTTTAATTTATTAGTTTTTATTTTTGATTTCTAAAGATCTTGATTTGTTTTATATACCAAAAATTTGAATTATTTATTAGCAAAATTTTGAAAAACAATTTTTAATAGTTTTTTCTCTAGACTAAATTTAATTTTTTATAGGAAGTTTTTGAATTATTTTTGAATTATTTTTTTATTGGGATCAATTAAAAATGAACATTAATTTATAAAATCATGTAGATAAAATATTTAATTTGCTTTCTTGCAAAAAAAAAAAATTAAAATAATTTAGAAATTTAATTCAAAAATTTTTTTTATAATGTTATAATTTAATCAAAATTAAAATGGGGAAATTGAAATTAATTTCCTCAAGACTATAAAATGTTGAAAAAGATCACAAATTTTATGAATTTTACTGCAATATGCAACTATCATTGATTTTTGTAAATTTATGTAGTTTAGAGTTGCAAAGAGATTAGTTTTCTTTGTCACTCCACTATTACGTAATACAATATTGATAATTATTATTAACTGAGCAAGCCTGTACTATTCATTCAACATTCAGCTCAATCAGTGAAGTAGTGGTTGACCTGATACACCAAAAGTGTGCATATGAAGCCAAAAAGTTCTAGTTATTTTCTTGGAAAATTAGAGAAACTTCAGTGTCAACCTGATATGGTAATTACGTAATACAAGTATTAAAACGACTAAAAAATAAAGAAATTTTCATTCTTATTCATTTATTTTTTTATGATATTTCCTGAATTCTCCAATATTATCCTTCTCGCGCCTTCAATAATTTTTCGTATCTTCGGTTGAAAATGATTTCTTCTGAAACAAATCTTTGGCAACATATTATAATCTTCATAATTAAATGATATCTTAAATCAATATAAGAAAAAAAAAATTAATAAAATAAACTAATAATTTATAATTTTATGGATATAGGTAAATAAAAAATTCAACCTGTTTATATAGAATCATTAATCATTAATCATCGCCATCACACAGTGAACAACATTCAAAAATATTATCATAATCACCACTACACCACGCAAAAAAAAACCAAAGAAAAAAATTATTTTATGATTAAAAAAAAAATAATTTCTTTAAAAAAAAACAAAAATCATAAAAATTTTCACATTTTCATAAAACATAAATAAAACAAAACAACAAATAATTTTTACAATCGTCAACCTGGGACGCATAAAAAATTTTCACCTATATACAAGAAGTCTGTCAAAGGTTTAATATTGTGGACTCTGGGCAAAACAGAGAAACGTGAAAAGGTGAAATCCATCACGACACGACAACAAGTCAAGTGATGTGAGAATATATATTTTATATTAAAGAAGTGTGAAATGATTTAGAAGTTGATCGCACATTTTATTCGAAAATTTATGTTTGTATATTATGGAAAAATAAAGAAGAGAGAAACTTGGAGGAATATACACACTATTACACAGTGATAATGTTGTGCTGTATTATAGGCTTTGACCCAATCTGGTTATTTTGAATATTATAATTTTCTCAGTTGATGTTTTTTTTTGTTTTATTTGAATCGCTAATTGATTTTTTATTAAAATAATTTAACTTTTTTTTCTTTGTTTTCTTGTGTTATTAATTCGGCACAAAAGGTGAAGAAGCTGCTGTTAAATTTATGTATAAAATTATAATTTATTTATTTAAAAAAAAAAATTTCTATAAAATAATATAAAAATTAAAAATAGCTTTTATAAAAGCATGAAAAATAAGGTAGCAAAGTAAGATTTTATAATGAAGAGTAATTTTTTTTAAAAAAAATATATATTTTAATCTTTTAAATATTCACAAATTTTCATTGAAGATTGAGGAGTGTGATGCAGAAAGAAATATTGATGTTAAAGGAGAAGGAATTATACTATCTATAATCAAAGCCAAAGAAAGGTGAAATGAATAATAACAACAGAGAAAGACACTGAGTGGCATTTTGTTGCTTCATTTATAAACGATTGGTTTTTGTATACTTGATATTTAAAATTTTAATAACGAGTAGATTTAAGTGAACTGCAAAGAATGAAGGATTAAAAGAAATCATTGAATCTTCATTTAGTCTATAAAGTTACTGAATAATTTATTAATAATTTATACTTTAATGTCTAATCTCCATAATGTCTAATCTCCATGCAACAAATGCAACGCTTAATACTATGACATCAATCCAATTAAGTGGTACAGTGAACTTGTTCAAAATGATTCAATCATCTATTTTGGTACATTCTACTGAAGTTCTACTTATTTCACTATTATTTTTTGGATATTCTAAATGTTTCAGTCCTCTATCGACTAATCTTTCACTATACAATTCGTTCCTGAACTACTTCAATATACATATGTATCAATTCTGCTCAAACCATTCCAATAAATAAAATATCAATAAGTTATTTTCATTTTTTTTTTTTTTTTGATATTATGATAAAAAACTTTAATTCAATTTTTATTCTCAAACCAAAAATTTTGTTTAAAAAAAAAACTCCAGTAGTTAAAACATTTTTAGATAAAAAGTCCATTATCCGCGATTGAATACATTTCTTATATATATACATATATATATTTTTTTGATATTTTCTTATGTTTTTGAATATTGCCGACACCGGCGACAACGGCGGTCTTTTTAAAATAATCATAATGAATAAAAACTTTAAAGAAAAAGCACCTCTAAGCATCATCATCATCGTCATCATCATCATCATCATTTTTTTTGATAAAGAAGATGCAAAAGGTTTTTCAAGAGTATTAAAAGTTGTTGTGATTTTTTTTTGTTTACAAGAAAAGGAAATTAAACTGATAAGAATTAAAAGTGACCGAAACGTAACAGAAACCTATCATCACTCTCGCTCTACACATATAAGTATATAGAATTGTTAGGAGAAGAAGCTTCTTACCGGTGGGCTTTTATATATATATAATATATGGTATGGTATGGACTGATAAGATTCATGCAACAAATGCAACACATTTTATATTATTATTTAATGCTTCTTATTTTTTTTTATGATTATATGTATAGAATGTTTCGTGTTGATTTGGTAAAAATGTGTGAAGATATTAAATGAAAATTGAGTAAATTATGTGTGTCGCGCCATTACAATTTAATCGATATCAAATTGAATTTTTTTTTCTTCTTCTTCTCTTCATTTTGAAATTCTTCAATTCTATATTATTGCTTCAGTCCATCAGCAGAAAAAGGTTATTTTTGATAAGGAAAAAAAAAAGGATTTTCGATGCTCTTTTATATACTTCTCTTATCGATGTATATAATTTTACATGCGAAGGGTATCCTTTTTATGAGCCTAGTTGATAGTTTTAACTATTCGATTTAAACAATATATGTGATAATTTTTCTTCGGATAGATCTAGTTTTTATTGTTTTAGAGCTCATGCGGTAGCAACTTTTTGATGGTAATTTTATAAGTTGTTGTTGTTGTTTTTTTTTTCTTGAAACAATATCGTAGAGATGATTCGTAATTAAAAAAAGTCTTTTGTCGGCACCCACGGTATAACTGGTTTTTGAATATAATTTCATAAAAACAGTTTTTAAATTTATTAAATTTATATATATGTATATGTATATTTTTTTTTGGTTACCTCACAAGATCGCGATATCACATTAGGTAACATCACAACATCATAAAGGGTAAAGGAACGTAACATTTACATATGGGAGGGAAGGAAGTGTATATATATAGTGAAAAATGTGTTAAAATAAAAATATTGATAAGATGTTTTTTATTTTATTTTTTTTGGTGAATAAATTTTCGTGATGAGCTGAGAACTTTTAAGAGTTTTAAGTGTGTATGCTGTTATTTATATTATATTTATTTGTTAATTATTCAAGAGTTTCATTTGAAATATATTTTTTTTATATATAATTATTATTTTTGTGGTTATTATTGATTTTCATATTAGTTTTTATTAGAAAAATTACGGAATCTCCTCTATCTTTTTTTTTTGATGGTACGGAAATAATTTGTTTATAAAGAAGGTCAATAAATTTTTGATTTGTTTTTTTTTTTTTTCAAACATAAATTTCACGATTTGTAAGGGGGCAAAGTAGGTGGGTAAATAATGTTACGGAAGTTATATAAATTATAGAAATTAAAATCGATTTTAATTGAAGAAATATTTTACAAAACTTTCAAAAATGAATTTATTTATTATTTTTGTTGAATGGAAAAATGAATGAATGAAATTATAACCGGAAAATTATGGTTGTATTGTAATATTGTTGCGATCTAAGCAAATAAGTAGTCGAGCATTTTTTGTCTTATTGACAGGGATTTGCCACCTAATATATAAATTTGCTTGATTGCAATTTTGCAACATAATAATTGTATAAGGATATTAATTTCTTTACAATAGGGAATTTATTAATTTTAGAAAAAGTTAAGTGATTATTACATGATCAAATTGACAACTTTGTTAAACAGTTTGATTAAAGATCGATTAACCATTTTTAATTCAACTAAATAACTCTCTCCATCTGATATAAGCCATCTAGCAAAAGCTGAAATTTGTATAGTTAAATTCTAATTGATTGGGGGACCACTAACACCCAGCCAACTAAAATTTAACCATTTTCGGTTAAATAATTTACTTAGACATAAGACTTTTAATGTAAAAAAAGTAAAATCAAATATTTTTTAGTTTAGTCATTCATCCTATCACATGTTACACCGACCACTTTATACCCATTATAAGATCGAAGAAAAAGGATCACAACAGGATCAGCGTCAAAAAGTCAAAAAGAATATTCAACAATCACATTAGCAAAAATAAAAATATGAAATCTGAATGAAAATTGGCATTATATGAAAAATTACGATAAGACAACACAACAAACTAGGAAAAAAATAAAAATAATATTTTCAATAATGATTTTGTCGTCGAAGTGCCACATGGCGCGACCCTCCATGGTGTTTTTGTCTGGGTTTTTTGCGCATATAAACAATAACAGAAGAAGAAAAACGGATGAAAGGATAAAAAAGTACAAAAAATAAATATATACTTATTTGAATTTTTCAAGAGCCTTTTTTTAGGCTAGACATAACTAATTGCCTATTAGATATAAGAAATATTTCTTAAAGTCACATATTTCAATTAAGGGATATTTTTGTGGGATTGAAGAGTAATTTTTCATTAGACTTTTACAAATATTTGATTTTTTAACGCCTCTCAAAAGTAGAAAGACAAATCTTTCTTCCATTCTGGTTTTCATTGATGACACATTATCATTTTGTTTAGCAAATATAATTTTAATGATGAGAAATTTGTTCTAAATAATATATTAAATTTTTATAAATTCGGTCAAAATCTCCCAAAGCTTTTTATAGATTTTATTAATAAAATGAATTGGTATACAATTTTTCCTTAATGTCTCTTTTTGCTGAAGCGTTCATTTTTTTTTATAAGATCGTAAAATTTTAATATTATGCAACCTAAATTAATAATTAATCAAAAATGTTTTTGTTAGGATAGTAGACAGAGAAACTAAACAAAATTAATAAATAAAACTTTTCTAAATCATATTTTATAGTTTTATCTTACCAAACTATTAAAGTTATTGTTAAAATTTCTACTGGTCTTTTTCTTAGTAGCTTGTTTATAGTCTTATCTATGAATCAGTTTTTTTTTTCAATATACATTTTTATAATTTTTCTAAACTTTTAGATTTTTGTGATAAGAAAATCATTAAATATTCTAAAAAATAAACTACTGTTTTTATACAAAAATTTATGTCCAAGGTTTATAGGTTCCTTTACCTATAGTAAAATTTTATTATTATAGCCTACTAACTTGTAGAGACATTCTTCATTTATTCTATTTTATTGTTTCTTGTCTGTGGTGTTTTCAATAAATTTTCTTTTTTATAAAAAGTAAAATTTTAAATTTAAATATGTACAATGGACAATATTGGGGGTTTAATAAAATGATTTCTTGTAATTTATAATTTATTATAATTTATAATTTATAAAAAATAGTACATTGTTGTGTCAATATATATAAACTATACTATAATTTAAATATATGTATAGAAATGGTAAACACGGATAATATCAAATCTCATCAAGCTCTGTAAACATTCCTTTAATTTAAATGATACTGAAAATTCCCTAAAAACTGTGTTACTTACTTACTAAATTTTCTAGATCATAAGTGCAACATGATTGATTCTACTATGATCCTATCATGTTTTTCTTTACAAAATTTTCTTCTTCTGCAGTAATTGTAATAACAGGCTCCTGTTATTTAGTAATAATTGTAATAACAGCTTTCTGTTATTTAAATCTAAAAGTATAACAGTTAATTGTCTTTAAATCTAACAGAATACCAGTCAAAATTGAAATTAAATAGAACATTATTTCTATGCATATATTTTTATGTCACCTTACTTTTTTTTTTAAAATAAATTCTTATATTTACTCTTCACCTGTAAAATATATATTACATATTTTTTCCCCAAAAAAATATATATATTTTCTTTTAAAAACATTGTCTTTGCCTTTGCTTGCTAAGTGATGTTATATTTTTATTCACATAATTTACACACCTCGTTTAACAGCTTCCACCTTCATAACGTAAATCACCAGACATTTTATATTTTGTCGCCACTTGATATTTATCTATGATGATTTTTTTTTATATATTATTTAGAATGATACTTTTTTTTTTAATGTTTAATTATGCAAATGCATTTTAACACATTGTTGTGATGGAACTGTGTATAGCCTCGTGTAACTGGTGTTGACGAATATAGTGTCACAAAAACATGATTTTTTTTTCAAGGTAAAAATTAAAAGGATAAATTTCATATAAAAATAAATTATCAAATTCTGATGTCAATTTGATTCTATTGATTATAATAATTTCTATTTCTTATATGTTAAAATTAATTTATATTGTATATAAATATTTACAAATAAATTTCTGTGTGAAACAAATACTGATAAAAAATATTTTTTTATATACTAATTAAATAATACAAAACTATATACTAAAAAAAATTTATGTGTTAAAATTTTGAAATTTATTAGGAACTTGTTCCAATTTTAAAATCAAATATATTCTAATTAATTATTATTCATTTTGAATATAATAAAAAAGTGAATTATAATAATAACTCGGTGATCTAAATTTTATTTCAAAATAAAAAAAAACGACTATTACGTGATAAATAAAATCGGAAATAATATAAATAAAATATTTAAATATTTTTCTAAAAATTAATTTTATAGTTTTAAAAAATCATACAAATAATGAATTGATATTATGAATGAATATTTAAATAAAATTAACTTAATTATGTAGTTAGATAAATTAATTCTAATTCTGGTTCAGTTATCTGATCAAGGTGGGTTTCAAACTTGGAATATGAAGAAACTCCTTATAATACTGAACTGATGAATCCTTCAATTGAAAACAGCTTTACAAATCCATAGGAAAATTAATAAAAACTACAGTATTATTTCTATTTTATAATTATACTTCTTTTTTTTAGCTACCTAGTTACTTCTTTTCTTTAGCTACCATAATGTCCATGAACCAAATTTATCGTGTAGTGTAGACCATGCTTTGGACATTTATATTTCATGCAAATATAGTAAAAATGTGCTCAGATTTTATTGCAACATTTAATTTTCTTTATCTTTATCTAACCAAATTATTTAATTCTTATTCATTCAAATTCAACAATTCAAACAACCGGAAATGACATCCTAAAAATTTAACAGATATTTTAATATTTCACAACCGCTAGAGTTCGCCATAATCGATAAAATTTAATATTTTCGGAATGGAAAGCATTTTGCATTACTTTTGTCAACTTTGTCATGTCAAATGTGAATTGTCAAAAAACTACAGGAAAAAAAAATCCAATTGGAAATTTTGTACACGCAAAAGAAAAACATTGAATTTTCTTTTTATAATTTCTATAGAAAATTAAAAAAGAAAAACTGTTTTATTAATTTAATCTTTAAGTTCAAATAGTTTTTGATTTAGTTTTGTGATATTTAAATAATTTTTTTCATGAATAAATTCCATTTTTTTCTTTAAGTGCAGTAATTTATTGAATAAAAAAAAACGAATAATAATTTCTTGTTTTTATTATTACTTTGTCCTTAATAAAAAAAAATATATATATATGCATAGAAACGATGTTATAATTAAATATAATAGATATTTTTCTGTTATTGATAAATAATTTTTCATTCGAATAGATATAAAAAATCGACAATCTATTTAAATGAATTTGATTAATTTATTTGTTTGGATTTGTGTTGGGCATAATTTATATATTTATAATTGATAAACAAAAAATAATTGCATTTTGGAAATATAATATAGAAAAATAAAAATTATTTTAACAAAAATGTTTGGTGTTGCTGAATCTCAAAAGGATACATTTTTGGAGCATACTAAAGCTGCACGATCTGAACGGGCATTAGAAAAGAAAAGAGAAAATGCAGCAATTTGTATTCAATCTTATGTTCGGAAATTTATTGCTCGTAGAAAATATAAAAAAAATATTAGGTATTAAAATTTCAATTTGACAATAGAATTATTGATAAAATAATGTTTTTTTTTATAGTGACGATTTTGATAGTGTAATTGTTGATTTGAAACCACATATAGAATTAGCATTGGCAAATAAAATTTATGAAGTTGCATCAAGATTTTTAACACAATTTAATATAAATGATACAATTGAACGTGAACGTTTTGAAAGATTATGTCGTTATGTAAATTCATCTGTTGAATCTGAAAATCCGAAAATATGTTATGCTACATTGGCATTAAATAAAGATTTTAGGTAAAATATATACCTATAAATTCTAAAAAAAATATTAAATAGGGAATTTTAATTTTTTTAGCCTGCCATGGATAAAACATATTAAGAATTTATTAAACACCTGTTGTAAAATTATTGAAATACTCAAACCTGGTAAGTTAAATGCAACTCTGGTAAATCAGAATAATTTTTTGTAATTTATATTATAGAAAATCACACTGATAGCATATCATTGGCATTATATTTACATACATTAATTATTTTTACATCATCAAAATCATGGGGTATATTAAAAAATAAAAATATGGAAAAAATGTCACCAGTTTTTCAAAAAATTTGTTATAATATTCAAGGTGATTTAGTACAAAATGGTTTCTTTAAAAGCATGAGGGTAAAATATAATTTTTCTTAATTTAAATTGGTAATAAATATGGAATTGAATTAATTTTTTGTGTTTAGATAATTTTATTGAAAGGAACTGCACGTGAAGAACTTACATTAAAACCAGTATCATTAAAAGCTATTATTACATTAGCAACAAGACCATTAATTGATGGAAATTTTAGTAATAACCTTTTATCACAATTTTTATCTGAAATATTATCAGTACCAGCATTAATATGGCATTTAGAAGCTTATGCACCAACATGTGTACCATTATTACAATCAATAGGTTTATTGGAAAAAAGTTTAAATATGTCAGAGGATTTAAGTTGGTTTAGAAAATTTTCAACAGATGTTCCAGTATGTTTTGAAATATTTCAATTTACAAATTTAAAAAAAAATATATTTAAGAAAATTATATAAATTTAATTAAATTTATTATTTTAGGGTACAAAATCATTAGCATTTCTAGGAAATATTGTACATTTATTTAATGATGAAGATCCAGAAGTAACTAAGAAAATTGGATATCCTACAATGTCTGTAAGTTTCCAATTAAATTACATAAAACTAATTTTTGCCTTCGATGATAAAACTAATTATTATTTATTTCCAAGAATGTTGCATCAATTTTACTAGAAAAAATTCCCGATACTGTTGGTACAAAAGGTGTATTTTCACAATGGCATGATTTACTTGGTTGGTATACACCAGTACCAGATCCTGCACAAAATCAAAATGTACAATTGATACGTAAACAATTTCATTTATTATGGGGTCATCGTTGTATAAAAATATTACTTGGTGATTCATTAAAAGAATTAAGTGAAGGATATGAACGTATTGAATTTCATCCGCCACAACAAAATACCGGTGGTAATTTATTACGTCGTGCATTAGAACGTAGCTCAACAAAAGGTAATTTAAATAAAAGTGGTAAACCATGGAGAAAATTAGATTCACCAGATGTAATAAGAATTGCTAAAGTATGTGCAATGTATCATACGGCTTTAAGTACTTTATCACAATTAAAATTGGATATATTATCAGGTAAAAAAAAAATTTGCAAAATTTTTAATTAATTTTTTTATTTAAATATTTCTGTTTCAGGAATTTGTTATAACAATTCTGTACTTTATGATCTCTGGCTATTAATTACATCTTTGGGACAATATTGCGGTCTAAAAGATTTTATTGAATTATTAAAAATTGATCCATCAGCTAATCAACCACAAATATTAATGTTAATGTTATTTTGTGATTGTATGACACATTATGTTACGTAAGTTATTTTTTAGTTAATTTTTCGTATAATTACTAAAAATTTAAATGATTTGAATTATAGAATTTTGGATGAATATGAAATGTATACAGAACAAAAACCATTTCTTTTAAATGATTATGTTGCGCTCTCATATTTTTTGAATAATTTATTATATAAAATAATACAGGACAATATTTTAGGTAAGTTCTTAGTGCTGATTAATATCATATATAAATTTTTAATCATTTTAGGTACACGAACTGTTACAACTACACCACTATTTTTATCTTTACATACATTTTTGTTATGTTTATATCGTCGTGATTGTCGCCGACAATTTTCATCTCCCAATCATTGGTTAATAAATGAAATTCGACCATCACATTTTCTTAATGATCTTGAAAAAGGTAAACGCCATACACAAATTTTACTACAAAAAATGCCACACATTATACCACATGATGATCGTGTTAAATTATTTCGTAAATATGTACAAAATGAAAAAGCTGTATTAGGATTAACAGAATCAGCTTGTGCATCACCACGTTCAGCATTAATAACAATACACCGTGAACGAATTGTCGAAGATGGTTATAGACAATTAGCAGCATTACGTCCGCATGCGCTTAAAGGTGTTATACGGGTACGTTTTATAAATCAACAAGGTTTACATGAGGCTGGTATCGATCAGGATGGTGTATTTAAAGAATTTCTTGAAGAGACTATAAAACGTGTCTTTGATCCATCATTAAATTTATTTAAAACAACATCCGATCAACGTTTATATCCATCACCAATATCATATGTCCAAGACAATCATTTACAATTATTTGAATTTGTTGGTCGAATGTTGGGCAAAGCTGTATATGAGGGAATTGTTGTTGATGTACCATTTGCATCATTTTTTTTATCACAATTATTGGGTCAAACACATCAAGCTTTATACTCATGTATGGATGAACTGCCATCATTAGATAATGAATTATATAGAAGTTTAACATTTATTAAACATTATAAACAAGATGTATCGGATTTAAATTTAACATTTTCGGTTGATCAAGATGTAATGGGTAAAATTGTTACACATGAATTACATCCCGGTGGGAAAGGTAGAACTGTTACTGATACAAATAAGTGAGTAAATTTTGTTTTCTTTATATTAATGATCATAGTAAAATTTAATTTTTAATTACAGAATAATATATATACATTATATGGCCTATTTTCATATGCATACACAAATACGTGAACAAACAGCTGCATTTAATCGTGGATTTCGTAGTATTGTTAATCCAGAATGGTTATCATTATTTTCAGCACCTGAAATGCAACGATTAATATCTGGTGATACAGTTCCATTAGATTTACGTGATTTACGTAAACATACACAATATTATGGTGGTTTTCATGATTCACATCGTGTTATTGGTTGGTTATGGGATATATTAGCACGTGATTTTACTGAAGAAGAAAGAAAATTATTTTTAAAGGTAATTTTTTGTTACAATTATTAAATTTTTCCAGAAAATTCATATTTTTACTATTTACTATTTTTTGATTATAGTTTGTAACTAGTTGTTCGAAACCGCCACTACTTGGATTTGTACATCTTGAACCACCATTTTCAATACGTTGTGTTGAAGTTGGTGATGATGAGGATACTGGTGATACAATTGGTAGTGTAATACGTGGTTTTTTTACAATACGTAAAAAAGATCCATTAAATCGTTTACCAACATCATCAACATGTTTTAATTTATTAAAATTACCAAATTATCAAAAGAAAACAACACTTAGAGATAAATTACGTTATGCTGTTTGTAGTAATACCGGATTTGAATTATCATAAATTCTTTTTTTTTTATTATGTACTTTTATTTATTTAAATTTTCATTGTGTTCTTGTTATTACAAAAAAAAATATTTAAAGGTGCAGAAATTTCTTTTAAATTGAAAATAAATTATTTAGGCGGGTCTAAAAAAAAATTAATATTACACTTTACAAATATTTATATTTAGAATTTAGTAAAAAAAATTACATTTACATTATTGGAACTTTCGGTTTTATTGTACTTAAATTCAGAGTAAACATAAAAAATAAAATTTTAAAGAAAATATTCATTAGCACCAACACGTATCAATGGAAAATTTTCAACTTAACTTTATAGCTGAAGAAAAAACGAATTTCTAGTGATCTAAATTAATTTTCGAATAATAAAAAAACTTCGATTATTATTATTTTTCGGGTATACGTTTAATAAAATTTATTTTCTTGTTATCTACTATTTTTATATCTCTCCAGAAATGGTTAATTTTTAACATTTAAAATATAGTGTACACTTTTTTTTAACAATATTTTTTTTTTTTAAACAGAAGAATTTCTTTTTTTTACATAAAATAATACCAAATATTTATACAATTCATGAAACTATATGTATAATTTTAAGTTTAAGAAAAAATAACTATTATTATATAATCACACATCATAAAAAAACAAACAATAAATTCTATGTAAAGAAAAATGAACCACAAGAAATGATTCACATATTAAATAAACCACAAATTAAATATAATATTATTAATAATAATAAAAATGTTAAAAAAAATGTTTGTAGTTTTGTTTTAGGACTAGAAATACAATTCTACCGTTATTTTTTTAATCATAGACATAAACAAAAAATATATATATATTATATAAGCTAAAAAAAACATTAATATATATAAAATTAATATATATATACAACATTAAAATATCATGGAAAAAAAAAACAAAATGCTTAAAAGAAATTTATATTTAAAATTAAATTTTATATTTAATACCTGTGTGAGAAAAGCTAGTAAAAAAAAAAAAAAGAAAATTATTCTCAATAAAATATTTATTTCTAAAATTTGTGTTGTAAGAAGAAAAAAATCATAACGAAAAAAAAAAAATTATTTGGTTTAATAAGTCATAAAATAATATACAGAAAAATATTTAAGAAATAAAAGAATGTTTGTATAAATTTTTATCAAATTTAAATATGTAACTGTGATAGCAAATAAAAAAAAATTATAAAAAAAAATAATAATCATGAAATTTGATGGATTTCAGAAAGAATGAATGTAAAAAATAAAATTATTATTTATAAACGGTGTCAAGGAATTTTAATTAATTTTCTTTTGCAGCGCGAAAAAATCTCCAAATGAAATTTCAAAATATCCCTGTATTATAATCTCGAAACACAAAATGTCTAACGTACAAATTTCAGGAGACAAAATCACCAAATCTGGAAATCTACAATTGAAATGAAAAATAATATACTTGGGAGTTAAAACTTGTAAATAAGATGGGCAAATAATTGGCGGTATTGTAATTTGTATTCTGGGAATTTCCCAATTTGATATAGGGAATTTTTTATTTCCTTCTGGAGATTTTGACTTTTAAGAGATTTTGGTTTGGAACATTTTACGATTTTGGTTTTTGCGATTTTCATTTGGACATTATGTACCCAACCTAATTTTCTGCACAGTGATTTTTTATTAAGATTTTTTATTCCACTGGGGTCACGTCAAATATTATTTTAGATTCCTGGGATAAGTAGATTGCACAGTATCAAAAATTAAAGGAAAATGAAGCTGAATCGAAAGTAATGCTGATGAATTAAATTAATGAATACAAATTTTCTTTTTGGTGAACTACACTTTATTTCACTTTTTGGTATTTTGTTTAATTTTCATTTTATATACAATTTTATTTCTCTTTCTATACAAATTCTACAATTTTTTTTTGTTATATAACCATTTTATTTATTTTTTATTAATTTTCTTGTTCAGAAATATAAAAATTATAAAATATAGTAACACCATTTATTTTTTTATATTTTTGTTTTTCAAAAATATGGAAAAATATATTATATATAAAAAATAAAAAAAAATTAAATTCAAGTTTTTAAATAAAAATATAAACATAAAAAAAAAAAATAATTCAATTTTCTCTGGATTATATAAAATGAAATACTGATAAATTATCATATTTTTTAAATCAAAAAAATAAATGTTGTGTAAAACAAATATATATTATATATAAATAATTAATTGTCATGTTAAATTTTTTATTCATCAATTAATTCAAAAAATTGATTTATATAAATATTCCAATTATTAAATTCATTACCAAATTTTTCTTTCATTAATGGTATATTTTTTTTCAAACGCATCATATATTTTATATCTTCATTATATTTAATCATTGTATCTGAATCAATAAAAACATTATCATATATTGGTAATTCAATTTCGGTAAATAAATTTTCTTCTTGATAATTAACTTTTTTTACTAATTTTTCAATATCTTTTTCCATTTTTTCTAAATTTAATTTTGCTGAATTTGGACTGTTACTACGTTTATTTGATTTTTTATTATTATTATTTTTATTTAATAATAATGATTCATTATTATTATTTTTATTCATTAAAATTAATGCAAATTTTTTTGTAGCATTTATATCACAATATGATTTTAATGCTTCTAATAATAAATGTAAATATTCTTCACGATATATTTCACTTACTTTATTTTTATTTTGTATATTTTCAATAATTGGATATTTTTTTAATAATTTCTCTTTATTATTATTTATTCTACAAACAATACCATTTTTTTGTATAATATCATTTGGTGCTGAACCACATTTAGTCCACCAACGTTTTGTAAAATTATCAAAGATTTTTTTTGGACACATTTGACCAGAATGTGAATTAAATTTTGTTAATAAATTATCAATTAATAAATATTTTATATATGGTATTTTAATGTTATCAATAATTAATAAATATTTTTCAACAGATGGCCCAACACAATCTATAAAGAAATTACATTTTTATAATTTAATTTTTTGATTAAATAAAAGAGATTATTTTACTTTCGATTGTTTTTATAATTTCCTTTGCAAATAATTCTGTTTTTCTACCAACTTTTGGATATATTACACCCTGGGCTGTAGATTCAGTTTCAGTTAAATTTATAACCACTGACAGTAATGAAACAAGACGCTATAAAAGATATAATATTAAATTAAATAAGATTAATTAAAAAAAAAGTTAATTTATGTACCGATAAAATATCAATTTTTGTTGTTGGATATTCAAAACTAACACAAATTACAAAAATATTAAGAATTTTCTTAACCATATCAGTAATTTGTATAAATTCGTTCATTTCAAATACATTTACAAGAAATGGTTTTTCATTAGCAAAAATATGTTTACATGGTTTTGATAAATATCTTAACATCCATAATGATAAATCTAATTCCAATAATTTTGTTAATAAATGTAATGTTAAAAATAAACGATCTAATTTTTCTTCTCTTGAATGTGAATCTAAACTATGTACACTACTGTGACGTGATTCCCATTCATGAAAATTAAAAAATTCACTTTCCGTTTCTTTATAAGTTTCATCAATTTCCATTTGTTTTCCTTTTGGTTGTTTTTCATCTTCTTCTTTTAAATTAATTGTCTCATATAACATTGTTATTATAAATGTTATAATATTTTTAGCATTTGATTCACTTTTACCAGTAATAAATTTACTTGTATTAATTGGTGATGTTAAAAATGTATCATAATATTTATGCATTTCTTGCCAGCAAGGTGGGAATGTTGTTATTAATTTATCAAATACTAATGAACATTCTTGGATAACAAAATTACTTGTATAAAAATGTTCTGCTGATGGATTAATTGTCTGTAAAAATTCATAAATATTAATATTTGTCGATTAATAGAGTGAATATTTATTTAGGTAATTACCAAAATTAATTCAAATATTAATAAGAAAGCTTCACTGCCCATAAAATATGTTCGATTACATAAATCTTCAACCATTTTCAAAAAATGCAATGCACGATTTTCGGTTATTAAATGAATTGGTTTTGAATTAACATATGGACTGGCAACAGATGGTCTAGGACATTCTTTTGAATGATTATTTTTACAAAAATGCATATCCTGGACACAATTTGGTACAAAATTTAATTTTAATCGTTTTACAATATCTACATATTCTTGTGACAAGACTTTTTTCAATTGTATATGATGATCTTTTAAAATATGCTGACTATCATTATTTGAAGATGATAAGTTAGACGATTCATTTAGTGAATTTGAATTTTCTGATGATGAATTAATTATATTTTCATTTTTGTTTGTAATTTCATTTTTGGTTTTCTTGTTTTCTTTATTGATTTCTTTTTGAGTATTATATTTCTTTTTTTTTGTTGATGGTTCATCTTCTTTTAAAATAGTTTCCGTTTGTTTTTCTATTGGAATCATTATATTTTCCATATTGCTTAAACCTAGAGAACCAATTTAATATAATTTGATTTATAATTTTGTTAATAAAATAATGTTTTTCTGTCCACCTAATTTTTTTCTACTTCTTGTTGAAATTGGCATTTTTCTGTAATATTGTATATTGTATTTTGTATTTCCAAAAATTTTTTTTAAGAATTTCTTATATATTTGTAAAAATGAATATATAATTGAAGAAAATAAGCTTTATTCTTAATTTGATCAATATATTTATGATAAACGATACTAGAATAACCAATTACGACGAATGATAATGCTTTTACATTTTTTATTAAAAACAAAAAACTGCAAAACGAAATTATTACTTTGACTTTACTTACTGACAGAACATTTGAAATTTCATAATGCCCAATTAACAAATTAATTAACCATAATTTGTTCAAAATTTCGCATTTTGAATGTTTCAAAAATTCACAATTTTTCATTAGTCGAGACACTTATTTGGAAAGCATTATATTTTTGAGCGCATCCTTTTAGGTTTGTGTCAATGATTAATTTGAAAAATGAATTCAATTCGGAAAATTTATATGGGAATCGGAACATTTCACCAAGGATTAATCTAATTGATGTATACCTACTTGATAATTTCTAGCAATTGTAATTAATAAAGCAATATATCAATTAAAAGTAATCAAAATTTGTACTAACCTTTGATTTCTTATATTAGGAAACTTAACTGCCGTTAATTAGAAATTCAAAATCTGTCATTAGTTAAATAGTTAGTACATATACACATGATTATTAACATATATTGATATATTTAGCACATTATTTCAATTAATTTCCACAATTTTAAACGTAAAAATATAATATAGCAATGATTAGATACTAGGTACATGTCCGTAGGACATATTTACGATATAATACTCGAGCTAATCTATTCCGGTTTGAGTATGGTCATTCTGACCATTACCAACTTGTGTACTATTTTATATTATAGCTATATAATATAACAACGATTAGATACTAGGTACATGTCCGTAGGACATATTTACGATATACTCGAGCTAATCTATTCCGGTTTGAGTATGGTCATTCTGACCATTACCAACTTGTATACTTTTTTATATTGTAGCTATATAATATAGCAATGATTAGATACTAGGTACATGTCCGTAGGACATATTTACGATATACTCGAGCTAATCTATTCCGGTTTGAGTATGGTCATTCTGACCATTACCAACTTGTGTACTATTTTATATTATAGCTATATAAATATAGCAATAATTAGATACTAGGTACATGTCCGTAGGATATACCTACGATATACTCGAGCTAATCTATTCCATATTGATATACTCAAGCTAATTGGCATAGGAATTTCTGCCTCCATTCTGGACAAGGAATTAAATTTAATACTTAATTATTTTAAATTAATTTGACCGAAACTATTTATTAAAATATAATATCATAACCTAATTTAAATTACGTTATATAATAATGATAAATCATAAGGAAATCATATAATATGGATTAGAAAAATTTCATTGCGTGTGTGATGGATAATTAACTTGTAGTGCCTACATAAAAATAATCTTGTTAACATATTCTTTTTTGTATTAATTTGTTAGGTGAATTTTTAATAACATTTTTCATTAGCATTTTATTTTGCAATTAATATGATCATAAATAATTATGATTAATAATCTAAATTAAAATGTTATTTGTTAATTTGTAATACACATATCTTTTATCAGCACTTATGAATTATGATGGCTTACAACTGAAGATCATTTTAGCCTCTGTAAGAACTGAATCTTTGGTATAATTTTTATATATCAGATTATAACTTATCGCTAATTTGTTCGAAAAATAATTTACCTAACTTATCATTGATAGCAAATACTACCAAGATATTAGTTAATTCTATGTGACTAGGACTATGATGATATCCCATGTGAATATGACTACAACGATTTGAATAAATTCAAACTCTAGTACATATTATGTATTAGGCAATTAATTATTCCTGAAATTATTAATTTTAGATATTTAAAAAAAAATCCATTAAAAATGTTGTAACAAAATTAAAAATAAAAGAATTTTCGAAAACCTGTACATTGTAGAGGTGTTGTAATTTATGTAATTATGAAAAATTACTATAACAATTTGTTAACAAAAAATTGTTTTTTAAATTTATGGGAACGTAATTTTTTTTAATTTAAGTTTTTTTTTTAATATATTATTTATTGAGACTAAGACTAGCTAATATTTATTAGAAGAATCAGCATGATTTAACCATAAAAACACTTCTTTACTAACTTAGTTTCTTCCGCATGAATAAATTAACTTTGATAACTAAAAATTTCAATTTTCATGAGGTCCTCATAACAATATCAATTTCTAGGAAAAAATACTATTATGTAATATGAATGATCGCCTGGTTGCTGAATAATGAATGTCTGATAAGGATACCAAAACGAAAAGGATTGGTAAAAGTTATAATATAAAAGTTAAGAGGGATTTGCGGAAATATTTTATATTAGAACTTATAAATAATATAGAAACTAAAAAATTAAAATTGTAACGCCAGACAAAATATTAAAAATAAAAGTAAAATTAAATAAAAAAAACTAATCGGTTCGATGGCGTTAACAATTTGTGCACATCCAATATAACAAAACTATAAAACTACTACTATTATTTATTACTCTATGTCTATGTCAACGAGCATTTTGCACGCAAAATTTTATGTTTTCGAAAACTTTCAAAAATAAAAAGGAAAAATATTTTTTTATATTATTGTTTTATTGCCTTTAAAAAAGCATAGAAAATTGAAAAACCACCGTAAATTTTCAATTATGAAAATTTGAAATTTAAATGAAAATTCGTGGTTTATATTATTATAATTTTTTTTATATTCGCACTTTTACAATATTTTTCTTTGATTACGTATTATTTTTGTCTATAAATATTTTTGATTTTGATTTAATCAATCACATTTGAAGTTTAACCAAAGTCGAAGTTAGTTGTTAATTACATTAAAATTAGCAAAAATAAAAAAACTCAATGTGGAATATACCCAAAAGGATTTAAAATTAATTAAAAAGAAAATACAGTAAATCATCAAAAAAGGATAACTTAAATAAACTAAAAAAGGATAATTTTATTTAAAAAAAGGATACAGTGAATTTAATAAAAAATGTCCCATCAACGAATTATTATTTCGGTTACATTAATAGCGATTGGTTTGGGAATAGTTATTGGTCAACCAGTTGGTTTTTCATATGCAAAATTTAGTGGACCTGTAAGTGGTCCAGAAAAAGCAATTTATGTTAAAGATGAACACGGTCATCATCATATTGACTACATAGCAAAACCAAATTATTCATTTTCATATGGTGTTGACGATCCAAAAACAAAAGTATTACAA